>CM035168.1:74371378-75101981 GCA_020205615.1 Panax quinquefolius
AAGTTATTCCTTCCATGATAGAATCGTAAATGGTCATGACTTTCATAGATATACATGTGAAGCTCCTTTCTATGAGAGAGTTCTAGATGGTATTGACAAACCATTTTCCTCAAATGATCAAACAAGGAGAAATGGCCGAGATGGATTGAAGTCCGTAAGATTCAAGACCTAGTCCGCTTTTAAAGTCAGCCACGAGCACATCCAATCCGGATCTTATGGAAACAACCCTCGAGGGTCCATAAAAAGAAAGAGGAGGATGTTTCCTCGATACTACAAGGTCGTAAAGGCAATCAAAATACGCCTATACAGAGGAGAAACTACTCCCCTTTCAAGCACAATCTTCAAACCCTCCATTACCTAAAAGTGGAGAAGAAAAGCAACCTCGAACGCTCACACCTTTAGGGGACTCGCCGAGAATATTCTTACTCTTCCGACTACTCAAAGAAAATCACACGCCTTCTTCCACCAAACCAACCCTAATGGGAGGGGTTTTAATGCTACTCGAAAGTGTGCTTATCATGCCGAGCACCGGACATGATACTCAAGATTGTTGGGCCTTAAACACAAGATCCAAGACTTTATAGACAATGGTGAGATTTTAGTCACCAAACCAGATCAACCTCATGTGCAAGACAACCCTCTTCCTCAACACAAAGAAGAAGAGGTCAACATGATCACTGAGCACCGGGAAAAAGTTCCAGCTTTAAATAGCGAATCATCTCCACCATCAAAGACGGTGTTGATAGATGGGATTATGCAAAGTTCCAATTTACTATGGAACGAAAGATGAAAGCTCTTTGCAAACAAATTTAGTAATCGCGTAACTCGGTGACCCATCAAAGATCAAGTCACACGCCAATTAATCAAGCAGAGCATGCCTATCTCCTTCCATTTGTTATGAATGCTCCACCATCACCTTCGTAAAGCGGCTTATGGAGGATAAGGTCAGAAAGCGAGTAAATGCTAAAGTTCATCGATTTTTTCCAATCGAGGGAGTTCACCTATCCGGGCCAACCTATGGAGGAAATATTTCAAATGTCGATCAACGAAGGAAGAATTACATCCCTTCTACCTCCAATCAATCCCCGTGACAGACGGTTTAACTCCCGATGGAGTGTGTCAATATCATTCCTATTCTCGTCACACAACACGTATTTAATGTCGGGCACTCCGCCACCTCATTCAAAATCTTATCGATAAGTGGTGTCCCGCAAATGGCAGACGATAACACTATGCAACTTGAAGTGGGAGTGCATGTCCCACTAAGTGGAAGGGATCAAGAGCGCTTATATCCGACGAGGATGATGAGACTATCAAAGCATTTCCCATTCAAGCAATTCAACTCAAAGGAGCTAATAACCTTTGAAAAGTGGCCGCACCTTGAGCCAATTTCTTTACCTTTCAAACCACAATATCCTCGTTGTCACCACACAAAGTTCCATGGAATTATGGAGAAGTCAAGGATCCACGCCTCATACTATCGCTACAAAGGTCAAGGATAATCCATCAGATCTTCCTCAAAGGGTTATCAAACCTACCTCAAAGCAAAGGGGAAGATTCCCATGGAGAAGATTGAAAATTTCTCCCCGCACTACGGGCCATAATGAAGCCAAGGTGGTTCTAAGCTTAAGAGAAGCTCCACATCGATATCAATACTCGACTTGGTTTTCTTCCAAGATCACCGAAGATTTTACTCAAGGTTTTGGAAGAAGCCTACTTACCAAAATCAAGGGATGTGGAAAATTTTTAACATACGGTTGATCACATTTTCAACAACAATGTGATATCCTTCATCGATGACGATATACCTCCCGGCGGACCCCATTATTGCAAGCCATCGCAGACATCGCAGCTTTTATCCTCCCATATATGTTAGCTGAGTGTTGATAGATGGAGGTTCATCTCTCAATATCTCGTCCTTATGCCACTTTGGTGAAGATGAATGTCAATCTCAAGCGGATCCAAAGCAGCCATACGGGTTATCAAAGCTTTTGATGGATCCCGACAAAATTTCGCTCGAAAGATTGAGTCGCCAATCGAGATTGGTCCAAATACATTCAATGTATCCTTCCACGCCCTCAAAATAGATTCAGATACAACCTGCTATCGGGGAGACCATGGATACACATGGTCGAGCCGCTCTCTCCACATTACATCAACAACTCAAATACATTGTCAACAATAGCCTAGTCACCGCACAACGCCGAGTTTGAATATCCTCAACAAGGAGATCTCGCCAATCATCGCTTTCAACTCAAGTCGAGCCGCCAGCTTTTCATACCTTGAAGTGAGTAACATTTAATATCATCCTATTGAGCACCACTTCCCACCCAAGATTTCGCGCCGAGGTTATGTCACCACTCAAGAAATGATGTCATCAATCATCACCCCGACAAGGGCTTGGAAAAATCAAGCAGGTATTAAGCACCCTATTCAAGTGTCCAAATCAAACCGGGACAAATGACTAGGCTATTCTTCCGGCCCAAATATAGAATCCATATAAACACAAAGCCGCTTTCCTCAAACTTCCGCCACACGACGATGTTTTTTTCCATCCGCACCTCACGAAATCGATATAGCCTCCAAAGATGGTGCCAAAGACATGTTATGACTATGTTGCTTCCCAAACCAAGACTATTCAAAGCAAAAGAGGTGTTGATTCCCGATCCCAAGGCGGAAGAAAGGGAACGAAAACGCAAACACGACATCGCTTTGATGATGTCCAAGATACGCATCATTGTTCATGATGAACATACAAACAAATATACCTTGATGATGATTGCCCAGATATCATGGTTATCATTCTAGAGAAGGAGGGCAATGACAACCCTCTCATCACTCGCAAATTCATCAGACTTTGCCTCGATAATTGGAGCAAAGACTCCACGCATTGGGTCGACGAGGGTAAAACGGGCGTAAAATCCTCCGCCTCATAGATAACTTTAATTACTTACTTTTCTATACAAGATTAGCGCTTATTTTATCAAGACATGCTAACACTTTGTATGATTAAACAGCTTCATATATTAAGTGAAAGCATCTTTTGATTTCGTGACTCAATTTAGATGTGCCTGTATTTCTGCCGGTGATATGCCTTCTCTCCACAAGGGTCAGAACTTTGATGCAAAGTTGACTCAGACTCGATGGACATACAAGAGGACATCGAGACACCTCAGAGATTAAGGAATGGGTCAGAGAAGCCCTAAACCCAACCTCGACCAAACCACTTTTTTAATCTTGAACCTTAGAAAACCCTAAGCTAATCCAGATTGTTCGCACCTCACCCCAAACCAACGAATGACATGGTCAGCACTATTAACCCAATTCCAGATGTGTTTGTATGGTCTCATGAAGACATGGTGGGTTTGTCCACCGACATTGTTCTTCATCGCCTTCCCATTAAAGAAGGATTCAAGCCGCTAGTGTAAACTCAAAGCGATCAAACCCGAGTGAGTTTAAAAGTTAAAGAAGAAATTGTGAAACAATTTCAAGTCGGCATTATCATGGTGTCTATATATCCGAGTGGATATCCAACATTGTTCCCGCGCCTAAACCTAGAGGAAAGGTGCGAGTTTATGGGATTACCGGATTTGAACAAAGCTTTCCTTAAAGATAGCTTTCCCATGCCCTTTATCCACATTCTCATCGACAATATCGCTAATACGACATGTACTCTTTTCATGGATTGCTTTCATGGGTATCATCAAATTATGGTCACCGAGGAAGACCGTGAGAAAACCGCTTTCATCACGCCTTGGGGAACCTTTTTGCTATGCATATATTGTCATTCGCCCTCATCAATGCCGGGCAACCTACCAAATGAAGCTATGATGGCTCTTTTCCACGATTTAATGCATAAAGAGATAGAGATCTACGGGATGACATCATCATCAAATCCCAAAAGGAGGAAGACCACTTAGACCATCTCAAAAAGCTATTCAACAAAGTCATGTAAGTACAACTTGAAGTTGAATCCAAATGCCAAGTGCGCTTTTGTGTTAAATCGTGCAAGTTGCTAGGTTTCCTAGTCACCACAAAGGGATTGAATCGATCCTACCAAAATCCAAAGCCATCAAGGAAATGCCCATTCCTCGCATAAAGAAGGAAATACGGGATTTTTGGGAAGAATCAACTTCATTAGTAGATTTATCTCTCAACTCACAAAGAACCTCGAGCCCATCTTCAAGTCATATGAAGAACTCCTCCATGAAATGGAATGATGAGTGCCGTAAAGCCTTCCTTACTATTAAAGAGCAAATTGGTTAACGCCTCCTATTTTGGTACCTCCTGTGGATGATGTTCCCTATTTTATGTACCGTCCCATTAATGACAATGCCATGGGTCGATGTCAGGGCAAAAGACGATAGAGGCCAAGAACGAGCTATCTATTACCTCAAAGAAAAGATTCAAAGACCAAAGAACACAAGTACACTCTCGATTGAGAAGACTTGTTGTGGCTTTTAGCATGGGCTTCCATGAGATTACAACATTATCTCCATGGTCACACAACCCATCTCATATCCCGCGGATCCTCTCAAGTATGTGTTCAAGAAGCCCATACCGAATTGTCGATCGTCTGTATGGCAGCTTGATCCTACAAAGAATTTGACATCGCTTACGCGACGCAAAAAAAGTCTCACAAAGGTCAAGGAATTGCGATCAACCGCCGCCGCACCTGCAGGGGACTACAAACCCTTAGAAACATATTTCCCGATGAAGGGTAATGACACCAAAAGAACACCATCAAGACGATGCATGCCACACATGGAAAATGTATTTTGATGGAGTCATAATGCGTAAAGGGCTTGAGCCGAGCAGCTTTAATATCCCAGACGGGAGCAAGATCCCGTCATCAATAAATTGCGCTTTGTCAAAGACCAACAACACAAATTGAGTATGAAGGTCAGATCATGGGGCTAAAACTTGCCTGCTCAACGGGCATCAAAGTGTTAATCGCCTTTGGGGATTCTCGAATCGGTAATCAAACAATCCACGAATCTATCAAACCAAAGAATTACATTTGTCGCCTTTACCATCTAAAGTTTTATAGATGGCTTTGAGTTCAAGAAATCTCCTTTCTACACATTCCTCGTAATAGAATGATTTTATGATGCATTAGCAACGTCGGCCTCCTCGATTCACATACCGACAAGGAAAACATGCCAAGCATCACATTTGCTATGCAAAAGGCCCCAAATTTATGGGAACTATGTTGAGAAGTATCGATGAGCTACCTCCCATCCACAACCCTCGTATCAACATATCAAGGAGTATCTCATGAGACGGATCTACACCACCGAGGCGAGCCTAACCGAGAAGAGGCGATCCATCGACTTGCTATGAAATTTACCTCGAGCGAGATGCACTCTACAAAGAGATGCAGATTAGGTCTCCTCAGATGTCCGGACAAAGACCAAGCTCAGAGGCTCATGGATGAGATCCATGGTGGAGTATGTGGCCCACACAGCGAGCCCCCTTTACTTGTCAAGAAAATTCTCGTAATCAGGGCATTATCGGGCTTACGCTCAAAGTCGACCGTGATGATCACGCCAAGAGATGCTATCAATGCCAAATTCATGGAAATGCTATCCACGCCTCCAAGGGAACTCCACAATACGAAGTTCGCCACGGCCCTTCTCAATGTGGGGAATGGACGGATCGCCCATCGAGCCCAAAGCCAAGAATGGACATCGATTCATATTCACCATGATCGACTACTTCACCAAATGGGTAGAAGCGCCCTCCTTCCCCAGGTTACCAAAGAAGTCATCATTGCTTTCATCGTAAATAATGTCGTCTGGTCGATATGGACAACCAGAGGTCATCAGGTCGAATAATGCTAAGAACCTCAACAACAAAATGATGGAGGAGTTATGCAAGAAATTCCACATCAAACACCTTAACTCCGGCCATCTACCGTCCAAAGATGAATGGTGTCATTGAAGCTGCTAATAAAAATATCAAGAAGATCATGCATGCGTAAAATGTCCGCCAATCACAAAGGGTGGCCTCAACTTCGCTTCTCGACTTTTATTAGCCTACAAAACTTCTATGCGATTTCCACCGGGGCAACCCAACCCCTACTACTATTAGCCTATGGGATGGAAGCAAGGTTCTCCCATAGAGGTGGAAATGGAATCCTCGTAGTATCGATGGATGCTCAATTGATGAAGACCAATGGGTACAAGATAGTATCACCAATTGTCTCTATTAGATTTAAAGGCGAACCGCGGCAATCTTCCATGGTCATTATATCAACAAAGGATCGCATTTATCCTACAACAAAAAAAGTCCACTACTACGGCAATTCAAACAACATGACTTGGTTTTGAAGAAGATCATCGACAACCAAGATCAATCTAAGGGAAAATTCGCTCCTAACCGGGAAGGCCCATTTGTTGTCAAGGAGGTATCGACAGAGGTGCTCTCGCATCACAGTGAAATGGATGGCGATGAATTTCCATAACTTATCAACTCTGACACCGTGAAACGGTACTATGTCCGGTTACCATCAAGCAAACATCCCGGTATTGATCATCCAATCACCAAATATTCCGGTTTTTTACCCTATCTTTTACAAACTCTTCGCCTCCTCCTCGTGAAACATACACTTCAAACCAAAGAAATTCCGGTTTCACCTCATTTCAAACCTTTCATATAATTTTTCAGTATCCTTTTCACACCAAGACGGATTTCACCTTTCACACCTTAGCTTTTTATCCTCAAGACGGATTAAACTTTTCACACCGCAGCTTTATCCCAAAGACGGATTAAACTTTTTCACACCTCGCAGCTTTGTCCCAATTATCAAACTTTTTCAAACTTTTCCCCATTATGGGATCAAACTTTCTTCTCCCCGCAAATAGCCTCGCATACATGGGATTCACACTTCTTTCGTCAGCAATTCATCCCGAGGGGCGAACTACGCCGACCGATCTCCCCGACACCCGGAGTACGTAGGCAACCATATTCTATATGGCCCGGTCAGCAATAAAAAAAAAAAAAAAAACATTTCGCCTTTTTTCTCTAAAAAAAAAACAAAAAAACTTCTACATTTCTACACCTCTCTCTACACCCATCTTTTTCACATTCAAATCATTGAACCTCTTACACCAAAGTTCGAACTACGCAGACTTGATCTCCTCTTCAATAGAGTACATAGCAGCCATTTATGGTTCAAATCTAACCCCTACCGTAACAAAAATACTTGTCACACTAAGATCGGGATCAACCTTCAATCCACCACATTTCATCTGGCTTCGCACTAAAGGGATGGAATTACCCAACCTCTTCTCACAAATAGAGAGATTCAATGACCATCTAAGTCATGCATTGTGCCTCAAAGAGCAATACCAATCCATAAGAGATGGAATTAACTAGGCTTCTCACAAATAGAAGTATCAAGACCATCCGTGGTGCGGTCAATCTCGTAGAGGAAAAGCCACATTCCTCTCCACATTTCCATACGTAAACCAAATCCCAAGACACCAAAGATGGTAGGATACATACAGATCAATGATCCGCTCGAGAGATCCTCACGATGGCTCAATGTCCACATATCAAGGATAAGTTCGTAATGCATCAAGATCACAAGGCCCCAAGAAACAGTGCAAATATCAAGAAAGTATCAAGGCATAACTAAAAAGGAAGTAAATCAAAATATATTTCTCCGCCATATATACTACATCGCTTGATATATACATCCGTGTGTTGTACATGACAAAATGGCTAAGCTTAGTCTGCAGGCAGAAAATACAAAGCTATCTACTTGATCCGTGTGTATGCGACTATCGATCTAACATAGCATCCTCTCTCAAGACGGAGGTAAAGTCGCAAGCTCCTACCCAATGGTATCTACACGAGCTAGCGATCCGAGGCTAACTGCATGATGGCATGATGCTCATCAATGTATGCACTCATATCGCAAAAATGCCACCATCCGGATCTCACCAAGGTACTATCTCGCAATGGCCACATCCCTAGCAGATAGGGCGCATCCCGCCCCACAATCAATGCATCCTCGGCCGATCTAGCCTCATCCTCTCTAATAGAGCCAAGCCTCTCCCATCAAGAGTCACAACATCGCGGCCCTAGCCCCGATCTCTATCATAGGTCATCGATGTAAGCTCTCGCTTCCAAATGTCGTGTCAATACTCGAGTAACAAAGCACACTTTCGGGGTGGAGAATCCATCACAAATGTCGGCAAATTTCAAAGAGCCAAGTCCCCATCGATGGGAATGTCACCTCCTCCATAGGCTCCTCATCGCCGTAATCAATATCCCTCGACCGTGGATACTACCATAAATGATGCAGCTCTCTCTCCATCCATGCTCAATACTCTCAGAATAACCCGAATGACCGATGTAAAAATCAGCCAGCTCTCACCGATCCCAACAGTATACAACCCGGATCTCGTCTCATCGATGATAAATGGCGAGAAGTGAAATGTCAATCACTCGCCTCATATAGGTGGAAATCTCTAAAACGGTCAAACCGACACATCACGGCCAAATGGGTGGTAGGTGATCATCCCTCTCAAACCTATTAGAGGTAGATAATCCATGCCCGAGCATGAGTAATGAAGTCAGAGGGTGAGCTAAGCCTCAGACACGGCAATATAGGAAATGGATCTCCAATCCTCGCCAGAAAAGTCGACCAAGATGCAAAGATCTCAGACACTCCATAGTCGGAAGGAGTACGACATCACTATATCATGGGTGAAACAATATCCATGCCGTCTAAATGTGCCAATCGGCCCCAAGTGTGACATAAACCACACGCATAAAGATGATCGAAGCTACCATGAACACTCCCCGCGCGATAAGTGCAAAGAATATGTGGTCGACCTCGTTTCTCTCGCCAATAATCATCTGAGGATGGTGTGACCTCCCCGAGAGCTCTCACCGCCATAATGACGCCGATGTCCAACTCATCCATGTACCGTGGCATGTAGACGATGACGACAATACGCACAAAGAAGAGAAGACATCCACTCTCGCCAAACGCCACCGATCCTCCCAGGGTGAAATCCCCTGAATGCCGCGTATAACTATCCTCGAGCCAAATCATCAAACAAAAATGCCGATATCACGTGGCCGGATGTAATCTCATCCTCGCACCACCCTACGCCTCAAGCCGGAGGGTCATGAATCGCCACTCATGTCTCCAATCGCCATATGCACGCAAGGTCTGTCCAAAAGGCAAAGATCGCTAATCGCATACCTCCGTAGTAGAGTCAACCTCGTCCCAAACCGAAAACCTCGCTCTCCGGCACCCAAGGCTTCAAAGATACCATCTATGAACCTCCGTGGGACCTCAAACATCAACAAGGTCATAAGATGTCAGCAACAAATGATCTACAACACCCCGTCTGTGGTGACATACTATCATACCATGATGAAAGATACTGTATGCCACCAAAAAATGGTGGGTATGATCAATACTACTAACTCGTCAAGAAGACATCTCAGACGGGCCGTATCATAAGACCATCCAGGGTCAATGCCAAATATCTCTCGATATATATATATGCATAATATAATAATATGCATGATA
This sequence comes from Panax quinquefolius, assembly GCA_020205615.1. Classification (NCBI taxonomy): domain Eukaryota; kingdom Viridiplantae; phylum Streptophyta; class Magnoliopsida; order Apiales; family Araliaceae; genus Panax; species Panax quinquefolius. The sequence continues at coordinate 74,380,935 of CM035168.1, forward strand.
CAATAGATGGCAATATGATATAGGAATGGAAAAATGTACATACATTCCTAAGTATATCATCATCTAATACATCTCTCAGACAACTAAAATATAGGAAATGGGGGCGGTTACCCAACATCTCAACAGAGGCCTATCAAAAGATATAAATGAGAATGGGGCGGTTACCCAATGTCTAACAGAGGCCTATCAAAAGAGATAACGAGAAATATACATCGAAGAAGTCAATGGTGTCGATGTCCACATCATCAATCCTGCCCACCCGATGTAACTCCTCCCGAGTCACCGGATCTCTATCTATGTGGATGTCGTGCCTATACAAGGGAGGATCTCGCACCGCAAAGCCATACGGGTCACCCGAGGGGCCAACGCCAGAGCCGGAAGGATCAAAAGTATTCCGCCTCAAGGATCTCTACCCAAATGCCGGATAAAGAAATGTGCCCTATCCAACTGCCGTCAAAAATCAATCTAATCAATCAGGTCACATGAGTCGATCTCTCGACACAAAGCTAGCCAATCCATCATCATCACGGATCCTCGAACCATATCCCCATAAACCGTGTGTGGCGCGTCCGAGCTCCAATGGTACGAGGGAACCACCAATGCCGAACATCTCCCCGAGTATAGGGGCCCCTCCGATAATGTAAAACCATCAATCCCCAACAATGGGATATCAATGATGGGTGATCGCGAAATGCCAATAACGCCTCGGCAGAGGCAAGATCGGCATGCTAATCTCTCCTCAGTAGTGCTCTCCGATAGCAGACGCCTCCCTAAATAGAGCTCCCATCCTCCATCTCATGAAGAGAGAGAATCACGGGTGGACATAACGTACTCAACTCCAAATGGGTATCCATCCTCAAACCCAACACTCAAATGCTCCCTGTAATAGGGAACCCATGTGATGACATCCACCGTCAACAACTCCAAATTGTAGAGGCAAAATGGGTGAAACCTCAAAGAAAAGGGACCTCCCACCAAGATGGAATGATGCCATCTCCGCCCTCGTGGATAGGTGTCTAAACCTAACACGCCACAGACGCAAACATGGAAGCCTCTCATAGCCCAAAATCGCCAACACAAAGGCAAACATCTCGCCGTCACCAACACTCTTAACTCAGATACGGAAAAGACAAGAGAAATACTCACCAAAGAGAAATGGGTAGAATCCTAACCAAGCCTCTGGCCAAGCCCTCGCGATCGCATGCGCATTCCCCGAGGAAGTAGGCAAAGGTGTAGGAACCCCAATCATAATCTCCTATACTACGGCCCACGGTCGAGTGGCACCGATCAAAGCGAAGGACACCGTAGAAGAGTTATCTCATATGGCAACCCCTAATGATCATCAGAACAATCACCAAAGAATGCGATCCCCCGACTCTCACATCATCGTGTATAGGCTCACTCAATAAATTTCGCCATATAAGATCTACGCCAAAGGACCTCAGACGCATAATCCTTCCTCGAGCCTTCTCGCCGAACTCCCAACAAGGATCTCGACGGCAGAGGGGTAATATCCGCCGCAAAGGCACCGGATCCCTCCAAACTCCATACCGTGATAAATCGCCAATCCATCGACGCATCATCACCTCATAATCCAAAGAATGGAGGACCGAAGTCCGTGAAACCACCGCCGACAATGCCCCGAGGTAACCCTGTGGACAACGACGGGAAGAATGGAAAAGAACGTCCCAAATCCCCAAACCATGGACAATCTCTATAGTCATCATGCAGGCTCGATACATAGAGTGGATGTCAACCGCCCCTCGAGGTCGTAAAAGCCGGAACCTACATCAAATGCGATCAACATCGTAACCCTTTACTCCTCATCAATAGAAAACAAGGAAGATTAAGATCTAACTTCATACCTCATTTACGCAAGTGTATACCAAGGATGCCGACTCAAGTCACCCAAGATCCGGGTTCACCACTTGAATTCTCGCAAATCCCTATAGGGAACACGCGCAACAGAGCAGCAGAACCTCAATCCAGACATCCTCCTCCTCGCCCTCGACATCCGCACTTCAACCCGGATAGATTTAATCACCGCCCCACCAAACGATGAGAGGTCAGTTTAATGTAATCGGGTCGAGGTACTTTAAAAGCCCTCCTCCGCACACCGTAAGTGGTCCTCATGAACTACTCTACCGATCCGGATCCATAATATCCGACAAACAAGTCTCCAAATCACCTCGTAAAGGGTGTGGTAAATTTTACCCTGAGCTTTTCAAAATGCATTTTATGATTACATGCATGCATGCATTATTTTAACATACATCTACAAGAGAGAGTTAAAATGCATGACTACCCAATGCCTACATTTTTGAAAAATTTTTGCCATAGCCCCTTTGTAAATGGGACTATCCACACGCACATAAAATTGACTAGGTGGCCATTCAAGAGCACACCTACCAACAAATATATACATCCTACATGCATTTAATACATCATAAAAAAAAATCCATAAGTGTAGTCTAATTACTGTGGTTATTTTACTTTTCTACCTTTACTCATTTGTCCTCAAATAGATAAGAAATGACAAGAAAAGGTACCAATTGACTGCTTTTAAAAGTCAAATTTTTTCACATCATTATGTTCAAAGATGGTTTAATACTAACATTTACTATGTTGAATATTTTTATCAAATCATATCAAGATTTATATTCACTACTATGTGTCTAAATGCATTTCATGTGATAAGTCATTTTCCAACTGATAGAAACTCGAAAAGAATACATGCATATGTTACCAGATGTTGAAGAACGCTTGTACTGGGTAAGGATGTATATGCGTAAAGTTGCTCAACTCAATAGATCAAGAAGAGCTCTCGATATCCTTCATCAAGCAACTTGAAAAATGACTTATGAAAAGCAACCCACGGGCTTTATATAGCCATTATTCGTCAGCAGTCCACTCATGCGCCGCCGCAGTAGTGTACCTGCACACTCTTCTATGGGTCCCACACCTCCTACCTCTCACCCAGCTTAGTTGCAAAGGAGGTCTCATGTCGAAAAGGCCAAATCAGAATAAAATGCTACGCGATCGAGCTTAAATAGCCCGAATCTCGGTTTCATGAGCCAAATTCGCCCACATCGGTATTCACCGCATACAAGGTATACTATACCAATGGCCTCAACTTTCACAAATCATGCTCTCAATATACCTCACAAAGGTCCGATGTCATCAATGAACGTCAGCAAAACCCTAACGACGTATCCCCATGGGTTACAACGCCGGTTACAAATTAAAGACGATCCCCACGGGGTTATAACGCCAAAGTCACAAATCCCCATGACATTACAACGCCATTCACAATCCACGATATCCCCATAGGGTTACAACGCAAACGCATTTTCAAACATCCACGATCCCCACGGTGGGTTACAACGCAATGCATCCATCGATACATACATCAAACGAAGGTCAAGCAACCTCGACATACGTCCCAATAAGCACAAGGTCACAACTCAATGCAACTCATTGATACACACATCAATGAACGCAAGCAATGCCTTCAAGCAACCTCGATAATGCACCCAATGGGATCTATCCGGTGATACACATCAATCGAAGGTCAACCTCGACGATAAAGTTCATATTCACAAAGAATCGACAGATGGTGGGATATGTTATACACATCCTCAAACAAACAAAGCTTTATCCCCACGCATCTCTTATACACAAGAGGCACCTCTATGGAGAATGAAGTCTCGTGGTTCAGATTCACGACTTTGGTGATAGCCCCAATGTCAACATCCTCAAGACTTGATCGCATGTCCAAGGCATCACCGATTGTCATCCCAACAGATTAAACCGACAATCATGCATCATACATTTGCATCATGTTATGCCGCATATAAGATCATGTTTATCTTGTTAGATTTCAAGTGTCTAGGATTCTTTATCCTATCCATGCCTCAGATTGCATGAATATGATAAAGAGGGGCATCTCGTAGACACTCAAAATTTTCTCGCATAACTTGTTACTAACATCATAGAGGGCGTAATCATCTTTTGAGATAACCCCGAAGACAGCTTCACATCCATTCCTGATACTACCGGAGTTCAATCTCAACCCCTGAACACACACGTGATTATCATCCCATCAAACTCTAACACACACACACCGAACATCATTTCCAACCCTGAGAGATAACCCGAAGTTTCGTCCTCGGCGATAACCCCAAGGAATGTTGTTGCGCTTTCGATGATAACCCCGAAAATGCTTGTTTCAAATACATGCGATCGCCTTCAATCGACTCTCCGCCGAGGCACTCATACCTCGCACCCGAGCTAACACCGAAGCGTAGACATGCATCCACAAGATGACATCATAAGATTCAACACTTGCAGCAGCCCAATCTCGATGTAACCCCGAGCAACGCCTCGCTTTCAACTCAAATCCATGATAACCCCGATGAGGAGTCATACATCATCTTGCTACCTCAACACCTATGTGTCGCCTCAACACTTCATACATACATACATACAACAATGTCCTTCAAGAACCGTGGAGTTCCAATCCCGAGTGACTATTACGCGGCAAGGCAAGACACCGGATAGAATTTGAAGCTTGAAGACCATGGGCATGGTCCCCTTTCCGACTTCAGACAACCTCTATTCCATGTCATTGCATAACTCTCGACACAAGCAAAAAATCAAGAAGGTCATATATACCTCGCTTGATGCTCGAATTGAAGTTCTCGCAAGTTCGAAAGCGACATTACAAAGGCACGAGTGCACGATTTTGAGACGACGGAACCAAAGAATCCCCGGAATGGGCACCAAGTAGTAAGTAATCGGGGCAACAGTAGTATCATGCTACTGTATAGTACACTCATGGCTAGCAATAAATATAAATATAGAGCTTGGGCTAGCCATTTTTTGAAAAAAGAGAAAAGCGAGGAAGCCCTGCCCAATTTGCTTTATACACACCCTATATTGAGTGTTTGCTTTTTTTAAACACCATAGCCCACATACAGCTATATAAATTTACCATGGAGTCGAGTGTTTATCCATATAGAGTCATAGAAGTCTCAGTGATCAAGCAGCCCACCGTAAGCCTTCTTACACTCTATAAAGCCTTTCTTCTTCATATTTGCACACACTATTCTACACATCGAGAGTCGTGGTTGTGTGTGTATGCCCTAACTTCTATCCGTGGTTTTCATTTTTGTCTCATATATATATTATATATATATATATATATATTTTTATATGGACTAACATTATCGAAGTTATGCCTCGATCGAGCCTGCATTTCTGTCCCGAGCGCTTTATTTATATATATATATATATATATATATATATATAAATATATATTGTCGATCTATCCGATGAGCCCGGATTTTATATCCTATATGCTTAATTGCTTTTATATATATATATATATATATATAATTGTTGTTTAACATATCCGATGAGCCTCGGATTTTATATTCGATGATTTATTTTATATATATATATATATATATATATATATATATATATATATATATATATTATATATATATATATATATATTATATATATATAGTTTACTCGAGTTTACCTTTATTATTGCTTTTTTTACATTTCGTCCTCCTCTGAGTTTACTTCATGGCTAGCTTTTTATAACTTTTATATATTTTTATTTACATTCAAGTTCCGCCTTGAGTTACTACTTCGTATATTTGATGATAGCATTTATCGCTTTATTTACATTTCGATCCCCATGGAGTTGCTTCATATATATATATGGTATATATATATATATATATATATATATATATATATATATATATATAACTCGCCATCGCTTTCCATACAAATTGCAAAGATCATGTGAGCCTAGAATCATGTGATCACAGATTCACCATCAATCTAGATTCGGCCTCCTCGTGATGGACTTTTTTTCACCAGAAGCGAATTTGTACATTATTTACAAGTGTATGAATTTCCTTGATGGCTATCATGCCCATAAGGAGTTCTAAGATCACAGATATTATTTTCTCAAGATGCCTCAGATCTCAAAAATAAAAGCAAACAAGTCAAACATTTAATAATAAAATGGAAGTATGAAAAGGTCTCAATTCCTATTGAGCATGTGGTTTGAAAAACCTCTTTATAAAACTTCATTGCTATATCTCGTTAAAACTAAATTTTTCTATAAATTCAAACCTTGTATATATAGCTACGAATGAGGCCTCACACTACTTTCAAATAATTGCACATCGATCCACACACACACACACACACATTCATATAATGCTTTTTTGAGAAGTGGCTACACACCGTGGCAACACTTGATGCTCTGGGGTGCCTAACACCTTCCTCCGCATAATCAAGCCCCCAACCCTAATGAATCTCGCTTAATGCATCTGCTTAGCAAAGGTCACATCACCGGGTCAATGTGCAAACCTTTTCTATTAAGCGTTGGTGCAACCAATTAAAAACACCAACTGGCGACTCTTAAAGTCAAATCATCGACATTACACATGTCAGACCTTTTTCACTTAAAATTTCACATTAACATGAGAACACCAAAGAACAAGTAATGAAAAGGGACACTAAAAAATCCCGACGTCGACAGATATGTTATTCTAATCGATCGAACAATCTTATGAATGATAGGTCATTGTGTTAAAGATAAAACTAAGTTACTTAACTGTAAACAGCAGATCAGGCAAGTATCTAAACCTTACGTACTACCTTTATTTTGTGCAAACAGGTATATGTTTATGCAAGTTTCCTAAACTTACTCCAATTATTATTGAGAAAGTATCCTAACCTTTGCATTTACTTTATGCAATGGACATGAGTAAGAAATTTTTAGAATTATATTATCGTTATGTCAGATTATTAACTCTATTGTTATCGATTATGTATCCAATCATTCATATTCATACAAGTTCTCGAACTTTATTCGATCATTGTTTATCAGTACAGTATTATTGTATAATCCAGATATTTATTCTGTTCGTTACTCTCTAAATATGGTTATACAAGTGTCCCCACTTAGATAATCATTGTATTTAATCACATGTTAATACATACCAATTGATTTCTGGTATGTATATATTAATTAAACGTCGTTTAAGCTATTTGACTCGGCTAAGCACAAATTTAGAAATATCTTTGAACGTGATAGAGCTTTATTGTATCCAACCGAATTATTTTGGTTCGGATTCCCGACTAAGTATGAACATCCCGAATCTGGGAAACTTTTATGCGCCAAAGGCGGATGTGTTGAACGAAAATATCATTCTTGTATGTAGTATTGATCAATACAGGGCACATTGGGCATATCACCCTCATGCCCGTAAGTTATGACGGTTTGCGGATGAAGTTCTGCTAAACCTTAGCGAAAATGAAAAATAATGTTCATAGTCTGTCAACTGATCTTCATTTATAGTTAGTACGTAGTTTCAAAAATTTGAAATAGAATTGTTATGTTGTTTAGTGTTGCTTCAGTTTACTTCACAACTATTGTTTCGTTGTAGAAATGTCATTCAAAGAAAACATTTAATCTTTTTAGCTAATGTTTATTCTTTACTATTACTTATTGGGCACTCAAATGCTCATCCTTGCTAAATTTAAATAATTACAGTTAAGTATGATCAGCCAGAGGGCTCTGTCATGAACAAAGGGAAAGGAAAACTATCAGAATAAGTTTGTGTTATCTTATGTAATAGCTAGACTTAGATAATATGATTATATTTATTATCTATCATGTAATGAAATGTTTTAAGGTCGCGTACCTAGGATTTACACAACTCTGATATGTAAATTATGTTTGATATTTATGAAAATTTTATTATTATTTTCGCTCATAGAAATGGTATCGTAAAGCACTGAGTTCGGGTTTCAAGTACCTGAATTTGGGGGCGTTATAATTTGGTATCAGAGCTTTAGGGTTAGAAACCTTAGGTGGGGGTAGACCTTAGGCTATAACCTTAGAGCAGAGGAAAATGTTGAAAGTACAAATAACTCACATAGAGTTTAAAAGGAGATGAATCGAATAAATTCATCGTCAAACAAAAATAAAAGATAACTTATATGAAATTATTATTTGCTGTGTGTATATATTATATCCTAATCAGGATAATTTATGTGTGTAGATGTCATATAGAAAAGGATTAGGATACCCTCAGATCGTAAAGAAGGAGTCAACCTCTATAATCGAGCCAATATCAAAGCTGATAGCTGAAATAGAGGCTCACATTGAAAACAACCCTGATGAGGTGATTATACTGGAAAAATGTAGTACCGGACCCAAAAACGATAGTATAACTGATAGGTAGAATATAGTTAAAGAATATAAGGACAAGCTCGAGTTCTTAAACTCATATGTCTGTGATGAGTTCTTAAACTCATAATGTGTGGTAAGTTTGACGAACTAGGTATAGTTAGGTTTGAATGGATTTTTGAGGATAATGGAAATATAAAGAATACTAAGCAATTGATCCTTAGTGAAGGCGTAAGAAATAAGTAGTATTAGTATTACTTGAATATGTATGATTATATGATGCGTATATGATAGGTATGTGGGTATTATGTAATATTCTTAACTTTTGTATAAGTTGTGGCAGCGAATCCTGACTTTTGAGTCACAAGGGGATAGCGGATGTTTAAAGCAGTATGTGCTATGGTATGTTAAGTGCTATGAATTAGTCAAATGAATATGAATCTATATTGGATTAATTGAATAAGTTGGTATAAAGATAATAATTATTTATCTGAACACTGGTTAATATAGTAAACCAAGTTTTCAAAATATAATATATGATTATTTGAGTAGAAAATTTTGCGTTATAGAAGGTAAGTCGATGAAAGATAAATTATGATTAATTAGATAATGCCGACAAGACGAAAATGAAACCAAAGGGGCAGAAGAACCTGTCAACAAAGCTGGAGGACAACCAGACCCGATGCAAAGTTTTGCGAATATGCCCGCTCAAGATATGCAGAATGGAATGCCACCGTGGGAAATCAGCCAGACAATCGATTTGCGAATATTAAGGCCGTAGGACAACCATGATTTAGAGGGTCAACTGACCTTGTAGAAGTGGTTGTGATAGCTAGGGTAACGGAGGGGCAAAAGACAACTTTTGCCACCTATACGATGAAAAGGGAGGCGAATTTTTGGTGGGAGTCAAATCAAGCTAGAGCTGGAGAAGGGAGTAGTGGTAGTAGGACATGAAGAAGAAAAGGAGATAATTTTGGGAATAACAAAATTAGGCTAAGAGGTGGAAAGAATCAGGTTGTGCAGGGTGAAAGTTGCAGAAGGAATCACTCGGGAGAGTGTCTCAAAGGTAAGTTAGTGTGTTATAATTGTGGGCAGAAGGGACATATCTCTCCCAACTGCACCAATCCTAGGATGAATAGTGGGTGTTTTAAGTGTGGGTCAACGGAGCATAAGGTGAAGGACTGTCTGAAAATGAGAAGGGATGCAGGAAGTGTGACTACGGAGAAAAGTAGTGGGACGCTGACGACAACGGGACCAACCTCAACAAACAAACCAACAGAAGCAACCACAAGAGTCTTCAGCATGACCGTTCAAGATACCATGGTAGATGGGGATGTAACCCCAGGTATTATTTGAACCAATTTTATTTTCTTATATATGATTTTCCTATATATATAGTAAATTATTTTATAAAGAAATTTTGAAGGAGGAGTTTGAGTTCTATTAGAAATTAAATTTCTGTTTAAGCAGATAGACAAACTTTATGCTGAATAGTTAAAAATCAATTCGATCAAATCTGATCGAGATCTACTTGAAATGACTGTGTATGCTATTTGCCCTAGTGTCTATAGGTTTTAAAGCGGTGATTCCGGGGACGGAATCCTTATAAGGGAGGGTGGATGTAATAACCCAACATTTTTAATAAGAAATTTTGTGAATAAATTAATATATATATATATATATATATATATGGAATATGTGCAAAGTAGAGTATATGTATATATGTGATAAATAAAATTATTTATTTCATTAATAATGGTAAATAAATTCTTTTTAAGAATTATTGATCATTATAGATTATATTTGTGAGATCCTGAATTTTATGAAATGAAAGTAACCAATTTTCTTATAATTATTCTATTTGGTAAATAGTTATATTGATAAAAGTTTAAAGTTAAGGGTGATATTTGAAAATTCTGCAAAGTAAGCAAGTTGTTATAAAATATTCATTGTGTCGGGAAATATTCGATTGGTCGAGGAATATTTGTACGATGGCACAATCATTGGTGAACCCCACAACGGAAGTATTGTCGTAGTTAGGAAACGACAGAAATATCTTTTTATAAAAATAACGGTGAAAGTGTTACCGTTAAAAACTGTAGAACTACTTGGTAGTAAAAGTACAGTAATACGCGTAGTTGCATAGTAGCAGACGATATTGATTATTGATGCTTACGTAAGAAGTCACTCAGTTATACTCAATTATTACTACAGTAATTGCTGCATTATATCTCTCATAATATTGATTCAATTATAGTCATAGTATCATCTGTATAATATGTTATATTATTAAATCAATAATTGAGACGGTAAATTTATTCATATTATTATTTAAAATATTGACAATGTCTAGAAGTTCTGTCAAAGAGAGGTTTGGTCACCTAATTGCGCGCTAATAAGGAGAAATCCTTATCAGAAAGCCCCCTCTTTCCTTGGAACAACCTGATAGTTAAATATTGTGAGTTATAATATTAATCATGAATAAGTTCGTGTTGATTAAAGATGAAATTGATAGTTCCATTGTGTGGGAATTATTGTTGTTAGTGGAAATCGACATTGATTTCGATAATAATTGATGTTTGGAGGTCATATTGACCAATCGGGTAATTAAGCGGATAAATGAGCAATTAATTGCTATTAATTCACATGCTTATAACTATTTGTTCACATGTGTGTAACTATTGATTCATATGATTTACTATTATGGGAGTTAGTGCAAGATTGATAATACTTGCATGACTAAGTTAAAAATGGAGGTATAGATGAATGTACTATACTATAATAAATTTTTTCACATGTTTAGAACTATTGAGTCACATGATTTACTATTGATTCACATGATTTACTATTAGGGGAGGTGGTGAAAGTTTGATAATACTTGGATGACTAAATTAAAAATAAAGGAAATGACGAAGGTATTATACTGTAATATTTCAAGCCTCAAAATGTGCAATTATTGAAACTATATTTTCCTATAAATAGAAGCCCATTCCTTCATTATTTTTCACCAATTCACTAAGTCTCACAAGAGCAATTATTATAGAGAAATTATAGAGAGAATGAAGAAGAGAAGTCTGCTACCTCACTATTCCAGTATCCAGTCTTCTTCTAAGGTAAGGGATATTATTATTATAGTAAGGGGTATTATTCTTTCGTATTCATGAAGAGAATTATTTTCTTTCAATACTTTCATAGGGTTGTTATTCCATTCTTTATTATTATGTTGAATAACTCGCGTCATGCTAAGTACCGCATACATGGTGAAATTCTTACATTATTTCATTCTTTATTATTCTCATGGAATAACTCGTCTGCATGCGCCTATCGCATGCCGATGAATTCTCATTGTTATTCCATTCTTTATTATTCTCATTAGAATATCCTATCCGTGTGGATTACGTACGACCGGTTCCATTCTTTATTATTCATTGGAATATCCTCATGCGTGTGAATTATGTATGACCTAGTTCCATTCTTTATTATTATTACTCGCTGGGAATAACTCCGTGCGTGCGGTCTATCGCATGCATGGTGAATTCTTTTGTTATTCTATTCTTTATTATTCTGTTAAAATAACCAGTCTATATGGATTACCGCATGCATGGTGAATAATCCTTCGTATTCATTCTTTATTAAATTGTGGAAATAATCATCTCACGGATTACCGCATGGCGGTGAAAATCTATTTGTAGTTTCAGATATTCTATTATACTCGCCCGAGATATCATTTCTTTTGTACTCGTCATGGAATATCATTTTCTTTGGTATTTTTTTTACGAGTTACTATTCACCCGATTACTATTCACTCTAGTATTATTCACTCGGGTATTCGGGACACTTTTATGCCGGAGTACTATTCACGAGTTACTATTAACGGGTTACTATTCACCCGATTACTATTCACTCTAGTATCATTCACTCGGGTATTCGGGACACTTTTCGTGTCGGGGTACTATTCTCGAAGTACTATTCACGGGGTACTATTCACCTGAAAAATATATTTCTTTTCTGTTTAATATATTTTTGGTACATGAATATTATTCTTGAATTTTACTCTACAAAGCAGTTTCATGTTGACAATTTAGACGTTATTGATTTCTAGATAAATTAAATTATAAATCTTTAAAATTCATCCTTGAACTTGTTTTATTGAATTATTATGTCATTTTCATCATCCTCATGCTTATATTGTGATTAAAGTCATCTTTGGCTTACGTGCATAGAAGGACTTGGTATGATTATGATCAAGGATTATTCGGTATAATCATGACCATAATGTGACGAATGATGTGGTAAAAGTCCTCATTGGCCTGTAGTTCATTGATGGACAGTTGTTGGTATGATTATGACCAGGGATTATTTGATATAATCATTACCATTGATGATTACATGAATATCCTTGGCCGTGGTGTAGGGATGATTCAATTTTATTTATTGTCGAGTCTCAAAGAATAAAGTTGATAAAAACTTTTAAATCATAGAAGATAGTTGATTTTATGCTCTACTCGACTCTTCTAATGGATTGCTTATTTTCACCGCAGTTTGTTGATCTAAAACTTGTTGTCTATCAGATTCTATCGCTTGTTATAATTGTTGAAGGTTAAGGATAATTTATTCTCGCATTATCTTAGTTATAATATTTCTTCTTGGGCTAGTTGAGCTCACCCTTTCTTTCATTGTTCTCTTTCTGAAATGAGAATATAGTTTGACGACGAGTCGGGAATGAAGTGATGGTCCGGGATAAATGGCTTTACTAGTCCTCACTATTCTACGGAATAATGCGATAATAATTATAATGAGGACACCATTGAGTGTGGATATTGTCTAGATGACAATATTCTTGTTTAAACTCTCAGCTATGTTTTGTCGTATTTTACACGACTGTTGTATAATTAAGTTGTATTTGAATTTATATACCATGTATCTGGCGACTCAAGATGGGTGATGTATACATGTTTTGGGGGCGTCACAATATTCTTATAATAAATAAATTTTGTAATAAAAATATTTATTATTTATTTTTCATGAAAATATGATTATTGCATATATGATATGATTATTAGGATTATTATGATATGTATTTTATTATATTGGTTAATTTAATTATTTTAAATTAATTAATGATGGTATGTATAAATGTTATGTCAGATATGAATTCAAAACCCTAAGTCTGGATTTTGAATAAGGAATGAGAATAATAATATAATATTATTTATATTTCAGTAATATAAATATGCCTGGTATGCGTATAATGTTAATCTGTAGATCAGTTATAGTAAAATAGTACCAAACCCTAGCATTACTGATAAACTATAGTACAGAAGTCAACTACGACTGTAAGATTTGTTAAGTTATGTGTTATGTAATTATTGACCTTTATTATATTTACTGTTAATTAGGTAAACCCTAATTAATATCTAAAAACCCTAATTACTAAATTGGAACCCTAATTGCTAAGTTATAAACCCTAATTATTAATTTAGCAAGGTTAATGGTGATTATTATATTATAGAGGCAAATTTACAAATCCTAGGTGATTAGGAAACCTAGTGTAATTAGGGAACCCTAATTCACATTTTTAGAAACTAAGATTCCCTTTTTGCCCTTATTACACAATCCTAGATAATGAGCTTAGGAGACCTTAGGGTTAAAACCTAATGGTTGTGAGAAGTTACCAAGTTGCAATTCACTTTATAAGTCAAATGACCAAATTATCCTTTTTATTATTTTAATAAGGTGGAGTGTAGATCTAGCCCTAGTAAGGAGTTGGTGACCAACTCTAGCTAGCCTTGTGGTCTAGTGATTAACTTTAATCATTCAAAATCTGATTAGCCATAGCATTACACCATATTATATATAGATTATGAGAGAGAGAATGTCATATTCAAGCCTCATTTGATCACAACACTCAACCAAAACTATCTCAACTCCAAACCTTCGAATTATAGTGTTGGACCAGTCTTTAATCAAGCCCCACTATTACTTCTAGCAGATCAGAAAGCCAGAATCAAGAATTGGTTCATAGAAAGGTATAAAAACCCCAAACTTAGAAATCCTTATGATTCATGTTAATCTTTGTGTTTAGATGTTTAAAGTTATGTAATAGGATGTTATTAAGTGATCTGGGTTGTTATAACTCAGATCCATAACACTTAGATGCTCAAAATTGATGATTTTAGGAATTTGGAAAAGTTAGAAATTGTGGTGTGACAGTCAAATGTCAGACCTCATAGATCTTTATCTGTTAGTTCTTTGTTGTGTTTTATGTTATATATATGTTTTATGCCATGGGTACCATGCTCTGGATCTTGAATCAAGCCCAGGACATGAGTACATTGTAAGTTATTAAGGGGCAAAACTCGTTGACCAACCATGACCAACTCGAAGTTTCAGCACAAGTTTCCCGTAAATCCGTAGTGGTCTAATATGATTTTCTAGGCTCCATATCTTGTTGTTATTAAGTTGTTATGTCATGATGTTGTATTAGACTTGTAGACTGATATATAGGCTACACATTAAAGCCATTAGAACACTTATATTCATTTTAGAATCAAAGTTGTGAGTGGTCAAACTTAGGTTGACCATCAACTTTTTGAATTTTTGGAAAACCCAGAATTCATTCAAGATCATGTTTCTGTCAGAGTTTGACCGGCCTTGATTTCTTAAATGTGCTGATTTTATGATGATCTGAAGGTATAGAGTTGTTCTTTGACATCTCTACTTCAAGTTTGTATCTTTGAATCAAACAAATTAGACTTGTAGTGCAAGTTATAAGGATCTAAATATAGCACCCTTAACTGTTCTTTATTTTCAGGAAAACCCAAAAAATGAAGAACAACCTTGTCAGACTTTTCTGAAGCTTAGATCTCCCTGATACGTTGTAAAATGGCCATGCAAATTGTTTAGACTTGTAGTACTACATTAGTACTACAACATTATCTCATTAAAAAGTCCAGAAAACACTTAGAACTTAGATCTAATGGTGGTCAAACCTACCACCTTGAACACTGCATATGGACATTCTGGGTTTATGAAGAACACCTATAACGTCGGTTCTGTCGCTATAGGGCCCATTAGCGATAGATTTATTTACAAAATTTTTATTTTTATTAAATAAATAGAGAAAATTAGTTTTAAATTATTAAAAATATATAATATATTACTAAAAATTATTTTAAAGCCTAAAAATTAGTTTTCAATATTTTTTTGAATATATTTCATAAATATTTAATATTTTTGGAATATTAAAGTTATTTAATTTATTTAATTGTTATAATAAATAAATTACTTAAAAATGATTTTAATACTTGAAAAAATATTTTAAAATTATATTATGGTATAAGAAACTATTTTAATTTATTTTAAATGACTTTTAATATTTTGTGATGAATTTTATTAATAAATTAATATTAATGATAATTATGTTATTTAATAAATGTATTAAATAAATTATAAAAAATAGAATTAATTATTTAAAAATTATATAAAAATGATTTAAAGGTTATAAAAATATTTGAAGTTATAAAATATAACTTTTGATATTTTGTCATGAAAATATTAATATTTTAATATTGATAATATTAGATTTATTTAATAATTATATTAAATAAATTAGTTTAAAAATAATTTTAATATTATAAAATCATTTTAAATAAAACTAAGGTGTTTAAAAATATTTTAAGTTATAAAATATAACTTTCAATATTTAAAGGTAAAATTAATTAATTATTTAATATTAAATGATATTTGATTTATTTAATAATTATATTAAATACATAGTTTAAAAATAGTTTTATTGATTGAAAAATCTTTTAAAAAGGATATAAATGGTTTAAAAATATTTTAAGTTATTATAAGTGAATTTTAATATTTTAGTGAATAATACCTTAATATTTAAATATTAATGGTAATTATTTAAAAATGATTTTAAATATTTTAAAAATTATTTAAGGGTAATATTAATACTTTAAAAATATTTTGAGTTATTATAACTAACTTTAATATTTTGGCAAGGGTTTTATTAATATCTTAATATTATTTAAATATTAATGATAATAGAATTATTTAATATTTAAATCATTTAATAATGATTTCAGAGTTTGAAAAATTATGAAAAATTATAATTATTAATTATAAATTATTGCAAGACATTTATAAATAATATGATTGATGTTTAAATTGTCCAGAATAATCTTTAAGATACAGATTAGAGTTTTATTAGCAATAAACTCGATAATTACCCGATAAAGTCGTCGGTATACCAAAATGTTACCAAAATTGATTCAAACCTATATAGGTTGACTTGATAAGTGTTTGTTTGTCATTCAACGTCTGTTAAACTTATGTGACAATGTGATTAGGTTATGTTAACTGTAAATAACAGCACTATGTGTTATGATATATTATTCTAATTGATAGAACAATCTTATGAATGATAAGTCATTGAGTTAAAGATATAACTAAGTTGCGTAACTATAAGCAGCAGATCAGGCAAGTATCTAAACCTTACGCACTACCTCTATTTTGTGCAAACAGGTATATGTTTATGCAAGTTTCCTAAACTTATTCCAATTATTATTGAGCAAGTATCCTAACCTTTGCATTTACTTTATGCAATGGGCATGAGTAAGAAAGTTTCAGAATTATATTATCGTTATGCCAGATTATTAACTCTATTGTTATAGATTATGTATCCAATCATTCATATTCATGCAAGTTCTCGAACTTTATTCGTTCATTGTTTATCAGTATAGTATTATTGTATAATCTAGATATTTATTTTGTTCATTAATCTCTAAATATGGTTATACAAGTGTCCCCACTTGGATAATCATTGTATTTAATCACGTGTTAATACATACCTATTGATTTCTGGTATATATATATTAATTAAAGGTCGTCTAAGCTATTTGACTCTGCTAGACACAGATTTAGAAATATCGTTGAACGTGATAGAGCTTTATTGTATCCAACCGAATTATTTTGGTTCGAATTCCCGACGAAGTATGAACATCCCGAATCTGGGAAACTTTTATGCACCTAAGGCAGATGTGTTAAATGAAAATATCGTTCTTGTATGTAGTATTGATCAATACAGGGCACATTGGGCAGATCACCCTCATGCCCGTAAGTTATGACGGTTTGCGGATGAAGTTCTGCTAAACCTTAGCGAAAATGAAAAATAATGTTCATAGTCTGTCAACTGATCTTCATTTATAGTCAGTACGTAGTTTCAAAAATTTGAAATAGAATTGTTATGTTGTTGAGTGTTGCTTCAGTTTACTTCACAACTATTGTTTCGTTGTAGAAGTGTCATTCAAAGAAAACATTTAATCTTTTTAGCTAATGTTTATTCTTTACTATTACTTGTTGGGCACTCAAATGCTTATCCTTGCTTAATTTAAATGTTTTCAGTTATGTATTATCAGCCAGAGGGCTCTGTCATGAACAAAAGGAAATGAAAGCTATCAGAATAAGTTTGTGTTATCTTATGTAATAGCTAGACTTAGATAAGATGATTATATTTAGCATCTATCATGTAATGAAATGTTTTAAGGTCGCGTACCTGGGATTTATACAACTCTGAATTTAGGGGCATTACAAAGACCGTGCAATGCTCAATTACATTAGGCTATTCAGAGTTACCCGTTAATGAGCTTTTGATCAATGACTCCCAAGCCAGATGACTTTAGGGCACTAGGTGTAGAACACCCCTAAGGATCTAATGACTCGAGTAATAAAGGACACGTAATTAGGCTTAGCTAACTATGGTTCTTATTAATCTTTTTTTAACATGAAAACATGCCCGAATCCAAGATCCGAATCTGCGTAAGCGTCTACATCTTTTATTACCTTCCATGCATTTAACTTCAATAGAGTTAACGAATTTTCAAAAATATAACTGCACAACGATATCAACAATATAACTAGCTATAACAGTTGGCCAGGCTCGCAAAGAAGAACGGATCAATAACAGTTTCATCTTATTAACTAAACTAACCCCTTATCCACACATGCTTGACATAAACTCTTAGATATAGTCATAATCACCAACGTTCTTATCATTAGCCACAATCAAAAATTTATAATCTATATAACCCATTCCCATCATATATATAGTTCAAGATAGGGTTAATCAAAAACCATAGCATGACAAGATAAAAGATAATGTAAACCCTTGCACTAATATTAGCTCAAAATAGGGTAGTAAAGTCATAACATGGCATCAAGTATTCCAATATGTGTAAATCCCAAAAGATGGCTAGAAACAAAACATGATAATACTAATAACTGCTCATGCATCCATACAATGCTAAATAAAGCTATAGAATAATAAAAAGCTAATTATGCATCTATACAACCCAAAATAAACTAAGTCTGAGGCTACAAAAGCCCAAAAGATGTCAAATGCAATTCATACATGACTGCAATACAAAAAACAAATCTAAGCAGCCCAAAATACTACTACAACTATAACAATAAAGCAGAAATAGAAAACTACAACTAATAGTATCTTAACATGGCATAAGATAGAAGAAAATAATAAACTGATAAACACCCCCAGATTTAAAATGGGCAATGCCCTCATTACCAAGAATATAAAAATAAATACGAGAAGGCTTCCCCGAGGTCTGGTCACTCGGCACCGTCATCATCCTCTTCTTCATCTGCGGTAAGCAATGATGGTGGATATGGAGGGAAAGTAGGAGGCTCTGAGAACTTAAATGGAATGAAATCAACATCCTCGCCACTATAGGATGTGTAGATGCTCTACATAGTGTTGAATAGCTCATCCTGATACTGCATCATGATGTCCTGCCTCTGGGCAACTGCTGCTATGTGCCTCTGGTGCCTCTGAGGAACTTCATTTTGGTTCTGATGTAGGAGGCTAAGGGATGCAAGAATCTCTTCCAATGGTCCTTGTGAAAACGAGTCTGACTCTGGTGGCTGAGATGTCCCGGGCTCTGAAGTTTGAGGAGGCTGAGTAGGTGGCTCATACCCTTCACCTCTGACAGGCGAGGTCGCACCATCCCATTCACTGAAGCGTGAGATGATATGATGGTTGATGATTGACATAGGTGGCAAAGCTATCTCCTCTGGCCCCCATTGAATTCCTCCCCGCTTGCACAACGTGGTGATCAAGGATGGATGCAAAAGTCCCCCAGAAGTGGTACTCTTGATCGCCATCAGGATGGATGTTAGGTTTGTAATATTCATGAACGCAATCAAATTCCACAAAGTAAGCGGAAGCATGGAAAATCAGCTTTTTCAAATTTTACAAACCATATACCCGGATCATCTTTTACGCACAATTATTAATTAAACGAAAATATAAAGAACAAGAATTATACCCTTGAAGATTCGAGCTTCCTCAGGTACAAGTTCACCTCAAATTCATTTTACGTTCAACTTGAATCCACTGAGTTTGGTTCCTTCCTTTGATCAATGTTAGCCACCCAAGTGTTTGGCCTCTAGAGGTGATCCACCAAGGAAGAAGAAAGATTCAAGAAGATGGGTGTTTGGAAAAATATTTCTATCTCTCATAGAAAAATGTGTACTATCCAACAATTGGAATCACGTCTAATGATATGTGATATAAGACTCCTCTTATAAATATATAAGTTAACCCTTCTAATCTAATTAGAAAATAGATTATTATTTAATTAATTAAATTTCTTTAATTAATTAAGCTCCATAATCTTATTAGGGATAATTAATTAAACTCTTTTAATTAATTTGCATTCTAATCTTATTAAGAATAAATGAGAGTACTTATATTAAATTAATTCCCAAACTCCTTTAGAAATTAAAATAATTATAATTATAATAATATTAATAAGACTCCTCTTATTAATTTATATTTAATATTTTCAAAATATTAAATAATAATATTAAGCTATTTAATTTACTCTATCACCATAGATTAAATTAAATACATTTAACATATTATTACAATTATGTCATTAACTTCTTAAATAATTATTATTCCATTTATGGTGTGACCCTTTAGGTTCTCTATATTAAAACATTTGTGAATTAATTATTTAGAATAATTCTAATTTTATTTAAATAAATAAATTTAACTATTAATTTATTTAAATAAATAATATGTATTATACAATAGGGATAAGCCTTCATAGCAATTAATGACTTTTCAGATAATATAGATTTTAACATTAATCATAAAAGAACCTTTGAGCAAATAGTTACCATACAATTCAATCCTTCCACCATATAATGTCCCAATTAAATATAAGACATGGAATTACTGGCAAGTCTTATTTTATTTAATTATATGTATTTCAATCCTTAAATGCACAACTCCAAATAATGTAAATTAGGAACTCTTTTCTAATTTCATTCTGCCTTGGCCAAGGACTACTGGGTTGTCATTTATCGAATCACATAGGACATTTCTCTTCTTTTACTAGAAGCGGTAGATTCTTTATTGATCATACATTATCTCCATGTACAACTTATTATACCCAAGCATACCCTTTGATATACCCTAAGGGTCTTAAGGAATAAGTCAAAGTATAATTCATCATACACAAGATACTATGATGATCTCAAGTCCAAGGATCACCTATACTACTATCACTATAGAAATTCCTATTGATAGGCAAGTAAAACTCCATTTGGTATTCCTTAGAGAGACATGTTCACTTAACTTATTCTCTAATAAGCACCTACATACTTGCTTTAGTGTCTCCACATAAATGATTATGAGATCAATCATCCTCATCCAATGAGCAAGTAATATATGTACAAATCTATCCGGATTCACTAATCCCCAATTTAGTAATCCAATGATTGGGAATTATTTTAGTTTTTAGCTTTCTAAGAATTTAGATCTCATTAGAATTATCATCATCATTATTCTAAAAGCTTTGCTTAAAACTATGGGTTTATCACATATTATAAAATAGCATTATATAGATAATTAAAAGCCTTTAATAAATTAATACTTTTTATTAATAAATGAATAAGATTGTTACAAAGTATATGCTTTATCATCAAACATGATTGGCTTATGTGCATACTACTTTCAATCTCCCACTTGCACTAAAGCCAATTGTCATGGTATCTTATTCTCTTCTTCTCTAAGTGACGATTATCATGCTATTGGATAAGCTTCAGTAAATGGATATGTAATGTTTTTCTTGAGAGTCCACTATCTCTATAGTGATTTCCCATCTTTCAATGAATCTTTAATCAAATGAAAGTGCTATAACATATGTTTAGATCCAAGATGAGACTTAGGAACTATTCCTAGTTTTGTAATAAACTTTTCATCCAAACAATCAACTTGCAGCTTCACTTTGTCTTTATCACTAAATTAGTAACTCTTTGCTGTTTGGAACCTTTCCAATTCACTGCACCACTGTTCAAGGTAACGCTTTACCTTAAAGTGGATTTTCTGTCGTCTTGGTCTGTCTGAAAAACTTGAGTCTGTTAAACCCTCTAGTTTTAATTTAGACCCACAATAAATTTCAATCACATCCTTAGTGTCGGTTAAGGACTTAAAGATGTTTTTTTACTGTCTTACAGTTATCTTTTCCAGAATATGACCGATCATCATCAGGTCTCGTATATTTCATTGCATACATGATTGTCACTCATGCGATCTCTCTTTTCAAGAGTTTATGGGGACTACTAAGAGAGATACACTCCATGGCTCATCAACATGAGACATCTATTGGAGTTTGTCATGCTAAACGACTTTAGCATCAAATGAATATACGTTTCTTGGGTTAATTCGAGTATCCTCTAAATCTATCTATATAGATTTGTATCCACAATTAAGATACTCTTCCCAAATCATTCATGGAGGAATGTTTAGATAACTTTATCTTTACTGATTGTAGCATTAGTATATCATTCCTTATCCGTAATATATCAAAATATAATACTAGGAATGTCACAACACTCCCACTGACCCTTTTGTACACACTAGGTTCATTCTTATTTTTGATAAAATCAAACTCTTTTAATTATTTCATCAAAACGAATGTTCCATTTTTGAGAAGCTTGCTTCAATCCATTTCTCTGAGTGTCTAGAACTCTTACATCATCATATATAATTGGAACATCATCTACTATGATGTGTACCTCATCATCATCATCTATGATGAATCCATACCTCATAGGTATCTTCGGTACTATTCCATATTTACGATTCAGTTGTGGTACAATAGGTCTATCTACAGGTTCCTCTTATTTGATTTATAGTGCCTTATGGTTCTTGAACTCTTCAAGATCTATTATCCTCCCACTAGCCCCTTTAATGATAAACACTTTTATCTTAGAAGGTAGCGTTTTTTGCAACAAACACCTTTTGCTAAGTACGATTATAGAACATATACCGTAAACTTACTTTAGGATGTTCCACAAATCTACACTTGTCAAATCTTGTCCAAAACTTATTCCTTTGAAACCTTTTCACATAATTTGGACAACCACTTATTTTAACATACTTAAGATTAGGAATCCTCCATGTCCATAACTCTTATAGATTCTTGGGTCGGATTTTGAGGTTACCTTTTCGTAGATATACAACCATTTCTAGGACATTGTCCCAGAAGGATACTGGAATGTTAGTAAAATCATTATAGACCGCACCATGTCCAACAAGGTACGATTTTTCCTTTCAGATACATCAATCAATTATTGTGTATCAGGAGGCGTCCATTGTGAGAAAACTATTTAAGATAATCTATAAACTTATTGTGCAAGATTCATTCCTCAATCTAATCAAAGAATCTTAATACTTCTCAAATTAGTTTCATTTTTGAATTCTTTGAACCTTTCAAATAATTCATACTTATATTTCATCAAATACAAACATAAGTAAGTCATGTACACAAAATCCATTAAGTAATATTCCAGTTCTATAAAAACATTATTATTATAAATAGAAAAACAATTGTTCTTAAATATAATACAAAAGATTTCATTGTCCAACAACAAAATGAAAATAATATTTCTAACGAGAACTAAAATACAATACCAACTTATTGACTTAATAGACTTTCCATAGGCAATTCTAAATAATAAGTTTCTATGGCTAATGCAGCAACCTTTGCTTTATTTCAACACATAGGATTACTTGTCTCTTGTTTAGCTTTCTACTTCTGCTTGGTCCTTTCATAAATCTATATTTATGATGACTAAAGTCGGTATCTAATACCCAAGTAGAACCTTAACTTAAAGAAAATTTTATTTTAATTATGAACAAAAACTATATTTGTAACTGAAGCTTCACTAAGCTTCTTCTGGTTAGCCTCTACAAGATACTTCTCGTAGTTTCTTTTCCAGTGTCCAGACTTATTACAGTGGAAACAAACTCATTTGCTATTCGAATCTGTTTTGTTCTTATTATCCTTTGTTTTTGCTTTTCTATTTACCTTCTTTGATTCGTTCTTCTTTTCAAAAGATCCTTTGGCCCCTACCAGTAATTGTTAGTCTTTCTTGGTTGGAAAGTGATTTTCAATATTTTCAATATGTTAAGCAAATCAGCGAGGCTGATATCTAGCTTGTTCATATAAAAAATTCACAACAATTGTGAGACGGAGTCCGAGAGTAACTGCAAGATCAAAACTTGACTAAACTCTCCATCCATGACAAAAACCCGCTGTCCTAATTGATCAATCAAAATGATTATGTTAAGGACTTTTGTTTGTACTGTAGTGTCATCAGTCATTCCAGATCGGAAGAACTCCTTAGACATCTGATATCTATTAGTCCTACTTTCCTCACCATCAACTACTTGATGTGCAGGAGTATAGTAGGAGCATCCATAATTTAATGCTGACGCTGAAGCTCATTACTCATGGATGCGAGCATGTTGCATTGAGCCAACTGTGCATCATCTTACCACTTTCTAAAAGTAGCAATCTCTTCCTCAGAGGAATTGTCTACAACCATTCCATGAAAGACGTATTAAAGACATAAGATAGCTTTTCAGCAATGAGAACTATTCTCAAATTCCTTAACCAATTCGAGTAATTCGGTTCGGTTAATTAGCATCTAATATGTTTCGCAGTGATAGTAATTTAGACACTGTAAAATTCTGTAAATGAATTTATTCTTAACAACATTTTATCATACATTCTTTTATTAATTACCAAAATAATTTAGGTCTTGTTTTAAATTGGTATCTCCCACTATTTTCATCAAACTATATTACCCTCGCTTATATAGTTCGACAAAATCTAATTAAAGATTTGCTAGTGAGAATAAGGATCCCATTTCAAATGTATATAACCATGTGGTGACACAACAAACTATATATAAATAAATAGGTAGACAACTCTTGTCAATTACATCATCATGTAACTCCTTTTGTTTTGCCTCTTAGATTATTTTGATTAAGTGGTGGCACATCCAAATCAAAATTATCTAAGTTAAGTCCAACCTAACACTTTCGTATATTCAAAAAAGAAAAACATTGTCCTTGTGGTGACACAACAAAGTAACATTATTCAATTTTCTTTATAAGCATCAAATGTAATAAAATTAATATCTCAAAAAATTAAGATAAGGCTTGTGGTGACACAACAAACTTATAATAAATAATTGATACTCTATTATTTTTTATCATGCTAGAAGACGATGTTCGATATTCCAAATATCTTTGAATGCTTAGGACTTAATATAAAATCTTTGAGGGGTTTGTTATTAATTTGTCTCATCTTGTTTAGCGCGCATGCATACACACACACACACACACACACACACACACACACACACATATATATATATATATATATATATATATATATAGATATATAGTATAAGATAACATATATAGAATACTATATTCTACCCGGATTGATTATGGACTTTATTCTAGTTTGGTTCACTAGAGCCACTAAGTGAATCAAAAGGTCAAACCTAGGGTGCAATAATTAAATTTAAATATAACTATTATATTTAAATCCGGGCTCCATTACAAGTGGATCTTCAAGCGCTCCATACTCCTTAATCTCCAATTCTTCAAAATAATTCTAACTATTCTTATTACAAAACTATTTAAAATAAATAGAAACATTGATTAGCAGTTAGGATTTACATTAAGAAAAATTAGAGAAGACGAGGTACGCAAACCCCATTTAATAAAACTCATACATTCACGCCTCCAACTAAAATAAAATCCAATCACATTGGTCAATAGTCCATAATCAATCCCATTTATTATCATGCACATCACCATATGCATAAATAAAATAACATTCATCTCATGAATAATAAACATTCAATATATATATATATATATATATATATATATATATATATTATATATTGGGAAGAATTAGTTAGCTAGCGAGAAAATTTAATTTTGAATCAAAATAAACTCCTTTATTTTAATCCAAATTTAAATCAAAATAAACCTCTTTTATTTTAATTTATCCAATTTTGAATAAAATAAACTATTTTATTTTAATCAAATTCTTTAATCAAAATAAACTCATTTATTTTAATTAATTATAGAATTCAATTCCAAGTCAAAATAAACTCCTTTATTTTGGATAATATAAAAGCTTATTACATATCTAAATAAACTCCTTTATTTATAGAAACACTTGATTCTTTTTCCTATTCACAAATAAACTCCTTTATTTTAAAAATCATTATGGATATTATATATATATATATATATATATATATATATATATATATATATAATATAAGATTCAGTATGATCACATGAATTGTGACGCCCCCAAAATAGGTCCACACGACCCATTCTGAGTCGCCAGATATCACACTATAAAAATCATTTACAAACTTCATTTATACAATTGTTGAAATGTCGTGGAGAATACGACCACAGTTAAACTGTGAGTTATAATACAAATGTATGTAACTCTTATGGTGCCTCGACCACAACCTTACAATGGTACTTTACATAAAAGTACAGTCAATGACTGTTTTAAAAATTAAAATCTTTGGAAAATACTCAAGGAAACCTTCGTACATTGGAGGCCATGCGTCTAAGTTGTGATAGATATCATATGTCCACAGAATTATCATTGGTTGACCCAATAGTCCTCAAAGTAAAACAAGAAGAATACTATCATCTTTTTTCCAATGGTGAGTCTTCTCTTGACATAAAATTATCTCCGTTTTCTCCAATTGAGAATTATATTTCAAACAAACTCCAAGATCTTATAGGTAGTGCTCGTAGATATACTCAGCAAGTGGATGTGCACAACCCTGTCTTATGATAACACGAGGTTGTATGTCATTAGACATCTTGTATGATAGTTGCAAAATACCCTTCCAAAGTTGGGTTCACCACACCCTATTCAGTTCACCAAAATTAAATATCAAATGACGTATAGAATACGACACACTTATCTAAAGTTCTCAATAAAAATTATTTCCATACTATTTAAGGAGAACCTCAACAGCTAAAGACCACCGTTCTATTCTCCTGTTACTCCCCGCTCGACCCAGCTACACTCTTATTACCTGAAAGGAATTGTAAAGCAGAAAGGGTGAGCACAACTAGCCCATTAAAGAATATCGTGACTAAAGATAATTTACATCATCAATAGCATTCATCAGTAATTAATCAGAGATTTAGAACATATGGTAGATGATAAAACTTTTCAACCATAGTTGCAGCGGAACGAGTAATCCATTAGAAGAGTCAAATAGACCATCAGATCAATTATCTTCTCCATGTTAGAAGTCCACCAATAATATTTTATCCTTGTAATATCAATCAACAATTTATGTGCACAATCATATGAATAACTCATAATCATAATTGTGATTCTAAATTCCTCTTCGCACCCAGGACGAAGATAATTTTCATCACCTATCTTCACCTGAAACATCAAAAATCATGGTTATACCAAATCACAATTCCTGCTCATAATCATACTAATAAATTCATCTTTTCACTACGGCCAAAGATATTCATTAACAATTCATCTTTGCACTACAGGCCAAAGACATATAACTATATTTTAGAAGAGTAAGCATTATATCTACTATCTTTTACGAATTAAAAGTGTATAATCAATATTTTATCGCTGAGACTCAGCTTAATAAATAATCCACATCATCGAATCATCCCTGCACTACGACCAAGGATATTCATGTAATCATCAATGGTTATGATTATACCAAATAATCCCTGGTTATAATCATACCAATAAATGTCCATCAATGCACTACGGGCCAATTAGGACTTTTACCACATCATCTATAACATTACGGGTCATGATTATACCGAATGACCCCTGGTCATAATCATACCAATAAACAGTTCATCTATGCACATAAGCCAACGATACTCATCAACCAATAGTTCATCTTTGCACGTAAGCCAAAGATATACAATCAGAAAACTAATAATCAACAATCCATCTTTGCACGTAAGCCAAAGATATACAACTCAAAACTAATAATCAAGTCCATCTTTGCACGTAAGACAAAGATGACTTTCATCATAATATAAGCATGAGGATGATGACAATGATATAAGCATTAATCAAACGAAATCAAGGATAAATATTAAAGACTTTAAATTTATCTAGAGTTTAAAAATATCCAAATTGTCAACATGATACTGCTTTGTGGAGTAAAATTCAAGAATAATATTCATGTACCAAAAATAATTTGGACAGAAAAGAAATATATTTTTCGGGTGAATTGTACCCCATGAATAGTACTTCAGGAATAGTACCCCGACACGAAAAGTGTCGCGAATACCCGAGTGAATGATGCTAGAGGGAATAGTAATCGGGTAAATAGTAACCCATGAATAGTAACTCGTGAATAGTACTCTGACACGAAAAGTGTCCCGAATACCCGAGTGAATAATACTAGAGTGAATAGTAACTGGGTGAATAGTAACCCGTGAATAGTAACTCGTAAAAAAAATACCAAAGAAAATGATATTCCATGACGAGTACAAAAGAAATGATATCTCATACGAGTATAATAGAATATACGAAACTACAAATAGATTTTCACCCGCCATGCGGTAATCCACGTAGACAGATCATTTCCACAATTTAATAAAGAAAGAATATGAAGGATCGTTCACCATGCATGCGCGTAATCCACATAGGCGAGTTATTCCAATGTAATAATAAAGAATGGAATAATGTAAGAATTCACCAGGCATGTGATAGACCGCACAGATAGGTTATTCCAACAGAATAATAAATAATGGAACCAGGTCATGCGTCCGTACAAACATGATATTCCAATAGAATAATAAAGAATGGAACTAGGTCATGCGTAATCCACACAGACAGGATATTCCAACAGAATAATAAAGAATGGAATAACAACGAAATTCACTGTGCATGCGATAGACCGCATGAATGTGTTATTCCAATGAAATAATAAATAATGGAATAATAAAAGAATTTCACCATGTATGCGTTACTTCGCATAGACAGGTTATTCTAACATAATAATAAAGAATGGAATAACAACCCTTACATGTAATGAAAGAAAATAACCCTCTTCATGAATACGAAAGAATAATACCCCTGACACAATAATGATATCCCTTACCTCAGAAGAAGACTGGAGACTGGAATAGTGAGGTAGCAGACTTCTCTTCTTCTTTCTCTCTATAATTTCTCTCTATAATAATTACTCTATAGCTTTAGTGAATTGGTGAAAAATAATGAAGGAATGAACATCTATTTATAGGAAAATATAGTTTCAATAATTGGACATTTTGGGGCTCGAAATATTACAGTATAATACCTTCATCTTTTCCTTCATTTTTAATTTAGTCATCCAAGTATTATCAAACTTGCACCACCTCCCTTAATAGTAAATCATGTGAATCAATAGTAAATCATGTGACTCAATAGTTCTAAACATGTGAAAAAGTTAATTATAGTATAGTACCTTCATCTATACCTCTATTTTTAACTTAGTCATGCAAGTATTATCAATATTGCACCAACTCCCGTAATAGTAAATCATGTGAATCAATAGTACACACATGTGAACACATAGTTATAAGCATGTGAATTAATAGCAATTAATTGCTCATTTATCCGCTTAATTACCTGATTGGTCAATATAACCTCCAGACATCAATTATTATCGAAATAAATGTCGATTTCCACTAACGCCAATAATTCCCACACAATGGAACTATCAATTTCATCTTTAATCAACACGAACTTATTCATCATTAATATTATAACTCAAAATATTTAACAACCAGGTCGTTCCTAGGAAAGAGTGGGCTTTTCGATAAGGATTTCTCCTTATTGGCACGCAATTAGGTGACCAAACCTCTCCTTGACAGAACTTCTAGACATTGTCAATATTTCAATTTAATAATATGAATAACTTTGTCGTCTCAATTATTGATTTAATAATATATCATATTATGCAGATGATACTGTGACAATAATCGAATCAATAATATGAGAGATGTGATGCAGCAATTACTGTAGCAATAATTGAGTATAACTGAGTGACTTCTTACGTAAGCATCAATAATCAATACCTTGTGCTACTATGCAACCACGCGTATTACTGTACTTTTACTACCAAGTAGTTCAATAGTTTTTAACGGTAACACTTTCGCCGTTATTTATAAAAGATATTTCTGTCGTTTTCTAACTACGACAATACTTCCGTTGTGGGGTTCACCAATGATTGTGTCGTCGTACGAATATTCCCTGTTAAAACGAATACTCCCTGACCAATCGAATATTTCCCGACACAACTGTGACGCCTCTAAATCCGAGTCTCTTCCAACCCGACAGATGGTTCTATACGGTACTACCATTCATTCATTCATTCAATTGAATAGTCTTAAAAGGACTAATATAACTTCTATATATCCAAAATAATATTACATTACCCAGGTTCTTTGTAACCCATTCGTTTGTTCTTGTCATAATATTCAATATATTACAGACATTCAACTATTCTATTACATAAGCAATCTAAGGGTTCCTTTTTGCCTTGCCCTTGTCCTTGCCTGAGCCTTCGGTCCGCTCAATCTTGGCTGTGTTCATATGGTTCATGCAAGAGTGAGCATGGCTAGCTCAGCAAGTACTAAAATTCTAATAAATAACATGCTTGAAACATAGAACTCATATATCTTCAGTAACTGAACAATAGTTACGAAGTACTATCGATAATTCAAAATAGCACTTCTTTTCATTTAAAACGTTTTCCAACAACAATATTTAGTAGAATATCAACTAATGCTCAAAACTATGAGTAGTTCATAATTTCTTTTGAAAATGACAACCCGGCACTAATTCCGTAAGTCCTGCATAGCTTACGAGCACTTCTGGGTGATCAGCCCATAGTACTCTATGTTGATCAACACTACATTCATTAAACGTGTATACGTTTAAGTTGTGGCAACCTCACGTGCCTGTCGTTAAACGACAAAAAACATTTTAGCATACTTGGTCTTCGATTGAAAACCATACCAATATAACTCGGTAAACATAAATCATGCTTGACAGAACCATAATATAAGTCTAGCCGAAAGAGTTGGCTTTAGACTTCATCATTCAAGACTTCATGTGAAAGAATACATGAATTACAAAACTTATCCAGACTGAACTGGAACAAGGGTTAGAATACTTGCCTTCAGCGTTTGCTTACTGATTATCACACATACTCTTTAAGTCTCTAAGTCTCTACAATACATGATCATATAACATACCACATTAGGTCTTATATAATCAAGTAAATATATTATGGGTTAGATCTAAATCCTGACTTAGATCTACTATTATGGGTTTCCAGCTTTCATTACGTCATTCACAGTTCGTTCATCTTCGATTGTTTATTAACTCTTAATCATCATACATAAGTGTCTAACAATGTCCTAAAAATGTCATGTTTATACCTTAGTTCATTACTATAAAGTTTCCTTTCAATCTGTACTTGTAATTATTCTTTACTGTCCATTGCCTAGGGTTGGCGCTGCGGCGCCACGCATTACTCTTCATCTCGCGTTGCGGCGCGAGTTAGCAATACCTGGCATCCGAACATGGCACTGCGGCACAACACTTTGTTCTTTATCACGCTACTACTGGCGTGAGTTAGCGAAGCATGCTCAGATATTATTACATGCAATGGCTGGGCCACTCATTGGCCTTCGGTTGCACTTGCATGGCGCCAACTCACGTGCCTCGAATAGTTTGTAATTTTTTTAAAATTTTACGAAACTCCCGGACTCATAACTTCTTCGTTATAAATCTAAATTGGCTCGTTCAAAAGCCTACGGTTCACAAACTACATCCTTTATGCGTTCATGCAAGAATTTTATCTATTTGACTTTGTTTGCTAAAATTTCACCTAATTGTTCATTTTTAACGAAAACAATAAACGTTCGTGAACGTTCAACGCTCGTTTCTTCGTTCTAAGTCGGAATTTGGTCATTTTTAAGTATGCAACTCTATAATGCCAAATATGACTTGTCTCCATTGAAAACCAACGTTTCCGACTTCAAACACAAAATACGACTTCTATTCCTAGAATTTCACGAATTTGACGATTATCGTCAAATCGTGTGAATTCCAGCAAAACTACATCATTAATGATTCCAAATGGATTTTAACCAACATATGATCATTACAAGTTACTTATTACACCAACTTATAATCAAAGTAGGTTTTTGACTTATTCTCATAAGTCAATGACTTATTTAACTTATGAACTACAATTTCTCATGCTTATGACTTATTATTAACTTAAGTCCATCAATCAATGTTGTCATGCTATATTCAATATACTAACATCATATGAAAAACATATGATAAGTTCTTCATGATTCTAACAACTTATTAAAGTTCAAGTTGCTTATTCAACTTATTCGGCTTAAGTTCATTCCTTAATAACTTATTACATGTTCTTAACAAACGATCTCCCTTCTCTATCAATCCTATCATAGAAGAGATGTAGATAAAAGATATGAGTCTTACCCTTGAAGACTATTACTTCACTTCACTTTGAAAAATCTAGCAAAGGTTGAAGTGGCTTATAAGTGCTTAAGTGGCTTATTTTCTCTAACAATTAAGTTGCTTATCTTTCAGAGGAGTTGGGAGAAACTGAACAACCAACAAATGAAGTGAAGCTTCTCTATTTATAGGCAACCAAAAGATAGGGCATTATAGTCAACTGGACATTCCACCTCCTTTAATCACCTCCTTACTATTCATTGCTTATCAACCAAGTCTACTTGCTATCCACTTCTATTACTTGATCATCACAACACTTGGTCACCACACATAATGTTTGCCCATCAAGTCTACCCATTTCTCACTTGGTTTGCTCCATGGATCATGGCTTATCATTGGGCTTAATAATTAATCTAGCTAATTCCTTATTGGGCTTCCATTACAAAAGTTTGGACTTATGATTTAACAAACACTTGGGCTTGAGTATCACATTCTATTAGACTTCTATCATTAAACTAATAATCCTACAAGTCCATTACATTTAATTAACAACTTAACATATATACACCACGTATAATTCTCGTATGCTAGCTCGTATATTAATTCGTAAGATACGTTATCTCATTCTTCATACATAATAGTAAAATACGTCGTATTATACTTACATTCATTACCTTCATATAATGAATACACATTATACAACTTTCTTCCTTTAACGCTTAATAAACCTAACGTTCCCAAATTAAGTCCGCATGCGAAATATTACATTTTCCATACTTAGGTTATTATTACATAATCTATATCACCTTGATATTATAACATTACGTATTTCTCGGAAGTTCAAAAAATAATTCTCGAGCAGAAATCTATGAATAGTGTTTTTCAGAAAATTTCTCGGAAAACTTTTATTTTCGTCTTAGAAATTCAAACACTTTAATTCTCCCATGTAGTTAAAATACTACGACATTCCAACTTTTCTAGGTTATAGTACGACATTCATCTTATCCACACGTAAAAATAATAAATAATATTATTTTATTCATTATTAAAAGTATTTACAAAGGTTCGATTTTCTGGGGTGTTACAACAACGAATATTTTATAACAACTTGCTTACTTTACAAAATTGTCAAATATCACCCTTACCTTTAAACTTTTATCAATATTACTATTTACCAAATAGAATAATTATAAGAAAATTGAATACTTTCATTTCATAAAATTTGGGATCTCACAATCTCCCCTCCTTATGAAATTTCGCCCTCGAAATTTACATACGTACTTGGTATTCGAAGAGATGAGAATACCTTGCTTTCTTTTCGGATTGTACCTTCCCGGTTATTTCCTCTCAGATCATGATTTTCCAATTGCTCATCTCCGTATTTGAGATATCATTACGAATATATCTTCAAAACACAGGTTAATTGACATATCACAATTTGTCAATTTATCAAGTAAAAAATTTCAGCTTAGGTAAGTCACACACAAGCGAAGTATATTACTCGTCTCTCCCCTCCTAGTTCTAGACTCATATCTCCGCCAGCGACCATATCCCTAAGCTCTGATACCATTTGTGACGCCCCCAAAATAGGTCCACACGACGCATTCTGAGTCGCCAGATATCACACTATAAAAATCATTTACAAACTTCATTTATACAACTGTTGAAATGTCGTGCAGAATATGACCACAGTTAAACTATGAGTTATAATACAAATGTATGTAACTCTCACGGTGCCTCGACCACAACCTTACAATGGTACTTTACATAAAAGTATAGTCAATAAATGTTTTAAAAATTAAAATCTTTAGAAAATACTCAAGGAAACCTTCGTACATGGGAGGCCATGCGTCTAAGTTATGATAGATATCATATGTCCACAGAATTATCCTTGATGGACCCAATAGTCCCCAAAGAAAAATAAGAAGATTAATATCATCTTCTTTCCAATGGTGAGTCTTCTCTTGACATATAATTATCTCCGTTTCTCCAATTGAAAATTATATTTTAGACAAACTCCAAGATCATATAGGTAGTGCTCGTAGATATACTCAGCAAGTGGATGTGCACCTCACCCTTATATGACAGTGGCAAAACACCCTTCCAAAGTTGATTTCACCTCACCCTATTCGGTTCACCAAAATTAAATATCAAATGATGTATACAATACGACACACGTATCTAAAGTTCTCAATAAAAATTATTTCCATACTATTTAAGGAGAACCTCAATAGCTACAGACCACCGTTCTATTCTTCTGTTACCCCCGCTCGACCCAGCTACACTCTTATTACCTGAAAGGAATTGTAAAGCAAAAAGGGTGAGCACAACTAGCCCAGTAAAGAATATCATGACTAAAGATAATTTACATCATCAATAGCCTTCATCAGTAATAAATTAAAGATTTAGAACATATGGTAGATGATAAAACTTTTAACCATAGTTGCAGCGGAACGAGCAATCCATTAGAAGAGTCAAATACACCATCAGATCTATTATCTTCTCCATGTTAAAAGTCCACCAATAATATTTTATCCTTGTAATATAAATCAACAATTCCTGTCCACAATCATATGAATAACTCATAATCATAATTGTGATTATAAATTCCTCTTCACACCCAAGACAGAGATAATTTTCATCACCTATCTTCACCTGAAACATCAAAAATCATGGTTATACCAAATCACAATTTCTGCTCATAATCATACTAATAAATTCATCTTTGCACTACGACCAAAGATATTCATTAACAATTCATCTTTGTACTACAGGCCAAAGACATATAACTGTATTTTAGAATAGTCAAGTAGAGCATGATATCTACTATCTTTTACGAATTAAAAGTGTATAATCAATATTTTATTGTTGACACTCAACTTAATAAATAATCAACATCATCGAATCATCCCTGCACTATGGCCAAGATATTCATGTAATCATCAATGGTCATGATTATACCGAATAATCCCTGGTTATAATCATACCAATAACTGTCCATCAATGCACTATGGGCCAATGAGGACTTTTACCACATCATCTATAATATTACGGGTCATGATTATACCGAATGACCCCTGGTCATAATCATACCAATAAACAGTTCATCTATGCACATAAGCTAACGATACTCATCAACCAATAGTTCATCTTTGCACGTAAGCCAAAGATATACAACTATAAAACCAATAATCAACAGTCCATCTTTGCACGTAAGCCAAAGATATACAACTGTAAAACCGATAATCAATAGTCCATCTTTGCACGTAAGCCAAAGATATACAACTGTAAAACCAATAATCAACAGTCCATCTTTGCACGTAAGCCAAAGATGACTTTCATCATAATATAAGCATGAGGATGATGACAATGATATAAGTATTAATCAAACGAAATCAAGAATAAATATTAAAGACTTTAAATTTATCCAGAGTTTAAAAATATCCAAATTGTCAACATGATACTGCTTTGTGGAGTAAAATTCAAGAATAATATTCATGTACCAAAAATAATTTGGACAGAAAAGAAATATATTTTTCAGGTGAATAGTACCTCGTGAATAGTACTTTGGGAATAGTACTCCATGAATAGTACCCCGACACGAAAAGTGTCCCGAATACCCGAGTGAATGATACTAGAGTGAATAGTAATTAGGGGAATAGTAACCCATGAATAGTAACTCTTGAATAGTACTCCGACACGAAAAGTGCCACGAATACCCGAGTGAATAATACTAGAGTGAATAGTAACTGGGTGAATAGTAATTCGTGAAAAAAATACCAAAGAAAATGATATTCCATGACGAGTACAAAAGAAATGATATCTCATATGAGTATAATAGAATATACGAAACTGCAAATGGATTTTCACCCACCATGCGGTAATCCACGTGAGCGCATCATTTCCACAATTTAATAAAGAATGAATACGAAGGAACATTCACCATGCATGCGGTAATCCACATGATGAGTTATTCCAACAAAATAATAAAGAATGGAATAACGTAAAAATTCAACAGTACGCGATAGACCGCATACGAATGAGTTATTCCAATAGAATAATAAATAATGGAACCAGTCATGCGTAATCGCACGCAGACAAAGATATTCCAACAGAATAATAAATAATGGAACCAGTCATGCGTAATCCGTACAGACAAGGAATATTCCAAAGGAATAATAAAGAATGGAATAACAACAAATTCACCAGGTATACGATGAGGCATATGCATGAAAGTTATTCCAACGCAGTAATAATAAATAATAGAATAACAGAAGAATTTCACCATTATGCGGTACTTCGCATAAACAGGTTATTCCAACATAATAATAAAGAATGGAATAACAACCCTTACGAGTAATGAAAGAAAATAACCCTCTTCATGAATACAAAAGAATAATATGAAAGTAGTATGCATACAAGCCAATCATGTTTGATGATAAAGCATATACTTTGTAACAATCTTATTCATTTATTAATAAAAAGTATTAATGTATTAAAGGCTTTTAATTATCTACATGATGTTGTTTTATAATATGTGATAAACCCATAGTTTTAAGCAATGCTTTTAGAATAATGATGATGATCATTCTAATGAGATCTAAATTCTTAAAAAGCTTAAAACTAAAATAGTTCCCAATCGTTGGATTACTAAATTGGGATTAGTGAATCCGGATAGATTGGTACATACGTTGCTTGATCATTGGATGAGGATGATTGATCTCATGATCATTTGTGTGGAGACACTAAAGCAAGTATGTAGGTGCTTATTGGAGAATAATTTCACTGAACGTGGCTCGCTAAGGAATACCTAATGGAGTTTTACTTGCCTGTCAATAGGAATTCCTGTAGTGATAGTAGTACAAGTGATCCTTGGACTTGAGATCATCATAGTATCTTGTGTATGATGAGTTATACTTTGACTTATTCCTTATGACCCTTAGGGTATATCAAAGGGTATGCTTGGGTATAATAAGTTGTACATGGAGATAATGTATGATCAATAAAGAATCTACCACTTCTATTAAAAGAAGAGAAATGTCCTATGTGATTCGATAAATGACAACCCGGTAGTCCTTGGCCAAGGAAAAATGAAATTAGAAAGGAGTTTCTAATTTGCATTATTTGGTGTTGTACATTTAAGAGTCGAAATACATATAATTAAATAAAATAAGACTTGACAGAAATTCCATGTCTTATATTTAATTGGGACATTGTATGGTGGAAGGATTGAATTGTCATTTGCAACTATTTACTCAAAGGTTCTTTTACGATTAATGTTGAAATCTATATTATCTGGAAAGTCGTTGATCGCTAGTGAGGCTTATCCCTATTGTAGAATAAATATTATTTATTTAAATAAATTAATTGTTTAATTTATTTATTTAAATAAAATTAGAATTGTTCTAATTGATTTATTCACAACCTAGGTTTAATATATGAAGAACCTAAAGGGTCACACCATAAAAGGAAGAATAATTATTTAAGAAGTTAATGGCATAATCGTAATAATATATTATGTATATTTAATTTAATCTATGGTGATAGAATAAATTAAATAGCTTAATATTTATTATTTAATATTTTAGAAATATTAAATATAAATTAATAAGAGGAGTCTTATTAATATTATTACAATTATTAGTATTATTTTAATTTCTAAAAGAGTTTAGGAATTAATTTAATATAAGTACTCTCATTTATTCCTAATTGGATTAGGAAGGAAAATTAGTTAAAGGAGTTTAATTAATTATCCCTAATAAGATTAGGGCGCCCTTTAATTAAAAAAGGGTTTAATTAAATAATACCTTATTTTAATAGGGTTACTTGATATCTTTATAAGAGGAGTCTTATATCAGATATTAAGACTACGTTATAATTCCAATGGTTGGAGAGTACGCTCCTTTTCTATAGAGATAGAAAAACTAGGGTTTAGCCAACTACCCATCTTCTTGAATCTTTCTTCTTCCTTGGTGGATCACCTCTAGAGGCCAAACATATGGGTGGCTAACGTTGATCAAAGGAAGGAACCAAACCCGGTGGATTCAAGTTGAACGCGAAAAGGATTGGAGGTGAACTTGTACCTGAGGAAGCTCGATCTTCAAGGGTATGATTCTTATTCGTTATCTTTTTCGTTTAATTAATAATTGTGCATAAAGGGTGATCCGGGTATATGGTTTGTATAATTTTAAAACTCTGATTTTTACACATTTTCGCATTATTTTTGCAATTTGATTGCGTTACAGAATATTACAAAACTAACACTGCTGATCAAGGTTTCTATTTATTTTAATTAGTTTTATAATAGGAATAGTTAGAATTAATTTAGAAAAATTGGAGATCAAGGAGCAAGGAGCGCTTGAAGACCCGTTTGTAATGGAGCCCGGGTTTAAATGTAATAGTTATATTTAAATATTATTTCTTGCACCCCTAGGGTTTGACCTTTTGGTTCACTTGGTGGCTCTAGTGAACCAAACTAGAATAAAAGTCCATAATCAATTCGGGTAGAATATAGTATTCTATATGTGCATGCTTATACTATATATATTATATATTATGCAAACATGCTTTGCATGTTAATTAATATGACGCGTATTTTATATATATATGTGCATGTGCGCTAAACAAGATGAGATTTAATAATAAATCCCTCAATTTTTTTTATTAAGTCCTAAGCGTTCAAAGATATTTGGAATATCGAACGTCGCCTTCTAGCATGATAAAATTAATAGAGTATTAAATATTTAATATGAGTTTGTTGTGTCACCACAAGGCAAGTATTAAGTATTTAAGATGTTAATTTATCACATTTGATGCTTATAAAGAAAATTGAACAATATTATTTTGTTGTGTCACCACAAGGATGATATTTTTCTTTTTTGAATATATGGAGTGCTAGGTTGGACTTAACTTTGATAATTTTGATTCGGATGTGCCACCACTTGATCAAAAAATAATCTAAGAGGCAAAAGAAAAGGAGTTGCATAGTTGATGTAATTGACAAAAATTGTCTACCTATTTATTTATATATATATTTGTTTGTGTCACCATAAGGCTATATACATTTGAAATGGGATCCTTATTCTCACTAGCAAATCTTTAATTAGATTTTGCTTAACTATATAAGTGAGGGTAATATAGTTTGAAGAAAATAGTGGGAGATACCAATTTAAAACAAGACCTAAATTATTTTGGTAATTAATAAAAGAATGTATGTTAAAATGTTGTTAATTACAAATTCATTTACAGAATTTTACAATGTCTAAATTATTATCACTGCGAAGCATATTAGATGTTATTTAACCAAACCGTATTAAACGGATTGGTTAAGGAATTTGAGAATAGTTCTCATGGCTGAAAAGTTATCTTATGTCCTTAATACGTCTATCCCTGCAATGGTTGCGAATAATGCCTCGAGAAAGAGATTGCTACTTTTAGAAAGTGGCAAGATGATGCACGATTGGCTCAATGCATCATGCTCGCATCCATGAAAGTAACGAGCTTCAACACAAGATGAAACTATGGATGCTCCTACTATATTCCCGCACATCAAGTAGTTGATGGTGAGGAAAGTAGGGGTGATAGATATCGAGATATCAAAGGAGCTCTTCCGATCTAGAATGGCCAATGGCACTATAAAGTGCATACAAAAGTTCTTAACATAATCAATTTGATTGATCAATTAGGACAACTGGTTTTGTCATGGATGGAGAGTTGAGCCAAGATTTGATCTTGCACTCACTCCGGGACTCCTTTCACAATTTTTGTGAATTTTTCATATAAACAAGCTAGATATCGACCGTCAAGTTAATTTGCTTAACATGTTGAAAAATGATGAGAGTCACTTTCCAACCAAGAAAGACCATGTCTTCTTCTGGTAAGGGCCAAAGGATCTTCCGAAAGAAGAACGATTCAAAGAAGGTATATAGAAAGGCAAAAACAAAGGATAATAAGAACAAAAGCGACACAGATAGCAAAAAGGAGCTTGCTTCCACCGCAATAAGCCCGGACCTTTGGAAAGAAAATGCGAGAAGCATCTTGCAGAGGCTAACCAAAGAAGCTTAGTGAAGTTTCGGTTACAATACAGTTTTTGTTCATGATTGAAATAAATTTTTCTTTAAGTCAAGGTTCTACTTGGGTATTGGATACCGACTTTGGTTATCATAAATATAGATTTATGAAGGGACCAAGCAGAAGTAGAAAGCTAAATAAATATAAGTAATCCTATGTGTGGGAAATGTAACAAAGGTTGCCATATTAGCCATAGAAACTTATAGTTTAGCAATGCCTACGGGCAAATCTATTAAGTCAATAAGTTGTTATTGTATTCCAGTTCTTGTTAAAAATATTATTTCCATTTTATTGTTGGACAATGAAATCTTTGGTATTATAATTAAGAACAATTGTTGTTCTATTTATAATAATAATGTTTTGTATAGAACTAGAATATTACTTAATAAATTTTGTATACTTGACTTATATGAAAATAATTTTGCATATTGAACAAATTAGTATAAGAAAAGGAGATGATCATTCAAAGAGTTGAATGTGTGTATTTGCTAAAATACAAGTGTGAATTATTTGAAAGGTTCAAAGAATTCAGAAGTGAAACAAATTGGCAATGTATTAAGATTCTTTGATTAGATCAAGGAATAAATACTTGTGTAATAAGTTTTTAGATCATCTCAAATGGTTTTCTCACAATGGACGTCTCTTGATACACAATAATTGATTGATGTATCTAAAAGGAAAAATTGTACCTTGTTGGACATGGTACGGTCCATAATGATTTTACCGACATTCCAGTATCTTTTTTTTGGGATAATGTCCTATAAATGGCTGCATATCTACAGAAAAGGTAACCTCAAAATCCGGCCCCAAGACTCCATAAAAGTTATGGACAAGGAGGATTCCTAATCTTAAGTATGTTAAGATAAGGGGTTGTCCAACTTATGTGAAAAGGTTTCAAAGGATAAGCTTGGGACAAAATTTGACATGTACAGATTTGTGGGACATCCTAAAGTAAGTTTAGGGCATATGTTCTATAATCCTACATAGCAAATGGTGTTTATTGCGAAACACCCTGCCTTCTAAGATAAAGGTGTTTATCATTGAAGGGGCTAGTGGGAGGATAATAGATCTTGAAGAGTTCAAGAACCACAAAACACTATAAGTCAAATAAGAGGAACATGTAGATAGACCTATTGTACCACAACCAAATCGTAAATCTGGAATAGTACCAAAGATACCTAGGAGGTATGGATTCATCATGGATGATGATGATGAGGTACACATCATAGAAGATGATGATCCAGAGTTACATTCGATGAGGTAAGACTTCTAGTGTGTACAAAAAGGTCGATTAGGGCGCGTCGTGAAATTTCTAGTATTATATGTTGATATACTACGGATGAGGAATAACATACCAATGCTACAATCAGTAAAGATAAAGTTGTCTAAACATTCCTCCACGAATGATTTGGGAAGAGTATCTTAATTGGGGATAAAATCTATATAGATAGATTCAAGAGGATGCTCGACTTAACCCAAGGAATGTATATTCATTTGATGCTAAAGTCGTTTAGCATGGCAAGCTCCAAGAGATGTTTCATGTTGATGAGCCATGGAGTGTATCTCTCTTAATAGTCCCCACAAACTCCTGAAAAGAGAGATCGCATGAGTGACAATCATGTATGTAATGAAATATACGAGACCTGATGTTGATCGGTCATATTTTGGAAAAGATCACTGTATGACAGTGAAAAACATCTTAAAGTGCTTAACCGACACTAAGGATGTGATCATATTTATGGTGGGTCTAAATTAAAACTAGAGGGCTTAACAGACTCAAGTTTTTCAGACAGACCAAGATGACAGAAAATCCACTTTAAGGTAAAGCGTTATCTTGAATAGTGGTGCAGTGAATTGGAAAGGTTTCAAACAGCAAAGAGTTGCTGGTTTAGCGATAAAGACAAAGTATATAGCTATAAATGAAGCTACAAGTTGATTGTTTGGATGAAAAGTTCATTACAGAACTAGGAATAGTTCCTAAGTCTCATCTTGGATCTAAACATGTGTTGTGGAACTTTCACTTGATTATAGGAATCATTGAAAGATGGGAAACCACTATAGAGATAGTGGACCCAGAACAACATTACATATCCATTAACTAAAGCTTATCCAACAATTTGGATAATCGCGTCTTAGCAGAAGAAGAGTATGAGATACCATGGTGATTGGCTTTAGTGCAAGTGGGAGATTGAAACTAGTATGCATACAAGCCAATCATGTTTGATGATAAAGCATATACTTTGTAACAATCTTATTCATTTATTAATAAAAAGTATTAATTTATTAAAGGCTTTTAATTATCTACATGATGCTATTTTATAATATGTGATAAACCCATAGTTTTAAGCAATGCTTTTAGAATAATGATGATGATCATTCTAATGAGATCTAAATTCTTAGAAAGCTTAAAACTAAAATAGTTTCCAATCGTTGGATTACTAAATTGGAATTAGTGAATCCGGATAGATTGGTACATACGTTACTTGATCATTGGATGAGGATGATTGATCTCATGATCATTTGTGTGGAGACACTAAAGCAAGTATGTAGGTGCTTATTGGAGAATAAGTTCACTTTGACGTGGCTCGCTAAGGAATACCTAATGGAGTTTTACTTGCTTGTCAATAGGAATTCTGTAGTGATAGTAGTCTGAAGTGATCCTTGGACTTGAGATCATCATAGTATCTTGTGTATGATGAGTTATACTTTGACTTATTCCTTATGACCCTTAGGGTATATCAAAG
This sequence comes from Panax quinquefolius, assembly GCA_020205615.1. Taxonomy (NCBI): domain Eukaryota; kingdom Viridiplantae; phylum Streptophyta; class Magnoliopsida; order Apiales; family Araliaceae; genus Panax; species Panax quinquefolius. The sequence continues at coordinate 74,423,897 of CM035168.1, forward strand.
GGTATGCTTGGGTATAATAAGTTGTACATGGAGATAATGTATGATCAATAAAGAATCTACCACTTCTATTAAAAGAAGAGAAATGTCCTATGTGATTCGATAAATGACAACCCTAGTAGTCCTTTGGCAAAGCGTAATGAAATTAGAAAGGAGTTTCTAATTTGCATTATTTAGTGTTGTGCATTTAAGAGTCGAAATACATATAATTAAATAAAATAAGACTTGTGAAAAATTCCATGTCTTATATTTAATTGGGACATTGTATGGTGGAAGGATTGAATTGTCACGGTAACTATTTACTCAAAGGTTCTTTTATGATTAATGTTGAAATCTATATTATCCGGAAAGTCGTTGATCGCTAGGGAGGCTTATCCCTATTGTAGAATAAATATTATTTATTTAAATAAATTAATTGTTTAATTTATTTATTTAAATAAGATTAGAATTGTTCTAATTGATTTATTCACAACCTGGTTTAATATGGAGAACCTAAAGGGTCACACCATAAAAGGAAGAATAATTATTTAAGAAGTTAATGGCATAATCGTAATAATATAAATATGTATATTTAATTTAATCTATGGTGATAGAATAAATTAAATAGCTTAATATTATTATTTAATATTTTAGAAATATTAAATATAAATTAATAAGAGGAGTCTTATTAATATTATTACAATTATTAGTATTATTTTAATTTCTAAAAGAGTTTAGGAATTAATTTAATATAAGTACTCTCATTTATTCCTAATTGGATTAGGAAGGAAAATTAGTTAAAGGAGTTTAATTAATTATCCCTAATAAGATTAGGGCGCCCCTTTAATTAAAAAGGGTTTAATTAAATAATACCTTATTTTAATAGGGTTACTTGATATCTTTATAAGAGGAGTCTTATATCAGATATTAAGACTACGTTATAATTCCAATGGTTGGAGAGTACGCTCCTTTTCAATAGAGATAGAAAAACTAGGGTTTAGCTAACCACCCATCTTCTTGAATCTTTCTTCTTCCTTGGTGGATCACCTCTAGAGGCCAAACATATGGGTGGCTAACGTTGATCAAAGGAAGGAACCAAACCCGGTGGATTCAAGTTGAACGCGAAAAGGATTGGAGGTGAACTTGTACCTGAGGAAGCTCGATTTTCAAGGGTATAATTCTTATTCGTTATCTTTTTCGTTTAATTAATAATTGTGCATAAAGGGTGATCCGGGTATATGGTTTGTATAATTTTAAAACTCTGATTTTTACACGTTTTCGCATTATTTTTGCAATTTGATTGCATTACAGAATATTACAAACCTAACATAATACCCCTGACACAATAATGATATCATTTACCTCAGAAGAAGACTTGATACTGGAATAGTGAGGTAGCAGACTTCTCTTCTTCTTTCTCTCTATAATTTCTCTCTATAATAATTGCTCTATAGCTTTAGTGAATTGGTGAAAAATAATGAAGGAATGAGCATCTATTTATAGAAAAATATAGTTTCAATAATTGCACATTTTGGGGCTCAAAATATTACAGTATAATACCTTCATCTTTTCCTTCATTTATAATTTAGTCATCCATGTATTATCAAACTTGCACCACCTCCCCTAATAGAAAATCATGTGAATCAATAGTAAATCATGTGACTCAATAGTTCTAAACATGTGAAAAAGTTAATTATAGTATAATACCTTCATCTATACCTCCATTTTTAATTTAGTCATGCAAGTATTATCAATCTTGCACCAACTCCCCTAATAGTAAATCATTTGAATCAATAGTACACAAATGTGAACAGATAGTTATAAGCATGTGAATTAATAGCAATTAATTGCTCATTTATCTGCTTAATTACCCGATTGGTCAATATAGCCTCCAGACATCAATTATTATCGAAATAAATGTCAATTTCCACTAACGCCAATAATTCCCACACAATGGAACTATGAATTTCATCTTTAATCAACACGAACTTATTCATTATTACTATTATAACTCATAATATTTAACAACCAGGTCGTTCCCAGGAAAGAGGGGGCTTTCCGATAAGGATTTCTCCTTATTGGCGCACAATTAGGTGACCAAATCTCTCCTTGACAAAACTTCAAGACATTGTTAATATTGCAATTTAATAATATGAATAACTTTGCCGTCTCAATTATTGATTTAATAATATATATTATGCAGATGATACTGTGATAATAATTGAATCAATAATATGAGAGATATGATGCAACAATTACTGTAGCAATAATTGAGTATAACTGAGTGACTTCTTACGTAAGCATCAATAATCAATACCGTGTGCTACTATGCAACCACGTGTATTACTGTACTTTTACTACCAAGTAGTTCAACAATTTTTAACAGTAACACTTTCGTCGTTATTTATAAAAAGATATTTCTGTAGTTTTCTAACTACGACAATACTTCCGTTGTGGGGTTCACCAATGATTGTGCCGTCGTACGAATATTACTTGTTAAAACGAATACTCCCCGACTAATCAAATATTTCCCGACATAACGAATATTTTATAACAACTTGCTTACTTTTCAAAATTTTCAAATATCACCCTTAACTTTAAACATTTATCAATATAACTATTGACCAAATAGAATAATTATAAGAAAATTAAAAACTTTCATTTCATAAAATTCGGGATCTCAAATGAATCACCTTCACGTGAATCTTATCATACTCTCTGCAGGATTCACGTGAATCAGGTAATATATATATATATATATAATATATAATCATACATCAATATATGTTACCGTAATCATGCACCTAGGCCACGTTTTATGAAAGAAAAAAAATCTATTCACCCTTGATATCATATTAACCGTATTATTAAATAGATATATAATCTGGATGGAAAACACGCAGATTATGGACTTTAAAAAAAGCAGGTATCACAAATTGACTACGGCTTTTTATTTTCTTATAAATTTTATACAACAAATTATTCCCAATAAAATATTCTAAATACATATCAAATCAAAACAATTAATAATTCGCATAAAGGTTTGGCTTTGATACCACTATTAGGTTTGTAATATTCATGAACACAATCAAATTGCATAATGTAAGCGGAAGCATGGAAAATAAGGTTTTTAAAATTTTACAAACCATATATCTAGATCATCCTTTATGCACAATTATTAATTAAATAAAAAGATAAAGAACAAGAATTATACCCTTCAAGATTCGAGCTTCCTCAAGTACAATTTCACCTCCAATCCGTTTTGCGTTCAACTTGAATCCACAGAGTTTGGTTCCTTCCTTTGGTCAATGTTATCCACCCAAGTGTTTTGCCTCTAGAGGTGATTCACCAAGGAAGAAGAAAGATTCAAGAAGATGGGTGTTTGGCAAGCCCTTCTATCTCTCATAGAAAAAAGTTTACTCTCCAACAATTAGAATTACGTCTAATAATATCTGATATAAGACTCCTCTTATAAAGATATCAGTTAAGCCTTCTAATCTAATTAGAAAATAGGGTATTATTTAATTAATTAAATTTCTTTAATTAACTAAGCTCCCTAATCTTATTAGGGATAATTAATTAAACTCTTTTAATTAATTTGCCTCCTAATCTTATTAGGAATAAATGAGAGTACTTGTATTTAATTAATTCCCAAACTCTTTTAGAAATTAAAATAATAATAATAATAATAATATTAATAAGACTCTTCTTATTAATTTATATTTAATATTTCCAAAATATTAAATAATAAATATTAAGCTATTTAATTTACTATATTACCATAGATTAAATTAAATACACTTAAGATATTATTACGATTATGTCATTATCTTCTTAAATAATTATTATTCCTTTTATGGTGTGACCCTTTAGGTTCTCCATATTAAACCGATTGTGAATAAATTAATTAGAACAATTCTAATCTTATTTAAATAAATAAATTTAACTATTAATTTATTTAAATAAATAATATGTATTCTACAATAGGGATAAGCCTCCCTGGCGATTAATGACTTTTCAGATAATATAGATTTCAACATTACTCATAAAAGAACCTTTGAGTAAATAGTTACCGTACAATTCAATCCTTCCCCCATACAATGTCCCAATTAAATATATGATATGGAATTACTGTCCAAGTCTTATTTTATTTAATTATATGTATTTCGATCCTTAAAAGCACAACAAACAATGCAAATTAGAAACTCCTTTCTAATTTCATTCTGCCTTGGCCAAGAACTACTAGGTTGTCATTTATCGAATCACATATGACATTTCTCTTCTTTTACTAGAAGCGGTAGATTGTTTATTGATCATACATTATCTCCGTGTACAACTTATTATACCCAATTATACCCTTTGATATACCCTAAGGGTCTTAAGGAATAAGTTAAAGTATAATTCATCATACACAAGATACTATGATGATCTAAAGTCCAAGAATCACTTGTACTACTATAACTACAAAAATTCCTATTGACAAGCAAGTAAGACTCCATTAGGTATTCCTTAGCGAGCCATGCTCAGTGAACTTATTCTCTAATAAGCACCTACATACTTGTTTTAGTGTCTCCACACAAATAATCATGAGATCAATCATCCTCATCCAATGAGCAAGCAACGTATGCACGAATCTATCCGGATCTACTAATCCCCAATTTAGTAATACAACGTTTGGGAACTATTTTAGTTTTAAGCTTTTTAAGAATTTAGATCTAATTAGAATGATCATCATCATTATTCTACAAGCATTTCTTAAAACTATAGGTTTATCACATATTATAAAACAACAGCATATAGATAATTAAAAGTCTTTAACAAATTAATACTTTTTATTAATAAATGAATAAGATTGTTACAAAGTATATGCTTTTATCATCAAACATGATTGGCTTATGTGCATACCACATTCAATGAACTCCTGAATGAGAACTCCAATATCCACGTCTAGACCCGTGAGAATGAGGAATAATAGGATCACTCGATTCTTAGTCACGTCGCTAAGGTGGCGCGTAGGGATCGTATTGGCACAAACAAAACTATAGCATGCCTTCCCATAGCGACTGAGTGCATGCTGTGGAAAAGTAGTCTTTTATCCCATCATTTCGTTGGTTTTCCATGTAGTCCTGGGCTTGTAGGGTCTCTTAATGATATCCTCTAAGTTATAGCCACGAAGCCCCATCTTTAAGTAGTCATTGGCATCATAGCTAGGCGTCGTGAAGAAGGCATTGACGGATTAACTGTCATATGCCACTAATCGCAGCCTGACTTGAACAACAACTGGACCGTTGGCACTAGCATTTCCATAAAACTCGTAAACCACAGAGACAACAGCCGACTCAGGAGATTTGGTAAAGTGTACCCATTTGTGCTCGATAATCATGGCCATCATCTCACCATCTTTTGTTTGATCAGGCCGAAAACCTCGCTCAGGCACTAAGTTCCTTTTGGCAAAGGATTGCTTGTACCTTTTCCAAGATTCTTCGCTGATGAATTTTGCACTATCACATCTATATGTCCCTAAAGAAGAGGAAGAACCGCCCATACTAGGCCTTTGCCTCTTTGCAGCCATATTTAGATTTTCAGCAATTGGCTTGAACAGAAGTAAGTCATAAGCAAAGAACCCAAAAGAGGCGACAGGGATGCCAAAACCAATTTTTGCCCAACTGATGTAAAGTTTTGTTATGCTAAGCAGGAATAAGCCCCAACCAATGGCAAATTTGAAGACCAAGATTGAAGCCAAATGATTGCCCAAGTAGGAACCTTAGCAACTAAGTGCCTAAAAGACCCAAAAAAGTGCAAAAATTCACTGTGACAATCTGTTAACCAATTGGAATGCACTTCTAAAAACCTAGCTCAATGATTATTGTTTGGAATATGAACTAGCCAGATTTTTGTTAGTGGAAATCACTGTTGGGTTAAATCTAATTACGCACAACACGTAAGTATACGTGGTCAACAAGTAATATAGTAGTAAGTAGAGTATCGTTCCCACAGAGATTAGCAAGAAATTAACCCTCACAATTATCAGCTTCCTATTAATCCAAATTTTATTAAACTAACCAATTTAAGAATTATCACTAAAAATATTAAAAATACTAAAAATACCAAACAATCAACAAACCTTAAAAACTAAAATTTCAAATAAATATTGGAGAATTAGGCTTACAACTTCACTCTAAGTATCACTCTTAGTGAGTTGGCGTGCTAGACTTGCAATACCCCCAAACTTAGTGATTTGGCTTCAAGTATGGTGGTAGATGTTGAGAAAGTTTATGAACAAACCACTAACTCTCAGTATATCCCCAAGTTGGTTGATTATCCCCTCTCTTTTTGTTGTAAACTAATAGTCTAAGAATCCTTAACCTCTTGTGATATCTGAACTTGAATAGAATTAGGTGGTTAGAGTGTGTTGTGAGAGTATAAATTTATAGAGAGGAAGTAATATAGAGAGTTGTGGGTTAAAGTAGTGGGTAAGTGGTTTAATTGAGTGGGGAAATGGTTATTAAGTTGCTAAATTGTGAGTTGAGAATGGAGAAGTGGGTTTTCAGTTGTGGTAGAAAGAAGTTAAAGTGGAAGAGTGGGGGTTAATTGTTGTAATTGCCGATTTTGTCTTTTTCAGAATTTGTACCCCCGCCCCGGTGGGGGGTATCCAGTTAGAAATGGCCACCTCAGTGGGCATATATTCTGTTAATGAGATCAAGACCCCCACCCCGGCGAACTTATGTAGGCAAAATATCAACCCCGGCGGGCATACATTTGTTTTTGAGATCAATACCCCCGCCCCAGTGGGCATGCCTTCTGTAAGTTCACTTGATTTTGCCCATTCTTTGCATCCTTAACATAACCATGATCTTTTCAAGTACCTGAAACATCATTAATCATGAATATAAGTTAATATTGAGCAAATTTAGCATGTAAGGTAAGATCTTCTAAAAAGTATAACTTAACTAACTACTTAATGAATTGAAATGAATTTAATCTATACTAATTATTATTCTAAACTACAATTAAACTAGCATGAATAAAAATACTGAGAACAAAGGTAAAATTGGGTTGCCTCTCAATTAGCACTTGATTTTAAGTCTTTCATCCTGACTACTCCATGTTCATGGCGCGTCGACAAGTGTGATTGTGATGACATCTGTATTGGATTCGCCACCCTAATAATGTTTCAAATGCTGAACATTGACTTTAAATGTCTCCAATGGATTCCAACTGTATAATTCAATGGCGCCATGTGGGAAAACATTTTTGATAGTAAACGAACCTGGCCACCTCGATTTTAGCTTTCCTGGGAACAACCGCAATCTGAATTGAACAATAGTACTGATTATCCTGATTCGAACATTTTCTGTATGATTTTATGGTCGTGCCATTTCTTGACCTTTTCTTTATATAACTTCAAGTTCTCATAGGCTTGGAGTCTGAATTCATCAAGTTCATTTAATCGAAGTAGTTTCTTTTCACCTGCTGCTGCTTGATCGAAGTTGAGTTTTTGAATTTCCCATTAGGCTTTATGCTGTAACTCCACCGGTAGGTGACATGCTTTCCCATAAACCAACTGATATGGTGACATCCCAATTGGCGTCTTGTATGCTGTCCTGTAAGCCCATAATGCATCGTCCAATTTGAGAGACCAGTCCTTTCTGTTCGGGTTTACTACCTTTTCTAAGATTTTCTTCACCTCCCAGTTTGAAACCTCGGCTTGCCCACTTATTTGGGGATAATATGATGTAGCCACCTTATGGTTGACCCCATATTTTGCCAAAAGAGCTGTAAATGATTTGTTGCAGAAGTGACTACCCTCGTCACTTATAATAGCTCTTGGCGTGCCAAATCTTGTAAAAATATTCTTATGCAATAACTTAAGTACCACTTTGGCATCATTTATGGGGAGTGCTATAGCTTCAACCCATTTCAATAAATAATCAATCGCAAGCAAGATGTACTGATTATTGAACGATGAAGGAAATGGCCCCATAAAATCCATGCCTGATACATAAAAAATTTCAACTTCAAAGATAGTTTGTAGTGGCATCTCATTCCTCTTTGATATTTTACCCATTCTTTGACATTAGTCACAACTTTTCATGAACTGGTGGGCATCCTCAAATATTGTAGGCCAGTAGAACCCTGCTTGAAGTTATTTTTCTACTGTTCTCTCACTTCCATAATGTCCCCCGTATGCAGATGAATGACACTCGTGCAGTATATTCTTTACTTCATTATATAGAACGCATCGACGAATCATTTTATCTTCACACTATTTAAATAGATACGACTTGTCCCACATGTACCACTTGACGTCATGTAGGAAATTTTTCTTTTGTTACTGTATAAGATCAATGGGAAGGACGTTGCTCACCAAAAAGTTGACAAAATCTGCATACCATGGAAATTCTGTATTTACCCCAAATAGCTTCTCATCCAGACTGTATTTGTCTGGATTTTCTAACCTTAAAAGATGGTCTGTAACTTGATTCTCCTTCCACTTTCTATCTTTTATTTCCAAATCAAATTCTTGTAAGAGGAGTATCCATCTTATAAGTCATGGCTTAGTAGGCTTCTTCGAGATTAAATACCGAATTACCGAGTGATCCATATAAACCACCACCTTTGTCCCAATCATATATGCCCGAAATTTATCAAAGGCATATACTACTGCAAGTAACTCCTTTTCTGTAGTTGTGTAATTCATTTGTGTCTCCGTAAGGGTCTTGCCTGCATAGTATATAGCACGGAATATCTTCTCTCGGCGTTGACCCAAAATAGCCCCTACCGTATAGTTGCTCGCATCGCACATTAACTCAAAAAGCATGTTCAAATCCGGTGCAACAATAACTGGCACTGTAGTTAACTTTTTCTTCAATATCTCAAATGCTGACTTACAATCCTCATCAAACATTAAAACTGTGTCCTTCTCTAAGAGACTGTACAATGGTTTTGCAATCTTAGAGAAATCTTTAATGAACCTTCAGTAAAATCCCGCATGTCCCAGAAAGCTACAGATTCCCTTGACCGTAGTCGGCGGTGGATGATTTTCAATTGTATCCAACTTCACTCTATCAACCTCTAATCCCTTCACTGAGACCTTGTGCCCCAAAATTATTCCTTCTTCAACCATGAAATGGCACTTTTCATAGTTAAGCACCAAATTTGTCTCCATGCATCGCTTTAAAACCATCACCAAGTTCTCTAATCGACGTCAGGATTTTTATTTGTCCATTTTTTATTCTTGTTCTTTGGTGTTCTCATGTTAGGTGAGATTTATTTGAAAAAACAAGTGAAAAAGGTCTGACATGTATATGCCGATGATTTGACTGTAAGAGTCTCCAATTGGTGTTTTTAACTAGTTGCACCAACGCAACCGAGAAAAGGCTTGCACATTGACCCAGTGATATGACACTGCTAAACGGGTCTATGAAACCGAGATTCATTTGGGTTTGGGGGCTTGATTATATGGAGGGAAGGTGTTAGGCACCCCCTGACATCCGTGTTACCTAGGTAACCGCTACTTTTCAAGACTCTATTATATGAGTGTGTGTGTGTGTGGGTCAACGTGCTGTTATTTGGAAGTAGTGCGATGCCTCGTTCGCACCTATATACAAAGGGTTTGAATTTGTATGAAAAATTCAATTTTAAACATGATATAGCAATGAGGTTTTGTAAAAGAGGTTTTTCAAACCCTGTGCTCAATAGTAATTGAGACCTTTTATACCTCCTTTTTATTATTAAATGTTCAACTTGGTTGCTTTTATTTTCGAGATGCAAAGCATCTTTGAGAAAATAATATACAGTTGTGCCAAACTCCTCATGGCTATAAAAGCCATCTAAGTATATTCAAACACCGTGAATAATTTACAAGCTGGTTACAGCTAAAAATGTCCGTCACGGGAATTGAATCTAGATTTAGTGGACTGAATCTGTGATTACATGATTCCTAGGCTCACATAATGCCACAGTTTATATGAAAAGTAGTAAGCAATTATATATATAAAGATATATATATATATATATATATATATATATACAGACATGATCAACCACCACGAAGCACCTCCATGGGGGATCGGAAATGTAAATATATAAAAGCGATAAATATATATATATAGAGACATGATCAACCACCACGAAGCACTTCCATGGGGGATTAGAAATATAAATAAAGCAATAAATGCGATCAACCGCCACGAAGTAAACTCCAGGCGGGACGGAATGTAAAAAAAGAATTAAAAGGCCACGAAGTAAACTCCAAGCCAGATATATATATATATATATATATATATATATATATATATATATATATAAGACAGAAATGAAAACCACAAACCGAAGTCCAGGCATACACATATAACACGATTCTCAATGTGAAGAAGAGCGTGAGCAAAGATGAAGAGAAAAGCTTTATAGTGTGTAAGAAGGCTTACAGTGGGCTGCCAAAGAAGACTTCTACGACTTTAAGTGGATGAACACTCGGCTCCCGCCGGTAAAAATATAGCTATATATGAGCTCACAAGTGTTTAAAATGAGAAAGCACTCAATATAGGGTGTGTACATAGCAAATTTGACAAGGATTCCTTGCCTTTTTTCTCCCAAATATGGCCACCCCAAGCCATCTATTTATAGAGGGGGAGTGCCCCAGGCAATGTGGGTTTCGCCGTATCGAAGTACGTGGACTCAGACGATGCATTGTTCGCTCAAACCTTCATAACTTTCAATCCGGGAGTCCAATGGAAGCGTGCCATATTATTCCAGAAAGCTCTTTCCAAGAGCTATGCAATGACATAGGATTTACCCTTTTTTGATTCCAAGAAGATGGGTCCATGACTAAAATGGCATTTTCAAGTTTCCGTCAGGTAGTCCGTTGAGCCGTTTTGCGTAGTTTGCACTCGAAAGTTAAGATATGGTTCTTATGGGACTTCTTTTGAAGAATTTTGAGTTAAAATAAGTTGATCTTATTTGAGTTGAAGTTGAGTTGGCAAAATGACCATTTTGCCCCTTCGGGGGTTATCTCCGATTTTAGCGCAGTTGTAGTAGTCTTTTCTCAGGGTTATCTCTGAGATTGGTCTACTGTTGACTGTGAATGTCCTCAAGGTTATCTCTGAGGTTTATTTGACCTCCCGGGGTTATTTCTGGGGTTAGAACTGACTTTTCCGATGTTATTTCGGGTGTTGGCAACTGATTTCCCGGGACTATCTCCGGGGTTGGAAAATTGCTTTCCTGAGCTATCTTCGGGGTTAGAATTGATGTTATGGTCCTCCAGGGTTATCTTTGGAGTATGAAAAAGACGTTTTTGTCCTCCTGCAAAGTTAGTAACAAGAAAATGAAATTTTGAGTGTCTACAGATGCCCCTCTTTATTATGTTCATGCAATGCAATGAAATGGACATGTTAAAGATTACTAGACACTTAAAACATGACAAGGTATTTTGAATAATGCAAATCGCAATGTAATGAATGTTAAAATACTTTTGTAAATCGCAGTTCGCAAATCGCATATCGCATTACGCACTTCGTACTTCGCATTTGGCCAATCGCAATTCGCACTTCGCATTTTGTATATTTCAAATTGCAAATTGCATTTTGCACATCGCACATCGCATATCGCAAATTACTTACCTTTACCAGTTATTACTGATGCCTATGCTGGTTTTGACTCCAACGGTTTGGCTTTTTATCAATGTTGTTGATGCTTGTTTGATGAAGATAAGTTGAGATGTTTTCTACATCTCTGTTGGGGATGAAGTTCTGAAATCATCGGACCTTCCCGATGCATACACTGGTACTTTACAACGGTGCCTACCCTGCTAGTAGTTTTCTATGCTGACATTGTTAAACTATTTTTGGTTCCCACTCGAACGGTGGTATACAAAGCTTTCAATTACTGAAATGGCTCGATGTTATGCACAATTGATGCCAATGGTTTAGAATACTGATTCTTCCGATACCTTTGCTGAAGTAATATTCAACGACTTAATTCAGCAGACTCCGCCTGATGTTATGCTGGATTGATGACAACCAACTGATGTCTACGACATAATTTTCCTCTAATCTAGCCATTTAATGTGCGCATATTTAAATCTACAGGAGATGCATGCTAAATGTTGATGGAGATGTACGCTGATGTAGTGTTTTTGCACATGTGCAGATCATGGATGATGTGATGACCTAGATTTATCCTTAGGAGTCTATTATCCTAGGTTGATGCACATTTTAAAGTGTCTGGAGTTGAAACTTACATCACCCTTTCTGAAGAGATTTTGAGTTTCTTTTTGCTATTGGGGTGATCGTGTCCTATTCCCTTGAGCTTTTGATTTGTAACCCGGCTGAATTGATGATCTGAATGCTGCTGACATCCCTAGAGGGTACAACCCATTCTTTCGCTACCCAGATTTGAACTTCAGTGTAGAAGCCTCGACTTGTAAGGATTTGACGCAGGTTAAAACATTTAATGGTGAGGATTTAATTCGCTAAACCTTTCGTCATTGGCCTTCTACTATTGAGTTAAGGACTTTTTTGAAAAATTTCCCCTTCTTCTGTAGGGTCAAGCTTACGTCGCCAGGATTTCCTTCAAGAGTTCTCTCCTTTCTTTTGATGAGAAGCTTGATCTCGCCTTAAACTCCTTCCATTTCTTGGAATTGGAAAATGCCACAGTCCTTTCAAATGTTGTTGTCGGGGATTCATATGGGAAACTCTCTTTGTTGACTAAGTCGCGAGTGAGCAATATCTAGTACATCAAAAGAGCAAAATGTACGAAAAGCTTGACGGCTTGGCTGTCAAGATTATTATACTCTTGTGAATAAGGCATTTTTAGTACAAATTATGAAATGGAATGAGTTATGAAATCCTAAGGAAATTTGTTAACATCCATGGTCATTATTCATGGGCAGGATTAGATTTTAAAAGACTTATCTCCCTTTATTAGAGAAACTTCGTCTTCGCTCTAGACGTTATTTTTTGCAGAATTGACTTCATATGACACACACCCTATGAGTGACGCAACTTATAGTAGGGGCTTTATTTCTATACCTTGGCAAATTTTCTTTTTTCTCACCTAATCTTGTCTAGTTTTCTTAGGCTATTCAGAATTACCCATGTAACGAGTTTTGGACCAATGACTCCCAAACCGGAGGGATTTAGGGCACCAGGTGTTAAGACACCCCTTCGGGTTTACTGGCTCGAGTAATAAAGGCCACACTTCGAGATAAGTCAGGTGATCACTCTATTCGCTTCTTTGCCTGAGTTTAACAGGTCCGTTTCCTTAGTCTCTAAGTCACCCAATGTAATGAGCATTAGGCCGATGACTCCCAAACCAGAGGGCTTTAGGGCACCAGGTGTAAAGACACCCCTCGGGCTTAATTACTCAAGTAACCTATGTCATGATTCGAATCTGCTCAGGTTTTTCCTTTTGCAATGCTCGTTTTCTTAGGCACTAAGTTACCCAATATAACGAGCATTAGGCCAATGACTCCCAAACCAGATGACTTTAGGGCACCAGGTGTAAAGACACCCCTCAGGCTTAATAACTCGAGCAACCCAGGCCACGATTCGAGACATTAGGCTGGCAACTTACCTTTTATCTTCTCAATATTTGCCATTATTTTTGCCATAGCTTCATACCCCACAACTAAGAGTCAGGGTAATCACAAAGTGCAGTGCATATGAGGTCAAGTTTGTTCCAAAAAGCGTTTTGAACTGGGATGTCGTGCCCAATCAAAAGGTTGAATAGTCTTAATTCTCTAAACATTCCCGTGATTCTCGCTTCACGGATGCTTATCAAAATTAATCCCATTCATAACAAGTTAAGCAACATCCTTTTCTAAGAATACTTAACATTTATATTATCTCTAATGCATATAAATGGAGACTAAAAGCTCATAAAGAGATGAAAGATTCATACCTCACATGTGGATTATTAATTCTGAGAACAGTATGATTGGAAAAGACTAAATGATCATACCGAATTGCTAGTGAGACGATGTGGGGGACGCTCTGATGATGATGTACCATGTTGACGGTGCTGACTGGTGCATTTTCCTCTTTAGGATTGTTGATAAATGCCTTAGTGTTGAGTTATCGCTGTTTCCGAGATTGCCCCAGTCTGGTTGTAAGGATCGCAACATCAGGTTATCGTCGATTTTGAAATTACCCCAGTCTTGCTTGTTGTCTGGGATATTTTCTTTGAAAGATGGGCTGATAAGATTTCGAGGTCGCAAGAGCCTTTTTCCTCTGCACCATATGGTGAGCAAGTAGTAGATTTGGGCTTTAGATGCCCTCCTAACTTGTTCTCACAATTTGCCTTGATGGTTTTCTTCTGATTTGATGAAGACTTGTGATTGAGGGTTTTGGGTCTTTGAAGGTCCTAGCTGCTGGTTGTCTTGGTGTATCATTTTTTCTTCCCTTCTGGGCTTTTGAACGGGAAACGAGACCAATTGCTTCCCTACAAAAAAGACTTACGTAGTTTAGTCTTAGGGAATGTATAAAAATTTTACATGCTATCATAATGTGTCCATTTTAGGAATATTATCCTAAAAAACGGGTGTCATTTGATAGCATGTTAAGCCTTAATATGCATGTACACATATTCTTCATATTTTCCATTATATAGAGATTAACATGGAATGAAATTACAAGTAATTGTCTTTACAAGTAATTGAAAATGGAAAACATGAAGAGACTTTCCTCCGCGTTTGGTTTATCAGAGGCTGACCTATCTTAGGTTACTCTCGCGGCTTTTTGGCATGAAAGTTCCCAGATCATCGCAATTTACTTGATGGGAAGTTAATCTGATCTTTCAACTATAGCGAATCTAGGTGGTGCCTTTCCTGAGCCTCGTTGGAATTAGTCTCCCTACGAGTCCAGTAATCAAACACCGATAGGATAGCCTCCTGGTAGAGGAACCACACAACATACATTCACATACAACGTGTCTCATTATTATGGGAATGATGACATGTGCGAAGCACTAATATCACAGATAGATATATTGCAGTACAGTAAGTAAAATTCATTCGTACACATTCATTAAAAATGTAAATGCAACATTCAAACACAAGCATATAACAGTTTTGAAAAGCTTGTAGTAGCGGCTTAAGCCCTCTTACTGGAGTCCCCAGCAAAGTCGCCACCTGTCTACGTCGAGATTTTTATTTGTCCCTTTTCTGTTCTTGTTCTTTGGTGTTCTCATGTTAGGTGAGATTTGTTTGAAAAAACAAGTGAAAAAGGTTTGATATGTATATGTCGACGATTTGACTGTAAGAGTCGCCCGTTGGTGTTTTTAACTGGTTGCACCAATGCAACCGAGAAAAGGTTTGCACATTGACCTAGTGATATGACACTGCTAAATGGGTCTAGGAAACCGAGATTCATTTGGGTTCGGCGGCTTGATTATGTGGAGGGAAGGTGTTAGGCACCCCTCGACATCTGTGTTATCATGGTGACTGCCACTTTTCAAGAAATTGTTATATGAATGTGTGTTTGTGTGTGTGTGGGTCAATGTGCTATTATTTGGAAGTAGTGCGAGGCCTCGTTCGCACCTATATACAAAAGGTTTGAATTTGTATGAAAAATTCAGTTTTAAACATGATATATCAATGAGGTTTTGTAAAAGAGGTTTTTCAAACCTTGTGCTCAATAGTTATTGAGACCTTTTAATACTTCCATTTTATTATAAATGTTCGACTTATTTGCTTTTATTTTCGAGATGCGAAGAATCTTCGAGAAAATAATATATAGTAGTGCCGAACTCCTCATGGGCATGAACGCAATCTAATGAAATTCAAACACCGTGAATAATTTAAAAGCTGGTTACAGCTGAAAATGTCCATCACGGGAACCGAATCTAGATTCAGTGGACTGAATCTGTGATCACATGATTCCTAGTCTCACATGATGCCGCAGTTTATATGAAAAGCAGTAAGAAGTTATATAAATAAAAGTTGTAAATATATATACACACATATATATATATATATATGTGTGTGTATATATAATATATATATAAAGACAGAAATGAAAACCACGGACCGAAGTCTGGGCATACACACATAACACGACTCTTAATGTGAAGAAGAATGCGTGCAAAGATGATGAGAAAGGCTTTATAGTGTGTAAGAAGGCTTATAGTGGGCTGCCAAAGAAGACTTCTATGACTTTAAGTAGATGAACACTCGGCTCCCGCTGGTAAAAATATAGCTATATGTGAGCTCACAAGTGTTTAAAATGAGAAAACACTCAATATAGGGTGTGTATAGAGCAAATTTGACAGGTCTTCCTCCCCATTTTTCTTGCAAATATGGCCACCCCAAGCCATCTATTTATAGATGGGGGAGCCACAGGTGTACCTGCGGCAGCAACAGGTGTACCTGCGGCTACCCGGGGTGTCCCGAGCAATGTGGGTCCCACCGTCTCGAAGTACGTGCACTCGGACGATGCGTTGTTCGCTCGAACCTTCATAATTTTCAATCCGGGAGTCCGATGGAAGCGTGTCATACCATTTGGGAGAGCTCTTTCCGAGAGCTATGCAATGACATAGGATTTCCTCTTTTTAATTCCAGGAAGATGGGTATATGGCCGAAATGGCATTTCCAGGTTTCCGTTAAGCAATCCGTTGAGCTATTTTGCTTAGTTTGCGCTCGAAAGTTAAGATATGGTTCTTGTGGGGCTACTTTTGAAGAAGTTTTAGTTGAAATAAGTTGATGTTATTTGAGTTGAATTTGAGTTGTCAAAATGACAATTTTGCCACTCACGGGGTTATCTCCGATTTTGGCGCAATTGTAGCAGTCCTTTCTCAGGGTTATCTCTGAGATTGGCCTACTGTTGACTCTAAATGTCCTCAGGGTTATCTCTGAGGTTTGTTTGACCTCCCGGGGTTGACTCCAAGCTTTGCACTTGATCTCCCGGGGTTATTTCCGAGGTTAGAATTGACTTTTCCTGGGTTATTTTTGGGGTTGACAACTGATTTCCCGGGGCTATCTTTGGGGTTGGAAAATTGGTTTCCCGGGCTATCTCCGGGGTTAGAATTGATGTTGTGGTCCTCCAGGGTTATCTTTGGAGTGTGAAAAAGACACTTTTGTCCTCTTAAATATTTAGTAAAAGGAAAACAAAATTTCGAGTGTATCCCATATTGTACAGGGGCAAGCTAGCAGACCAACCTACAGTTGTGATGCCCCCAAAACAGGTATACATCACCCATCTTATGTCGCCACTTACATGGTACAAAATTCAAATACAACTTAATTATACAACAGTCGTGTAAAATATGACAAAACATAATCTAAGAGTTTTAATAAGAATATTGTCATCTAGACAATATCCACACTCAATGGAGTCCTCATTATATTTATTGTAAGAAATATTATGACTAAGATAATGCAAAATAAATTATCCTTAGCCTTCAACAGTATAACAACTGACATAATATAATAGACAACAAGTTTTAGATCAACAACTGCAGCGGAATAATCAATCCATTAGAAGAGTCAAGTAGAGCATAAAATCTATTATCTTCTATGATTTAAAAAGATTTTCAACAACTTTATCATTTGAGACTCGACAATAAATAAACCACATCATCCTCGCACTACGACCAAAGATATTCATGTAATCATCAATGGTCATGATTATCTTAGAATAATCCACAATCATAATCATACTAAGTCCATCTCATACGTAAGCCAAAGATGACTTTCATCACAATATAAGCATGAGGATGATGACAATAATATAAGCATTAATCAAGCGAAAACAAGGATAAATATTAAAGACTTTAAATTTATCCAAATATTATCCATCACTTAAATAACTTCATAATCTAATATTGTTAATATTATAACAATATTTTAATCACTTCTTAAACTTATAAATAATTTAATTTAATTGTTTACACTTTACCAAATAATGCATTTAATCATTCAAAATGCCATACTCATAAGATTTCATCATCAATGATCAAATCACTCATCAAAATCAAGATATACCTTATATAGGATTTTCAAGCCCTAAAATCATATTTACCAATTCTTTAACTTCACATAACATATTTAACTCATATGTTTGTAACTAAACTATTTTCATGAAAAATTATCAAATCAACTTATTATTTTTCTATCCTTTTTTCAAACATATATACATATATTTCATACACAACAAGTATTTTTTTTTATAATTTTTCAACTCCCTTATGTATTTTTAAAAAATTAATTTCTAATTAATTCCTTAAGAAATTAGCTACCTCAAGTTTAACTCCAGAAATTCCCAAATCTTGGCAGGATCTTACACATGTTAATGTGAGCTTCCAGTTTAAATTTCATGGTCATCGGAGTTATAAAACTCCGGTTATAGCATTTTTCGTCGGAAAAACCTAACTATTGAAATAGTCATAACTTGCTCATTTTAAGTCGGGATGAGCTCATTTTTGGACAAGAGATACTTTATACCATATATTTCCATGTCCCAAAAGGCCAGAATTTTTCTCACAAATTAAGTGGCCGAAATAGACCTTACAAAATTATGGGCAGTAGCTTTTTCTCTTTTTTTCACTTTTTCATGCTTTGTTAAAAATAGTCCATACAAAAATCTATAACTCCTCTTTCAGTGATTCCACTTGGAGATGTTAGAAAACTTATCATAATATCCCCCCAAATTTTTCCAGAATTTTAGAATGTCCGAAAAATTACGAAACTACAAATGGATTTTAACCCGCCATGCGGTAATCCACGTAAACAGATCATTTTCACAATTTAATAAGGAATGAATACGAATGATCATTCACCATGCATGTGGTAATCCACATAGACAGGTTATTCCAACAAAATAATAAAGAATGGAACCGAATTCGGGCTTAATATGCACCGCAAGCGTGATTTTCCAAATGTAATAATAAAGAATGGAATAACAATGAAATCACCATGCATGCGATAGGCCGCATGCAGACGGAGTTATTCCAATAGAATAATAAATAATGGAACCAGGTCAGGCGTAATACGCACCGACATGATATTCCAATAGAATAATAAAGAATGGAATAACAATAGAAATCACCATGCATGCGATAGACCCACTTGCATGAGTTATTCCAATGAGAATAATAATTAATGGAACCGGTCGCGTAATACGCATGCCGAGCAGGATATTCCAACGAGAATAATAAAGAATGTAATAACAGAAGAATTTCACCATGTATGCTGTACTTCGCATAGACATGTTATTCTAACATAATAATAAAGAATGAAATAACAGAATAATTTCACCATGTATACGATAGTCCGCGTATACAGGTTATTCCAACAAAATAATAAGGAATGGAATAATAATAGCTCTCTTCATGAATACAAATGAAATAATATCCCTTACCTTAGAAAGAAACTAGATACTAGAGTAGAGAGGTAGCAGACTTCTATTCTTATTTCTCTCTATAATAATTGCTCTATAACTTTAGTGAATTGGTGAAAAATAATGAAGGAATGAACTTCTATTTATAGGAAAATATAGTTTCGATAATTGCACATTTTGGGGCTCGAAATATTACAGTATAATACATTCCCCTTTTTCATCATTTTTAATTTAGTCCTACAAGTATTCTCAAACTTGCACCATCTCCCCTAATAGTAAATCATGTGAATCAATAGTTCTAGACATGTGAAAATACGAATTACAGTATAGTACCTCCATCAATACCTCCATTTTTAACTTAGTCATGCAAGTATTATCAATCTTGCACCAACTCCCCTAATAGTAAATAAATGTGAATCAATAGTACACACATGTGAACAAATAGTTATAATCAGGTGAATCAATAGGAATTAATTGCTCATTTATCCGATTAATTAACTGATTGGTCAATATAACCTCCAGATATCAATTATTATCGAAAGCGCTACATCAGCGTACATCTCCATCAACATTTAGCATGCATCTCCGGTAGATTTAAATATGTGCACATTAAATAGCTAGATTAGAGGAAAATTTTGTCGTAGACATCAGTTAGTTGTCATCAATCCAACATAACATCAGGCGGAGTTTGGTGAATTAAGTCGTTGAATATTACTTCAGCAAATGTATCAGAAGAATCAGTATTATAAACCATTGGCATCAATTCTACAAAAAGATCGAGCCATTTCAGTGATGAAAGCTTTGTATACCACCGTTCGAGTGGGAACCAAAAATAGTTTGGCGATGTCAGCGTAGAAAACTACCAGCATATGCATCGGGAAGGTCTGATGATTTCAGAACTTCATCCCAAACAGAGATGTAGAAAACATCTCAACTTATCTTTATCAAACAAGCATTAGCAACACCGATAAAAAGCCAAATCGTTGGAGTCAACACCAGCATAGGCATCCACAATAACCGATAAAGGTAAAATGATTTACGATGTGCGATGTGCAAAATGCAATTTGCAATATGCAAAATGTGAAGTGCGAATTGCGATTGGCCAAATGCGAAGTGCGAAGTGCGAAGTGCGAAATGCGATTTGTGAAAGAATTTTAACATTCAACATAACATTCATTACATTGCGATTTGCATCATTCAAAATACCTTGTAATATTTCAAGTGTCTAGTAATCTTTATCATGTCCATTTCATTCCATTGCATGAACATGATAAAGAGGGGCATCTATAGACACTCGAAATTTCATTTTTCTGTTACTAACTATGCAGGAGGACAAAAACATCTTTTTCACACTCGAAAGATAACCATGGAGGACCACAACATCAATTCTAAACCCGGAGATAGCCCAAAAAAGAAATTTTCCAACCCCGGAGATAGCCCCAGGAAATCAGTTCCCAACCTTAGAAATAACCCCATAAAAGTCAGTTCTAACCTTGGAAATAACCTTGGGAGATCAAGTGCAAAGCCCGAAGTTAACCCCGGGAGGTCAAAAAAAACCTCAGAGATAACCATGAAGACATTCAGAGTCAATAGTAGGCCAATCTCAGAGATAACCTTGAGAAAAGACTGCTACAACTGCGCCAAAATCGAAGATAACCCCGGGAAGGGCAAAATGGTCATTTTCCAACTCAACTTCAACTCAAATAACATAAATATATTTCAACTCAAACTTCTTCCAAAGAAGTCTCACAAGAACCATATCTTAACTTTCGAGTGCAAACTACGCAAAACGGCTCAACGGACTACCTGATGGAAACCCAAAAATGCCATTTCGATCATGGACCCATCTTCCTGGAATAAAAAGAGGGCAAATCCTATGTCATTACATAGCTCTCAGAAAGAGCTTTCTGGATTGGTATGTCACACTTCCATCGGACTCCCGGATTTAAAGTTATGAAGGTTCGAGCGAACAATGCGTCGTCCGAGTGCACGTACTTCAAGATGGCAGGACCCACGTTACCTAAGGCACCCCGGGCAGTAGCAGGTGCACCTGTGGCTCCCCCCTCTATAAATAGAGGGCTTGGGGTGTCCATATTCAAAAGAAAAAAGGAGAGGAAGCCTTGTCAATTTGATCTGTACACATCCTATATTGAGTGCTTTCTCATTTTAAACACTTGTGAGCTCACAGATAGCTATATTT
The DNA here is from genome assembly GCA_020205615.1 of Panax quinquefolius. Taxonomy (NCBI): domain Eukaryota; kingdom Viridiplantae; phylum Streptophyta; class Magnoliopsida; order Apiales; family Araliaceae; genus Panax; species Panax quinquefolius. Next base: position 74,445,407 of record CM035168.1, read on the forward strand.
TTATCGGCGGGAGCCGACTGTTCATCCATTTAAAGTCATAGAAGTCTTCTTTGGCAGCCCACCGTAAGCCTTCTTACACAATATAAAGCCTTTTTCTTCATCTTTGCACACACTCTTCTTCATATTGAGAGTTGTGTTGTGTGTGTATGCCCAGACTTTGGTCTGTGGTTTTCATTTTTGTCAGTATATATATATATATATATATATATATATATAAGACCCCAAATTATTTATTTTAATAAAATGGAATTTCCTCTATTTATTATTTTGAAAAAGTAAGGGTTTATTGTATTAATGTGGTTAGTTATGGGTAAAATGTGCAAATATTTTAAATAAGCAAGTGATTATAAAATATTCATTGTTGTCGGGAAATATTCGGTTGGTCGTGGAATATTCTTGCTGTCGGGGAATATTCGTACGACGGGGCAGCCTTTTGTGGGACCCATAACTGAAAGCGATTGGATGAAGAAAACGACAAGTATAAGTTGTTTATAAATAACTAGTAGTAGTTATCAAGAATTACTGATTGGAATAATTCGATGGGTTAAAATACAAGATGTACATGGTATTGCACCAATTATTGATTCTTACGTAAGAAGGCACTACTCAATAATTGTTACAGTAATTATTGTTCAATATTTTATTTTAATGATTTAATAATTGCTACGTTGATATTTTATATTATTGTTGTTTCAATAATTGTCACTACACAATATTTTTCATTATCAGATCAATAATTCATATTATTAAAATAATGTTATTATATAGCATTATTGGCAATGTCTAGAAAGTTCTGTCTAAGGAGAGGTTTGGTCACCTAATTGCGTGCCAGTAAGGAAAAATCCTTATTGAAAGCCCCTCTTTCTCACAGAACTGCACATTGTCGATATTGTGATTACGTAATATTATTTGTGAATAATTAATTATTGATTTATATGATAAGGAAAATATTCATTTTATGTGGATATAGATGGAGAAATTTTTAATGTGACAATTGTTGAAAATTGATATTTTATCTTTTCTGATAAAATAATTTATTTAAATATATTATTATATTTTAATAATATAATAATGGTGATATTTTTACATTGAATGAGGGATATATGAATAAATGAGGAGGACGAGTATTTTTGTTACAATAAATGGTAAAAACATGTTTTTCATGTTTGTGGACCCCATTTCTTGACTGAAATTTGATTATAGCTTATAAAATCGCCCGATTGGGAATTTCGGTCAATTTCTGTTTGGAATTTGGAAAAACTTTCTTCTGCAAAGTTGTAGAGAATAGAATTTCCTATGGAAATGACATAAGGTTTGAATTTTTCTGATAAAAGAGCTATTTATAATGAATTATTGAAGTTCTAGAGTTCCAGAATAATTAATTTTTGAAGTTTTAAATATTTTTGTTAATAAAAACATTTTTGTTATGATTAGTGGGTTGTTCAACATGTTGAAATCAGCATTCAAAGGTTGGCGTAGGAAATTATAATAAATATTAATATTTTATTAAATTTTCTGCTTTGGTGTTCTAAGCATTTTCCTATAAATAGGATGCTTAGGTTAGAATTGAAAATCACACCAGAAACTGAAGTTTTCTCTCCATATTATCGAGCGTATTCTTGTGAGTATTTTGATATCTTGAGTGTTGCTATACGGTGCAAGTTTTTTTTAGTGTTATATCTGATATTCCAGCCAGAAGTACTATTCTTTTGAGGTAAGGGATGTAATTTTTTTAGAAATGATATTATTTCTTTCAATATCATTATGCTAGAATATTGGTAAGATTTTTCTTGTGAAATTCTGATTTTTTCATGTCAGAGTTACTATTCACGAGTACTATTCATGTGAAGTTAATTATAAACAACTTAACAGCACGGGTTAGTTAATTATAAATTCTTGTGAAGTTTATACCTTATTAGATATCGGTTTTACCCATTCATTTATCTCTCCTGCTTGTGCTCAACGTTTAAACTTGACTCCGGAGAAATTAGACTTTGACTTATCTGTGAAGACTCCGTTAGGAGAAACTTTCATTACATCTACTGTTTATAAATCTTGTTTGATCCAAGTTGGCACCATCACATTACTTGTTGATCTTATCTCTTTAAATATACTTGCTTTTGATGTGATTTTAGGGATTGATTGGTTAACTACTCATCATGCATAAATTGATTGCTTTCGTAAGGTTGTCAGTTTTCATATTCCTAAGTAACCTGTTATTCGAATTCAATCAACCAAACCATTGAAGTAAAACTCTTTCATATCAAGCCATAAAGCCATTCATTTATAGAAAAACGGATGTCAAGCTTTCTTAGCCCATGTCATGGACTTGAACAAAAATATGTCAGATTTGAATGATATTTCTGTTGTTAGTAAATTTCCTGACGTATTTCCTGAAAAATTTCTTGGCCTACTCCCAGAGCGTGACATTAAATTTTGAATCGAGTTTGAACCCACTACAAAACCCATTTCTAAAATCTCATATCGAATGGCTCCTATTGAACTTCAGGAGTTAAAAACCCAACTATAGAAGTTGTTACCCGAGCCTCTATCTGGTGACTTCCTTTGTTGAATGCACCGAAGCCAGACTCTCCATAGGGGACGTTATATTCGTGCGGTAGTAAACTGATAGGTGCCATTGTGACGTGCTATCCAAGAATGGGATATGAGTCATAGTTGAGAGCAACCTAAGTCAGTAATCGAAATACGTAGCTTTCTAGGCTTAGTTGGTTACTATCGGAGATTCGTGGAAAGATTTTCTCGAATCACTACTCCATTAACTCAGCGGACTTGTAAAGATACAAAATTCGAACGGAGTAAGGAATGTGGGAAGAGCTTCGAAGAACTCAAGAGGAGACTCATTTCGGCACATGTTCTGACCATACTATTCTAAAAAAGCGAACGTGGTAGCTGACATGTTGACTAGAAGATCGTATACGAGTGCGATATTGTCGAATACAAAGACCCATTTCGTATAACTTACAAAAGATAAAGATAGAGTTAAAAACTCTAGGGACCCATGTGATGATATACGAATAGAATCAACTTTAATCGATAGTTAAAACCGCTCAAGCTACACACCAGAGCTGATGAATATGAAGAAGGAGGTGCAAGAAGTTGTTATTCCAAAAGCGAGAATCGGCGATATGAGGAAAGTTGAAACCTTCGATTTATTAGTCCATTTAAAATTCTCGATTGAGTAGAAACTGTGGCCTATAGACTCGTTTTACTACTAAGTATGTCGCGTGTTTATAACGTTTTTCATGTACCGATGTTATGTAAATATGTGGACGGCCCGAACCACGTTATTGAGTTAGAACCAGACGAAATAGCCGTAGATTTAACGTACGAGGAGGTACCTGTCAAGATCTTGGATAGGAAGGAGCATGTCCTACGCACAAAGGTTATACCGCAAGTTAAGGTGTTGTGGAGGAACCATGCTATTAAAGAAATGACCTGGGAGTTGGAATCAGAAACGAAAGCAAGGTATCCTCACCTTTTCGAAACACCAGGTACGTATGTCAATTTCGAGGATGAAATTTCATATGGAGGGGAGGTTGTAAGACCCCAAATTTTTTCTTTTAATAAAATGGAATTTCCTCTATTTATTATTTTGAAAAATTAAGGGTTTATTTGATTAATGGGTTTAGTTATGGGTAAAATGCGCAAATATTTTAAATAAGCAAGTGATTATAAAATATTCATTGTTGTCGGGAAATATTCGGTTGGTCGTGGAATATTCTTACTATCGAAGAATATTCGTACGACGGCGCAGCCTTTTGTGGGACCCATAACAGAAAGCGATTGGATGAAGAAAATGACAAGTATAAGTTGTTTATAAATAACGGCGTAGTTATTCAAGATTAATCTTTGTTGGAATACCCGGTGGTTAAAACACAGTAGCACACGGTATTGCACCAATTATTGATTCTTACGTAAGAAGGCACTACTTAATAATTGTTACAGTAATTATTGTTCAATATTTTATTTTATTGATTCAATAATTGTTACGTTGATATTTTATATTATTGTTATTTCAATAATTGTCACTACACAGTATTTTTCATTATCAGATCAATAATTCATATTATTTTAATAATATTATTAGATAGCATTATTGGCAATGTCTAGAAAGTTCTGTCTAAGGAGAGGTTTGGTCACCTAATTGCGCGCCAGTAAGGAAAAATCCTTATTGGAAAGACCCTCTTTCACAGGAACCGCACAGTTGTCGATATTGTGATTTTGTAATATTATTTGTGAATAATTAATTATTGATTTATATGATAAGGAAAATATTCATTTTATGTGGATATAGATGGAGAAATTTTTAATGTGACAATTGTTGAAAATTGATATTTTATCTTTATTGATAAAATAATTTATTTAAATATATTATTACATTTTAATAATATAACAATGGTGATATTTTTACAATGAATGAGGGATATATGAATAAATGAGGAGGAAGAGTATTTTTGTTACAATAAATGTTAAAAACATGTTTTTCATTTTTGTGGACCCTATTTCTTGACTGAAATTTGATTATAGCCTGTAAAATCGCCCGTTTGTGGATTTCAGTTAATTTTTGTTTAGAATTTAAAAAAACTTTCTTCTGCGAAGTTGTAGAGAATGGAATTTCCTATGGAAAGGACATAAAGTTTGAATTTTTTTTGATAAAAGGGTTATTTATTATGAATTATTGAAGTTCCAAAGTTCTAGAATAATTAATTTTTGTAGTTTTAAATATTTTTGTTAATAAAAACATTTTTGTTATGATTAGTGGGTTGTTAAACATGTTGAAATCAGAATTCAAAGGTTGGCGTAGGAAATTATAATAAATATTAATATTTTATTAAATTTTCTGCTTTGGTATTCTAAGCATTTTCCTATAAATAGGGTGCTTAGGTTAGAATTGAAAATCACACCAGAAACTGAAGTTTTCTCTCTCTATATTATCGAGCGTATTCTTGTGAGTATTTTGATATCTTGAGTGTTGCTATACGGTGCAAGTTTTCTTCAGCGTTATATCTAATATTCCAGCAAGAAGTGTTATTCTTTTGAGGCAAGGGATGTTATTTTTTTAGAAATGATATTATTTCTTTCAATATCATTATGTCGGAATATTGGTAAGATTTTTCTTATGAAATTCTAATCTTTTCATGTCGGAGTTACTATTCACGAGTTACTATTTATGAGTTACTATTCACGAGTTACTATTCTTGAGTTACTATTCACGAGTACTATTCACGAAGCATGAAGATTTTTCTTGTGAAATTTCTATCTTTTAGTGCCAGAGTTACTATTCACGTATACGGCACTATTCACGAATATGATACTATTCACAGAAAAATTAAATTTTCTTTTTTGTGTCCAAGATTGTCTATTATGGTTCCTATCTTTGATTGGATCTATGTTTTGATCTTTATTTTTTTGAATTCTGCTCCACAATAGTTTATTATGGAGTATTTTTGAACTTGGATTGTCTAAAATACGAATCCTTAATATTTGTTCTTTTATCTCACTGGATTCATTTTCTTTAAAATATTTTTTCATCATCCTCAGTCCTAAATGATGATATAGCTAAATATCTTTGGCCTGTAGTGCAAAGATGAATGATTTCTTGATGAATATCTTTGGCTCGTAGTGCAAAGATGATCAGGTGTTGAGATGAACATGACCGACTAATTAATATCTTTGGCCTGTAGTGCAAAGATGACTATTTGATTAAAGATGTATATTGATTGATGTTACAGGGATAAAATATCGATGATGGACTTTTAAATTCATAGAAGATAGTAGATTTCATTCTCTACTTAATTCTTCTAATGAATTTTTGTTTCCGCTGCAGTTGTTGATCTAAAACTTGTTGTCAATTGTATTCTATCAGATTTTTTTCCCTGTTGAAGACTAAGGATAATTTGTTGTACATTATCTTAGTCATAATATCCTTTACTGGGCTAGTCGAGCTCACCCTTTTCTTTTTGTTCCATTTTTCTTCTCAGGAGGTGAGAATATAGCGGGAACTAGTTGGGGTGTGGAGTGATGGTTCAAGACAGTTGTTTTAGTAGTCCTCACCATTTTGTAAAATAGTGTATCAATAATTGTATGAGGACTTATTTGAGTGTGGATATTGTCTAGATGACAATATTTGTATTTAAACTCACAGTATATGTGTTGTCGTATTTTGCACGACAATTGTAATAATGAAGTTGTAGTTGTTTCTGTACCATGTATTTGGCGACTCAGAATGGGTTGGATGGAATGGACCTATTTTGGTGGCGTCACAATATATATATATATATATATATATATATATATATATATACATTCTGTCAGGCCTGGAGTTTACTTCGTGGCATTTTACTGCTTTATTTTCATTCCGTCTCGCCTGGAGTTTACTTCGTGGCGGTTGATCTCATTTATTGCTTTATTTATATTTCTGATTCCCCATGGAGGTGCTTCGTGGTGGTTGATCATGTCTCTCTCTCTCTATATATATTTATTTACAACTTTTATATATTTATATTTTCGATCCCCCATGGAGGTGCTTCGTGGTGGTTGATCATGTCTGTATATGTGACGCCCCCAAAATAGGTATACATCACCTATTCTGAGTTGTCAATACATGGTACAGAAACAACTACAACTTTATTATTACAACCGTAAAACTGTGAGTTTGAATACAAATATTATCTTCTAGACAATATCTATACTCAAATAAATCTTCATCACATTTATTGATACATTATTTTACAAAAATGGTGAGGACTACTAAACAATTCATTCTAAAACCTTCATTCCATACCCCAGACTCGTGCACTCGCTATATTCTCGCCTCTCGAGAAGAAAAATGGAACAAAAAGGAAAAGGGTGAGCTCAACTAGCCCAAGAAAAAATATTATGACTAAGATAATATACAACAAATTATCGTTAGTCTTCAACAGGAAAAATCTAATAGAATACAATAGACAACAAATTTTAAATCAATATTCATAGTGAAATAATAATTCATTAGAAGAGTTAAGTAGAGAATGCAAACTACTATCTTCTATGTATGAATTTAAAATTCATCGCTCATCTTTTATCCCCGTAACATCAATCAATATACATCTCGAATCAAATATTCATCTTTGCACTATGTGCCAAAGATATTCATCACCGGTCAGTTCATCTAAACACTGCTCATCTTTGCACTACTACCAAAGATATTCTTCTAAATCATTCATCTTTACACTACAGTGCCAAAGATATTCAATAATATCATCATTTAAGACCGAGGATGATGAAAAATATTTTTAAAGAAACGAATCCATGAAACAAAATGACAAGGATTAAGGATTAAGGATTCGTACTTTGTTTTATCCATGTTCAAAAATACCTCAAAAATGATCATAGTGGTGTAAAATTCAAGAATGATCAAAACATGGATACAATCAAAGCTAGTATCCGAATAGATATTTTGGACAAAAAGAAGAAATTTCATTTTTCTATGAATAGTGCCGAGATATGAATAGTAGTCAGATATCGTGAATAATAATAAATATCGTGAATAGTAACTCCGACACCAAAAGATAAAAATTCCACAAAAACATCTTCACGCTTCATGAATAGTACTCGTGAATAGTAACTCATGAATAGTAACTCATGAATAAATAACCCCAACATGAAAAAGTTCCAAATTTGATAAAAGTTCCAACCAATATTTCAAAGATAATGATATTGAAGAAATAATATCATTTGAGAAGAAATTAACATCCCTTACCTCGAAAGATTAAGTACTTCTAGCCGGAATAATTGGTATAGTCTTTGAAGGAACTTGCACCGCCTAACAATACTCAAAGTATACTCAAAATACTCACAAGAATACGCCGATAATATAGAGAGAAAACTTCAGCTTCGGTGTGATTTTCAATTCTAACCTAAGACACCTATTTATAGAAAATGCTTAGAATAATTCAAAGCGTAAAATTTAATATAATATTAATATATATATTAAGATTTCTACGCCCACCTTCCTAGATCTGATCTCAGCTCATTATGCACATGTTGTAGCCCACAAAACAAACAAAAAACGTTTTTATTATTTAAAATATTTTAAACTTCCAAAAATCAATTATTTTGAGCTTCTAACTTCAATAATTCATAATAAATAGCCCTTCTATCAGAAAATTTGATTCTCGCGAGTTTTTATAGGAAATTCAATTCTCTACAACTTTGCAGAAGAAAGTTTTCCCAAATTCCAAATGAAATTGACCGAAATCCACAAACGGGATTTTACAAAGTATAATCAAATTTCAAATAATAAATGGGGTCCACCGACATGTTTAACATGTTTTAAACATTTATTGCAACAAAAATACTCTTCCTCCTCATATACTCATATATCCCACATTCGTTGTAAAAATATCACCATTATTATATTATTAAAATATAATAATATATTTAAAAGAATTATTTTATCGTAAAAGATAAAATTTCAATTTTCAACAATTGTCATATTAAAATTTTTCTCCATCTATATCCACATAAAATCAATATTTTCCTCATCATATGAATCAATAATTAATTATTCACAAATAATATTACGTAATCACAATATCGACAAACAAAAGCGCCTTGTGAAAGAGGGGCTTTTCAATAAGAATTTCTTCATCGCCGCAATTATTAGGGTGACCAAACCTCTCCTTAGATGTAACTTTCTTGACATTGCCAATAATGTTATCTAATAATATTATTTAGATAATATGAATTATTGCTTCGATAATGAAAAATACCGTAAATGACAATTATCAAAACAATGAAGAATATAAAATATCAACGCAATAATTATTAACTCAATAAAATACTAAATAAAGAATTATTTGTGACCATTATTGAGTAGTGCCTTCTTACGTAAGAATCAACAATTGGTGCAATACTGCAGCTACATCGTGTTTTAACCACCGGGTATTTTAACAAAGATTAATTGTTAATAACTACGCCAATTATTTTTAAACCACTTATATTTGTCATTTTCTTCATCCAATCGCTTTCACATGGGCTCCACATGGTCAAGCGCTATTGCATTTAATATTCCCCGACAAATTTAATATTCCACGACCAAACGAATATTCCCCGACAACAATGAATATTTTATAACCACTTGCTTATTTTGAAGTATTTATGTATTTTACCCCTAACTATCCACATTAATCACATCAACCCTTACTATTTCAAAATAATAAATAGAAAATTAAATTTCATTAATAATAAGTTGGGGTCTTACAACCTCCCTCCTTATGAAATTTCATCCTCGAAATCGACGACGCACAGTGTTTCAAAAGGTGAAGATACCTCGCTTTCATTTTCGCTTCCAATTCCCAGTCATTTCTCTATAGCATGATTCCTCCACAAAACTTTAACTTGTGGTATGACCTTTCATGCGTAGGACATGCTCCTTCCTATCCAAGATCTTGACAGTACCTCCTCATACGTTAAGTCTTCTACTATTTCGTCCTGGTTCTAATTCTATAACGTGGTTCGTCTTTCACATATTTACGAAAGTACGATATGTGAAACACATTATGAACACGAGACATACTTGGAGGTAACGCAAGTCATATAGGCTACATTTCCTACTTCCTCGGTCAAGAATTTGAAATGGACCAATAAATCGTGGATTGAGCTTTCCTCTCTTCCCAAATCTTGTAACTCCCTTCCATGGAGCAACACACAATAATACATGATCCCCTACACTAAATTCCACGCCCTTTCGATGAAGATCCGCATAACTCTTTTTATCGATCTTGTGCCGCTTGTATACGTTGTCGAATCATTTGGATCTTTTCCGTAGTCATACGTATTTCAACTCGGGTCCCAACAAAGTGTTGCTTCACCCACCTCGTCCCAACATACTTTGGAGAGCGACACTTTCGTCCATATAATGCTTCAAATGGAGCTACACCTATACTTGCACGATAATCGCTTGTTGTTGTAGGAGAATTCCACCAATGGTAAATACTTATCCCAACCGCCTTTGAAGTCTAGGACACGAGTCTTAATAAATCTTCAAGAGTTTGAATAGTCCTTTCGATTGTCCGTCCGCTTGAGGATGGTATGCCGAATCAATCAGAAATCCGTGCCCATAGCTTTTTGCAAGCTAACCCAAAATCTTGAAGTGAATCTTGGGTCACGATCCAAACTATGGATACAGTAGCATGCCATGCAACCTCACAATCTCATTCACGTATATACTAGCAAGACGTTCAAGTGAATAAGTTTCCGTGACGGCAAGAAATGAGCGGACTTGGTTAATCTATCAACAATAACCCAAATAGCATTGATGCCTCGAGAAACCGTAGGGAAGACTCGTGAATGAAATCCATGGTAATGTGTTCCCACTTCCATTTCGAAATCTCAAGTGGTTGCAACGGACCCTTAGGTACTAGATGCTCCGCCTTTACACGTTGACAAGTTAAACACATTGAGATAAACTTTGCAATCTCTCTCTTCATATTGTTCCACCAAAATGTATGTCGAAGATCACGATACATTTTAGTACTTCCAGGATGGATTGCAAATGGTGTATTGTGTGCCTCCATCATAATCTTGTACTTCAAATCGGAGTCGTTAGGAATACAAAGTCTAGAGTGGACTCAAGTATTCCTTCTTCATCAATTCTCGCTTAGGATAGCTCCTTCTTGTACTTTCTTCTTCATACGCATCACTCGGCCTGGGTGGCTTGAGCAACCTTAACTTTTTCTATTAAAGTTGGCTCTATCATTATACTTGACATCATCGCACTTGTTCACGTGATATGATCTTCTACTCAACGCGCGTCGGCTACGTTCGCTTTTCCGGATGGTATTGAATAGTGTGGTCGTAGTCTTTCAATAGCTCGAGCCAACGTCATTTGCCGCGTGTTGAGTTCTTTTGAGTGAAGAAATATTTAAGGCTTTTATGGTCTGCGAATATATCTCCACTTTCTCCCCATATAGATAGTGCCTCCATATCTTTAAGCGCTGAAAATGATCACGCTAACTCTAGATCATGAGTAGGATAATTCCTCTCATACTCTTTAAGTTGTCGCGAGGCATAGGCTATGACTTTCCCACGTTGCATGAGAACACATCCTAACCCTTTTGCACAAGCATCGTTGTAGATAACAAATCCATCCGGAACCGGATGGTATTGTTAGAAACAGTCTTCAAATAAGTCTCCTCTTAAGCTCTTGGAAACTTTTCTCGCATTCTTCGCTCCAAACGAATTTTGTATCCTTCCGAGTTAGCCGAGTTAATGGAGTAGCGATTCGAGAAAACCCTTCCACTTAATCTTCGATAATAACCAAATAAGCCCAAAAAGCTACGATTTCTTGATCGACGACTTGGTTGCTCCCAACTTTGTATTGCTTCAATCTTCACGGATCCACGGATACTCCATGTTTTGACACCATGCGCCCAAGAAATGCTACTTCCTCAAGCGTAACTCGCATTTCTTCAATTTGGCATATAGTTGGTTTTCACGAAGCCTTTGGAGTACCAAATTTCAAATAGTGCTCATGATCTTCACGGCTTTTGGAATATATGAGGATGTCATCAATAAAGACAACAACGAATTGATCCAAATATTCCTTGAATACTCTGGTTTCATCATATCCATGAAAGCCAGCAGGAGCATTAGTTAGTCCGAAAGACATGACTAAGAATTCATAATTCCCGTCTACCGAGTTCTACAAGGCGGTCTTTTGGAATATCCTCGATTCTAATCTTCACCGATGATATCCGAATCGAAGATCGATTTTTGAAAAGAATTGTGCCCCTTGCAATCGGGTCAAACAAGTCATCAATACGAGGTAGAGGATACCTATTCTTGAGGGTGACATGGTTCAATTCCGATAGTCAATACATAAAGTCGCATACTCCGCCTTTCTTCTTTACTGAATAAAACAGGAGCACCCCAAGGAGATGTACTAGAGACGAATGAAACCGATGTCCAACAATTCCTCGTAGTTGGACCTTTAACTCCCAAGTTCAATAGGAGCCATTCGATATGGGGTTTTAGAAATGGGCTTTATGCGGGTTCAAGATCAATAAAGAATTCAACTTCACGCTCGGGGTAGACCGGAAGTTCTTGAGAAATACGTCGGAAAGTCAATAACAACAGAATATTATTCAAATTTGGCGTGTCTTTATTCAAATCCATAACATGGGCTAAGAAAGCTTGACATCCGTTTTTCAATAAACGAATAGCTTTATGATTAGATATGACGGTGATTGATTTTAATGGTTTAGTTGCTTGAATTAAATACAACAGTTGGTTAGGAATATGAAAACTAACAACCTTACGAAAACAATCAATTTTGGCATGATGAGTAGTTAACCAATCAATCCCTAAAATCACATCAAAAGCAAGTATCTTTAAAGAGATAAGGTCAACGGTAAGGTGATGGTGCCAACTTGAATCAAACAAGATTTATAAACAAAGGATGTGATGAAAGTTTCTCTAACGGAGTTTCCACGATAGGTCAAAGTCTAATTTCTTCTGAGTCAAGTTTAAACGTTGAGCACATGCAGAGAGATAAATGAATGGGTTGCTCCCCGTATCAAGTAAGGTATAAACTTCGCAAGAATTTATAAATAGCTTACTCGTGATCACCTCGTTTGGGTTCCTCGCATTATGACCAATCACAACAAACGCTCTTCCCTAATCGTTGACTTTGACTTTTCTGGGGATGATCTTTTGAGTCACCGCCCCGGCTGAACTAAGTTTCGCTACCATACAATCTCGAGCGATATGTCCTTCCTTTCCACAATTATAGCATACCTTGAACTGTTGTGGGCGCGCTTGGATGATATGTCCCTCTTTTTTAGTATTTGTAACATATAACCGGTGGTCGTTTCTCCTCCCTTAGAACCAGGTTGTTCTTGGACCGCTGCCTCTCACATGGTCATTGTTAAATCTCCTCTTTTAAAATCTCCTCCTCGACTCGCTTCTTCTATTTTCATGGCCATGATTACCACCGAGTGGTTACCATTTTGTCCGTCTGTTTCTTTTCTCCGCCGGTTATCATTATTCATTGATCGCTATCTCTGATGCGATCCTGGTTGTGGTCCCTCATTGACCGTACTCGTTATCTCGCTCTCTAATAATTAAGCCCTCATTTACAACATCTGAATAGAGAAAATTTATGAGAATGAGATATTGACGTATCTGGTTTCAAACCTCTAAGAAACATCCGCGTCATACGTTCTTTATTCTCCACCAAATGAGGTGCAAACTCGATAACTCTGCAAACTTTGCCTCGATCTTGAGACACCGCCATGTTGTTCTCGCTCCAATCTAATAAACTCCACTTCCTTCATATATACGCAACACTTTCGTGAAAGTATTTGTCATTAAATAGTTTCTGAAACGTCTCCCAAGACATCTTGAAAAGGTGGATGGGGTACGCTTCACGATTCTCTCCCAAGATGTCCCGCCGCCACGGAACATAAAGGTGGCGAATGGAACCTTCATTTCTCCGTGCATCCCAAGACATCGAATATCTTGGTAATTTGCTTGACCCATGTTTCCGCCATGATCGGATCCGGCTTTCCCTTAAATTCGTGGTCCCAACTCTTTGAACTACTTGGCCGTGACAACCCGTGAATTGCTATCATTTCCTCCTCAGTATTTTGAACACGAGTCTCCTTATGCGATTTTGCATGAATCGCAAAAACTTCTAAACATCCCTCGCTCATCATCTCGCTCGATTGGTGTTGTTCACGGGAGGAACATTGCCACTGTTGTTACGTTCTCCTCGTTGGTGAGTACAAAGCGCTCTCCACGGTCTCATTTCCATTGTTAATATTCTCATCGACATTCTCAAATCACCATCATAAAACAAGGGTTAATTAAGGAAATCAATATATCACATAATATCCTTATATACTGACCAACTAAAAAATAAGCTTAGGTAGGACACACTAGCGAAGGATTTACTCGCCTCTCCCCTCCTAGTTCTATTCCCCGATCTCCGCCAGAGATCATATCCCTAAGCTCTGATACCAACTGTGACGCCCCCAAAATAGGTATACATCACCTATTCTCGAGTTGTCAATACATGGTATGTAAAAGCAACTACAACTTTATTATTACAACCAGAAAAGTAAAGCTGAGTTTGAATACAAATATTATCTTCTGCACAATATCTATACTCAAATAAATCCTCATCACATTTATTGATACATTATTTTACAAAAATGGTGAGGACTACTAAACAATTCTTTCTAAAACCTTCATTCCATACCCCGACTCGTACTCGCTATATTCTCGCCTCCTGAGAAGAAAAATGGAACAAAAAGGAAAAGGGTGAGCTCATTTAGCCCAATAAAGAATATTATGACTAAGATTATATACAACAAATTATCGTTAGTCTTCAACAGGAAAAATCTAATAGAATACAATAGACAACAAATTTTAAATCAATATTCGCAATGAAAATAATAATTCATTAAAAGAGTTAAGTAGAGAATGCAAACTACTATCTTCTATGTATGAATTTAAAATTCATCGTCTATCTTTTATCCTCAGAACATCAATTAATATACATCTGAATCAAATATTCATCTTTGCACTACAGGCCAAAGATATTCATCGATTTAATCGTGTTCATCTAAACACTGCTCATCTTTGCACTACTACCAAAGATATTCTTGAAAAATCATTCATCTTTACACTACAAAGCCAAAGATATTCAATAATATCATCATTTAAGACTGAGGATGATGAAAAATATTTTTAAAGAAACGAATCCAGTGAAACAAAATGACAAGGATTAAGGATTAAGGATTCGTACTTTGTTTTATCCATGTTCAAAAATACCTCAAAAATGATCATAGTGGTGTAAAATTCAAGAATGATCAAAACATGGATACAATCAAAGCTATTATCCAGAATAGATATTTTGGACAAAAAGAAGAAATTTTATTTTTTGGTGAATAGTGCCGTATACGTGAATAGTGCCGTATACATGAATAGTGTCGTATACGTGAATAGTAACTCCGACACCATAAGATAAAAATTCCACAAAAACATCTTCACGCTTCATGAATAGTACTCGTGAATAGTAACTCATGAATAGTAACTTATGAATAGTAACTCGTGAATAGTAACTCATGAATAGTAACTCATGAATAGTAACCCCACATGAAAAAGTTCCAAATTTGATAAAAAGTTCCAACCAATATTTCAAAGATAATGATATTGAAGAAATAATATCATTTGAGAAGAAATTAACATCCTTACCTCGAAAGATTATTATACTTCTAATTTGAATACCGTGTATAGTCTTTCAAGGAACTTGCACCGCCTAACAATACTCAAAGTATACTCAAAATACTCACAAGAATACGCCGATAATATAGAGAGAAAACTTCAGTTTCGGTGTGATTTTCAATTCTAACCTAAGCACCTATTTATAGGAAAATGCTTAGAACACCAAAGCGTAAAAAATTTAATATAATATTAATATATATATTAAGATTTTTACGCCCACCTTCCTAGATCTGATCTCAGCTCATTATGCACATGTTGTAGCCTACAAAACAAACAAAAAACGTTTTTATTATTTAAAATATTTTAAACTTCCAAAATTAATTATTTTGAGACTTGAACTTCAATAATTCATAATAAATAGCCCTTCTATCAGAAAAATTCGAATCTCGCGTGTTTTTTTATAGGAAATTCAATTCTCTACAACTTTGCGTAAGAAAGTTTTTCCAAATTCTAAACAGAAATTGATCAATCCACAAACGGGATTTTACAAGCTATAATCAAATTTCAAATCAATAAATGGGGTCCAATTGACATGTTTAACATGTTTTAAACATTTATTGCAACAAAAATACTCTTCCTCCTCGTATACTCATATATCCCACATTCGTTGTAAAAATATCACCATTATTATATTATTAAAATATAATAATATATTTAAAAGAATTATTTTATCGTAAAAGATAAAATTTCAATTTTCAACAATTGTCACATTAAAATTTTTCCCCATCTATATCCACATAAAATCAATATTTTCCTCATCATATGAATCAATAATTAATTATTCACAAATAATATTACGTAATCACAATATTGACAAACAGTGCGCCTCAGAAAGAGGGGCTTTCCAATAAGAATTTCTTCTTCTTGGCGCAATTAGGTGACCAAACCTCTCCTTAGATGTAACTTTCTTGACATTGCCAATAATGTTATCTAATAATATTATTCAGATAATATGAATTATTGCTTCGATAATGAAAAAATCTTGTGTAATGACAATTATTGAAACAACAATGAATATAAAATATCAACGCAAAGAATTATTAACTCAATAAAATACTAAACAGTAATTACTGTGACCATTATTGAGTAGTGCCTTCTTACGTAAGAATCAACAATTGGTGCAATACCGTGTGCTACTGTGTTTTAACCATCGGGTATTTTAACAAGATATTAAGAATAACTACTACTGTTATTTTTAAACCACTTATATTTATCGCTTTTCTTCATCCAATCGCTTTCCAGTTATGGGCCCACACATGGTCAAGCTTGGTCGTCATTTAATATTCCCAACAAAGATTTAATATTCCACGACCAAACGAATATTCCCCGACAACAATGAATATTTTATAACCACTTGCTTATTTTGAAGTATTTGCGTATTTTACCCCTAACTATCCACATTAATCACATCAACCCTTACTATTTCAAAATAATAAATAGAGAAAATTAAATTTCATTAATAATAAGTTGGGGTCTTACAACCTCCCCTCCTTATGAAATTTCATCCTCGAAATTGACGTACGTACACAGTGTTTCAAAAGGTGAGGATACCTCGCTTTCATTTTCGTTTCCAATTCCCTGTGTCATTTCCTCTATATAGCATGATTCCTCCACAAAACTTTAACTTGTGGTATGACCTTTCTTGGCGTAGGACATGCTTCTTCCTATCCAAGATCTTGACAGTACCTCCTCATCGTTAAGTCTTGGCTATTTCGTCCGGCTTCTAATTCTATAACGTGGTTCGGTCTTTCACATATTTACTGAAGCATGAGATATGTGAAACACATTATGAACACGAGACATACTTGGAGGTAACGCAAGTCTATAGGCTACATTTCCTACTCGGTCAAATTTGAAATGGACCAATAAATCGTGGATTGAGCTTTCCTCTCTTCCCAAATCTTGTAACTCCCTTCCATGGAGCAACACGCAATAATACATGATCCCCTTACACTAAATTCCACGTCCTTTCGATGAAGATCCGCATAACTCTTTTGTCGATCTTGTGCCGCTTGTATCGTTGTCGAATCATTTGGATCTTTTCCGTAGTCATACGTACTCAACTCGGGTCCCAATAGTGTTGCTTCACCCACCTCGTCCCCAACATCTTTGGAGAGCGACACTTTCGTCCATATAATGCTTCAAATGGAGCTACACCTATACTTACCTCGATAACTCGTTGTTGTTGTAGGAGAATTCCACCAATGGTAAATACTTATCCCAACCGCCTTGAAGTCTAGGACACGTAGTCTTAATAAATCTTCAAGAGTTTGAATAGTCCTTTCGATTGTCCGTCCGCTTTGAGGATGGTATCTCAATCGAATCGTAAATCCGTGCCCATAGCTTTTTGCAAGCTAACCCAAAATCTTGAAGTGAATCTTGGGTCACGATCCAAAACTATGGATACAGGCATGCCATGCAACCTCACAATCTCATTCACGTACATACTAGCAAGACGTTCAAGTGAATAAGTTTCCCGTATCGGCAAGAAATGAGCAGACTTGGTTAATCTATCAACAATAACCCAAATAGCATTGATGCCTCCGAGAAACCGTAGGAAGACTCAAATATTAAATCCATGGTAATGTGTTCCCACTTCCATTTCGAAATCTCAAGTGGTTGCAACGGACCCTTAGGTACTAGATGCTCCGCCTTTACACGCCGACAAGTTAAACACATTGAGATAAACTTTGCAATCTCTCTCTTCATATTGTTCCACCAAAATGTATGTCAAGATCACGATACATTTTAGTACTTCCGAGATGGATTGCAAATGGTGTATTGTGTGCCTCCATCATAATCTTGTACTTCAAATCGTAGTCGTTAGGAACACAAAGTCTAGAGTGGACTCAAGTATTCCTTCTTCATCAATTCTCGCCCTAATAGCTCCTTCTTGTACTTTCTTCTTCATACGCATCGACTCCGGGTCGGTGGCTTGAGCAACCTTAACTTTTTCTATTAAAGTTGGCTCTATCGTATACTTGACATCATCGCACTTTTCGTTCTCGCATATGATCTTCTTCTACTCAACGCCGTACCACCACGTTCGCTTTTCCGGATGGTATTGAATAGTGTGGTCGTAGTCTTTCAATAGCTCGAGCCAACGTCGCTGCCGCATGTTGAGTTCTTTTTGAGTGAAGAAATATTTAAGGCTTTTATGGTCTGAATATATCTCCACTTTCTCCCCATATAGATAGTGCCTCCATATCTTTAGCACGAAAATGACTGCTGCCAACTCTAGATCATGAGTAGGATAATTCCTCTCATACTCTTTAAGTTGTCGCGAGGCATAGGCTATGACTTTCCCACGTTGCATGAGAACACATCCTAACCCTTTGCACAAGCATCGTTGTAGATAACAAATCCATCTAACCAGATGGTATTGTTAGAACAGTCTTAAAATAAGTCTCCTCTTAAGCTCTTGGAAACTTTTCTCGCATTCTTCGCTCCAAACGAATTTTGTATCCTTCCGAGTTAGCCGAGTTAA
Source organism: Panax quinquefolius (assembly GCA_020205615.1). Classification (NCBI taxonomy): domain Eukaryota; kingdom Viridiplantae; phylum Streptophyta; class Magnoliopsida; order Apiales; family Araliaceae; genus Panax; species Panax quinquefolius. The sequence goes on from CM035168.1 coordinate 74,464,188, forward strand.
TGGAGTAGCGATTCGAGAAAACCCTTCCACGAATCTCCGATAATAACCACTAAGCCCAAAAGCTACGAACTTGATCACAATCGACTTTTTGCTCCCAACTTTGTATTGCTTCAATCTTCGGCGGATCCACGGATACTCCATGTTTTGACACCACGCGCCCAAGAAATGCTACTTCCTCAAGCCGTAACTCGCATTTCTTCAATTTGGCATATAGTTGGTTTTCACAAAGCCTTTGGAGTACCAAATTTCAAATGGTGCTCATGATCTTCACGGCTTTTGGAATATATGAGGATGTCATCAATAAAGACAACAACGAATTGATCCAAATATTCCTTGAATACTTGGTTCATCATATCCATGAAAGCAGCAGGAGCATTAGTTAGTCCGAAAGACATGACTAAGAATTCATAATTCCCATACCGAGTTTTCAAGGCGCCTTTGGAATATCCTCGCCTAATCTTCAAATTGATGATATCCGAATCGAAGATCGATTTTTGAAAAGAATTGTGCCCTTACTTGTAACCGGTCAAACAAGTCATCAATACGAGGTAGAGGATACCTATTCTTGAGGGTGACATGGTTCAATTCCCGATAGTCAATACAAAGTCGCATACTCCGCCTCTTTCTTCTTTACGAATAAAACAGAGCACCCCAAGGAGATGTACTAGGGGCCGAATGAAACCGATGTCCAACAATTCTCAGAGTTGGACCTTTAACTCCGAAGTTCAATAGGAGCCATTCGATATGGGGTTTTAGAAATGGGCTTTACCAGTTCAAGATCAATAAAGAATTCAACTTCACGCTCGGGGGTAGACCGGAAGTTCTTCAGAAATACGTCGGAAAGTCAATAACAACAGAATATTATTCAAATTTAACGTGTCTTTATTCAAATCCATAACATGGGCTAAGAAAGCTTGACATCCGCTTTTTAATAAACGAATAGCTTTATGATTAGATATGACAAAGGATTGATTTTAATGGTTTAGTTGCTTGAATTAGATAAAAAGTTGGTTAGGAATATGAAAACTAACAACCTTACGAAAACAATCAATTTTGGCATGATGAGTAGTTAACCAATCAATCCCTAAAATCACATCAAAAGCAAGTATCTTTAAAGAGATAAGGTCAACGGTAAGGTGATGGTGCCAACTTGAATCAAACAAGATTTATAAACAAAGTGGATGTGATGAAAGTTTCTCCTAACGGAGTTTCCACAGATAGGTCAAAGTCTAATTTCTCCTGAGTCAAGTTTAAACGTTGAGCACATGCAGAGAGATAAATGAATGGGTTGCTCGGTATCAAGTAAGGTATAAACTTCGCAAGAATTTATAAATAGCTTACTCGTGATCACCTCGTTTGGGTTCCTCGCATTATGACCAAATACAACAAACGCTCTTCCGGAATCGTTGACTTTGACTTTTCTCGATACGATCTTTTGAGTCACCGTCCCCATTGAACTAGGTTTCGCTACATGTATAATCTCGAGCGATATGTCCTTCCTTTCCACAATTATAGCATACCTTGAATCTGTTGGGGCGCTTTGACCGATATGTCCCTCTTTTCCGCATTTGTAACATATGACCGGTGGTCGTTCTCCTCCCTAGAACCCGCTTGTCGCCAAGACCGCTGCCTTCACATGGTCATTGTTAAATCTCCTCTTTTAAAATCTCCTCCCTCTCGCTTCTTCTATTTTCATGGCCATGATTACCACCGAGTGGTTACCATTTTTATCCGTCTATTTCTTTCTCATTGGTTATCATTATTACGCTGACCGCTATCTCTGGTATGATCCTCGTTGTGGTCCTCAGTTGACCGTACTCGTTATCTCGCTCTAATAATTAAGCCTTGTTTACAACATCCGAATAGAGAGAAAATTTATGAGAAATGAGATCTTGACGTATCGTAGGGTTTCAAACCTCTAAGAAACATCCGCGTCATACGCTTTTATTCTCCACCAAATGAGGTGCAAACTCGATAACTCGCAAACTTTGCCTCGTCTCGAGACACCGCTCATATTGTTTCGCTCCAATCTAATAAACTCCACTTCCTTCATATGACGAACACTTTCGTGAAAGTATTTGTCATTAAATAGTTCTCAAACGCTCCCAAGACATCTTTGAGTGCGGTGGATGGGTACGCTTCACGAGACTCCCACCAATGAGTCCGCCTCGCCACGTAACATAAAGGTGGTGAATGGAACCTTCGTTCCTCCGTGCATCCCAAGACATCGAATATCTTGGTAATTTGCTTGACCCATGTTTCCGCCATGATCGGATCCGCTTTCCCTTAAATTCGGTGGTCCCAACTCTTTGAACTACTTGGCAGTGACAACCCGTGAATTGCTATCATTTCCTCCTCAGATTTGAACACGAGTCTCCCTTGTGCGATTTTGCATGAATCAAAAACTTCTAAACATCCCTCGCTCATCATCGCTTTCCGTTGGTGTTGTTCACGGGAGGAAAATTGCCACTTGTTACCGCGCTTCTCCTCGTTGGTGAGTACAGCGTCTCCACGGCCTCATTTCCATTGTTAATATTCTCAATCGACATTCTCAAATACTCGCCATAAAACAAGGGTTAATTATGGAAATCAATATATCATATAATATCCTTATATACTTGACTCAACTAAAAAATAAGCTTAGGTAGGACACACTAGCGAAGGATTTACTCGTCTCTCCCTCCTCCTAGTTCTATTCCCCGATCTCCGCCAGAGATCATATCCTAAGCTCGATACCAACCATGGACGCCCCCCAAAATAGGTATACATCACCTATTCTCGAGTTGTCAATACATGGTACGTAAACAACTACAACTTTATTATTACAACCAGAAATCGTGAGTTTGAATACAAATATTATCTTCTAGACAATATCTATACTCAAATAAATCCTCATCACATTTATTGATACATTATTTTACAAAATGGTGAGGACTACTAAACAATTCTTTCTAAAACCTTCATTCCATAACCCCACTAGTACTCGCTATATTCTCGCCTCCCGAGAAGAAAAATGGAACAAAAGGAAAAGGGTGAGCTCAACTAGCCCAAAGAAAGAATATTATGACTAAGATAATATACAACAAATTATCGTTAGTCTTCAACATGGAAAAATCTAATAGAATACAATAGACAACAAATTTTAAATCAATATTCGCAATGAAAAATAATAATTCATTAGAAGAGTTAAGTAGAGAATGCAAACTACTATCTTCTATGTATGAATTTAAAAATTCATCGTCTATCTTTTATCCCCAGAACATCAATCAATATACATCCGGAATCAAATATTCATCTTTGCACTACAGCCAAAGATATTCATCGATTAGTCGTGTTCATCTAAACACTGCTCATCTTTGCACTACTACCAAAGATATTCTTCAAAATCATTCATCTTTACACTACAGCCAAAGATATTCAATAATATCATCATTTAAGACTGAGGATGATGAAAAATATTTTTAAAGAAACGAATCCAGTGAAACAAAATGACAAGGATTAAGGATTAAGGATTCGTACTTTGTTTTATCCATGTTCAAAAATACCTCAAAAATGATCATAGTGGTGTAAAATTCAAGAATGATCAAAACATGGATACAATCAAAGCTAGTATCCAGAATAGATATTTTGGACAAAAAGAAGAAATTTCATTTTTCGGTGAATAGTGCCGTATACGTGAATAGTGTCGATATACATGAATAAAGGTCGATAATGCGTGAATAGTAACTCCGACACCATAAGATAAAATTCCACAAAAACATCTTCACGCTTAATGAATAGTACTCGTGAATAGTAACTCGTGAATAAGAACTCATTAATAGTAACTCGTGAATAGTAACTCATGAATAGTAACTCATGAATAGTAACCCCAACATGAAAAAGTTCCAAATTTGATAAAAAGTTCCAACCAATATTTCAGCATAATGATATTGAAGAAATAATATCATTTGAAAAGAAATTAACATCCCTTACCTCGAAAGATTAGTACTTCTAATTTGGAATAATGTATAGTCTTTGAAGGAACTTGCACCGTCTAACAATACTCAAAGTATACTCAAAATACTCACAAGAATACGCCGATAATATAGAGAGAAAACTTCGCTTTACGTGTGATTTTCAATTCTAACCTAAGCACCCTATTTATAGAAAATGCTTTAGAACACCAAAGCGAGAAAATTTAATATAATATTAATATATATATTAAGATTTCTATGCCCACCTTCCTAGATCTGATCTCAGCTCATTATGCACATGTTGTAGCCCACAAAACAAACAAAAAACGTTTTTATTATTTAAAATATTTTAAACTTCCAAAAATTAATTATTTCGGAGCTTCGGAACTTCAATAATTCATAATAAATAGCCCTTCTATCAGAAAATTCGAATCTCGCGAGTTTTTATAGGAAATTCAATTCTCTACAACTTTGCAGAAGAAAGTTTTTCTAAATTCCAAACAGAATTGACCGAAATCCACAAACGGGGATTTTACAGGCTATAATCAAATTTCAGTCAATAAATGGGGTCCACTGACATGTTTAACATGTTTTAAACATTTATTGCAACAAAAATACTCTTCCTCCTCGTATACTCATATATCCCACATTCGTTGTAAAAATATCACCATTATTATATTATTAAAATATAATAATATATTTAAAAGAATTATTTTATCGTAAAAGATAAAATTTCAATTTTCAACAATTGTCACATTAAAATTTTTCTCTATCTATATCCACATAAAATCAATATTTTCCTCATCATATGAATCAATAATTAATTATTCACAAATAATATTACAGAAATCACAATATCGACAACCAGGCAGCTTCAGGAAAGAGGGCTTTCCAATAAGAATTTCTTCTTCATCGGCACACAATTAGGTGACCAAACCTCTCCTTAGATGAACTTTCTAGACATTGCCAATAATGTTATCTAATAATATTATTCGGATAATATGAATTATTGCTTCGATAATGAAAAAATCTTGTGTAATGACAATTATTGAAACAACAACAATATAAAATATCAACGCAAAGAATTATTAACTCAATAAAATAATCGCGAATAATTCTTATCGTGACCATTATTGAGTAGTGCCTTCTTACGTAAGAATCAACAATTGGTGCAATACCGTGTGCTACTATGTTTTAACCACCGGGTATTTTAACAGTATTAACGGTAATAACTACGCCGTTATTTTTAAACCACTTATATTTGTCGTTTTCTTCATCCAATCGCTTTCCAAGCATGGGGCCCACACATGGTCGCTACCGTAAATATTTAATATTCCCTGACGATCACGAATATTCCACGACCATACTGAATATTCCCAAACAACAATGAATATTTTATAACCACTTGCTTATTTTGAAGTATTTATGATTTTACCCTAACTATCCACATTAATCACATCAACCCTTACTATTTCAAAATAATAAATAGAGAAAATTAAATTTCATTAATAATAAGTTGGGGTCTTACAGTTTATATATATATTTTCAACTTTTATATATATAACTGCTTATTGTTTTTCATATAAACTGCGGCATCATGTGAGCCTAGGAATCATGTGATCACAGATTCAGTCCACTGAATCTAAAATCGGTTCCCGTGATTGACATTTTCAGCTGTAAACTGCTTGTAAATTATTCACGCTGTTTGAATTTCCTTAGATGGCTTTAATGCCCATGAGGAGTTCGACATTGCTATATATTATTTTCTCGAAGATGCATCACATCTCGAAAATAAAAGCAACCAAGCCGAACATTTAATAATAAAATAGAAGTATTAAAAGGTCTCAATTACTATTGAGCACAGAGTTTGAAAAATCTCTTTTGCAAAACCTCATTGCTATATCACGTTTAAAACTATATTTTTCATACAAATTCAAACCCTTTGTATATAGGTGTGAACGAGGCCTCGAACTACTTCCAAATAACAGCACATTGACCCCCCCCCCACACACGCACACACATTCATATAACAGTTTCTTGAAAATTTGCGGTCACCGTGGTAACACGGATGTCGAGGGGTGCCTAACACCTTCCCTCCGCATAATTAAGCCCCCGAATCTAAATGAATCTCTGTTTCACATACCCTTTTAGCAGTGTCATATCACTGGGTCAATGTGCAAACCTTTCCTCGGTTGCGTTGGTGCAACCAGTTAAAAACACCAACTTGCGACTCTTACAGTCAAATCGTCGACATATACATGTCGGATCTTTTTCACTTATTTTTTCAAACAAATCTCACCTAACATGAGAACACCAAAGAACAAGAACAAAAAAGGGGCAAATAAAAATCTCGACGTCGACAGGTGGAGACTCTGTTGGGGGTACTCTTCTGCCCCTCAGGGAAACATACTCTTCAATCTAGCAGCCTGGTTTCACCTCATTTCAAACCTTTCAAACAATTTTGATTATCCCACCAGGGATTGAACCTTTCATACCTACAGTTTGTCCTGAACTTTGGATCAAACTTTTTCACGCTTGCAGTTTGTCCTGAACATAGGATCAAACTTTTTCACACCTGTAGTTTGTCCCAAACATGGGATCAAACTTTCTTTCCCCTGCAGTTTAGCCTGCACATGGGATTTAAACTTTTCTTCGACTGTAAATCGTCCTACGGTGCAAACTACGTCGACCTAATCTCCCTAATACCCGGGAGTATGTAGGCAACCATATTCTATATGGCCCGGTCGTAATAATAAAAAAAGCAAAAACATTCCTGCCATTTCTCTACAAAAACCAAAACAACAAAAACATTTCTACCCATTCTCTACATAAACAAAAATAACAAAAACATTCATATACCCTTTTACATTCAGCGTTGAACCTCTTACACCAGGTTCGAACTACGCAGACCTGATCTCCTCTTCAATAGGAGTACGTAGACAACCATTTATGGTTTGGTCTAACCCCTTACCAGAACATAAATACTTGTCAAATGGTACTGGGATCAAATTTTAATCCACCACATTTCATCGGCTTCAGACCAAAGGGATGGAACTACCTGACCTCTCCTCACAAATAGGAGATTCGGTGACCATCTAAGCTGCGATTATGACTCAAAGAGCAACACCAATCCATAAGTGATGGAATTAACTAGGCTCCTCTTAAATAGGAGTACTGGTGACCATCTATGGTACGATCAATCTCAGAGAGGAAAAGCCACACTCCTCTCCACATTTAGATACAGAAACCAGTCCCAAGAAACCAAAGATGGTAGGGATACACACAGATTAATGATTCGTTCTGAAAGATCCTACGACGTCTCAATGTCCACACATCAAGGATGAGTTCAGAATGCATCAAGATCACAAGCCCTGAAGAAACAGGCAAATATCCAGCAAGTATCAAGGCACAACTAAAAGGGAAGTGAATCAAAATATATTTCCCTGCCATATATAATATTGTTTGATATATACAATATGTGTTGTACATGATAAAATGGCTAAGCTAGTCTGTTCAGGAAAATACAAGTCTATCTACGGATCTGTATGTATACGGACTATCAGATCTAACATAGCATCCCTCTTCGAAGAAGGAGGTAACGTTGCAAGCTCCTGCCCAATGATATCTACACGAGCTAGCAGATCCGAGGCTAACTGCATTGTGGCATGATGCACATCAATGTATGCACTCATATCGGCAAGGATGTCAGTCGTAATCTCACTAAAATACTGTCTATTACGGCCACATCCCGGGCAGATAGGACAGCATCCCGCTCTATATTCAATGCATCTCTATCTGATCTGGCCTCGTCTCTCTCTAATAGAGCTGCGTCTCTCCCATCAAGAGTTGTCAACATCAAGGCCCTAGCTTGATCTCTCTCAAAGGTCATCGGATGTAAACTCTTCTTCAGATACTTTGCTAAATGCTGAATCACAGTAGCACTCGTAGTGGGAGAATCCATCACAACTGCTGGCAACCCAATAGATAAATCCTCTTAGATGGGAATATAAGTCTCCTCCATAGGATCCCCGTCATCAAAATCAATCCCCTGCACTATGGATACTTCCATAGTCATTGTCGTCTTTGTCTCCATCAATGCGGAATACTCTGCAGAACAACCCGGATGGCTGACAAAAAACTTAGCTAGCTCACGATGATCCCAACAGGCATATAACCTAGATCTATCCTCTACTGATAAGTGGTGAGAAGCTAAGCGCTGACTCAATGCCCCCTCAAAAGGATGGAAGTCCTGGAACAGGTCAAACTGACACATCACGGCCAATGGGTGGTAAGTAGTCATGCCCTTCAAACCAGCTAAAGGGAGATAATCCACGCCTGGGGAATAAGTGATGAAGCTATAGGGTGAGCTGAGCCCTGTACAGGGCAATATATCAAATGAATCTCTGATCCCTACTAGGAAAATGGACCAAGATGTAGGATCTGTACACTCCGTAGGCTGAAAGGAGTACGACATGGCTATATCATGGGTGAGACAATATCCATGCCGTCTGAAAGTGCCAATCTGTCTCAAGTGTGACATAAACCACACGCATAACACGACCGAAGTTTTTGTGTGACCCCCCTGCTTGGGTAAGTCTTTGCAATATGTGGTTGACCTCAGTGTCTCTGCGATGATCAATGGTACAATGGTGTGACCCTCCCTGAGAGCTCTCACTGCCATGATAACACCAATATCTAGCTCATCCATGTACCATGGCATATATACATACGACAAAATGCATAGTAGCAGTACATCTACTCTGGCCGAGTGGCAATGATCCTCCAGCATGGTGAAATCCCCGGAGTGTCACAGCCAAATCTGTCTGTCAGAAAATGCGGGGATACAACATGACCATAAGTGATCTCATCCTCGGCTCATGTCGTAATAATAGAATATCTTGTAAGAGAGTCCGTCGATGGCGGTAGCCGTCAACCATGCATACTCCTCTATAGTAGGAGTCAACTCATGGATGCCAAACTGAAAGACTTGTCTCTCTGGTATCCAATGCTCTAGCATACCCTCTATAAAGCCTGCGGGAACCTTAAACATCAAAAAAGTTATAGTATGCTGTAACAACTGATCTAAAGTCACCATGTCTGAAGGTGACATACTATCATACCACGATGTCAGACGGGATGCCACCAACACTGGTGGGGTATGATCAATACGGCTAACTATCAAAGAAGACATATGTACGGGCCGTGTTATAAGACCATCCAGGGGTCAATACTGAATATCTCTGGACATACATACATATGTATAACATAATACATGCATCTAATACATCTCTATATAGCTAGAAATATAGAAAAATGGGGGCACAGATTCCCTACATCTAACAGAGGCCTATCAAAAGATATAACGAGAATGGGTCCAACCCCTTCGACTCAGTCCAGTTCGAGTTGCAAAGGAGTTCTTACAAGCTTAAAAGGCCAAATCAGGAATAAAAATGCTATGCGATTGAGCGGAATAGCCTAAAATACTGGTTTTCACGTGCCAAACTCTGGCTTTACATAACACTCATTGGACTTCATCCAAACATAGGGTACACTATACAAATGATCTTAGTTGTTGCAAACTATATTTTTCAATATCTCACAAAGGTCCGATGCTGTCAGTGCAGGGTCGTAGCCCTAAAACATGGTCCCCGGCGGGGGTGTCACGCATTTTCAACCATTTATGTACACAACAATGAAGGTCAAACAGCCTTGATATGGTCCCCGGTGGGGGTGTCATGCATTTTCAAAAAATGATGTACACATCAATGAAGGTCAAGCAACGTTGACATGGTCCCCGGCGGGGGTGTCACGCATTTTCAACCATTGTTGTACACGTCAATGAAGGTCAAGCAGCCTTGATATGGTCCCCGGTGGGAGTGTCACGTATTTCAACCATTGATGTACACGTCAATGAAGGTCAAGCAGCCTTGGCATGATACCCCTCAGGGGTGTCACTCATTTTCAACCACTGATGTACATGTCAATGAAGGTCAAGCAGCCTTGACATGGTTCCCGGCGGGGGTGTCATGCATTTTCAACCTTTGATGTACATGTCAATGAAGGTAAAGTATCCTTGACATGGTCCCCGGCGGGGGTGTCACGCATTTTCAACCATTGATGTACACATCAATGAAGGTCAAACAGCCTTGACATGATCCCCGGTGGGGGTGTCACGCATTTTTCAACCGTTAATGCACAAGTCAATGAAGGTTAAGCAGCCTTGACATTATCCTCAGCAGGGATCTCATCCGTTGATACACACGTTAATGAAGGTCAGATAACCCTGACAACACCGACTCTTGGCAGTAACTCCAATAGAGTAGCGGAAGGACCTGGCGATATAAACCAGGGAAAAACATCCTCATTGGGGAGGACCGATGATGGAATATGTTATACACATCCCCAACAGACAAAACCCATCCCCACATAGTCTCTTGTACATGAGAGATACATCTTCAAGATAAATTTTGTATCAAGGATTCAAGACTTTGGTGATAGCCCCAACGTCAATAATCCTAGAGATTCCTGGTAGCTGTGGATCACGCGTCCAAGATAGTTCATCAGGCTGGTTATTTATTGCCATCCCCGGTAGAAGCAACAAGGAGCCAGCAATCATCCCATCATGTTAGAGGAAAATCCAACAAACCACATACATTTGCATCATGTTGTAATGCATTGCATCATAATCATCTTGTTGCATTTCAAGTGTCTAGTATTCTTTATCCTATCCATGCCATTGCATTGCATGAATATGATAAAGAGGGGCATCTGTAGACACTCAAAATTTTTATGCCTACCTATTACTAACACTGCAGGTAGCGCAAAATCTTCTTTCAGAGATAACCCTAGAAGATAGCTCAACTTAATCCTGGAAATACCACCGGAAGTTCAGTTTCAACCCCGAAAAATGTAAAGACCCAGAAATTTTCGAATAATTATATGAATATTTTTATAAATAATTTTTTTTATTTACAAATAATATTTTGAATATATGTGATAAGGATTTAGCAAAATAGTCAATTTAAATTTTTAAGTTGATGGATAATAAAAGTTAAGTCGGTTATGGTCTAAAACTATGACTTATGGATTGTGAACAAAGAATGAGAATATTAGGATATAATAATTATATTTTAATATGTTATATGTATGTACTATATGTATGTATGGTTTAATGTTGATCAGATATAGCAGAGTATTAGAAAACCTTAAATTTAAACCATTAAACCCTAATTCAAACCTTAACTAGGAAAAACTAAGACTGATTATTAATCAGGTATGTGTAATCAAGGAGATATGTTAGTGATTATAAATCTAATTAGGGGAAACCCTAACGATTATCGAGAAACCCCTAAATGCTAAGTCAGAAACCTTAATTTGATTTCTGGAAAAACCCTAAACCTTAATTTTCAAAACCCTAATTGGTGATTAGCAAGCCCTAATAGTAATTAGCAAATCTTAAGATTTAAAAGTTATGGGAAACATATGAAATTACCAAACTACCCTTAAAATTTATATGAAAAAGACCAGAATACCCTTTAGTGTGTAAAATGACTAAAATACCATTTACTTATGTTTTAAGAAAATGTGGTGGAAAATCTTGTGACTCATCATACCAAGATCTCACATGTGCTCTTATTTATCAGCCATCCTTATCTCATTTGACACCTTGCAAGGTTAAGATTCATTGAATCAAATTATAAGAGATAAAGAAAGAGAAAAAAATCAAAACTTAAGTTAAGAGAATTTTCTAGAATAGCATGACTCATCACTTGTGGCTTATCCCATGTGCAAAATTATCATCCAAGATCAGATTATAAGTGCCACCTAGCTTTACTTACATCCATTGTATCTAACCTAGAGGATTAAAGAGAGAGAAAAGTCTAAACTTAGTCTCATTTCTATCCAAACACCTAGCCAAACTCTCTCACCCTCCAAGCCACAAATTCTAAGTAATTCAGTCCCCAAACCAGTTCTTAGAACATCAAGAACATAATAGGAGTTGAGGATTCAAAGCTTGTTAAGAAAGAGGTATAATCCTAAACTCATCCTAGATCTTGTATGCTCAATTAAAGTTTGTGTTTATGTGTTTATCTGTAACAAACCGAAAATTCATACAATACAATTATCGACTTCGGTCGTTAATAACACGTCTAACTTCTGATTTTACATCATTATTCAATGTTAAACTTAATAATATGCGGAATATTTTAAACTTTTATATATTCTTACTTTAATTCCCTGAATCAAAACCTTTATCATCTACATGTCTTTGAATCAATCTTATTTTATGATTCAATTCATCACAATTATTATATAAAAGTTTTCATTTTAATCCGATAACCTTTACATATCAGATAACTAAAACTTTAACTTTACAACTCAACATAAAACTATACATCATAACATGTTTAGTACATCTCATGAGTCTTAATCATGGTTTAAAGAAATAACAGCTTTAGCTAAAATATTAATCTTCGTGTATTATTTGTGATCCACGTCATTCAAGTAGCACATAGTGTTACCTTCAATCCTTAACCTGTAAAAAATGGTTATTTGCAAGGTTGAGCTCGATAGCCCAGCAAAATCTAACAGTTTTCATGCATCACATAGCATATAATAACATGCTCAACATATATCTCATAAAACATTGGACTAACATAACATACATGCTACAGTTCATATAACAAATATAAAGGTTGAGTTCCTTACTTAATCATCATGCTTTACTCAATCAACGTAGTCATAAATTGACTTTACTGTTTCATATTTTCAACATATATATAACACATCATGCTCTTTGTAATAAAGATTGAAAATAGTTCATCATCAAGTTCACATAGCAAATAGTAACTGAAAGACTTACCTTGATCGTTGTTTACCAATAACAGTTTAACAGCTTACAGCTATCTGCACTTCACGTGCCCTACACAATTATATAATCATTCACATTAACTATTAGTCACATAGCAATTCATAGTAGTTGTAATGTAAACTTTAATCTTCATTTCATAACCCTTCCTATTATCAATACACAATGTTCAATTTTATTGTGTTAACTTTCGACTTATATCCCACTATATTTCATATTCGAAGTTCATTCAAGTGTTTAAGTCTTGCTAGGACTACTTATTGGTTTTATATTAACCCTATTCAATATCTTATAATATTTATTTCATTTTATTTAAAACACTTTTTACGTTAATTAACACTTATCACGGCGTTTCAACGTTTATTCGTCAAAACGCCCAATTTATCTCTCTTATGTGTGCTTAGTATGGGTATACAACTTATCTAATATATCATTTATTAATGTTAATCATCATTATACTTCATAATATTCATGTTCTATAACTTATAACAATATCTTTTATCGTCAAGAGCACTACACTTGCATACGCGCATGCCCGACGCCCTCCGATTGCCTCCGAAAGCACAATAGTCATAAAGATGACCATTTTGGCCCCTGTTCCATACCTCAAATTGGAAAACTTAAAGATTAAACATTGTAGGTCTATTTGTCCTTGTTTCGAATCATCTTGAATTACCTCAATCGGAGTTCGTATGCAAAGGTTATGCCTATTTTACTAAAATAGGTCAAAATAGGCACACCTGACATACTTTGGGTGCAACATACTAATTATGCTTTAGCACACAATACAACAAGGCGCCTCTGATCTTGATTATGCCTAATTAAGCCTTTGGGCAAGCAAGAAATCAAATGACTTGCTTGTGCCCTAAATGACTTAGGGCATAAATAAGTAAATACCTTTTAATGTAAAACGGACCTGAAGCTACTGTTCTCGCGATTTTTTGACCCTTTTCTCCTACTAATCTTCATAACTTGAGTTATACACATCCAAATTAGTCCGTTTTTAATTCTATGGATTTGTAATTCATAGAATTATAACATACTAGAATTATAACAATTTATAACAACATTAACCAACCTAAAATTTGACCCAAAATACATGTTCATACTCTATTTTCATGTTTTAACATCTCTAGAGAAAACGAACACCACGAATTTGTTTCTTAACCATTTCAATTCATTCAACTTTCGTTGTTTTCGCAATTCAACATAATAACAACATATATAATCAATTTCATATTATATCACAATTTCGTCATAAATTTTGATTCCAAAACATGCCCTAATGTCCGTGTATATATATATATATATATATATATATATATATCCATAAAACTCAATTTCTTCACTCTGAAACATGTTTCCATGGATTTGATTTCTGAAAATCATTTCTAGATAACAACTAAAAGATTATAAATATGTAAAAACATATATACAACATATTTAGCAATTTATCCAACTAAATTTCCAAGTTTAAAGGACAACTCAAGAATACCCAAACTAAGAAGAAACTAGGTTATTTACCTCTTAATTCTTGTTTAGCTTTGTTATGAGATGTTAGACAATTCCTACTTCCTTCTTGTTTTCAAGGATTTCTCCTCTAATTACCTCCCAATTCCTCTCTAGAGCTCTCTCTCCCTCTATATTTTTCTCTTCTAGCTTTAGCCTTAGGATTATACGTATACACTAATTGATATAATACGTTAAAAACCAAAAAGGCTTTATCAGTTATAATATGTCAAAGGCCACAAGGCCATGTTTGGCAATCCTTTTAAAATCTCATTTTAGTTTACTTTTATATTACTTATATAATATAATTCAATTGTCACATTTATTCAATTTAAATCACAATCATTATTTAACCTTATAATATTTATTTAACCAATATAATTCTCGATATTTATTTAATAAATACTAATCTTCTAATTTAATTATCCCTTTAATTATATTATTCTTTTAATTTAAATTCAATAATTTAATTAGTCTCTAATTAAATTATCATCAAAGACACTTTTAATAAAATTACTCCATAACAACATCCATGAATTTAATTTATTTAACAAATAAATCAACCAAAATACTTATTTAATTTACTAATCTTATTAAGTTAATTTTCTTTTCATAACAAATTCATTTAATTTCTTCAATAGTTAAATTAACTATTAAACCTCACTTTCCTAATATATAAATATATATTTCTCTTCACACCAGATCACATATTTCAAAATATACAACACGTATATATACATACTCAAACTCAAAACATCTCATAATAAGAATTTTAATTATTAAATTCTTATGTTAATAACTTATAAAAATTTGGGTTGTCACATCCTTCCCCCCTTATAAGGATTTCGTCCTCAGAATCAACGAAATCTCCCTTACTCGGTTTTCACCAAATCTCTTTTCAAAATTTATCGTTGAATATCTTCAATATATCACCTTAATATATGTTTTATTTAATACCACTACGACCATTCTTCATAATAAATTCTTATAAGTTTTATTTAATAACCTTTACTTAAACTCAATTATATTTGAGTATTACATATTCTTTGACCTGTTCATTATCTTTCTCTAAGGATCATTATCATATACTATATTCTCAAACTCTCGGGACATTACATTCACCCCTTCTTTTAAGAATTTCGTCCTCGAAATTTTGACTTACTAATATTCGTTAATTCCATTAATCAAAATAGATTTTATGTTAATATCTATTTATTCATTAGGTTCTACAACCAAGTTCTTTCTCTAAGAATCTTTCTAAGATCATATTCCTCACATCTTCCTCTTCTAAGAGTTTCACATTTTTCTTCTTTCTAGAATTTCATTTCTTTCTTGAATTTATTATGTTTTGCTTAATTTTCTCATCCTTTCCACTTTTACCTTTTTGAATAATAAGAATCTTCCACAATTGCTGAATAATTGGGAAGCGATATGAATAACATGAATTTAAAAGATTCCAAATCATGCTGAGGGGTCATAAGACCTTGAACTATGTCCCTAGGTTATTAAGTATCTCGACTTGAACCTTTAACAATCATAAGACTATACTGACCTTGTACTCTTCTCCAGGTTTAACAGTTCATCACCACTGTAAACCATCTTTAACAGAATGTTTAGCAATCACACAGACTGAAAACACTCTCTGCAAGTACTCTAGGTGATTAGCCTATCGTACCCATACGTCGTGCACAACGTATTACATCTTAACATCGTAACGACTATATGCATTACTTTCGGAACCATTGTCTCCGATAACATGTCCCCTTTCACAGGGTTGTTCACCTTAGCTAATTTTCAACATCTGAATCCGCACCAAAATAATTTGGTTTCGCATAACTTCTCAAGAAACACTTGAATTTCATGAACATCTTTCAATACTCATCTAGCTGAATCAAATAGCATAGACTTTTAACAACAACTAGAACACCAATCGAAATAGTTTTATCCAATTCATATGGCATATCTTTCTTAATTTAAAGAAAACCAAAAATCCTTTTATGATGACATGATCTTTGTACTATCTTGATAAGATGTTGAGGATCACATTATATGACTTTGTTATGCTACATCATACCATAGTGGGCTGACGATCTTATCATCACATCCAACACTAGGTTCAATTGCATTGATGACTTCCTTGTTTGTTAAATCAGCATCATATTTAGTGATGCCTTAATGACTACAGAAAAAAAAAGATTACATTTTGATATTTTTAAATCATTCTTGTCTAGCTGAAACAATTAGCATAGACATACAAATAACGATATTGTTTTTAAAACTCATTGGTTCCATCATTTGATCCAATGTTTTTCAAGAAAAATTGAAATGCAAAACTAGAAGATTTGGAATATCTAATTTTGTCCATCAATTTCAATCTTTATACTAAATATTCTTGTATTTCAACTTACAATCCTCCTATATCCCTAGTATAGTTCATCAAACTTACCGCACATTGGAAGTTCAGGAACTTGCCACAATAATATGAGTTTAAGAACTTATCCTAGTCGTAACCATAGGCGCCCATTCATTTGAGGGGTTCAAAACATACCATATTATTATGAGTCATGAACTTACCATATGCATTAGTTTTAAGAACCGCACCTAACCCTAGTAATATCTAACTAATCTTAACAGCTTCTAACTATCAAATATACACATGAGAAACGAATCACATTTTCACCACGCATACATTGATAGCGCGACACCGACATTCCAATGATTATCAATGAGATAAACCAAGTACATGCAAAAAATATCTGCCCATACAAAGGTTTGTATAACTTAGTCACCATATGAGTCCTCAATTGAAATCCCACCTAACATTACCTTGCTCTTAACTTATTCTTAACATGCCCTTAACTTGCTCAATACGAATTCCTCGTATCACATTATCTATAACTCCTCGTGAGTTTATCTCGTACTATATCATAGTACATTACCTTCATAGCATCAAGTTATAATTATTCAAATATTACAAACCATCTTTCTCTTATAACTTAAACAGATCACGTCATGATCTTATTCTATAATCATCTCCCTTAAAATTCTTTTCTTAACTCATGATAGTTTTGTTTTATGATCCTCTTTCTTTCCCTTTTTCAGCAGTTACGACATTATTCGTTATCCTGGCTATTACCATTTCTTATCTTTATGTCTCTTTAAGATTCTTCTTTGAATTTACTTGTTTATATAACAATTCTTCTTTTAAGAATTTCTAACTTCATTCACATTGCTCAACATTTCATTCAAGTTCCACATTTTCATCATACGTATCCATTTTCTATACTTGGTACACACTGAGTCTCTAATAGTTTCAATATAGTACGCTGAGTGATTTCCCACAAACAACCAACAAACTAGGTTCTGAGTTGCTAGTTCGTATATACCTCCGCTCTATGAAGGAATCCTTTAGCCCAGATACAATACATTAACTATTAAAGAGTACAACTGTACACATACTTAACTATAACTTTTTATTCTTAACTTCTTTATCATTATCTTCTATAGACATTGTCTATTTATTATCACCTTACATCCTTATTATTGGAGTTGGGTAACCCCACAATCATATTTCTTATAACTCTATGAGATTCTTTTTTGAATCCTTTCACAAATGTTTTAATCCCTCCTTTATAAATTTCTTAAATTACTTCTTATTGTTTAAACTCTATTTGAGCTTATTCTTTCATTATCTTCACCTTCCTTCTCTAAGGTTATAGCCTAAGGTAATCCTACCTAAGGTTTATAACCTAAAGCTTTGATACCAAATGTAACGACCCTAAAATTCATACAATATAATTACCGACTTCGGTCGTTAATAACACGTCTAACTTCTGATTTTACATCATTATTCGATGTTAAACTTAATATTATGCGGAATAATTTAAACTTTTCTATATTCTTACTTTAATTCCCTGAATCAAAACCTTTATCATCTACATGTCTTTGAATCAATCTTATTTTGTGATTCACTTCATCACAGTTATTATATAAAAAATTTCATTTCAATCCGATAACCTTTACATATCAGATAACTCAAACTTTAACTTTACAACTCAACATAAAACTATACATCATAAAACATTTAGTACATCTCATGAGTCTTAATCATGGTTTAAAGAAATAACAGCTTTAGCTAAAATATTAATCTTCGTGTATTATTTCTGATCCACGTCATTCAAGTAGCATATAGTGTTACCTTCAATCCTTAACCTGCAAAAATGGTTATTTGCAAGGTTTAGCTCGACAGCCCAGCAAAATCTACTAGTTTTCATGCATCACGTAACACATAATAACATGCTCAACATATATGTCATAAACATTGGACTAACATAACATACATGCTACAGTTCATATAACAAATATAAAGGTTGAGTTCCTTACTTAATCAGCATGCTTTACTCAATCAACGTAGTCATAAATTGACTTTAGTGTTTCATATTTTCAACATATATATAACACATCATGTTCTTTGCAATAAAGATTGAAAACAGTTCATCATCAAGTTCACATAGCAAATAGGAACTGAAAGACTTGCCTTGATCGTTGTTTACCAATAACAGTTTAATAGCTTACTGCTATCTACACTTCACTTGCTCTTCACAATTATATAATCATTCACTTTAACTATTAGTCACATAGCAATGCATAGTAGTTGTAATATAAACTTTACTCTACATCTCATAACCCTTCCTATTATCAATACACAATGTTCAATTTTATTATGTTAACTTTCGACTTATATCTCACTATATTTAATATTCGAAGTTCATTCAAGTGTTTAAGTCTTGCTAGGAATACTTATTGGTTTTATATTAACCCTATTCAGTATCTTATAATATTTGTTTCAATTGATTTAAAACACTTTTTACGTTCATTAACACTTATCACAGCGTTTCGACGCTTATTCATCACATGCCCAATTTGTCTCTCTTGTGTTTGCTTAGTATGCGTATACAACTTATCTAATATATTATTTATTAATGTTAAGCATCATTATAATTCATAATATTCATGTTTTATAACTTAGAAAAATATCTTTTATCGTCAAGAGCACTACACTTGCATACGTGCATGCCCGACGCCTTTCGATTGCCTCCAAAAACACAATAGTCCTAAAGATGACCATT
Organism: Panax quinquefolius; assembly: GCA_020205615.1. Lineage (NCBI taxonomy): Eukaryota > Viridiplantae > Streptophyta > Magnoliopsida > Apiales > Araliaceae > Panax > Panax quinquefolius. The sequence continues at coordinate 74,483,648 of CM035168.1, forward strand.
TTTACCCCTGTTCCAGACCTCAAATTGAAAAACTTAAAGACTAAACATTGTAGGTCTATTTTTCCTTGTTTTGGATCATCTTGAATCACCTCAATCGGAGTTCATATGAAAAATTTATGCCTATTTTACTAAAATAGATCAAAACAGGCACACCTGACATACTTTGGGCACAGCTGCGCCCAATTAAGCCTTTCAGCATAACGTGAATTTAATAGACATAAATGCACCCCAATGACTTAGATGACTTAGGGCACAAGGTATAAATACAGCTACTTTTAGCGTAAATAGGACCAAAAGCTAATGTTCTCGCGATTTTTTGACCATTTTCTCCTACTAATCTTCATAACTTGAGTTATACACATCCAAATTAGTCCGTTTTTGATTCTATGGATTCGTAATTCATAGACCTACAACATACTAGAATTATAATAATTTATAAAATCATTAACCAACATAAAATTTGACCCAAAACACATGTTCATACTCCATTTTCATGTTTTAACATCTCTAGCGAAATCGAACACCATAAATTTGTTTCTTAACCATTTCGATTCATTCAACTTTCGTTGTTTTTGTAATTCAACATACTAACAACATATATCATCAAATTTAGATTATATCATGACTTTATCATAAATTTTGATTCCAAAACAAGCCCTAATGTACATATATCCATAAAACTCAATTTCTTCATTCTAAAACATGTTTCCATGGATTTGATTTCTGAAAATCATTTCTAGATAACAACTAAAAGATTATAAATATCTAAAAACATATATAAAACATATTTAGCAATTCATCCAACTAAATTTCTAAATTTAAAGGATAACTCAAGAGCACCCAAACTAAGAAGAAACTAGGTTATTTACCTCTTAATTCTTATTTAGCTTTGTTAGGAGATGTTAGAGAATTGCTACTTCCTTCTTGTTTTCAAGGATTTCTCTTCCAATTGCATCCCAATTCCTCTCTAGAGTTCTCTCTCCCTCTATATTTTTCTCTTCTAGCTTTAGCCTTAGGATTATACGTATACACTAATTGATATAATACGTTAAAAACCAAAAAGGCTTTATCAGTTATAATATACCAAAGGCCACAAGGCCATGTTTGGCAATCCGCTTAAAATCTAATTTTAGTTTATTTTTATATTACTTATATAATATAGTTCAATTGTCACATTTATTCAATTTAAATCACAATCATTATTTAACCTTATAATATTTATTTAACCAATATAATTCTCAATATTTATTTAATAAATACTAATCTTCTAATTTAATTATCCCTTTAATTATATTATACTTTTAATTAAATAATTCAATAATTTAATTAGTCTCTAATTAAATTATCATCAAAGACACTTTAATAAAATTACTCCATAACAAAGATCCATGAATTTAATTTATTTAACAAATAAATCAACCAAAATACTTATTTAATTTACTAATCTTATTTAATTAATTTTCTTTTCATAACAAATTCATTTAATTTCTTCAATAGTTAAATTAACTATTAAACCTCACTTTCCCAATATATGAATATATATTTCTCTTCACACCAGATCACATATTTTAAAATATATAGCACATATATATACATACTCAAACTCAAAACATCTCATAATAAGAATTTTAATTATTAAATTTTTATTTAAATAACTTATAAAAATTCGGGTTATCACATTATCTAAGTGTTAGAAGATGTTATATGATGATCTATGATGTTACATCATAGATCTATAGCATCAAAATGCTCAAAAATTAACTTTTCAAAACTGTCCAAGAACCGTAGATTTATGGCCTGACAACCGAATGTCAGAGGCCATAGATCTTAGTCTGTTAATGATTTTGTATGTTTGATGTTTTAGATTTGTAGTTTTTTGTAAGGACTTTCATCTGGACTAGAAATCATGCTTAGATCATGTCTAGAATGAAAGATATTCATGGTCAAACTCAGTTGACCGAGCATGACCAAGAGTTTCTAGGCAACCCAGAAACTCAAAATCAGTGTCTGAAAAGGTTTTGTCAAGCCTTGATCTGTCAGGTGTTAAGTGTTGTGTTGATGTTATTTTATCTCGTTTGTAGTCTATTAGATAGACTCTAGATCCATGTCTTTAAATCACTCAAGCAATCAACAAATTGTAAGTAGTGGATGGTCAAAGTAGCCTACTCGGCATTGACTTTTATTTTCTGGGTAACCCATAATTTTATTTTCAGCGTCTGACAATAACTTCATGGTTCTAGATCTTGCATGTGTTTGATGATTTGCTTGTGTTAGTGTTATCAGATTATACTCTTGTATGTATACTACATATTCATGCTCTTAAATCACCTAGATAAACAACAAAATGAAAGTAATTGTTGGTCAAACTAGCCAACTCGTTCACGGTTACAGTTTTTGGAAAACCCAGAAACCGTATGAACATGTTTTCGAAACAACCTTTGATCGAATGCTAGCTTATGATTCTGATGTAGTTTGAATGATATGATGATTGATAATTGTACCTTGGCATGTGGACTACAAACCTAAACCATAAGAACTCATAAACAATGACCAGAACCTAATATATGTTAGTACTATGAATGAATGTGAATATATGTTTGTATAATAAGTTTTTATGTATCTAACTGATAATTTGATAATACGGCAAACCGAGTTTCAAAATTTGATATTTTGAGTATATGATTATTTGAGTTTGAAATTATGTGATAAGAAATAGAATGTAAGAATAAATTATGATTTTATCAGATAATGCCGCCAAGAAGACAAAATTGAAAACAAAGGGTTGAAGAATCGGTCAACAATGCAAGAGGACAAAAACAACCAGACCCAATACAGAATTTACCGAACATGATAGCTCAAGCTATGCGAAATGCAATACCAGCCAGAGAAAATCAGCCTGATAATCGATTGGCAAATTTTTAAGATTTCAAAATAGTAGGACCGCCAGAGTTTAGAGGGACAACTGACCCGGTAGAAGCTCAGACTTGGATAAAGAAGGATTTTATAATCGCTAGGGTAGCGAAGGGGCAAAAGAAAGATTTTGCCACTTATATGATGAAAGGGGAGGCAAATTTCTGGTGGGAGGCCAATCAAACTAGAACTAGAGTAGGAGAGGTTACATGGACTAGGTTTAATACACTTTTCTTTGAGAATTACTTTTCGTCTAGTATGCAGGCTAGGATGGAGGTGAAATTTCTGGAGTTGAAGTAAGGGGACATGTCAGTTGTGGAGTATGCCTAAAAATTTAATGAATTAGTTAGGTTCGCTCCACATCAAGTGGACACAGAAACAAAGAAGGCACGAAGGTTTGAGTTGGGCTTAAAACCCTAGCTCTACAACAAGGTGGCGGTATTGCAAATTGGTACTTTTGCAGCATTGTTGGACAAGGCTATCATAGATGAAGAGGGAAGTGAAGCCATGACTCTTTACAATAAGGAGAAGAAGAATAAGGCTAAGATTGAAGGAGCTGTCAAAATGGAAGGGAGTAGTCGAAGTAAGATGGGAAAGAGGAAAGGGGACAATTTAGGAAATATAAAAATTAAGCAGGAGGGTGTGAAGAAGCAAGTTGTGCAATGTGGAAACTGTGGGAAGAACCATTCGGGAGTGTGCTTGAAGGGAAAGTCTGTGTGTTTTAAGTGTGGACAGGAGGGACATATCTCTCACAACTGTCCTAATTCTAGGATGAAAAGTGGTTGTTTTATTTGTGGGTCAACAGAACATAGGGTGAGGGAATGTCCGAAAAGAAGAACTGATGGGGGAAATGTCAATACAGGGAAGAGTAGTGGGACTCTAGCAATAACTGGTCCAACTCCACCAAGCCAGCCAACCAAATCGACCGCATGGACCTTCAATATGACAGTTCAAGATACGGTCGCAGTCGGAGATGGAGTTCCAGATATGAACATGATTAACCACATTAATATATACACCTAATTCGGATTTAACCTATTCTTGTACCATAAATTTGATATAATAATATAATAAATCACTAATAAAAACATTTTTGAAGGAGGAATTTGAATTCCAAATTCGTAATACGAATCTTATAAGGAGGGAAGAATATAGTAATCCAATTTTTCATAATTAAAAATCTAAGGATAAAACATTAATATTATGGGTAAAGTAATGGTGATTCTGAGGACGGAATCTTTATAAGGAGGGGAGAATGTAAAGACCCGAAATTTTTTGAATAATTATATCAGTATTTTTACGAATAATTTTTTTTATTTACAAATAATATTTTGAATATATGTGATAAGGATTTAGCAGAATAGTCAATTTAAATTTTTAAGTTGACGGATAATGAAAGTTAAGTCGGTTATGGTCCAGAACCATGATTCATGGATTGTGAACAAGGAATGAGAATATTAGGATATAATAATTATATTTTAATATGTGATATGTATGTACTATATGTATGTATGGTTTAATGTTGATCAGATATAGCAGAGTATTAGAAAACCCTAAGTTTAAATAATTAAACCCTAATTCAAACCCTAACTAGGAAAAACTAAGACTGATTATTAATCAGGTATGTGTAATCAAGGAGATATGCTAGTGATTATAAATCTAATTAGGGGAAACCCTAACGATTATCAAGAAACCCCTAAATGCTAAGTTAGAAACCTTAATTTAATTTCTGGAAAAACCCTAAACCTTAATTTTCAAAACCCTAATCGGTGATTAGCAAGCCCTAATAGTAATTAGCAAATCTTAAGATTTAAAAGTTATGGGAAACATATGAAATTACCAAACTACCCTTAAAATTTAGATGGAAAAGACCAAAATACTCTTTAGTGTGTAAAATGACTAAAATACCCTTTCCTTGTGTTTTAAGCAAATGCGGTGGCAAATCTTGTGACTCATCATACCAAGATCTCACATGTGCTCTTATTTATCAGCCATCCTTATCTCATTTCACACCTTGCAAGGTTAAGATTCATTGAATCAAATTATAAGAGATAAAGAAAAAGAAAAAAATCAAAACTTAAGTTAAGTGAATTTTCTAGAATAGCATGACTCATCACTTGTGGCTTATTCCATGTGCTAAATTATCATCCAAGATCAGATTACAAGTGCCACCTAGCATTACTTACATCCATTGTATCTAACTTAGAGGATTAAAGAGAGAGAAAAGTCTAAAATTAGTCTCATTTTTATCCAAACACCTAGCCAAACTCTCTCACCCTCCAAGCCACAAATTCTCTAAGTAATTCAGTCCCCAAACTGGTTCTTAGAACATCAAGAACAGAATAGGAGTCGAGGATTCAAAGCTTGTTAAGAAAGAGGTATAACCCTAAACTCATCCTAGATCTTGTATGCTTAATTAAAGTTTGTATTTATGTGTTTATCTAAGTGTTAGAAGATGTTATATGATGATCTATGATGTTACATCATAGATTTATAGCATCAAAATGCTCAAAAATCAACTTTTCAAAACTGTCCAAGAACCCTAGATTAATGGCCTGACAACCGAATGTCAGAGGCCATAGATCTTATTTTGTTAATGATTTTGTATGTTTGATGTTTTAGATATGTAGTTTGTTGTAAGGACTTTTCATCTGGACTTAAAATCATGCTTAGATCATGTCAAGAATGAAAGATATTCATGGTCAAACTCAGTTGACCGAGCATAACCAAGAGTTTCTGGGCAACCCAGAAATTCAAAATCAGTGTCTGACAAGGTTTTGTCAAGCCTTGATCTGTCAAGTGTTAAGTGTTTTGTTGATGTTATTTTACCTCATTTGTAGTCTGTTAGATAAACTCTAGATCCATGCCTTTAAATCACTCAAACAATCAACACATTGTAAGTAGTGGATGGTCAAAGTAGCCTACTCGGCATTGACTTATTTTCTCGGTAACCCAGAATTTGATTTTCAGCGTCTGACAAGAACTTCATGGTTCAAGATCTTGCATTGTTTGATGATTTGATTGTGTTAGTGTTATAAGACTATACTCTTGTATGTATACTGCATATTCATGCTCTTAAATCACCTAGATAAACAACAGAATGAAAGTAATTATTGGTCAAACTAGCCAACTCGTTCACGGTTACAGTTTCTGGAAAACCCAGAAACCGTATGAACATGTTTTTCTGACAACCTTTGACCGAATGCTAGTTTATGATTATGATGTAGTTTGAATGATATGATGATTGATAATTGTACCTTGACATGTGGACTGCAAGCCTAAACCATAAGAACACATAAACAATAACCAGAACATAAACTAAATTGAGTCTCAAAATGAACCCTTGAAGCTGACTGGGTTTCTGGAAAACCCAGAAAGTTCTGACAACAACTTTGAATGACCAGATCTTCATGCTGTGTGATTGTATGACTTAGTTAATGCTTGATTCATGTAGTATCATATGTATACAACATGACCATTACAAGACCCTGCCCAGAAACAACATGACCAACAAGTTAGAGACGGTCAAAGTAGGCACCATGAAGACTGACTGTTAGTGTTTTTGAGCCTCAAGAACACCTACCGCGACAGAAAATGTCGCTATAGCCTTTAGCGATGGATTTAATTATTTTAGTTTTCTAATTTCCAAAAAATTCATTAAAAATATAAATAAATTTCTAAAAATTATAAAATCAATTTTAAAAATTATTTTAAATTATGAAAATTAACTTTTGATAAATTAACATATGATTAATTAATATTACTATTTATTTGAATATAAATGGTATAAAATTTATTTAATAAATGTATTAAATAAATGGGTTAAAAATGATTTTTATATTATAAAAATTATTTTAAATGATAATAAGGTGTTTAAAAATATTTAAAGTTATAAATCATGACTTTTAATATTTTAAGGTAATTTTGATTAATAATTTAATATTAATGATAATAAGTTTATTTAATATTTATATTAAATAAATAGTTTAAAAATAGTTTTAATGATTTAAAATCATTTAAAAAGGATATAAAGGATTTAAAAATATTTTAAGTTATAATAAATGACTTTTAATATTTTCATGAATAATACATTAATATTTAAATATTAATGGTGATCAATTTTAAATGATTTAAAATATTTTAAAAATCATTTAAGGGTAAAACAAATGTTTTAAAAATATTTTGAGTAATTATTAATAACTTAGATATTTTGTCAAGTATTTCATTAATATTTTTATATTATATTAATGGAATTATTCTATATATAAATCATTTAAAAACGATTTCAAAGTGTTTGAAAAATCATGATAAATTATAATAATTATTTACAAATTATTATAATACCTTGAAAAATAATATGATTAATGTTTTAATTTATTGAAGTTACAGAATAGAGTTTAAGTAAATATAAACTCAATTATTATCCGATAAAGCCGTCGGTACACTGAAATGAATCCGAAGTTGACCCAGACTTATATAAATTGACCCAATAAGTAATTATTTGTGTTAGAATGATTGTTATAACTATGTGACAATGTGTTTAAGCTATATTTTGACTACAAATAGCAATGTTATATGTTATGATAAATTATTCTTATCAACAGAATAATCTTATGAATGATAGGTTTCAGTATAAAAGATAAAACTAAGTTGTGTAAGCAGCAGATCAAGCAAGTATCCTTACTTTTTGTATCTACTTATGCAATACTCCGGTGTAAGTAAGTTATCGAATTATACTCCTATTATATAAGTTATTAAACTCTACACTTCTTGGTCATGTATTTCAACATTAGTATTCATGTCAGTTATCAAACCCTATTCGTTTACCATTATCGTAATAATGTATGACCAATATATACTCTGTTGATAGATAGTTAAGTTAGATTATTCAAATGTCCTCACTTGAATAATGATTGTATTTAATCATATGTAGACACATACATACTAGTTTTTGAATATGTATATGTTATTTAAAAATATCGTTAACCAGAATAGAATATTATTATTACTCAATTGAATTATTCTAATTCAGATTTCAGATTAATTATGAACATCCCGAACAGGGAAAACTTTTATGCGCCAAAGGCGGACCAGCTGAACGACTTATCCTTCAAACAAGTAGTGTTGATCAATACAAGGCATAACGGGCTAATCACCCTTCATGTCCGTAAGACATGACAGTTTTCAGATGAAGTTCTATTTAACCTTTTCGAAAATTAAAAATAAAAATTTATAGTTTGTTAAACTATTTCCAAATTTATAGTCATTACGCAGTTTCAAAAATGAAATAAAATTAATATGTCGTTCAGTATTGTTTCAGCTTACTTCACAACTATTTCTTCGTTGTAGAAGTGTTGTCTAAAGAAAATATTTAAATCTTTCAAATAATCTTTATTTATTGATATTACTTACTTGGCACTCAAATGCTCATTTTTTTTAAAATTTAAATGTATTCAGCTAAGCTAGTACGACCTGAAGGTTCCAGCAAGGACAAAGGGAAGGTGAAGCTGAAAGAGTAGGTTAAATTATGTTGTTATGAATGTTTGTAGTAAGATAGTATAATATTTATCATGTAATGTAAGACTTAAAGGTTCTCGAGACTTGGAAGGTAGATAACTTTGATATAATAATTTTGTTTAATTAATACAATAAGTAGTTGAATGAATGTTATTGTGGAGCACGAAGTATGAGTTTCAAGTACTCGAATTTGGGGGTGTCACAGAAAACACACTGGGAGTATCATTTCCCACCTCGGAGATAACCCCGGGAAAGCAGTGCAAATACCGGAAATTCCACCGAAGAAGGCCAATTCATCTTGGAGATAACCCTGAGATATTCAGTCTCAGTCCTGGAAAAAACACCAGGAAAGAAAATATCAACCTTGGAGATAACCCCAAGGATTGTAGTTGTAATTTCGAAGATAACCCCGAGATGCTTGTTTCAAACCATGCAGTTAGCTTCAACCTTGGGACTCACACCGAGGCACTCAATTCACAAACCTGGAGATAACCTCGAGAGGACAGACGCACCTCAGAGACAACCCTGAGGGCATTCAACACATGCAGCGGTCCAATCTCAGAGATAACCCTGAGCAACGTCTGCTTTATCAGCCAAAATCGGAGATAACCCTGGTAAAGGGCAAAGTCTTCAAATTGCCACCTCAAACCCACATGGTGCCATCTCAATAAACAACAGTCAATATACATTCTACACAATAATGTCCCATAAGAACCAAGGAGTTGCAATCCCGAGTGACTACTACGCAAGGCAGCACACCGAATATAATTTGAAGCCTGGAGAGATAGGACATGGTTCCATCTTCCTGACTTCGTACAAGTTCAATTGAATGCACCTCAATTGAATTGCAGTCCAAAACAGGTCAATTGCAGTCCGAACTAGGTTCATACGCAAGTTCAATTGCAGTCCAAAACAGGTCTTATACACCTTAATTGAATGCTTGGATTGAAGTTCTATAAGTTTGAGCGGACATTACATTGCACGCATGCACGTACTTTTAGATGGCGGGACCCACAGAGCCCATGGCACCCCGGCAACAAGCAGTGCATTTATGGCCACTGCAGCAGTACACTGCAGACTCCACTCTCTAAGCTCTATAAATATAGAGCTTGGGGTGGCCATATTCAAAAGAAGAAAGACGATGAAGCCCTGTCAAATTTGCTCTGTACACCCCCCATATTGAGTGCTTTCACATTTTAAACACTTGTTAGCTCACATATAGCTATATTTTTACTGGCGGGAGCCGAGTGTTCATCCACTTAAAGCCATAAAAGTCTTCTTTGACAACCCACTGTAAGCCTTCTTACACATTATAAAGCCTTTCTCTTCATCTTTGCACGCACTCTTCTTCATATTGAGAGTCATGTTGCGTGTGTATGCCCGGACTTTGGTCCATGGTTTTCATTTTTGTCTGTATATATATATATATATATATATATATATATATATATATATACATGGACTAACATTATCGAGTTATGCCTCGATTGAGTCTGGACTCACGTCCGGAGCGTTTACTTGCTTATATATATATATATATATATATATATATATATATATATGTATGTATAAGTGGTAAACGTACATGATATATAAACGCTCCGGATGTAAAATCCAGGCTCATCGAACAAAGTTCGATAACAATTCATATATATATATATATATATTTACATTTCTGTCAGGCCTGGAGTTTAATTCGTGGCCTTTTACTGCTTTATTTATATTATGTCCTGCCTAGAGTTTACTTCGTGGCGGTAGATCATTTTTACTGCTTTCTTTACATTTAGTCCCGCCTGGATTTTACTTCGTGGTAGTTGATCACATTTATTGCTTTATTTATATTTCTGATCCCCCATGGAGGTGCTTCATGGTGGTTAATCATGTCTCTCTCTATATATATTATCGTTTTTATATATTTACATTTCTGATCCCCCATGGAGGTGCTTCGTGGTGGTTGATCCTGTCTATATATATATATTTACAGCTTTTATATATATAACTGCTTACTGCTTTTCATATAAATTGCGACATCATGTGAGCCTAGGAATCATGTGATCACAGATTCAGTCCACTGAATCTAGATTCGGTTCCTGTGATGGACATTTTTAGCTGAAAGCAGCTTGTATATTATTCACGGTGTTTGAATTTCCTTAGATGGATTTCATGCCCATGAGAAGTTCGGCACTGCTATATATTATTTTCTCGAAGATGCTTCGCATCTCGAATATAAAAGCAACCAAGCCGAACGTTTAATAATAAAATGGAAGTATTAAAAGGTCTCAATTACTATTGAGCACAGGGTTTGAAAAACCTCTTTTATAAAATCTCATTGCTATATCATGTTTAAAACTGAATTTTTCATACAAATTCAAACCCTTTGTATATAGGTGCGAACGAGGCCTCTCACTACTCGGAGGAAAGTGTTTAAATTTAATTGATTATTTATGTGAGTAAGCTATTTGAAGGTCGTTCTAAGACCTAGAATGTGCGGATGTGGTTAGGATTTTGGCTACGTGATAAAATTAAAGTGTTTGAATTTCCAAGACAAAAATAAAAGTTTTCCGTGAAATTTTCGTAAAAACACTATTCACTGATTTCTTCTCGGGAATTATTTTTGAACTTCCAAGAAACGCGTAATGATAGAATTCTATTACAAGATGAAATATCCAATAATATTTTAGTTATGGCAAACAAAGTTTTCTCTTGTGGACTTAAAACCTAACGGTTAGGGAAAGTGATTTTCGAGAGGGAAATTGAAATGCGTATAATGAATTAAAGCGATGATTGTATAATACGTAGGTATTATACGAGGTAAAGAATACTAGTATAATACGAGGTATTATATGAGTATGTATGTATGATGGTATGTCGTATATGAATAAGTATACGAGTTGGAATACGAGATTAATACGTAGATTATACGTTATAAGGCTTTAAGCCAAATGGATTAGACTTGTAGGATTTGTTAAGAATTGTACAAGCCCAAGTATAGCAATGGTTAAGTCTAATTGGAATTAAATGTTAAGGTCCGAGGTGAATTAAATGCAAGCCCAAAGTATAAGTTAAGTTAATTAAGCTAATTGAATATAAAGCCCAAAGTAAGAACCTATGGGTTTTTGGATGATTAAAACCCATGGGGCAACCCATGGGTGATCCAAAGTGATAAGCAAGTAAACTTCCCGTCAAGTAAATTGCGATGATCTGGGAACTTCCATGCCAAAAAGTCGCGAGAGTAACCTAAGATAGGTCAGCCTCTGATAAACTAAACGCGGAGGAAAGTCTCTTCATGCTTTCCATTTTCAATTACTTGTAAAGATAATTACTCGTAATTTCATTCCATGTTAATCTATATGTAATGGAAAATATGAAGAATATGTGTACATGCATATTAAGGCTTGACATACTATCAAATGACACCCGTTTTGCAGGATAATATTCCTAAAATGGACACATTATGATAACATGTAAAATATTTATACATTCCCTAAGACTAAACTACGTAAGTCTTTTTTGTAGGGAAGCAATTGGTCCCATTTCCCGTTCAAAGTCCCAGAAAGGAAGAAACAATGATACACCAAGACAACCAGTAGCGAGGAACTTTAAAGAGCTGATACCCTCAATCACAAGTCTTCATCAAATCAGTAGAAAACCATCAAGGCTAATTATGAGAACAAGTCAGGAGGGCATCCAAAGCCCAAATCTACTACCTGCTCACCATATGGTACAGAAGAAAAGGGCTCTTGCGACCTCGACATCTTATCAGCCTATCTTTCAAAGCAAATATCCCAGACAACAAGCAAGGCTGGGGTAATTTCAAAATCGGCGACAACCCGATGTTGTGATCCTTACAACCAGACCAGGGCAATCTTGGAAACAACGATAACTCAACACTGGGGCATTTATCAACAATCTTAAAGAGGAAAATGCACCAGTCAGCACCATCAACATTGTACATCATCATCAGAGCATCCCTTACATTGTCTCACTAGCGATTCAGTATGATCATTTAGTCTTTTCCAATCATACTGTTCTCAGAATTAATAATCCACATGTGAGGTATGACTCTTTCATCTCTTTATGAGCTTTTAGTCTCTATTTACATGCATTAGCAATAATATACATGCAATTTATTCTTAGAAAAGGATTTAGCTTAACTTGTTATGAATGGGATTAATTTTGATAAGCATCCGTCGAGCGAGAATCACGGGAATGTTTAGAGAATTAAGACTATTCAACCTTTTAATTGGGCACGACATCCTAGTTTAAAGTGCATTTTGGAATAGACTTGACCTCATATGCATGTCTGCACTTTGCGATTGCCCTGACTCTTAGTTATGGGGTATGAAGCTATGGCAAAAATAATGGCAAATAATGAAAAGATAAAAGATAAGTCGCTAGCCTAATATCTCGAATCATGGATTGGGTTGCTTGAGTTATTAAGCTTGAGGGGTGTCTTTACACCTGGTGCCCTAAAGCCATCTAGTTTGGGAGTCATCGGCCTAACGCTCGTTACATTGGATAACTTAGCGCCTAAGAAAATGAGCATTACAAAAGGCAAAACCTGAGCAGATCTGAATCGTGGCGTAGGTTACTCGAGTAATTAAGCCCGAGGGGTGTCTTTACACCTGGTGCCCTAAAGCCCTCTAGTTTGGGAGTCATCGGCCTAACGTTTGTTACATTGGGTGACTTAGAGCATAAGAAAATGGACCTGTTAAACTCAGGCAAATAAGAAAATAGATTGATCATCAAACTTATCTCGAAGCGTGGCCTTTATTAACTGAGTCAGTAAACCCAAAGGGGTGTCTTAACACTTGGTGCCCTAAAGCCCTCTGGTTTGGGAGTCATTGGTCCAAAACTCGTTACATGGGTAATTCTGAATAGCCTAAGAAAATGAGACAAGATTAGGCGAGAAAAAAGAAAATTTGCCAAGGCATTGAAGTAATGCCCTTGCTAAGAGTTGTTTCACTCATAGGGCGTGTGTCATATGAAGTCAATTTTGCGAAAAATAACGTCTAGAGCGAAGATGAAGTTTCTCTAATAAAGGGATATAAGTCTTTTAAAATCTAATCCTGCCCATGAATAATGACCATGGATGTTTACAAATTTCCTTGCGATTTCATAACTCATTCCATTTCATAATTTGTACTTCAAATGCCTTATTCACAAGTGTATACTAACCCTAATAGCCAAGCCGTCAAGCTTTTCATACATTTTGCTCTTTTGATGTACATGATATTGCTCACTCGCGACTTGGTCAACAAAAAGAGTTTCCCATATGAATCCCCGATAACAACATGCCAAAGGACTGGGGCATTTTCCAATTCCAAGAAATGGAAGGAGTTTAAGGCGAGATCAAGCTTCTCATCAAAAGAAAGGAAAGAACTTCTGAAGGAAATCATGGCGACGTAAGCTTTCCCCTATAGAAGAATGGGAAGTTTTTCAAAAAAGTCCTTAACTCAATAACAGAAGGCCAATGACGAAAGGTCTAGCGAATGAAATCTTCACCATCAAATGTGTTAACCTGCGTCAAGTCCTCACGAGTCGAGGCTTCTACACCGAAGTTCAAATCTGGGCAGCAAAAGAACGGGTTGTACCCTCCAAGGATATCAGTAGAATTCAGATCATCAGTTTAGCCGGGTTGCAAATCAAAAGCTCAAGGGAATGGGACACAAGCACCCCAATAGTGAAAAGAAACTCCAAATCGCCTCAAAAAGGGTGAGGTAAGTTTCTACTCCAGACACTTTAAAATGTGCATCAACCTAGGATAATAGACTCCTAAGGACAAATCTAGGTCATCACATCATGCATGATTTGCACATGTGCAAAAGCGCCACATCAGCGTACATCTCCATCAAAATTTAGTATGCATCTCCTATAGATTTAAATATGCGCACATTAAATGGATAGATTAGAGGAAAATTCCGTCGTAGACATCAGTTGGTTGTCATCAATCCAGCGTAACATCAGACGGAGTCTGGTGAATTAAGCCGTTGAATATTACTTCAGCAAAGGTATCAGAAAAATCGATATTCTAAACCATTGGCATCAATTCTGCATAACATCGAGCTATTTCAATAATGAAAGCTTTGTATACCACCATTCGAGTGGGAACCAAAAATAGTTTGGCGATGTTAGCGTAGCAAACTACTAGCAGGGTAGGCACCATTGTAAACTACCAGCGTATGCATCGGGAAGGTCCGGTGATTTAAGAACTTCATCCCAACAGAGATATAGAAAACATCTCAACTTATCTTCATCAAACAAGCATCAACAACACCGATAAAAAGCCAAACCGTTGGAGTCAACACCAGCGCATAGGCATCAATAATAACCTGTAAAGGTAAAGCGATTTATGATTTGGAATGTGCGATGTGCAAAACACGATTTGTAATATGCGAAATGCTAAGTGCGAATTGCGATTGGCCAAATGCGAAGTACAAAGTGCAAAATGCGATATGCGATTTGCGAACTGCAATTTGCGAAAGCATTTTAACATTCATCATAACATTCATTACGTTGTGATTTGCATCATTCAAAATACCTTATCATATTTCAAGTGTCTAGTAATCTTTATCATGTCCATTTCATTGCATTGCATGAACATGATAAAGAGGGGCATCTGTTGTAACGACCGAGAAATTTAGAATCCTTTGTAAAATAATTTTATTTAATAAATAATGAATAAAATTATATTACTTGTTATTATTATATGTTAGTAAGATGAATGTCATTTTATAACCTAGAAACGTCAAAAAATCGTAGTATTTTGACTACGTAAATGAAATAAAGTGTTTGAATTTCCAAGATAAAAAATAAAAGTTTTTCGAGAAATTTTCTAAAAAACACTATTCATCGATATTTGCTCATGAATTATTTTTGAACTTCTGAGAAATACGTAACGATATAATATCGAAGTGAATTGGATTATGTAATAATAATTCAAGTATGAAAAATGTGATTTTTTGCATGCGGAAGTAATTCAAGAATGTTAGGAAAATAAAGCGTTAGAAGTTATTGAAATGATCGTATGATGTATATGTATTGTACGAGGTATTGAATACGAAGTATGATACGAGTATGTATGAAGGATGAGATATCATTTATTGTGAATTAATATACGAAAGAGAATATGAGTATAATACGTGGAGAATATGTAATAAGATGTTTAGCCAAATGAATTGGACTTGCAGGATTTGGTAGAGTCCAATGGAATATAATGTGCAAGCCCAAGTGTGGGAAATGTTAAAGCCCAAGTGGTTATTTAGGTAAAGTCTAAAGCAAATTAATGTAAGCCCAAAATGAATAAGATAAGCTAATTAAACTAAGCCCAACAAATGATCCAATGGGCAAAGCTTGATCCATGGGGTAATCCATGGGTGAACTTGGTGACCAAGAATTTTGAGTGGTGACCAAGATATTAGTGTTATAACCAAGCAAAGGATATGATTTGTGTTGGACAAGCTAACTTAATTAAGAAGTAATGAATAGTAAGGAGGTTAGTTTAAGGAGGTGGGATGTGGCTTTTGACTGTTATGCCCTAACTTATGAAATCCTATAAATAGAAGGCTTTGGATTTCATTATTGCTTGTTCATTTTCATCTAACACAAATAACTTAAGTGTTAGAGAGAATAAGCACTTATAAGCTAAACTTCCATATTTATTTCAAGAAGAAGAAGAACTAGTTCATCAAGGGTAAGACTCTTATCCTATAATCTTCCATCTCTTCCATGTTAGCTTGATAGTGAACTGATGGTCTTATATGCTAAGAATGATAAGAGTGAATAAAATAAGGACATAAGGCCTAATAAGCCGAGAATAAGCACTTTATTCATAGATAAGCTATGAATTAAGTAAGAACTTGTAAGACTTATGTCATGTTTGCATGAATGTTGTTAACATGATGAAAGTATGTAAGAATGGTGAATAATGGACTTAAATTATCATAAGTCGTGAGAATAGAAACTATAAGTAGTTTATACTTTGATAAGTTATAAAATCATAAAAAATAAGCCATAAGTTATCATGAAAATAAGTTGATGTAATTTGTAGGTTGACATGTCTATATGATAAATTGAATTCATTTAGAACGATGATCAAATCCTAAGTATCGAAGTTTTACCGGAATTCACACGATTGGACGATAATCGCCGAATTCGTGAAATTCTCGAAATGTAAGTCGGATTTTGTGATTGAACTCGAAAACATTGGTTTTTGATGGAGACAAGTCTTATTTGGCATTATAGATTTGTGGACTCAAAAATGGCCAAATTCTGACTTAGAGCGAAGAAACGAGTGTTGAACGTTCACGGACGTTTATTATTTTCGTTAAAAATGAACCAATAGATGAATTTTAAGTTAACGAAGTCAAAAATATAAAATTCTTGCATGAAAACGTAGAGTATGTGATTTGTGAGCTAATGGCTTTTGAACGAGCCAATTCGGACTTAAAATGATTAAATTTGGAGTCCGAGAAGTTAATTTTGTAAATAAAAAATTTTCATTGTTCAGGTGCATGAGAGTGTGCCAGCCATGGCCAAATTTTACAGATAATGGTGGCTATGACAGCAATATAAAGTCAAAAAGGCTTAAACATACATAGAGTCATGTGGTGGCGGATCAAGAGAGCCAAGTGTGGCGCCGCAACGCCAAGGCCGGATGATAGGTACTGCTAACCCGCGCCGCATCGCGAGTTGAAGGGTGTTGATTGGCGCCGCATCGCCAGTCCTAGGGTTTGGTCAGTAAAGAAGGTTTACAAGTATAGACTGAATGGTAATTGATTAGTAAAGAAGTGAAGCATAATTATTATATTGTTAAAGCTTTATTAAACCTTAAGTATGAAACATAAAGGTTGAAGATAAGTAATTGAACATGAACGTATGAACAATGAGAACTATAATGACAAGCTAGAATCAATAGTAACAGATCTAATATATAATTAGATTGAGAAGAAGGGTAAAATTCATTAGGAACCATGTATGCTCATTCGTGACCTAATGTGTATGCCATGTCATGTATTGTAGAGACTTTAAAGACTCAAACAGAAAGTAATTGTACCGTAACAGACGCTGAAGGAAAGTATTCTAACCCTTATTTCAGTTCAATCTGGATAAGATTTATGGTTCATGTATTCTTACGCATGAATTATTTTATGATGAAGTCAAAGCCAATTCTTTCGGCTAGACTTATGATATGTTGGATTTCTTACAATCTATCAATGTATGGTCAATGTATTACCAAGTTATATTGGTGTGGTTTTTAAATGAAGATTGAGTATTCTAAAATGTTTTGTCGTCAAACGACAGGCACATGAGGTTGCTACAACTTAAACGTACATACATTTAATGAATGTAGTGTTGATCAACATAGAGTACTATATGTTGATCACCTATCCGTGCTCGTAAGAAATGTCAGACTTACTTTGTGCCGGATGTCTTTTTCAAATAAAGTATGAAATTGATGTTTTACTGAATATTGTTATTGTAAAACGTTTTAAAGAAAAGAGAAGTGCTATTTTGAATTATCGATAGTACTTCATAACTATTGTTCAGTTATTGAAGATATATGATTTATATGATTCAAGCATATTGTTAATTAGAATTGTTGTACTTGTTGAGCTAGTCATGCTCACTCTTGCTTGAACCATATGAACGCAGCTAAGACCGAACGGACCGAAGGATCCGGTAAGGATAAATGAAAGGTGAAGACAAACCCATAGAATACCTATGTAATAGTACAGGTTTAATGTTTTAATATATTTGATATTATGACAAGAACAAATGTAATGGTTATAAAGAACCTGGGGAATGTTAATATTATTTTGAATATATAGAAGACATATTCGTTCCTTTGAGACTTTTCAATTGAATGTATGTGTGAATGGTAGTACCGTGTAGCACCATCTGTCGGGTTAGAAGATACCCAAATTTGGGGGCGGCACAGGTTAGTATCAAAGCATTAAGTTATAAAACTTAAGGGGGGAAATTAAAACCTTAAGAGAAGTCAAAGAAGTAAAAGAAGAAAATAACCTTATAAAAATACATTATGAATATGTTATGTGTTTTTATTATTCTACTGACGTGTACTAATCAAACTTAATTTTGTTGTGTAGATGTCAGGTGGAAATGGAATGTATAGAGATGTGCAGGCAGTTAGTTAAGAATCAGTTAACTAGATAGAGGTTATACCAAACCCAATAGCAGGGGAGCCAGAGATAGCAGTGATTGAGTCTGGAGACTTAGAGGACCCCGATCTCATGTCGGTATTCGATGGTATGATAGAAGAGGAGGTGGAGGTGGTGTCCTTCAACCCTATAACACTTGTAAAGCCCCCAATCTCGGGTACATGAAACCCGAACTCGGTGCTTCATGATACCATTTTTATGAGCGGAATAATACTAATAATAATAACAATAATATAAATATTAAACTTAATTTACATAATTATCGGAGTCTATTCCCAAGTATGCAACCTCTAATACATTCATTACATGATAATAATAATATATATCATCCTTATCATAAAAAAGCAAACTATTACATAACATATCATAAAAACTCAATCAACAACCTTCTCTTTTCCTTTATTCTTAGCCGAACCTTCTGCTTGACCACACTTAGATGAAAACATTTAAATTAAGCAAGGATGAGCATTTGAGTGCCCAGCAAGTAATAGCAATTATATACATACATATATATATATATATATATATATATATAAGTTAAAAGAATTTAAATGTTTTCTTTGTACTACCCTTCTACAACGAATCAATAGTTATGAAGTAATTCTTAACCAATAAAAATAACATAACAACCCTCTTCCAAATTTTTAAAACTACATACTGATTATAAATTGGGTTAAGGTGACATACTATGAACATTGTTTTCATTTTCGAAAAGGTTAAACAGAACTTCATCTGTAAACCGTCATAACTTACGGCTACGGGGGTGATCACCTGTTGTACCTCAGATTGATCAATATTATATAACAAGAATGATATTATCGTTCACTCCTGGTCACTTTGGGGCACAAAAAAATTTCCCATGAATGGGATGTTTATACTGTCGGGTTCCAAACCAAAGCAATTCTATTGATAATAGATGTTTTATCTTCTTCAACAATAATTTATAATTCAACATATATATATATATATACGGGTAATTAACAAAGGTGTATCAACATGTGATTAAATGCAATGATTATCCAAGTTGGGACACTTGTATAACCACTTATAGAAATTGACGAACAAAATATATATCCAAATTACCATATACTAACATGTTGATAATCAATGAGCATATATAATATAAGGTTAATAATCAGATATAAATAATAATATAATTCGAAACATTCTTACTCATGTCCATTCAGATAAAGGAAATGCAAAGGTAGGATACTTGCCGATCGCTGCGCTACTTAATAATATGCAACTTAGTTTTATCTTTTATGTAATCACCTATCATTAATCGATTATTCGTTCGATTAGAACAATATACTATAACACATAAGTACTCACATTTTGCAACAAAGACATAACCTAATCACATTATCACACATGTTCAACAGTTATTGCATCACAAATAAACATTAATACAGTCAAATTATCAATGTCTAGAACAATTTAAAAATATGCTTCAGATAATCGACATCTTTTATCGAGTAATTATCGAGTCTAAGACTCTAATCAGAACTCAATATTTGTAAATATCACCATATTATTTTAAATGACTCAATAAACATTTATTATAATTTATCATAAATTTTCAAACACCTAATCATTATCAAATGATTTAAACATCAAAACAATTCTATTATCATTAATATTTAATTAATATTAAACTATTAATGAAACCATTGCCAAAATATTAAAGTTTTTTATAATAACTCAAAATACTTTTAAAACATTTATATTACCTTTAAATGATTTTTAAAACATTTAAAATCATTATTAACTAATTACCATTAATATTAAAATATTAATGTACTATTTATCCAATATTAAAAGTCATTAATTATAACTTAAAATATTTTTAATTCATTTATATCCTTTTTAAATGATTTTTAAAACAATAAAACCATTTTAAACCATTTCTTTATTAAATAAAGATAATATCATTAATGTTAAATAAATATCATTAATATTAAATTATTAATAAAATTATTCTTTAAATATTAAAAGTTATATTTTATAACTTAAAATATCTTTCAACACTTTATTTTCCTTTAAAATGATTTTTATAATATTAAAATCATTTTTAAACTAATTTATTTAATATAATTATTAAATAACCTTAATATCATTAATAATAATTAATTAATGAAATTCACCTTTAAATATTGAAAGTTATATTTTATAACTTAAAATATTCTTAAATACCTTATTATTATTTAAAATGATTTTAATATAATAAAATCATCTTTAATCTATTTATTTAATTCATTTATTAAATAACTAAATTATCATTAATATTAATTAATTAATAAATTTCATCACAAAATATTAAAAGTCATTAAAAATAACTTAAAATATTTTCTTATTCCATAATATAATTTTAAATGATTTTTTCAAGTATTAAAATCTTTTTTAAATAATTTATTTAATATAATTATTAAATAAATTAAATACCTTTAATATTCCAAAAATATTAAATATTTGTGAAATATATCCAAAATAATTAAAATATAATTTTCTGACTTTAAAATAATTTTTAGTGATTTATTTTATATTTTTAATAATTAAAAACTAATTTTCTATAATTATTTAATGAAAATATAATTTTTATAAATAAATTGTCGCTATAGGTGTTCTTCATGTTCATCACACAAACCCAAATCTTCAAGCCAGTTACCGAGTGACCAAGTTTGACCATAAATGATTCAATGTGTATTGCGTTTCTAGGCATGTTATTGATCAGATCTAGTAGAGCTAATGTAATACTACAAGATCCAGCAACAAACATGTTCATAACATGCATCAAATGAAAGATCTAAGCCATCACAGTGGCTATCAGAGGCTGTTCTTCATTTCTGGGTTACCCAGAAATGAAGAACAGATCGTGGGTCACACTTTGAGCCTCCACTACACTCTGATCGTGAAATGTTTTTGTGTTCTATAAACTTCAGTGTGTAGCCAACATGTATGACTAAAGATTCATTACATAAAAGCATCAAAACAACAACAAAATCAAAAGATATACATTGGTCAAACCTTGTCGAGATCATGTCTTAATTTTTTTTCCGGTTTCCGTAAAACTAAAAAGCTCGATTCGATGATCTTCTTCGACCTCCATTAAATTCCACCGTTTCGATTTGTTTGCTATTTAAGCGATCTAAAAGCGTAATCTTGTAGTCCGTATACCATATACTACAATACTAGTACAACAACATAAACCAAACAACTAACAACTGAAAAGATATGGGCCCATGAACTTGTTGTCGAAGCTTTCATGCAAGTTCACGGTCGCCAGATTTTAACTAGTCAATGCCGGTCAACGTGGTTTGACCACGAATAACATGCAATCTATACCCGATATAAGCCTGATTCTTGTTCTAGATCAAAGATCACATATCATACTATAACTACAAACTTTCAAAACACAAAAATCATTAAAGATCATAGAGATATAAGGTCTGACATTCGATGTCAGACAACTATAACAAAATTTCCAGATTTTGAAGAACATCAAATCCGAGCCTCTAGATGTTATGGATCTAACATCTAGCAACCCAGATCATCATTATACATCATATACAACATATTTAACACAAAAATTTTAACATCAAACAACAGATCAAAGGTCTGTTTTTATGTCTAAGGTTTATACCTTTTCTTTGATCTATCTTGTATTTGGGCTTCTGATTTGTTAGTGGATTTCGTGGAGCTATTTTTGTGACTGACAAATGAAGGGAAATTTGTGGGTTTTGGTTAGAGGAGCTCTTGGATAAGTCTTTGAGCAAGATGAGCTAACAAGTGACCTTTTTCTCTGTCTCTAATCTATTTATAGAACTTATGTGCAAATGTGGGATTTAGCTATTATCCTACATACTCTTGTTGTCCATTAGACAAAACTCATAATCTTGTTCTTAAGTATGCTTAGTGAGATTTCCACCAATGAGGTGTAGACAACATTGTACTTTGTGTAAGAAATTAAGAAAAGTAAGGTCATTAGCTATTTAAGGAAACTTGATTAGTCTAATTTGTTGCCTTAAAAGGCCTATTATGGCCAGCTATACATATACCCACTAATTCCTTTATTTAGCTTTTATTTTAATTCATAAATTAGATAAATTAAAGGTCTAAAATACTAATTATGCGAACTAAGTTTGGGCTTGAAATAATCATAGTCTAACAATTTTAATATATGTTACCCAAATTGTTTATTTAGGGTTTAAAATAAAATA
The DNA here is from genome assembly GCA_020205615.1 of Panax quinquefolius. NCBI lineage: Eukaryota > Viridiplantae > Streptophyta > Magnoliopsida > Apiales > Araliaceae > Panax > Panax quinquefolius. Next base: position 74,506,473 of record CM035168.1, read on the forward strand.
TAATTAGTTTGAAAAATTTATAATTAGGTTTTTCTTAATTTGATTAGGGTTCTAATCATACATGAACATTAGGGTTTATTATATAATAATTATAATTATTCTTACTAATTTAGCAATTAGGGTTTATAATTAATAATTAGGATTTCAAGAAATTAATATATCTAAATGCTAATTAGGGTTGACCTAGTTAATCGCAAAATCTTACAACACAGTTATGTAATAGTCTTGAATTCACAATTGAGTTTCAAATTAGGGTCTCCCATAGTAAAATTAGGGTTTGACATAATACACCATAAATGACCAATCATCATAATATTCACATATATACAAAGATATAATTATAGCAGATTTGAAAATCAAAATATAAATAATATTATATTATTATTCTCATTCCTTGATCAAAATCCAAAATTAGGGTTTGATTCCATATCCGATTTTATCTGTTATACTTAACATTATTAATTAAGTTAAAATAATTAACTTAATAATCAAACAAAATTCATATAATAAAATAATTATTATAATAATTCTAAAATCATTTCATATATTATATAAATAATATATGATTATATTTTCATTGAAAATAATTAATAATAACATTTCTATATAAAATTATTTATTATAAGAATATAATTTATAATAATCAATAATTCTAAAATAAAATTATTTAAAATCATTCATGTAATAAATATATCACATAATTACATACACACATTATCTTGGCACATATTCCCCCATATGTAAAATAAAATAAAAAAATTGTACGCAAAAATTCTAATTTATTTGTATAAAAAATATCAGGTTGTTACATTCACCCTCACTTATAAAGATTCTGTCCCCAGAATTACTATTTTAAAACCTACACATACAAGTGTATATAACATATACAATCATTGCAAATAGATCTTGATCATAAATGATCGCACTGATCTTTAATCTATTCATGTAAAGCTTGTCTATCTGATTAAACGGAAATTTGATTTCTAAAAGAACTCAAATTCCATCTTTAAAATTTCTTTATAAAATAATTTATTATATATATAAGAAAATCATATATAAGAAAATAAAATTTGATTAGAATACTACCCAGAGTTGCATCATTCATTTGCCGTATCTCGAATCGTCACAATCAAGACTCTCGTGGTTGGTTTCTATTATTTCGTTTGTTGAAGTTGGTCCCGTTGTTGCCAATGTCCTGCTGCCTTTTCCTTTATTCACATTTCTTGCCTCCCTTATCCTTCTGGGACAGTCTTTCACCTTATGCTCCATTAATTCAAAAATAAAACATCCACTATACATTCACGGATTGGGGCAGTGTGGAGAGATATGTCCCTTCTGCCCACACTTATAACACGTAAACTTACCTTTAAGACACTCTCCCTAGTGATTCTTTCCGCAATTTCTACACTGCATAACCTGTTTCTTTCCACCTCCTAGCCTAATCACGGCATTCTCGAAATTATCTCCTTTCTTTTTTCCAGTCCTACTACCACTACTCCCTTTTCCGGCTCTAGTTTGTTTTGTCTCCCACCAAAAATTCGTCCCCCCATTCATTGTATAGGTGGCAAAAGTTGTCTTTTGTCCCTCTGTTACCCCAGCTATCACAAATGCTTCCACAGGGTCAGTTGATCCTCTAAATCCTAGCGTTCTGACTGCCTTGAAGTCTTTGAAGTTCGCTAATCAATTTTCTAGCTGATTTCCCACGGCTAGTATTCCATTCTGCATATCTTGAGCGATCATATTCGCAAAATTCTGTATCGGGTCTGGTTGTCCTCCAACTTTATCGATATATTCTTCTGTTCGTTGATTTCACTTTCGTTTTGGCAGCATTATCGTAATTTATCTTTCATCAACTTACCTTATATATCTTAGGGTATTTACATAACGCGAAATGTTCCACTCGAATAATCATGTATTCAAAATATTAGATTTCAAAAACTTTGGTTTACTTTATTATCCAATGCTCAGATAATTGATTACTATCTTTATACCAACTTATTTCATTAATCCATCATAGATTCATTTTCAAAACACTTGTCATTCTATAACACATACTGCTTTAAACATCCGCTATCCCTTTGTGACTTAAAAGTCAGGATTTACAGCCTTGACTAATACCAAAAGTTGGGATCATTACATTAAATAGACATACTTAACATTAAACAGACCTACACAACCGAATCTATACAACCTATTCACTACTATCTACCCTTATATCAAAATAAAAGTTAGGGTTTAACTGCCATCCTATGCATACAGGAAGGCATAAGGGTTTACAACAACTAAACAGTCCCTAATATAAACAAAAAGTGGGACTATATTGAACATGAATACAAATCAACGCCTGCTCTCACTACTGGAGGGTAGCTCCATCCACTCCGCGTCGAACCGCATAAAGGCGATGTCTAAAGCTTGCTCTAAGGTATATATCCTCGCATCTTTAGCTTCCACCTCAACTCTCAACTGTCATAGCTGCAGCTCTCTCTGCTCCAACCTCCCTCGCAACTCATTCTAACTCTTTGTGCCAGTAGTAGCAAGCGGCCCCTTGTCTTCGCTGCTCTAAAATCTGAGGGTGTGGTTCTCGCGCGGCCCACTCGCTCAAATTTCTAACCTTTAACTCTCGCTGCTCTCGCCAACAAATCTCTTATCATCTCATGCTCTATGGACTCCTTACTAGAGTCCCTCGTCTCTTGGTTCACTGAATAACTATTTTAACTTTCGTCAGCCATTCTATGACCACAATAAACAATCAAAACAACATAAGTACCATAATAAAATATATTCATTGATAAAATGAAAGGATATTTTATTCAGTAAAACTAAAACTTGATGGATCTCCTCAACCCATCACCTAGCTAACATACTCTAGAAGAGTTTTCTATAAGCATATAACAAGCCTTTTCCACCAGACATCTACACACATAAATTATCCTGATTAGCATATAGTATATAAACACAGCAAATAATAGTTTTATATAAGTTATCTTTTATTTTGTTTGATGATGAATTTAGTCAATTCATCTCTTTATAAACTCTATATGAGTTATTTATATTCTTATTTATATTTCAACGTTTCCTTCTCGTTTCTAAGGTTATAGCCTAAGGTCTATCCCACCTAAGGTTTCTAACCCTAAAGCTCGATACCAACCTCAGAAAGCCCCCAAACTCGGTACTTGAAACCCTAACTCTAAGGCTTCACGATACCATTTCTATAAGCGGATAATAATACTAATAATAATAACAATAATATAAATATTAAACTTAATTTACTTAATTATCAGAGTCTATTCCCAAGTACGCAACCTCTAATACATTCATTACATGATAATAATAATATATATATCATCCTTATCATAATAAAGCAAACTATTACATAACATATCATAAAAACTCAATCAGCAACCTTCTCTTTTCCTTTATTCTTAGTCGAACCTTCTGCTTGACCACACTTAGCTGAAAACATTTAAATTAAGCAAGGATGAGCATTTGAGTGCCCAACAAGTAATAGCAATTATATATATAAGCTGAAAGAATTTAAATGTTTTCTTTATACTACCCTTCTACAACGAATCAATAGTTGTGAAGTAATTCTGAACCAATAATAATAACATAACAACCCTCTTCCAAATTTTTAAAACTACATACTGATTATAAATAGGGTTAAGGTGACATACTATGAACATTATTTTCATTTTCGAAAAGGTTAAACATAACTTCATCTCAAAACCGTCATAACTTACGAGCACAGGGGTGATCAGCCCTTTGTACCCTGTATTGATCAATACTACATAACAAGAATGATATTATCTTTCACTCTGGCTGCCTTGGGCATAAAAAAATTTCCCATGAATGGGATGTTCATACCTGTTGGGGTTCCAAACCAAAGCAATTCGGTTGGATAATGGTAGGTTTTATCTTGTTCAACAATAATCTATAATTCAACACATATATATGGGTAATTGACAAAGGTGTATCAACATGTGATTAAATGCAATGATTATCCAAGTGGGGACACTTGTATAACCATTTATAGAAATTAACGAACAGAATATATATCTGAATTACCATATACTAACATGTTGATAATCAATGAGCATATATAATATAGGGTTAATAATCTGTACAGTAATAATATTATTTTGAAATATTCTTACTCATGTCCATTGCATAAAGGAACTGCAAAAGTAGGATACTTGCCTGATGCACTGCTTACAATACGCAACTTGGTTTTATCTTTTAGGTAATCACCTATTATTAATCAGATCATTCGTTCGATTAGAACAATATACTATAACACATAGTACTGCATTTCGCAGTCAGCACATAACCTAATCACATTATCACACATATTCAATAGTTATTGCATCACAAACAAACATTAATACAGTCAAAATATCTAGGTCTAGAATCAATTTCTAAAACTATGCGATGCAAAAATTTGATAAACTTTATCGAGTAATTATCGAGTCTAAGACTCTATTCTCAGAACTCAATATTTGTAAATATCAATCTTATTATTTTAAATGACTCAATAAACATTTATTATAATTTATCATAAATTTTCAAACACCGAATCATTATCAAATGATTTAAACATCAAACAATTCTATTATCATTAATATTTAATTAACATTAAACTATTAATGAAACCTTTACCAAAATATTAAAGTTTTTAAAATAACTCAAAATACTTTTAAAACATTTATATTACATTTAAATGATTTTTAAAATATTTAAAATCATTTATAAATAATTACCATTAATATTAAAATATTAATGTACTATTTATCCAATATTAAAAGTCATTAATTATAACTTAAAATATTTTTAATTCATTTATATCCTTTTTAAATGATTTTTAAATCAAAAAAACCCATTTTTAAACCATTTATTTATTAAATAAATTAAATAAATTTAATATCATTAATGTTAAATAAATATCATTAATATTAAATTATTAATGAAATTATTCTTTAAATATTAAAAGTTATATTTTATAACTTAAAATATCTTTCAAACACTTTATTTTCATTTAAAATGATTTTTATAATATTAAAATTATTTTTAAACTAATTTATTTAATATAATTATTAAATAACCTTAATATCATTAATAATAATTAATTAATGAAATTCACCTTTAAATATTGAAAGTTATATTTTATAACTTAAAATATTCTTAAATACCTTATTATTATTTAAAATGATTTTTAATATAATAAAATCATCTTTAATCTATTTATTTAATTCATTTATTAAATAACTAAATTATCATTAATATTAATTAATTAATAAATTTCATCACAAAATATTAAAAGTCCTTAAAAATAACTTAAAATATTTTCTTATTCCATAATATAATTTTAAATGATTTTTTCAAGTATTAAAATCATTTTTAAATAATTTATTTAATATAATTATTAAATAAATTAAATACCTTTAATATTCCAAAAATATTAAATATTTGTGAAATATATCCAAAATAATTAAAATATAATTTTCGGACTTTAAAATAATTTTTAGTGATTTATTTTATATTTTTAATAATTAAAAACTAATTTTCTATAATTATTTAATGAAAATATAATTTCTAAAAATAAATTATCGCTAAAGACCACTTATAGCGACAGAACCGTCGCTATAGGTGTTTTTCATGTTCATCACACAAACCCAGATCTTCAAGCCAGTTACCGAGTGACCAAGTTTGACCATCAATGATTCAATGTGTATTGCGTTTCTAGGCACATTATTGATCAGATCTAGTAGAGCTAATGTAATACTACAAGATCCAGCAACAAACATGTTCATAACATGCATCAAATGAAAGATCTAAGCCATCAAAGTAGTCGTTGAGGTCGTTTCTTCATTTCTGGGTTACCCAGAAATGAAGAACAGATCGTGGGTCACACTTTGAGCCTCCACTACACTCTAATCGTGAAATGTTTTTGAGTTCTATAAACTTCAGTGTGTAGCCAACATGTAGGACTAAAGATTCATTACATAAAAGCATCAAAACAACAACAAAATCAAAAGATATACATTGATCAAACCTTGTCAGAGATCATGCTCTTAATTTTTCTGGGTTACCCAGAAAATTCAGTTCGTGATCTTCTGGCCCGGTTTGACCTTCCACTGAGTTCAATTCGTTTGCTATATAAGCGATCTAAAAGCTTAATCTTGTAGTCCAGATACCATAGTACAAATCTAGTATAACAACAGAAACAAAACAACTAACAACAGAAAGATCTGGGCCCATGAACTTGTCGTCGAGCTTTCAAGTTCACGGTCACCAGATTTTAACTACCAATCGCCGGTCAACGTGGGTTGACCACGAATTACATGCAATCTAGACCAGATCTAAGCCTGATTCTTGTTTTAGATCAAAGATCACATATTATACTACAACTACAAACTTTCAAAACACAAAAATCATTAAAGATCATAGAGATATAAGGCTTGACATTCGATGTCAGACAACACATAACAAAAATTCCAAATTTTGACAAAACATCAAATCCGAGCCTCTAGATGTTATGGATCTAACATCTAGCAACCCAGATAATCATTATACATCATATACAACATATTTAACACAAAAATTTTAACGTCAAATAATAGATCAAGGGTCAGTTTTCATGTCTAGGGTTTATACCTTTTCTTTGATCTATCTTGTATTTGGGCTTCTGATTTGTTAGTTGATTTCGTGGGGCTATTTTTGTGACTGACAAATGAAGGGAAATTTGTGGGTTTTGGTGATAGGAGCTCTTGGATAAGTGTTTGAGCAAAATGAGCTAACAAGTGATCTTTTTCTCTCTCTCCAATCTATTTATAGAACTTATGTGCAAATGTGGGATTTAGCTATTATCCTCCATACTCTTGTTGTCCATTAGACAAAACTCATTATCTTGTTCTTAAATATGCTTAGTGAGATTTCCACCAATGAGGTGTAGACAACATTGTACTTTGTCTAAGAAATTAAGAAACGTAAGGTCATTAGCTATTTAAGGAAACTTGATTAGTCTAATTTGTTGCCTTAAAAGGCCTATTATGGCCAGCTATATATATACCCACTAATTCCTTTATTTAGCTTTTATTTTAATGCATAAATAAGATAAATCAAAGGTCTAAAATACCCTTAATTATGTGAACTAAGTTTGGGCTTAAAATAATCATAGTCTAACAATTTTAATATATGTTACCCAAATTATTTATTTAGGGTTTAAAATAAAATATAATTAGTTTGCAAAATTTATAATTAGGGTTTTCTTAATTTGATTAGGGTTTTAATCATACATGAACATTAGGGTTTATTATATAATAATTATAATTATCCTTGCTAATTTAGCAATTAGGGTTTATAATTAATAATTAGGATTTTAAGAAATTAATATATCTAAATGCTAATTAGGGTTGACCTAGTTAATCGCAAAATCTTACAACACAATTATATAATAGTCTTGAACTCACAATTGAGTTTTAAATTAGGGGTTTCCACAATAAAACTAGGGTTTGACATAAAACACCATAACTGACGAATCATTGTTAGTCCACATACATATAGTATATAATTATAGCACTGGAAAATAAAAATAAAAATAATATTATATTATTATTCTCATTCCTTGATCAAAATCCAAAAATTAGGGTTTGGATTCCATATCTGATTTATCTGTCATACTTAACATTATTAATTAAGTTAAAATAATTAACTTAATAATCAAACAAAATTCATATAATAAAATAATTATTATAATAATTTAAAATCATTTCATATATTATATAAATAATATATGATTATATTTTCATGAAAATAATTAATAAAAACATTTTTGCTATAAAATTAATTATTATAAGAATATAATTTATAATAATCAATAATTCTAAAATAAAATTATTTAAAATCATTCATGTAATAAATATATCACATAATTACATACACACATTATCTTGGCACATATTCCCCATATTTAAAATAATAATAAAAAATTTATACGCAAAATTTCTAATTTATTTGTATAAAAAATATTGGGTTGTTACAGCACTTACAGAAGAGACACCCCAAGGGGAGTCTATGATGCCACTGTTCATTGAAGTGTTAGACAGGAACCTCCACTATTGTCAAGAGGTGAAAGATTTACGAGCAGAGCTTCAAGCTGTCTTACAGGATAAGACAAATGTTGAGTCAATGTGGGAACATAAACACGACGAGCGGGTTTTAGCCAAGGACAAGGTCCATGAGCTAAAGCATAAGGTTTTTGAGCTTAAGGGGGAGCTAAAGACCAAGAGGCAAAAGATAGGGAGAATGTCCTATATCCATAGGAGTTCTCATCAGGATTTCCAGCAGCAGGTAGCTAGGTATCCAGTAGAGGCTGGGAAGACTCGACACACTATCAGCTGGGATATTATTGCTAGTCTGGCCACAACAGATTTTTAATAATGCCTTAAGGAGGATGTAATCTAATAGTAGCTAGAGTAGTTTTAGATATGTAAATATTGTGTATTTAGTAATGACGTAAAACCCTCTTTTGTATATCAAAGGGTAGTCTTTTGTAGATCCCAATTTTTGGAAAGTAATTGCGGGATGGTAATGTAATTAGCTTAGGCTGTGTAATGAAATGGTGTAGTATTATACTACAATGAATGAATCAATATAAGCCTTTTTACAGAACATATTGAGTAATGGATGTTGAAGTTATTGTTTAATCTTGAATAATAACAAACTAATAAGAAAGGAATAATATTGAAATGTGTTGTTTATTATAACAACAAAATGCCGCCAAGAAGAGGGCAACGAAACCAAGGCGCTAACGTAAATCAGCCGGAAGGAGGTCCAGTTAACCCAATGAAGAAACTTGTTAATTTATTAACAGCCGCATTTAATAGAAATGGGGCTAATATCCCCATAAATTCGGGAGTAGCACGAGCTACTACCTTTAAGGATTTTAAAAGTGTTGGTCCACCGAAGTTCAAAGGAACTACGGACCCCATAGAAGCCCAGACATGGGTAAAGGAAATCGAGAAGGCATTTATCATAGCAAATGTTGAAGAGGGTCAGAAGGTTGCCTTTGCAACCTATATGTTGAAAACTGAAGCCAATTTTTGGTGGGAGGCTAACCAGGCTAGGGCGGGTATAAAGAACCTAACGTGGGTGAGGTTCAAGGAGATATTCCTCGAGAACTAATTTCCCATGAGTATGCAAGGAAGGATGGAGATGCAGTTTCTGGACTTGAAACAAGGGGACATGTCGGTTCCCCAATATTCTGCCAAGTTTAATGAACTGATAAGGTTTGCTCCACACCAAGTGGACAACGAGGTTAGGAAAGCTCAACGGTTCAAGTAGGGCTTGAAACCCTGGCTCTATAATCGTATATATGTGTTCCAAAGTACTACATTTTAAACTATTTTAGAGAAGGTGATAATAGCCGAAGGTGGTAGTGAGGCTCTAAGCCAGTACCACAAAGATAAGAAGAATAAGGGGAAGGTTAATGGGGGAGTGAAGATAGAAGGAGCCAGTGGGAGTGGCGATGGATAGAAGAGGAAAGTGTTCAACTCTAGGAATACCGGAGTGAAGTAAGGAGATCCAAAGAGAAGAATAGAGGCCTACAAAACCTATTGGAAGACTCATCTGGGAGTCTGTCTCAAGGGAAAGGTCGTATGATATAATTGTGGATAGGAGGGGCACATTTTACCTAACTGTCCAAGTCTGAAGAAGAACCACGGATGCTTTGTGTGTGGGTCAACTGACCACATGGCAAAGAACTGCCCAAAGAAGGGGATGGATGGGAATCGGGGTATTAATAGCGATAAGTTAGCTTTTAGTGGTCCAGCGCAGCCAGGTAGGCCGATGGGTCATACCTTTAACATGACAGTCCAAGATGTGGTTGCATTAGGGGACGTAGTCGCAGGTATTATTCTGATCAACGACATAAATGATTACATGTTGTTTGATTCAGGTGCTCTTGTTCGTTTATAGCATGTGATTTTCCTAGACGATTAAGATTACTTCCCAAAAAGTTGCCTATACCTTAAAATATTAAGGTAGAAAACGAGGAGATAAATCCTATTGAAAATATTCATAGGAGTTGTTGCGTAGACATACGGGGTTATAAATTATTGGTAGATTTGCTACCGATAAAGTTAGGAGAATTCGATGTAATTCTTGGAATGGATTTGTTGGTTAACCATGGGGCAATTATTGATTGTCAGAAGAAATGTGTGAATATTAGAACGTTAAAACAACTCATGTAGTATTTTATAGGAATAGATCGTCGGGATGTTCGTGTTGTCTAACCATGACACAAACTAGGAAATTATTGAGGAAGGGATGTGTAGGTTATATGTGTCATGTTGTTGATACCTAGAGAGTGGTAGGAACCGTGGAACAAATACCTGTAGTTAGAGAATTCACTGATGTATTTTCGAATGAATTGTCGGGTCTTCCACCGGATAGGTGATAAGTCGATTTTATACCTATTTATTCCGGCATCTATTACTTGAATTATTTTCTTAATCTCATGTTTCTTAGTTACTTTTCATGCATTTTGTTTCCATTTTGTAGATTATATGCTTGGAAGCGGAGTGAGCAACTATTGGTATAAAATTTGCAAGGATAAGAATTTCCAGATATAGTTCGGGTTTTAATGTTCATTTTATGTGCATTTCATGTTCGTGGCGTGGAACTTGGATTATGTTGAGGAACTCTTTCTTGGCATTCCGGAACGTCTTGCATTATTCTAATCAGAAGTTCGGATGCGAGAGTATGGCCGTCTAGCAACAAAGACAAAGTTAAGAGTTGTTTTGGTTGTCATTACACAGCAGCAGCTGCTTCCAATGCAATTTCGACCTTAACCCGTTTGTTATTTCTGAATGCTCAAAAAGATAAAGTTGTAGAACTCGTCGATAGCTTCGATTTGATAGGTCGCGGGCCCCGTAACTCCTCCTAGTTTAAAAGTTATGGCAGTTTTAGCATAGGAGGTTCCAACAGGAAAAATAATTGGCAGATTGGGGGCAAGCCGGGGCTTGCTCTTTTGTGCCTTGGGAGCAAGCCGGGGCTTGGGGTCTGGGCAGATTAGCAGCAAGGGAGCAAGCTGGGGCTTGCTCTTACAAAGGGAAATAGCAAGCTGGGGCTTGGGTACTCGAAATTTAAGTCTTCTAGTTGGTTTCTAATGCTACAAACTTGGAGTTTTAGTGATGGTGATGACTTGGGACTTGTTTTGGAATGGAATTGTAATCAAAATACATGTTGAAGTATATAATTAACAACAAACAATGAGATTAGAGAACACACAAGGCAAATTACGAAGATTAATCTCAGTTTTTCTAAGCAAGCGTTGAAGGAGTATTTCAAGGAGATTTTTGAGACGATTGCGATTCTAGGCTACGTGAAGGGTGTTTTTCAATATTCTTCGTCTTAGACTATTATTTATAATTGATAGGATGATTTCCATGATTTATTCAGTGTTTATTTAGTTTATTATGAACTAATTCACTTTTTTGGCTTGTGATGGATCCTTAAATGAATCGATGATTTTGTAAACTTTGATTTCCAATTTAATAAGCTATTTCCAGTTTATCTATATTAATTTTAGCTTGAATCTATGAATTGCCTGATCAACAATTCTTTTTTGAGTTGGATGGAATCGAGAGAGGATATTCAAATCTAGACCTAGTTGATATAGCATGTGTTCAGGATTTTGTTAATAGCTTAAACTTGATGAGTGTTAAGGTAGAGATATGCTTGACACCGCATGTAATCGGATAGAGAACTTATTATTCAACCTTCTTCAATTGTAATTCACATAGAGATATAGTGAGTTAGTTGCTTAAGGTGTTTAACAGATTTCTATCTTAATTGTGGATTGACGTTAATACGGTATTAGTGCATCGAGAGATGGTTAATACTACATTCATCTTCTTGATTAATAAACTGGGTAGTGCATTGAATTGGAATAAAAGTGTTAAAATCAGAGTGAAGCTTAGGGTGAAGTCATAAGTCTAATTTTTCATTAATTGTTTGAAATTCCGGATTTTGATATTTGTGATTGGTTTGTGATAGTTTAATTACTTTTTAATTTAGAATAATTATTTTTAATCATTGAATTGGATAGTTTAATAAAATTAGGATTAATGGGAAATTGATAATTGTGAAGTTAAGTTTCTTATTAAATTATCTCTGTGGGAACGATACTCTACTTATCACTTTATTACTTGTTAACCACGTATACTTGCGTGTTGTGCGTATATAGATTTTATCCAACAAGTTTTTTGCACTGCTGTTAAGGGGACTATTTAGTATAATTCTTAATAGTTTTACAATATTAGTTTAATTAATCCAGCTTTTACTTAGACATTTTTATTTTTGTATTGTTTCTTCTATTTCGTGTGTATGGAAGCGCTTTATGCAAACTCTCGGTCCAAAATCCGCATTTGTTGCCTTTTGAGGACGACATTGAGAAAAGGTTTCAAAGGTTGAGTATATGGATCAAGGAAACGAGGCAAGAATTCGAAACATCTGAAAAGGAAGCGGTAACAGTAATGGCAGCCGAAGATCGAAAAGCATTAAGGGATTTCGTAACACCCAAGGTGAGTGAACTGCAGTCAAGTCTCACTAAGCCAGCAATAGCAGCAAATACGTTCGAAATTAAGCATGGGATGATACAAATGATTCAGAATTAAGTTCAATTTGGGGGATTTGCAAATGACGATCCGAATGAGCATTTGGTCAGCTTTCTGGAAATGTGCGACACTTTTAGGTTCAATGGGGTTTCGGATGAGGTGGTGAGACTTCGATTGTTCCCATTCTCTTTACGGGACAAGGCTAAGAGTTGGTTTCATTCTCTACCGTCCGGTTTGATAACTACGTGGGAGGATTTAGCTCAGAAATTCCTCGCAAAATTCTTTCCACCGGCGAAAACTGTGAAGATGAGGAACGAAATTACGATGTTTGAACAGCAACATGGGGAGTCATTATATGAGGCTTAGGAGAGATACAAAGAACTGCTCAGAAAATGCCCACATCATGGATTGCCCTAGTGGCTATAAATGAACACCTTTTACAATGGACTACATGGGAATCTAAGGACAAGTATTAATGCAGCGTCGTGCGGAGCATTCATGGCTCAGAGTTGCGAGGAAACATACGAGTTGATTGAAACCATGGCGGCTAATAACTACCAGTAGCCCACAGCAAGAATGACACAGGCGAAGGCAACTGGGGTGTTAGAAGTAGATAGTATGACAGCGATACAAGCACAAATATCTACACTTTCAAAGATGCTGGAGTCGGTGAAAGCAGCACAAACACAACAAGCACAACAAACACAGCAAGTACTATAAATGGCAATAATATGCGAGTTATACGCGGGAGAGCACCCAACAGAGCAATGCACGATTAATCCAGCATTTGTGTAATTCATCAGCAATTACAACAGAATTCCGCAAAACACATATCAGAATACATACAATTAAGGAAATAGGAATCATCCAAATTTCTCATGGAGCAACAACCAGCAAAATCAAGCTTCACGACAATCATTTCCACCAGATTTCGAAACCAAAGAACAACCACTTTCAATATCAAGAAAGGAAATCTGATCCGAGGAAGCGTTGGCAAAGTTTATGACTAGCACCGAGTTGGCTATAAAAAATCAAGCTATGGTTATGAAATCACAAGAGATGTCGATCAAGAATCTAGAGAATCAGATGGGTCAAATAGCGTTGGCATTGAATAATAGACCACAAGGGACAATACCAAGTGACACCGAGAGAAATCCGAAGGGTAATCACGAGCAGTGTCAAGCCATTATGTTGAGAAGTGGAAAATAGCTTAAGGGTCAAGAGCTAGAAATTTTGGTTACAAAGGAGGTTAAACCAGAGAAAGAAAATACAATGGGTGAGGTAAAGAAAGGGAACAAAAAATAAATGGAAAAGAACAAACCAGTTAACGAGCCAGCCATTTATCCTCCCCCACCATTCCAGCAAAGAGTTCAAAAATAAAAATTAGACAAGCAATTTTGAAATTTTTTGGAAGTTTTCAAGAAACTTCAAATCAACATACCATTTGCAGAGGCCCTAGAACAAATGCCGAGCTACGCAAAATTTATGAAAGGGATTCTGTCAAGGAAGAAGAAATGGGAAGATTTTAAGACAGTTGCACTAACCGAAGAGTGTAATGCGGTATTATAGCAGAAATTACCACCAAAACTCAAGGACCCAGGGAGCTTTACTGTTCCATGCACGATCGGGAATATGCATTTCAACAAGTGTTTATGTGATTTGGGGGCTAGTGTAATCCTTATGCCATTGTCAGTATACTTAGAATTGGGTTTGCCTGCACCAAGGCCTATGAACATTACATTACAGTTGGCAGATAGGTCAGTGACATATCCGAGAGGCATAGTAGAGGACATTCTAGTGAAAGTGGATAAGTTTATATTCCCCGCGGACTTTATCATTCTTGATTTTGAGGAGGACAAGAACATCCCAATTATCCTAGGGAGACCATTTTTGACCATGGGCAGGACACTCATAGACGTACAAAAGGGAGAACTCAATATGAGGGTCCAAGTTAAAGAAGTAAAATTCAATGTGTTTAAGGGCATGAAATTTCCCACGGATGAGGAAGAATGTTTTCGAATGGATTTAATTGAGCAAATCATCGGTGAAGATATGAGCAAGGGTTTAGTTCACGATCCGTTAGAAATAATGTTATTGGGGGCTGAAGAGGCCGATGATATAGAATTGGTGGAGTACTTACAAATACTAGACTCATTGCCACAAGTTTCCAGATTTAGAACATCGTTCGAACCATTACAGACGGAGGAAGTAGCCGCAGAAAAACTGAAACCATCATTGGAAGAGCCACCAAAGCTGGAACTTAAGCCACTCTCTAAACACCTCAGGTATGCGTATTTAGGTAATTCAAATTCTTTACCTGTTATTATTTCTGTTGTACTTAATGAATTGCAGGAAAAAAAACTGCTAAGGGTGCTTAGGGAACACAAATCAGCGATCGGGTGGACAATTGCAGATATAAAGGGAATTAACCCTTCATTTTGCATGCACAAGATCTTAATGGAAGATGAGGCAAAACCGACGGTGGACCAACAGCAGCGACTTAACCCGATTATGAAGGAAGTTGTGAAGAAAGAAATCTTGAAGTGGTTAGATGCCGGCATCATCTACCCAATTTCCGACAGCAAATGGGTGAGTCCAGTGCAATGCGTGCCGAGAAAAAGAGGAATGACAGTGGTGCAAAATGATAACAATGAGTTGATTCCAACAAGGACAGTGACTGGCTAGAGGGTTAGTGTGGACAATAGAAAATTAAATAAAGCAACCTGCAAAGATCACTTCCCTCTACCTTTTATCGAGCAAATGTTGGATAGATTGGCGGGACATGCGTATTATTGCTTACTGGATGGATACTCGGGCTACAATCAAATTGTCATCGCTCCTAAGGATCAAGAGAAGACTACATTTACATGCCCATATGGTACGTTCGTATTCAGGAGGATGTCATTCGGATTGTGTAATGCACTGCTACTTTCTTTCCAATTGCATGCGTGATGGCCATCTTCTCGAGATATGGTGGAAAAGAATGTGGAAGTCTTCATGGACGATTTCTTTGTCTATGGAGATAATTTTGACGCGTGTTTGGAAAATTTGGTAATGGTCTTACAAAGATGTACCGACACAAATTTGGTCCTTAATTGGGAAAAATGCCACTTTATGGTGGAAGAAGGTATAATCTTGGGACACAAAGTCTCGGCGCAAGGATTGGAGGTCGATAAAGCAAAGCTGGAAACAATTGAGAAGTTACCTTTGCCAAGTTCAGTCAAAGGAATTAGAGGCTTTCTAGGACATGCTAGGTTCTATAGGAGATTCATAAAGGATTTTCCTAAAATGGCAAAACCCTTGTGCAGTCTTCTAGAGAAGGATTTGATATTCAACTTTGATGAGGAATGTAAGTTGGCCTTCGAGTTGTTGAAGAAAAAGCTGACTACAGCTCCTGTGATCATCGCTCCGGATTGGAATATGCCGTTTAAACTAATGTGTGATGCAAGTGATTATGCAGTTGAGGCTGTTTTGGGTCAACGCCGAGACAAGATATTTCATGCTATCTACTATGTAAGTAAAACACTCACAGAGACTCAATTGAACTACACAACTATAGAAAAAGAATTACTTGCAGTAGTGTACACATTTGATAAATTCCGGGCCTATTTGATCAGAACAAAGGTGATAGTCTACACGGATCATGCGACTATTCTGTATTTGATAGCGAAAAAGGATGCTAAGCCATGCCTTATTTGGTGGATTCTCCTACTACAAGAGTTTGATCTAGAAATAAAAGATTGAAAGGGGACGGAGAATCAGGTAGCCGATCACTTGTCTAGGCTGGAAAACCAAAAGAAATTGAAAGAGGACAAATGTGAAATCAATGAATCATTCCTGGACGAACAACTATTTGGAATAAATGCAGAATTTCCTTGGTATACGGATTATGCAAATTATCTTGTGAGCAACGTACTTCCACCTGATCTCACAAGACAACAGAAAAAGAAGTTTCTGCATGACGTGAAATGGTACATGTGGGATGAGCCTTACTTGTTCAAACAATGGCACGACAAGATGATTAGAAGGTGTGTGCCTTACCGTGAAGTGAAGAACATCCTGCATGAGTGTCACTCATCTGCATATGGCGGACATTATGGGAGTGAGAGGACAACAACGAAGGTGTTGCAATCTGGGTTTTATTGGCATACAGTATTCAAGGACGCCCACCATTTTGTTAAAACATATGATAGATGTCAAAGGGTGGGCAACATTTCAAAATAGAATGAGATGCCTCTACAAACGATTCTTGAAGTTGAAATTTTTGATGTATGGGGCATTGATTTCATGGGACCATTCCCTTCATCTTAGAAAAATTAGTATATCTTACTCGCAGTGGACTACGTATCAAAATAGGTTGAAGCTGCAGCATTACCAACAAACGATGCCAAGGTGGTCCTCAAATTCCTATAAAAGAATATTTTCACAAGGTTAGGCACACCAAGGGAAATTATCAGTGACGAAGGTAGTCACTTTTGCATCAAGTCATTCACAGCTCTATTAGTAAAATATGGGGTCAACCATAAGGTCGCTACAACATATCATCCCCAAACCAGTGGACAAGCTGAGGTCTCGAGTAGGGAAGTCAAGAGAATCTTGGAAAAAGTGGTGAATCCGAATCTAAAGGATTGGTCGCTCAGGTTGGATGACGCCTTGTGGGCCTATCGGACTGCTTACAAAACACCGATCGGGATGTCACCATATCAACTACTATACGGAAAGGCTTGTAACTTACCGCTCGAGTTATAGCACAAGGCTTATTGGGCAATTCAGAAACTCAATTTCGATCAAGCAGCTGTAGGGGAAAAAAGATTACAACAACTAAATGAGCTCGACAAATTTCGTCTTCAAGCCTACGAAAACTCCGAGTTATACAAGGAAAAGCTGAAAAGATGGCACGACCAAAAAATTATGCAAAGAACTTTCGAGCCAGGGCAATCAGTCCTTTTGTTCAACTCACGGTTGAGATTGTTCCCAGGCAAGCTTAAGTCGAGATGGTCAGGACCATTTATAATAAAAAGGGTTTTCCCTCACGGCGCCGTTGAAATCTACAGTTGGAATCCTTTAGAAACTTTTAAGGTCAATGGTGACAGATTAAAGCACTATTGGGGTGGCGAGTCCAACACGGATGTCATAGCTATCACACTTCCAGACGCACCATAAACAGGGAGTAGTCAGGCTGAACGACTTAAAATCAAGCGCTCACTGGGAGGCAACCAAATTTTTTATTTATTTTTATGCCTTTTCTTCATTTTTATTTTCTTAAGTAATTTTATCCATGCTAGTGAAATGGTAGTTTAGAATAATATGTGGTTTAGAATTTAGTCATGTAGTATTTAAAGTATACTTGATAGCTAAATAAGCTTATCCTCCATGCTTTAATTTGCTCAATATTTACTTATGAGTATGTTTCCATGTTGCTCAGGTACTCAAAGAAGCGATGAAATGCACTAAGGAATCAAGGAAGATGAAACCACAGTGCATCGGCTGAACAAAGAGCATTAGCAGAAGACCACCAAGCCTAGGCTTGCCTTTTAAAGCATATTGAGAAAGCTGGGGCTTGGGTCATCACTACCTTAACAGAATACCGCCAAGCCGAGGCTTGTCCTTTGTTCAGCACTAAGCAAGCCGGGGCTTGCCCCCTTACTACAGTGACCGAATAGACCCAAGCCGGGGCTTGCCTATCACAGTACAAAATAGCAAGCCGGGGCTTGCCCCCTTACTGCATTAGCAGCCCATAAGCAAGCTAGGGCTTGCTTTTTAATGAAGAAGAGGCAAGCCTGGGGCTTGTCATCCCGAAATCGAGCAAAGATTCATTCAGAAGTTATAGAGATGAAGCCATGATATCCCACTTCCATTCTACTTCAACTTCCTACAAGCCCACTCCTACACAACATACACCCATGACACATTACTTTCCATCTCATCACAATAATCAAACACAACCCCACTCCAACCACCTAGTCATCCACTACCCATCTACATAAATTCATCTCTATAAAACCACCCATTCACCACACAATCTAACAACCTTAATTCACACCAATCGGAAGTTCAAGGATAGGATTTGTGCAAATCTCTACAACCAAAGTCGACATATATTGAACGTAAGAAGTTGGTTTTCCAATTCCTCATCTTCTATCACCATAGTTCAAGCCAAATCACCAAGTTGTGGGAATTTCAAGTCTCGCACACTAAGTGCTCGACAAATTATTGAAGTGAAGTTTAGGGGAAATTTTTGTTAAAGCTCATAAATTCCAAATCAATGGCACCAAACCCGGCATTAAAAAGGCAACGAGGAGAGAGTTCGGTGGCCACACAACCAACACGAACCTTTGATAGGCGAAAATTCATAAGTGCCGCCGCCACCGACCGTTACGACTATATGGTGATAAAATCACTAACACCTGAGCGGGGGTTGGCACCTGAGCCTATGGATGGTGAAATGGTGCAACAAATATGTCAAAAAGGTTGGAATAAATTCACAGCAGAGCCCAAGGCCGCAGTGGTAAGTGTGGTCAAAGAATTCTATGCTAACGCCGAGGATAAGGCCCCCTACAATGCTTTTGTACGTGGTAGGTTAGTGCCTTTCAGTACCGACGCCATCAACATGTACTATCAGTTACGACCACCGAGACATTGCCAGTACCAACACTTATGTGATAATGATCCAGATTATGAGGCTATTATGCAGAAGATGACAAAGCCAGGTACCTCGTGGAAAAAATCAAATCATGGAGGCACTATCTTTCGCAGTAAGGATCTCAGTCAATATGGGAAGATATGGTACCCCTTTCTGTGCGCTAAGTTACTTCCATCTACACATACATCAGATATGCCCAAGGATAAAGCAAAGGTTTCAGATGCCATGGTACAAGATTTCATCATCGACATAGGGGCTATAATTAACTTTTCAATCTGAAGATGCCTTCGAGGACCATACTCTGACGGATTGCCACACCCATCACTCATTTGTGGGTTGTGTATACAGGCGGGAGTGTGTTGGTCAGATGATGAGATAACCCAGATGTCGTTGCAGACACTCGACTCGAGAATGATTGCAAGATATGTTGTGTGGCCCGGAGGCGAGTCGCACCCGAGAGGAGTAGGATTTTTATTTCCCTCAGCCTCGGAGGATGAGGCTGATGCTGAGGACACCTCAGATGACGATGAGTTTCATGGGAATGCGGTAATGGAAGAGACATCACAACAGCCCAGAGTAATATCTAGCCCTCAATTCCTCAACCTTTAACGATAAGTGGATGAGCACAACAAGGAAGCACGAAGAGAAATACGGAGACTAGTGGCAAGGCAGGACCACATGTATGAGGCCATGAATTTATCTTTCGCCTCATTGAACACTACGCTCCAGAGTTTCAATCCTACTGCCCAATTCCCATACCAGCAACCAGCACCAATGCCAAGGTTCCCACCCAGCGATTCCGATGAAGAACAACAACCACCACCAACCCAGACTTAGGCGATTAAAGGGAAATCCCCTCTTATTTATTGCTTTATCTATACAATGAGGACATTGTAATTTTCAAGTTTGGGGGATTTAGTTGCATGTTACATGTTGCATATTTAAATTCATTAGCTAGGTTGCATATGTTAGTTCATGGTTTATGTTTAGGATTATTTAATGTTGCATTCAGGTAATCATGTAGTTGCATAGTAGCTTAGGAATGTAAATAGTTTTTATTTATCTTTGCAATCATGTTATGTTTACCACATATATGTAAAAAAAATAATCAAAAATTTGAAAATAAAAGTTAGTTAATATGTTCATCTTGCATAAGTCCAGCTGTTTGATAGTTACAGTCTATTTTGGCCAATGATGAGAATGGGATTGGATAGACAAGTATAATACTGATTATTAGAACTTTTGATGTGATTTCTTGTTATGAATTGAATCTTTTTCTATTTGAAACTGGTATAAGAAGGATAGCACAGTAAGAACAACTTGTTGATTGATTGAGTTTAAATTGATACATAATAGGACTCTAAAGGAGAATGCTAGTTTGAATGAAAGAATAATAAGAATAAGAAGTGATTGCTAAAATTAGACAAGAACCTAAGTTTGGGGGAATATTTGGGGTATATAAGCTATATATATAAAAAAACAGAGAATAAAATGGGAAATAAGAGCAAAAAGCCCCCGTAGATGAAAAATAAAGCATAAGTATCCCATGTTGACTCTCGATATTGGTAATTGTTTGATTTTAATTGGATCTAGCTTGTTTTTGAATTTCTTGAGTTTACACTGTATGATACCTTCAAAGAGACTGGTTATGTGTTAAATTTGATTTTATATCAATTAGCATTGTTGTTGAGTACACACGCACTATATTAGTAATAACAGTCTAAGATTTGATGATTGATCAGTAAATTACTGATGAGTTTTGATATGATGTATTATCATGTTTACTTGATTTCCCTGAGGCCGGGCAAAAAGACTTGTGTTTATCAATACTGCTAGATTCGTAGGCATGTAGATTAGTTGCATTCCATTCCATTGCATTATGTTGCATTTTTGTTTTGTTTTTGCTTGAGGACAAGCAAAGGTTTAAGTTTGGGGGTATTTGATAAGTCGATTTTATACCTACTTATCTGGCATCTATTACTTGAATTATTTGCAAAAATCTCGTGTTTCTTAGTTACTTTTCATGCATTTTGTTTCCATTTTGTAGATTATATGCATGGAAGCGGAGTGAGCAACTATTGGTATAAAAGTTGCAAGGAAAAGCAATTCCGGATATAGTTCGGGTTTTAATGTTCATTTTATGTGCATTTCATGTTCGTGGCATAGAACTTGGATTATGTTGAGGAACTCTTTCTTGGCATTCCGGAACGTCTTGCATTATTCTAATAGGAAGTTCGGATGCGAGAGTATGTCCGTCTAGCAACAAAAACAAAGTTAAGAGTTGTTTTGGTTGTCATTACACAGCAGCAGCTGCTTCCAATGCAATTTCGACCTTCATCCATTTGTTATTTCTGAAAGCTCGAAGAATTAAAGTTGTAGAGCTCGTCGATAGCTTCGATTTGATAGGTCGCGGGCCTCGTAACTCCTCCCCGTTTAAAAGTTATGGTAGGTTTAGTAGAGGAGGTTCCAGCAGGAAAAATAATTGGCAGATTGAGGGCAAGCCGGGGCTTGCTCTTTTGTGCCTTGGGAGCAAGCCGGGGCTTGGGCTCTGGGCGGATTAGCATCAAGGGAGCAAGTTGGGGCTTGCTCTTACAAAGGGAAATAGCAAGCTGGGGCTTGGGTACTCAAAATTTAAGTCTTCTAGTTGGTTTCTAATGCTACAAACTTGGAGTTTTAGTGATGGTGATGACTTGGGACTTGTTTTGGAATGGAATTGTAATCAAAATACATGTTGAAGTATATAATTAACAACAAACACTGAGATTAGAGGACACACAAGGCAAATTACAAAGATTAATCTCAGTTTTCTAAGCAAGCGTTGAAGGAGTATTTCAAGGAGATTTTCGAGATGATTGCGATTCTAGGCTACGTGAAGGGTGTTTTTCAATATTCTTCGTCTTAGACTATTATTTGTAATTTAAAGGATGATTTCCATGATTTATTCAGTGTTTATTTCGTTTATTATGAACTAATTCACTTTTTAGGCTTGTGATGGATCCTTAAGTGAATCGATGATTTTGTAAACTTTGATTTCCAATTTAATAAGCTATTTCCAGTTTATCTATATTAATTTGAGCTTGAATCGATGAAGCCTGATCAACAATTCTTTGTGGAGTTGGATGGAATCGAGAGAGGATATTCAAATCTAGACCTAGTTGATATAACATGTGTTCAGGATTTTGTTAATAGCTTAAACTTGATGAGTGTTAAGGTAGAGATATGCTTGACACCGCATGTAATCGGATACAGAACTTATTCTTCAACATTCTTCAATTGTAATTCACATAGAGATATAGTGAGTTAGTTGCTTAAGGTGTTTAACGGATTTCTATCTTAATTGTGGATTGACGTTAATACGGTATTAGTGCATCGAGAGGTGGTTAATACTATGTTCGTGTTCTTGATTAATAAACTGGGATAGTGCATTGAATTAGAATAAAAGTGTTAAAATCAGAGTGAAGCTTAGGTTGAAGTCATAAGTCTAATTTTCCATTAATTGTTTGAAATTCTGGATTTTGATATATATGATTGGTTTGTGATAGTTTATTTAATTTTTAATTTAGAATAATTATTTTTAATCATTGAATTAGATAGTTTAATAAAATTAGGATTAATAGGAAATTGATAATTGTGAAGTTAAGTTTCTTATTAAATTGTCTCTATGAGAACGATACTCTACTTATCAATTTATTAATTGTTGACCACGTATACTTGTGTGTTGTGCGTATATATATTTTATCCAACAATAGGGAGACCGAGTTTGTAATAGACATTGTGCCATGAGTGGCACCAGTTTCCAGGGCACCGTATCGTATGGCGCCAGTGGAGATGAAGGAGTTAATGATACAGTTACAAGAACTATTGGGCATGAAGTACATACAACCGAGTGTTTCACCCTGGGGAGCACCGGTAGTGTTTGTTAAGAAGAAGGATGGATCGTTAAGACTTTGTATCGACTATAGAGGGTTGAAAAAATTAACAATAAAGAATAAATACCCATTGCCCAGGATCGATGATCTTTTTGATCAATTGAAAGGAGCTAAGTATTTTTCTAAAATAGATTTAAGAACGGGGTATCACTAGTTAAAGGTTAGGAAGGAAGATGTACCGAAGACAACATTCAGGACTCGTTATGGTCATTACGAGTTTTTGGTGATGTCATTTGGATTGACTAATGCACCAGCTGCATTTATGGATATGATGAATAGAGTGTTCAAACAATATTTGGACAAGTTCGTCGTGGTTTTTATTGATGATATTCTAGTCTATTCTAAGACGCCAGAAGATCATGCTGAACACCTAAGAATAGTGTTGGAGACACCGAGGAAGGAGAAGTTGTATGCGAAGTTCACTAAGTGTGAATTTTGGTTGGAAAAGGTACAATTTTTAGGTCATGTCATTGACCATGAGGGGATTTTGGTAGATCCAGCGAAGGTGGAAGCTGTGATGAATTGGGAACAACCGAAAATGCTGATTGAGGTGCGGAGTTTCCTAGGGTTAGCGGGATACTATCAGAAATTCATCCAGGATTTTTCAAAGATAGCTACTCCATTGACTAACTTGACAAGGAAGACGGTGAAATACGTGTGGACTGATAAATTTGAAGACAATTTTCAAGAACTGAAGAAGAGGTTGAGTGAAGCACCTGTTTTGTCATTACCCGATGACATAGGAAATTTCGTAGTTTATAGTGATGCTTCGCATAGAGGGCTTGGTTGCGTGCTCATGAAGCATGGCAAGGTCATTGCGTATGCATCAAGGCAGTTGAAAGATTATGAGAAAGTTTATCCTACTCATGATCTGGAACTGGCCGCGGTAGTTTTTGCCTTAAAGATATGGAGACATTATCTTTACGGAGAAAAATGTGAGATATATACAGACCATAAGAGTCTAAAATATATCTTCACACAGAAGGAGTTGAATATGAGATAGAGGAGATGGCTGGAGTTGATAAAGGATTACAATTGTGAAATCCTGTATCACCCTGAAAAAGTCAATGTAGTCGTTGATGCCTTAAGTTGGAAGGGTCGGGAGAAGTTATCTATGTTAACGGGTCAAACTGAGTTAATAACAGAGATGCCTATGATGGAAATAGAAGTGAAGTTTCCAAGAGAAGTGGGGCAGTTACTGTTTGCGACAGAGATTCAATCTACCATCGTAGAGAGAGTTAAGGAGGTGCAGCTCAAAACTGATGAGTGTGACCGGGTAAAGGAACGACTAACGAATGAAAAAGATATTAGGTACAGTCTTGATAACGATGGATTATTGAGATTTGAAGGAAGAATTTGGGTTCTGAATGAGACGGAATTAAAGGAGCAGGTATTACAAGAGGCTCGTAGTTCAAGGTTTTTGATTCATCCTGGTAGTAATAAGATTTATCAAGACCTTCAACAGAGTTTTTGGTGGCCGAACATAAAGAGAGAGATAGTCGAGTATGTGAGTAGGTGCTTGACTTGTCAGAAAGTTAAGGCCGAACATCAACGACCAAATGGCTTGTTATAGTCATTGGAGATTCCGAAGTGGAAGTTAGAGCATATCACAATGGACTTTGTGGTTGGACTTCCGACTACAACGAAAGGGTATGATGCGATTTGGGTAATAGTAGATCGATTGACGAAGTCGGCTCACTTTTTGCCAATTAGGGTCAAGTATAATTTGGACCAGTTAGCTAAACTTTATGTTAAGGAAATAATTTCCAGACATGGAGTACCAGTATAGATTGTGTCAGATCGTGATCCATGATTCCCATCGAATTTTTGGAGGAGTCTGCAGGAGCAGTTGTGAACGCAGTTGAAGCTAAGTAAGGCGTATCATCCACAAACTGATGGACAGAGCGAGAGAAAAATTCAGACGTTAGAAGATATGTTAAGATCTTGCGTCATGGATTTCAAGGGTAGTTGGGATGATCATCTACCATTTGTAGAGTTTTCGTATAATAATAGTTATCATGCAAGCATGGGTATGCTGCCTTACGAAGCTTTGTACGGAAGAAAGTGTTGAACACCATTATGTTGGGATGAAGTGGGAGAAAGCCAAATGCTAGGGCCAGAATTGGTGCAAAAAACAACGGATATAGTGAAGTTGATACGAATGCATCTCGTCGCGGCTCAAGACAGGTAGAAGAAGTATGCGGACTCGCATCAAGAAAATAGGGAGTTTAAAGTAGGCTCCTACGTGTTTCTTAAGGTACCTCCCTGGAAAGGAAAGATACGCTTTGGAAAGAAGGGAAAGTTAAGTCCAATGTTTATAGGACCTTTTGAAGTGTTAAAATGGGTAGGTGAGGTAGCTTATATGATAACATTACCTCCAGACTTAGAACGAATATATAATGTGTTTCACGTATCCGTGTTACGTCCTTATAAGTCGAGTTATAAGCACGTAATAGAGTATGATCCTATTCATATCGAGAAGGACTTAACGTATGAAGAGATGCCAATTCAAATTATCGATAGAAAAGAGAAAGTTCTACGGAACAAAGTCATACCTTCCGTGAAGGTGTTATGGAAGAACCGCGATATAGAAGAGGCAACATGGGAATTGGAAGAAAAGATAAGAAAGGATTACCCTCAATTGTTTGCGTAATGTGAGACGAGATTCTGAGGATAGAATCTTTATGAGGGGGGAAGAATGTAACGACCGAGAAATTCAGAATCCTTTGTAAAATAATTTTATTTAATTAATAATGAATAAAATTATATTACTTGTTATTATTTTATGTTAGTAAGATGAATGTCGTTCTATAACCTAGAAACGTCAGAAAGTCATAGTATTTTAACTACGTATATGAATTAAAGTGTTTGAATTTCCAAGACAAAAATAAAAGTTTTCCGAGAAATTTTTCGAAAAACCCTATTTATCGATATTTGCTCGGGAATTATTTTTGAACTTCTGAGAAATAGGTAAAGATATAATATCGAAGTGAATTGGATTATGTAATAATAATTCAAGTGTGGAAAACGTGATCTTTCGCATGCAGACGTAATTCGAGAATGTTAGGAAAATAAAGAGTTAGAAGTTATTGAAATGATCGTATGATGTATATGTATTATACGAGGTATTGAATAAGAAGTATGATCTGAGTATGTATGAAGGATGAGATATCGTATATTGTGAATTAATATACGAAAGAGAATACGAGTATAATAAGTGGAGAATATGTAATAAGATTTTTAGCCATAAGAATTGGACTTGTAGGATTTGGTAGAGTCTAATGGAATATAATGTGCAAGCCCAAGTGTGGAAAATGTTAAAGCCCAAGTGGTTATTAAGGTAAAGTCCAAAGAAAATTAATGCAAGCCCAAAATGAATAAGCTAAACTAATTAAACTAAGCCCAATAAATGATCCAATGGGTAAAGCTTGATCCATGGGGCAATCCATGGGTGTACTTGGTGACCAAGAATTTTGAGTGGTGACCAAGAAATTAGTGTAATGACCAAGCAAAGGATATGATTTGTGTTGGATAAGCTAACTTAATTAAGAAGTAATGAATAGTAAGGAGGTTAGTTTAAGGAGGTGGGATATGGCTTTTGACCGTTATGCCCTAACTTAGGAAATCCTATAAATAGAAGGCTTTGGATTTCATTATTGTTTGTTCATTTTCATCTAACACAAATAACTTAAGTGTTAGAGAGAATAAGCACTTATAAGCTAAACTTCCATATTTGTTTCAAGAAGAAGAAAAACTAGTTCATCAAGGGTAAGACTCTTGTCCTTTAATCTTCCATCTCTTCCATGATAGCTTGATAGGGAAGTGATGGTCTTGTATGCTAAGAATGATAAGAATGAATAAAATAAGGACTTAAGTCCTAATAAGCCGAGAATAAACACTTTATTCATAGATAAGCTATGAATTAAGTAAGAACTTGTACGACTTGTGTCATGTTTTCATGAATGTTGTTAACATGATGAAAGTATGTAAGAATGATGAATAAAGGACTTAAATTATCATCATTCATGAGAATATAAACTATAAGTAGTTTATACTTTGATAAGTTATAAACTCATGAAAAATAAGCTATAAGTTATCATGAAAATAAGTTGATGTAATTTGTAGGTTGACATGTCCGTATGATGAATTGAATTCATTTAGAACGATGATCAAATCCTAAGTATCGAAGTTTTACCGGAATTCACACGATTGGACGATAATCGTCGAATTCGTGAAATTCTCGAAATGGAAGTCAGATTTTTTGTTCGAACTTGGAAACGTTGGTTTTCGATGGAGACAAGTCTTATTTGGAATTATAGAGTTACGGACTCAAAAAATGGCCGAATTCCGACTTAGAACGAAGAAACAAGCGTTGAACGTTCACAAACATTTATCATTTTCGTTAAAAATGAACCAATAGGTGAATTTTGAGTTAACGAAGTCAAAAATATAAAATTCTTGCATGAACATGTAGAGTATATGATTTGTGAGCTAATGGCTTTTGAACAAGCCAATTCGGACTTAAAATGATTAAATTTGGAGTCCGGGAAGTTCATTATGTAAATACAAAATTTTCATTGTTTGGTGCAGCGAATGCCATGTGACTCCATTGAGCATAATGGTGGTATTTAAACTGCAGTGTACTGATCTTGGACATATCTGCAGAGTCACGCCACGGCGCGACCAAGAGAGCTAAGTGTGGCACTGCAGTGCCAAGGTCGGATGATAGGTACTGCTAACCAGCGCCGCATCGCAAGTTGTAGGGTGTTGATTGGCGCCGCATTGCCAGTCCTAGGGCTTGGTCAGTAAAGAAGGTTTACAAGTA
Organism: Panax quinquefolius; assembly: GCA_020205615.1. NCBI lineage: Eukaryota > Viridiplantae > Streptophyta > Magnoliopsida > Apiales > Araliaceae > Panax > Panax quinquefolius. The sequence continues at coordinate 74,534,484 of CM035168.1, forward strand.
TAGACTGAATGGTAATTGATTAGTAAAGAAGTGAAGCATAATTATTATATTGTTAAAGCTTTATTAAACCTTAAGTATGAAACATAAAGGTTGAAGATAAGTAATTAAACATGAACGTATGAACAATGAGAACTATAACGGCAAGCCAGAATCAATAGTAATAGATCTAATATAGAATTAGATTGAGAAGAAGGGTAAGATTCATTAGGAACCATGTATGTTCATTCGTGACCTAATGTGTATGCCATGTGATCATGTATTGTAGAGACTTTAAAGACTCAAACAGAAAGTAATTGTATCGTAACAGACGCTGATGGCAAGTATTCTAACCCTTGTTTCAGTTTAATCTGGACAAGCTTTATGGTTCATGTATTCTTACGCATGAATTATTTTATGATGAAGTCAAAGCCAATTCTTTCGGCTAGACTTATGATATGTTGGATTTCTTACAATCTATCAATGTATGGTCAATGTATTACCAAGTTATATTAGTGTGGTTTTCAAATGAAGACTGTGTATGCTAAAATGTTTTGTCGTCAAACGACAAGCACGTGAGGTTTCCACAACTTAAATGTACATACATTTAATGAATGTAGTGTTGATCAACATAGAGTACTATATGCTGATCACCTAGACGTACTCGTAAGAAATGTCGGACTTACGGACTTTGTGCCGGGATGTCCTTTTTAAATAAAGTATGAAATGCTCAAGGTCTTGGATCGAAATTGATGTTTTACTGAATATTGTTATTGTAAAACGTTTTAAAGAAAAGAGAAGTGCTATTTTGAATTATCGATAGTACTTCATAACTATTGTTCAGTTATTGAAGATATATGATTTATATGATTCAAGCATATTGTTTATTAGAATTGTTGTACTTGTTGAGCTAGTCATGCTCACTCTTTCTTGAACCATATGAACGCAGCTAAGACCGAACGGACCGAAGGATCCGGCAAGTATAAATAAAAGGTGAAGACGAACCCGTAGAATACCTATGTAATAGTACATGTTTAATGTTTTAATATATTTGATATTATGATAAGAACAAATGTAATGGTTATAAAGAACCTGGGGAATGTTAATATTATTTTGAATATATAGAAGACATATTCGTTCCTTTGAGACTTTTCAATTGAATGTATGTGTGAATGGTAGTACTGTGTAGCACCATCTGTCGGGTTAGAAGATACCCAAATTTGGGGGCGTCACAGGTTGGTATCAAAGCATTAGGTTATAAAACTTAAGGGGGGAAATTAAAACCTTAAGAGAAGTCAAAGAAGTAAAAGAAGAAAATAACCTTATAAAAATGCATTATGAATATGTTATGTGTTTTTTATTATTCTCTTGGCGATGTACTTAACCAAGAGAGCTAAGTGTGGCGCCGCATGGCATGAAGTAGGATGATAGAGTCTTGCTAACCCGCATACATATCATGATTTTAAGGTGTTGATTGGCGCCGAATCGCCAGTCCTAGGGTTTGGTTAGTAAAGAAGGTTTACAAGTATAGAATGAATGGTAATTGATTTGTAAAGAAGTGAAGCTTAATTATTATATTGTTAAAGCTTTATTAAACCTTAAGTATGAAACATAAAGGTTGAAGATACATAATTGAACATGAACATAAGAACAATGAGAACTATAACGGCAAGAGAATTCAATAGTAACAGATCTAATATAGAATTAGATTGAGAAGAAGGGTAAGATTCATTAGGAACCATGTATGCTCATTCGTGACCTAATGTGTATGCTATGTGATCATGTATTGTAGAGACTTTAAAGACTCAAACAAAAAGTAATTGTCTTAGTAATATCGAATTTGAGGCAAGTATTCTAACCCATGTTTCAGTTCAATCTGGATAAGCTTTGTAGTTCATGTATTCTTACGCATGAATTATTTAATGATGAAGTCAAAGCCAATTCTTTCGGCTAGACTTATGATATGTTGGATTTCTTACAATCTATCAATGTATGGTTAATGTATTACCAAGTTATATTGGTGTGGTTTTCAAATAAAGACTGAGTATGCTAAAATGTTTTATTATCAAACCAGCGAAAGGTTGCCACAACTTAAACATACATACATGCCACAACTTAAACATACATACATTTAATGAATGTAGTGTTGATCGATATAGAGTACTATAAAAAACCACACACTAGGCTTGTATATATATATACATTGTGTGTAAGAAATCGTTTGTGATAAAACATTTACCATACTATGGTCTTTATTATTAAATAATTCCATACACATAACTACAAAGCTTGTGCATTGAACTAAAACATACATACTTGTTCCTAAAATCACATACATTCTCTTAATCTAAAAGTCTATATTAGATTTGACATTAGGTCACGAATTAAATACATTCGCTTGATCTAATTCTATATTAGATCATTATTTCTTCGTTATAGTTCTCATTGTTCTTATGTTCATGTTCAATTGATCTTCAACCTTGATGTTTCATACTTAAGGTTTAATAAAGCTTTAACAATATAATAATTAAGCTTCACTTCTTTACTAATCAATTACCATTCGCCTATAGTTGTAAACCTTCTTTATCGACTCAAACCCTAGGACTTGCTACTAATGCAATCAACACCCTTCAACTCGCGATGCTACCGTTACATCTTATCATCCCATTGCACCATGGTGCCACAATTAGCTTTTTGGTCACGCCACATTCTCAAGATTATGTGAACTTCTCAATAGACTCCAAAATTTTTTTATTCATTTTAACTTCCCGGACTCCAAATTTGATCATTTTAAGTCCGAATTGGCTTGTTCAAAAGCCATTAGCTCACAAATCATATACTCTACGTGTTCATGCAAGAATTTTATATTTTTGACTTCGTTAACTCAAAATTCACCTATTGGTTCATTTTTAACGAAAATGGTAAATGTTTGTGAACGTTCAACGCTCGTTTCTTCGTTCTAAGTCGGAATTCGGCCATTTTTGAGTTTGTAACTCTATAATGCCAAATAAGACTTGTCTCCATCAAAAACCAACGTTTCCAAGTTCAAACACAAAATCTGACTTCCATTTCGAGAATTTCATGAATTCGACGATTATCGTCTAATCGTGTGAATTCCGGCAAAACTTCGATACTTAGGATTTGCTCATCGTTCTAAATGAATTCAATTCATCATACAGACATGTCAACCTACAAATTACATCAACTTATTTTTATGATAACTTATAGCTTATTTTTCATGAGTTTATAACTTATCAAAGTATAAACTACTTATAGTTTATATTCTCATGAATGATGATAATTTAAGTCCTTTATTCATCATTCTTACATACATTAATCATGTTAACAACATTCATGAAAACATGACACAAGTCTTACAAGTTCTTAATTAATTCGTAGCTTATCTATGAATAAAGTGCTTATTCTCGGCTTATTAGGACTTAAGTCCTTATTTTTTTTCATTCTTATCATTCTTAGCATACAAGACCATCACTTCACTATCAAGCTATCGTGGAAGAGATGGAAGATTAAAGGACAAGAGTCTTACCCTTGATGAACTAGTTCTTCTTCTTTTTGAAACAAATATGGAAGTTTAGCTTATAAGTGCTTATTCTCTCTAACACTTAAGTTATTTGTGTTGGATGAAAATGAACAAGCAATAATGAAATCCAAAGCCTTCTATTTATAGGATTTCCTAAGTTAGGGCATAACGGTCAAAAGCCACATCCCACCTCCTTAAACTAACCTCCTAATTATTCATTACTTCTTAATTAAGTTAGCTTGTCCAACACAAATCATATCCTTTACTTGGTCATTACACTAATATCTTGGTCACCACTCAAAATTCATGGTCACCAAGTACACCCATGGATTGCCCCATGGATCAAGCTTTACCCATTGGATCATTTATTGGGCTTTTAGCTTATTCATTTTGGGCTTGCATTAATTTGCTTTGGACTTTACCTTAATAACCACTTATGCTTTAACATTTTCCACACTTGGGCTTGCACATTATATTCCATTGGACTACCAAATCCTACAAGTCCAATTCATATGGCTAAAAATCTTATTACATATTCTCCACGTATTATACTCGTATTCTCTTTCGTATATTAATTCACAATATACGATATCTCATCCTTCATATATACTCATATCATACTTCTTATTCAATACCTCGTATAATACATATACATCATACGATCATTTCAATAACTTCTAACGTTTTATTTTCCTAACATTCTCGAATTACGTCTGCATGTGAAAGATCACGTTTTCCACACTTGAATTATTATTACATAATCCAATTCACTTCGATATTATATCTTTACGTATTTCTCAGAAGTTCAAAAATAATTCCCGAGCAAATATCGATAAATAGTGTTTTTCAAAAAATTTCTCGGAAAACTTTTATTTTTGTCTTGGAAATTCAAATACATTAATTCATTTACGTAGCCAAAATACTACGACTTTCTGACGTTTCTAGGTTATAGAACGACATTCATCTTACTAACATAAAATAATAACAAGTAATATAATTTTATTCATTATTTATTAAATAAAATTATTTTACAAAGGATTCTGAATTTCTCGGTCGTTACATTCTTCCCCCCTCATAAAGATTCTATCCCCAAAATCTCGTCTCACATTACGCAAACATTTGAGGGTAATCCTTTCTTATCTTTTATTCCAATTCCCACGTTGCTTCTTCTACATCATGGTTCTTCCATAACACCTTCACGGAAGGTATGACTTTGTTCCGTAGAACTTGCTATTTTCTATCGATAATTTGAATTGGCATCTCTTCATACGTTAAGTCCTTCTCGTTATGAATAGGCTCATACTCTATTACGTGCTTATAATCCGACTTATAAGGACGTAACATGGATACGTGAAACACATTATGTATTTGTTCTAAGTCTGGAGGTAATGCTATCATATAACTACCTCACCTACCCGTTTTAACACTTCAAAAGGTCCTATAAACATTGGACTTAACTTTCCCTTCTTTCCAAAGCATATCTTTCCTTTCCAGGGAGATACCTTAAGAAACACGTAGGAGCCTACTTTAAACTCCCTATTTTCTCAATGCGAGTCCGCATACTTCTTCTTTCTGTCTCGAGCCGCGACGAGATGCATTCGTATCAACTTCACTATATCAGTTGTTTTTTGCACCAATTCTGGCCCTAGCATTTGGTTTTCTCCCACTTCGTCCCAACACAATGGTGTTCAACACTTTCTTCTGTACAAAGCTTCGTAAGGCAGCATACCTATGCATGCTTGATAACTATTATTATACGAAAACTCTACTAATGGTAGATGATCATCCCAACTATCCTTGAAATCTATGACGCAAGATCTTAACATATCTTCTAACGTCTGAATTTTTCTCTCGCTCTGTCCATCAGTTTGTGGATGATACGCATTACTCAGCTTCAACTGCGTTCACAACTGCTCCTGCAGACTCCTCCAAAAGTTCGATGTGAATCGTGGATCACGATCTGACACAATCGATACTGGTACTCCATGTCTAGAAATTATTTCCTTAACATAAAGTTTAGCTAACTGGTCCAAGTTATACTTGACCTTAATTAGTAAAAAGTGAACCGACTTCGTCAATCGATCTACTATTACCCAAATCGCATCATACCATTTCATTGTAGTTGGAAGTCCAACCACAAAGTCCATTGTGATATGCTCTCACTTCCACTCCAAAATCTCCAATGACTGTAACAAGCCATTTGGTCGTTGATGTTCGGCCTTAACTTTCTGACAAGTCAAGCACCTACTCACAGACTCGGCTATCTCTCTCTTCATGTTTGGCCACCAAATATTCTGTCGAAGGTCTTGATAAATATTATTACTACCAGGATGATTCAAAAACCTTGAACTATGAGCCTCTTGTAATACCTGCTCCTTTAATTCCGTCTCATTCAAAACCCAAATTCTTCCTTCAAATCTCAATAATCCCTCGTTATCAAGACTGTACCTAATATCTTTTTCATTGGTTCCCGTGATGAACATTTTTAGTTGTAAGCAGCTTGTAAATTATTCACGGTGTTTGAATTTCCTTAGATAACTTTCATGCCCATGAGGAGTTCGGCACTGCTGTATATTATTTTCTCGAAGATGCTTCGCATCTCGAAAATAAAAGCAACTAAGCCGAACATTTAATAATAAAATGGACGTATTAAAAGGTCTCAATTACTATTGAGCACAGGGTTTGAAAAACCACTTTTACAAAACCTCATTGCTATTCATGTTTAAAACTAAATTTTTCATATAAATTCAAATCCTTTGTATATAGGTGCGAATGAGGCCTCACACTACTTTCAAATAACAACACATTGACCCACACAAACACAAACACATTCATATAATAGTTTCTTGAAAAGTGGCGGTCACCGTGGTAACATGGATGTCGGGGGTGCCTAACACCTTCCCTCTGCATAAGCAAGCCCCCGAACCCAAATGAATCTCAATTTCAGAGACCCGTTTAGTAGTGTCATATCACTGGGTCAATGTCCAAACCTCTTCTCGGTTGCGTTGGTGCAACCAGTTAAAAACACCAACTGGCGACTCTTTCAGTTAAATCGTCGACATATACATGTCGGACCTTTTCACTTGTTTTTTTTTAAAAATCTCACCTAACATGATAACACCAAAGAACAAGAACAGAAAAGGGACAACTAAAATTCCCGATGTCGACAGGTCTGTAGACACTCAAAATTTTGGTTTCCTGTTACTAACTATGCAGGAGGACAAAAACATCTTTTTTTAAACTCCAAAGATAACCATGGAGGACCACAACATCAATTCTAACCCCAGAGATAGCCCGGTAAAGCAATTTTCTAACCCCGGAGATAGCCCTGTGAAATCAGTTGCCAACCCCAGAAATAACCCTAGAAAAGTTAGTTCTAACCCTGTAAATAACCCCAGAGGAACAAGTGCAAATCCCAGGGTACACCCCAGGAGGTCAAACAAACCTCAGAGATAACCCTGAGGACATTCAGAGTCAACAGTAGGCTAATCTTAGAGATAACCCTGAGAAAAGACTGCTACAACTGTGCCAAAATCGGAGTTAACCCCGAGAGGGGCAAAATGATCATTTTATCAACTCAACTTCAACTCAAATAACATTAACTTATTTCAACTCAAACTTCTTCAAAAGAAGTCAGACAAGAACCATATCTAAACTTTTGAGCGTGAACTACGCAAAACGGCTCAACGGACTACCTGACAAAAACCCAGAAATGCCATTTTAGTTATGGACCCATCTTCCTAGAAACCAAAAGGGTAAATCCTATGTCATTTCATAGCTCTCAGAAAGAGCTTTCCAGAATGGTAAGGCACGCTTCCATCGGACTCCCAGATTAAAAGTTATGAAGGTTCGAGCGAACAACGCGTCATTCGAGTGCACACACTTCGAGACGGTGGGACCCACGTTGCCTGGGGCACTCCGGGAAGCCGCAGGTACACCTGCTACTGCCGTAGGTACACCTGTGACTCCCTCCTCTATAAATAGAGGGCTTGGGGTGGCCATATTTTCAAGAGAAAAGGCGAGGAAGCCCTGTCCAATTTGCTCTGTACATACTATAAACAGAGTAATTTCTCATTTTAAACACTTGTGAGCTCATATATTGTCATATTTTTATCGGCGGAAGCAGAGTGTTCATCCATTTAAAGCTATAAAAGTGTTCTTTGGTAGTCCACTGTAAGCCTTCTTACACACTTTAAAGCCTTTCTCTTCATCTTTGTACATACTCTTCTTCATGTTGAGAGTCCTGTTGTGTGTGTATGCCAGGACTTCGGTCTGTGGTTTTCATTTCTGTCTATATATATATATATATATATATATATGAACTAACATTATCGAGTTATGCCTCGATTGATCCTGGACTCACGTCCCGGAGCATTTATTTGCTTGTATATATATATATATATATATATATATATATATATATATATATATATATATATATATATATATAAAGCTGCTTGTCGAACTCGTTCTATGAGCTTTAATTTTATATCCGATCGTTTCTTCGCTTTTAGATATATATATATATATATATATATATATATATATATATATATATATATATATATATATATAAAAATCGCTAAAATGATAAACCGAGTAGTGATCGATATATATCCTAAAGCGTTTCTCGCTTATATATATATATATATATATATATATATATTTATATTTTTGTCAGGCCTGGAGTTTACTTCGTGGCCTTTTACTGCTTTATTTACATTCCGTCCCACCTGGAGTTTACTTCGTGGCGGTTGATCGCATTTATTGCTTTATTTATATTTCTGATCCCACATGGAGGTGCTTTGTGGTGGTTGATCATGTCTATATATATATATTTACCGCTTTTATATATTTACATTTTCGATCTCCCATGGGGGTGCTTCGTGGTGGTTGATCGTGTCTGTATATATTTATATTTATAACTTTTATATATATAACTACTTTCTGCTTTTCATATAAAATGCGGCATCATGTGAGCCTAGGAATCATGTGATCACAGATTCAGTCCACTGAATTTAGATTCGGTTCCCATGATGAACATTTTCAGCTATAAGCAACTTGTAAATTATTCACAGTGTTTGAATTTCCTTAGATGGCTTTCATGCCCATGAGGAGTTCGGCACTGCTATATATTATTTTCTCGGAGATGTTTCGCATCTCGAAAATAAAAGCAACCAAGCCGAACACTTAATAATAAAATGGAAGTATTAAAAGATCTCAATTACTATTGAGCATAGGGTTTGAAAAACCTCTTTTACAAAACCTCATTGCTATATCATGTTTAAAACTGAATTTTTCATACAAATTCAAACTCTTTGTATATAGGTGAGAACGAGGCCTTGCACTACTTCCAAATAACAGCACATTAACCCCCCCCCCCCCCACACACACACATATTCATATTACAGTTTATTGAAAAGTGGCGGTCACCGTGGTAACACGGATGTCGGGGGGGGGGGGGTACCTAACACCTTCCCTCCGCATAATCAAGCCCCCAAACCCAAATGAAACTCGGTTTAACAGATTCGTTTAGCAGTGTTACATCACTGGGTCAATGTGAAAACCTTTTCTCGGTTGCGTTGGTGCAACCAGTTAAAAATACCAACTGACGACTTTTACAGTCAAATCATCGACATATACATGTCGGACTTTTTTCACTTGCTTTTTCAAACAAATCTCACCTAACATGAGAACACAAAAGAACAAGAACAGAAAAGGAAAAAATAAAAATCCTGACGTCGATAGGTGGCGACTCCGCTGGGGACTCCAGTAAGAGGGCTTAAGCCGCTACTACAAGCTTTTCAAAACTGTTATATGCTTGTGTGTGGATGTTGCATTTACATTTTTTTGATGAATGTGTATGAATGTATTTACTTACTGCACTTAGTGCTTCGCACCATATCTGCATGTGATAATAGTGCTTCGTACATGTCATCATTTCCATACGGTGAAATGCGATGTATGTGAATGTATGATGTGTGGTCCCTCCACTGGGAAGCTATCCTGTCGGTGTTTGATTACTGGACTCGTAGGAAGACTAATTCCAACGAGGCTCAGGAAAGGCCCCACCCAGATTCGCTCCAGTTGAAAGACCGGATTAACTTCCCGTCAAGTAAATTGCGATGATCTGGGAACCTTCATGCCAAAAAGCCGCGAGAGTAACCTAAGATAGGTCAACCTCTGATAAACCAAACGCGGAGGAAAGTCTCTTCATGCTTTCCATTTTTAATTACTTGTAAAGAGAATTACTTGTAATTTCATTCCATGTTACTCTCTATGTAATGGAAAATATGAAGAATATGTGTACATGCATATTTAGGCTTGACATGCTATCAAATAACACCCGATTTGCAGGATAATATTCCTAAAATGGACACATTATGATAACATGTAAAAATTTTATACATTCCCTAAGACTAAACTACATAAGTCTTTTTTTGTAGGGAAGCAATTGGTCCCGTTTCCCGTTCAAAGTCCAGAAAGGAATTAAGGCCACAGCCAAACATGGCTACAAGTGCCCAGCCTGATCCTACTCCTGTCTCTCGCGAGGAGTTCGAAAGATTAAGCTATCAAATTACAGAGTTGGCTGTTATGCTCAAAGAACCACACCAATCTACTCAGGGTCCACAAATACCCATCCACACAGAATCCTCTGCACATGGAGGAACCCAGGGCCAAACAATGCCTACTCAATCAGAGTCATTTATACCGGGGGAAGTCAGGGTATTGGAAAAAAGATGGAAACCCAAATACCTGAACCTCATTCCAATAAAGGAACCAATAAAACCCCTAAAATCACAAAACTCAGGGATGATCGAGAAACTGGGGATATAAGAAAGAAAGTCCAACAAATGGAGGAAACCATCCGGTCAAACAAAGGGTCTAGAAACTATGGTAGTGTCACCTATTCAGATCTCTGCATATTCCCAGGGGCTCGATATCCTGACAAATTCAAAGTCCCAAAGTTTGAAAAGTACAATGGGGCAGGCGATCCCTATATGCACCTAAAAATATATATTGGCGAGTTGGGTTTTATGTTGAAGATGAAAGCCTTAGAATGCAACTTGTCCAAAAGAGTCTCACAGGAGAGGCTAAAGCCTGGTATGCTTGACTTGACAATGCCAAAATCCACAACTGGGAAGAAATTGCCCACGCCTTTCTCAATCAGTACGGTTTTCAGTTACAAATGGAACCAGATCGATACCAAGTGACTAAAGTCAAAAAGTAAAGTACTGAATCTTTTCGAGAATATGCTCGAAGGTGGAGACATCTAGAAGTGCAAGCCATTCCATCAATGACAGAAACTGAGATGGTAATGATGTTTATTGATATCCAAGAGGCTCCTTACTATGAGAGGATCCTAGCAGGCATAGGAAAGCCATTCTCGGATATGATCAAACACGGCGAAATGGCATAGATGGGTCTAAAGGCAGACAAGATTAAAGACTTCACTACCTTGGAAGCAGTCGCTAAACATATACAGACTGTCAAGTATGCGAGCGATCCCAAGGGGGTACCCGATAAAGGAACTGAAGATGTATCCCTTGTTTTACAGGGCAAGCTAGTAGACCAACCTACAGTCCCCCCATTTGGAAAAAGTGAGACAATCTACCATTTTAACAACAGGCTGCATTTAACCAATTCCAGGACATCAAAAGAAAATTTGAGAGAACGGAAAATTGGGTGTTTACTCCACTGGGCGATTCTCTTGAAAATGTATTAGCGATATTGATGGATCGTAAGAAAATTACCGAACTTGCTCCACCTTTGGAACCAGGGAGCAAAAGATATAATCCAAGCCAGAGATGTGCTTACCACTAAGGGTCTCCAGGACACGATACACAAGATTGTTGGTCCGTAAAGAATAAAATTCAGAATCTGATCGAAAGTGGCAGTATTGTAGTCCAACAACCTGACCAACAAAATGTCAACACCAACCTTCCAATGCAGCATGATACGGAGGAAGTAAACATGATCGGATTAGGAAACGCTGAAATGTATCCAAATCGTAAGTACATATGAAGGATAGAAGAATATCCCCAAAGGCACATATCAAATGTCCTAAAGTGGGAAAACTCGGAGGAGGGTATGATAGTAATGCAAAAATTAGAGACGATCCAGAATCAAGTAAATCTGCTTGCTAAGTTGATAGTGCGACAACATCAGGATACAAGGCAGATTTTCACTCAACTATCAGAAAGCTAAGAGAAAAAAGAGGTTAACCATAATGCAAACCCATATCTCTCCATGATGAACCAGCTAAATGAAGAAGATCTAAGCAGGCTAAAAGGAGAAGAAAAGGGGATTGATAAAATTGCTAGAAGATCTCACCAGTGAAAAAATCGATCGGGGGAATGCGAATTCTCAAAGAAAAAGGATCAAACGACCTCCACAAGAGCCCGAAAATTCACCCCTTTGAGCAAATCAAATGAAGAAATGCTATACATTCTGGTAAGTGAAGGATGTATTACTGAGTTGTTGCCTCCTATAAATCCCAAGATAAAGAGTTATGATTCCACCAAGATGTGTTTCTACCATTCTAACTCACTGATTTTATGTCTTTGCGACATAAAATCCAAGATTTCATTGAAAATGAAGAGCTGAAGATAGAATTCCTCATGACCAGAAAAGGCGAAAAGAAAATAAAAAGCTTAATATGTCCACTCGAGACTGGCAGTTCAGGGGAGGTAATGGCCATGAGCACCAATCCTGGTAGAACACAAGATGGATTAATCCTAATGCATCGAATGATAGAGGAGACACGGGAAGCCCCAAAGGATATTCCTTCGCCAATATCAAACATCTTCTGGTCCAAAGATAGCAACCACGTTCCTGATTTTATCACTTGGATGATGAGGAGGAAATACTAATCTTGTCTAAGGAAGGAAAAGCCAAAAATAAAAATTCCTTACAAGAAATACAACCACATTTCGAGGGAGATTTCATGGTCGAATCTTCTCAAGCCCAGGAAAAATGCGAAGGAACAGATGATAGAAAAGATGGTGAGATTATCGGGGAAGCCAACCCATTGAAGAATCCAGAGTTCATCCCTTTTTATAATGGGTCCAGTTCAAGCGTCCATGAGGAATGTACTGCATCAGGGGCGATCAAGTAATGGCCATAAGTGAAGATATTCAGAATCAAGAGGTAACCTCTATCGTGAGCCTTGAAGGCCACATCACCGCTAACAACTGGACTCTCAGGCCTCAACTAGCCAATAAGATATAGATCTAGGGGTTAAAGTTGTGAGTTCCAGAAGATGTTGGGACGGTATAACTTTCTTCGTAGTATGCCTTTTATTTTCTATGCATCTAAATATTGAAAAAATCAAAAAATAAAAAATAAAAATAAATCAAAAATCAAAAATCAAATCAGTTAGGTTTCAGCTCATGGGGCGAACTACGTCAACCTGATCTCCCCGATACCTGGGATTACATAGGCAACCATTTTATATGGCCCGGTCATAATAAAACAAAAGTAACAAAAACATTTCTATACCCTTACACCATTCAACATTGAACCTCTTACACCAGGCCTGAACTACAAAAGACCTCATCTCCCATCATCAATACACCAAGACAACCAACATCGATGACCTTTAAGAGCTGACACCCTCAATCACAAGTCTTCACCAAATCAGAAGAAAACCATTAAGGCTAATTACAAGAACAAGTCAAGAGGGCATCCAAAGCCCAAATCTACTACATGCTCACCATATTTTACAAAGGAAAAAGGCTCTTACGACCTCGACATCTTATCAGCCCATCTTTCAAAGCAAATGTCCCTGACAACAAGCAAGGCTGGGGTAATTTCAAAATCGGTGACAACCCGATGTTGCGATCCTTACAACCAGACCGGGGCAATTTTGAAAATAGCGATAACTCAACACTAGGGCATTTATCAACCATCCTAAAGAGGAAAATGCACCAGTCATCACCATCCGCATTATACATCATCATCAGAGCTCCCCTCACATCGTCTCACTAGCGATTCGGTATGATCATTTAGTCTTTTCCAATCATACTGTTCTCAGAATTAATAATCCATATGTGAGGTATGACTCTTTCATCTTTTTATGAGCTTTTAGTCTCCATTTACATGCATTAATATACATGTTAATTATTCTTAGAAAAGGATTTTGCTTAACTTGTTATGAATGGGATTAATTTTCATAAGTATTTGTGGGGCAAAAATCACGAGAACGATTAAAGATTTAAGACTATTCAATCTTCTGATTGGGCACGACATCCCAGTTTAAAGCGCTTTTTGGAACAGACTTGACCTCATATGCATCTCTGCAATTTGCGATTGCCCTGACTCTTAGTTGTGGGGTATGAAACTATGGCAAAAATAATGGCAAATAATGAAAAGATAAAAGATAAGTCGCCAGCCTAATGTCTCGAATGGTGGCCTAGGTTGCTCAAGTTATTAAGCCTGAGGGGTGTCTTTACACCTGGTGCCCTAAAGCCATCTGGTTTGGGAGTCATCGGCCTAACGCTCGTTACATTGGGTAACTTAGTGCCTAAGAAAATGAGCATTGCAAAAGGAAAAACCTGAGTAGATCTAAATCATGGCATAGGTACTCGAGTAATTAAGCCCGAGGGGTGTCTTTACACCTGATGCCCTAAAGCCCTCTAGTTTGGGAGTCATCGGCCTAACGCTCATTACATCGGGTGACTTAGAGCCTAAGAAAATGGACCTATAAAAATCAGGCAAAGAAGCAAATAGAGTGATCACCTGACTTATCTCGAAGCGTGTCCTTTATTACTTGAGCCAGTAAACCCGAAGGGGTGTCTTAACACCTAGTTCCCTAAAGCCCTCCGGTTTGGGATTCATTGGTCCAAAACTCGTTACATGGGTAACTCTGAATAGCCTAAGAAAACGAGACTAGATTAGGCAAGAAAAAAGAAAATTTGCCAAGGCATAGAAGTAAAGCCCCTACTAAGAGTTGTGTCACTCATAGGGCGTGTGTCATATGAAGTCAATTCTGTGAAAAATAATGTCTAGAGCGAAGATGAAGTTTCTCTAATAAAGGGATATAAGTCTTTTAAAATCTAATCCTGCCCATGAATAATGACCATAGATGTTTACAAATTTCCTTGCAATTTTTAAACTCATTCCATTTTATAATTTGTACTTCAAATGCCTTATTCACAAGAGTATACTAATCCTGACAGCCAAGCCATCAAACTTTTCATACATTTTGCTCTTTTGATGTACATGATATTGCTCACTCGCGACTTGGTCAACAAAGAGAGTTTCCCATATGAATCCCAAACAACAACATGATTGGGGCATTTTCTAATTCCAAGAAATTGAAGGTGTTTAAGGCAAGATCAAGCTTCTCATCAAAAGAAAGGAGAGAAATCCTGAAGGAAATCATGGCGATGTAAGCTTGCCCCTACAGAAGAAGGGGAAATTTTTCAAAAAAGTCCTTAACTAAATAGTAGAAGGCCAACGACGAAAGGTCTAGCGAATGAAATCCTCACCATCAAATTTGTCAACCTGCGTCAAGTCCTCACGAGTCGAGGCTTCTACACCGAAGTTCAAATCTGGGCAGCAAAAGAATGGGTTATACCCTCCAGGGATGTCAGCAGCATTCAGATCATTAGTTCAGACGAGTTGCGAATCAACAGCTCAAGGGAATGGGACACAAGCACCCCAATAGCGAAAAGAAACTCCAAATCACCTAAAAAAAGGTAAGGTAGGTTTCTACTCTAGACACTTTAAAATGTGCATCAACCTAGGATAATCGACTCCTAAGGAAAAATCTAGGTCATCATATCATGCATGATCTGCACATGTGCAAAAGCGCAAAGTGCAAAATATGATATGCGATTTGCGAACTGCGATTTGCGAAAGTATTTTAAAATTCATCATAACATTCAATACATTATGATTTGCATTATTCAAAATACCTTATCATATTTCAAGTGTCTAGTAATCTTTATCATGTCCGTGCAATCCATTTCATTGCATTGCATGAACATGATAAAGAGGGGCATCTGTAGACATTCAAAATTTATATTTCCTATTACTAACTATGCATGAGGATAAAAACATCTTTTTCACACTACAAAGATAACCCTAGAGGACTACAACATCAATTCTAACCCCAAAGATACCCGGGAAAGCAATTTTCCAACCCCGGAGATAGCCCCTAGAAATCAGTTGCCAACCCTAAAAATAACCCCGGAAAAGTCAGTTTTAACCCCAGAAATAACCCCAGGAGATAAAGTGAAAAGCCTGGAGTTAACCCCGGGAGGTCAAAAAAACCTCAGAGATAACCCTGAGGACATTCAGAATCAACAATAGGCCAATCTCAGAGATAACCCTGAGAAAAGACTGCTACAACTGCGCCAAAATCGGAGATAACCCCGGGAGGGGCAAATGGTCATTTTGCTAACTTAACTTCTTCAACTCAAACTTCTTCAAAAGAAGTCCCATAAGAACCATATCTTAACTTTCGAGTGCAAACTATGCAAAACGGCTCAACGGACTGCCTGACGATAACCCAGAAATGCCATTTCGGTCATGGACCCATCTTCTTGGAATCAAAAAAGGGAAAATCCTATGTCATTGCATAGCCCTCGGAAAAAGTAGCTCTCGGAAAGAGTAGCTCTTGGAAAGATCTTTCAAGAATGGTATCGTACGCTTCCATTGAACTCTTAGATTGAGAGATATGAAGGTTCAAGCGAACAATGCGTTGTTTGAGTACACGTACTTCGAGATGGTGGGACCCACATTGCCTGGGGTACCCCGAGTAGCCGCAGGTACACCTACTACTACCACAGGTACACCTACGGCTCCCCCTCTATAAATAGAGGGCTTGGGGTGGCCATATT
The DNA here is from genome assembly GCA_020205615.1 of Panax quinquefolius. Classification (NCBI taxonomy): domain Eukaryota; kingdom Viridiplantae; phylum Streptophyta; class Magnoliopsida; order Apiales; family Araliaceae; genus Panax; species Panax quinquefolius. The sequence continues at coordinate 74,550,849 of CM035168.1, forward strand.
TGTAAGAGAAATGGCGAGGAAGCCCTGTCCAATTTGCTCTGTACACACTATAAACTGAGTGTTTTCTCATTTTAAACACTTGTGAGCTCATATATTGACATATTTTTACCGGTGGGAGATGAGTGTTCATCCACTTAAAGCTATAGAAGTCTTCTTTGGCAGTCTACTGTAAGCCTTCTTACACACTTTAAAGCCTTTCTCTTCATCTTTGCACACACTCTTCTTCACGTTGAGAGTTGTGTTGTGTGTATGCCCTATTCGGACTTGGTTTTGGTTTCATTCTATATATATATATACTTATATATATATATATATATATGAACTAACATTATCGAGTTATGCCTCGATTGAGCCTGGACTCATGTCCGGAGCGTTTATTTGCTTATATATATATACTTATGTATACGAACTGTTATCGAACTTTGTTCGATGAGCCTGGATTTTACATCCTAGCATTTACATTTATATATATATATATATATATATATATATATATATATATATATATATATATATATATAGCGACAAATCGCTAAAATGATAAACCGAAATAGGGATCGATATGTATCCTGCTTATATAGCGTATATATATATATATATATATATATATATATATATATTTTCGAGCTGAGTTTACTTACGTGGCCTTTACTTTTTATTTACATTCTGTCCCGCCTGGAGTTTACTTCGTGGTGGTTGATCACATTTATTGCTTAATTTATATTTCTGATCCCCCATGGAGGTGTTTCGTGGTGGTTGATCATGTCTCTCTATATATATTTACAGCTTTTATATATTTACATTTTCGATCCCCATGGAGGTGCTTCGTGGTGGTTGATCATGTTTGTATATATATTTACAACTTTTATATATATAACTGCTTACTGCTTTTCATATAAACTGCGGCATCATGTGAGCTTAGGAATCATGTGATCACTTTCTGGTCTTCAGCAGCCATTACTTCTTCTTTTTCAGAATTCTCAAAGTTTTCCTTTGTATCTTTAATCCATTTACGTAGCCTTTGAAACCGTTTCTCAATGTCATCCTCAAAAGGAAGCAAGTCTGGGTTTTTGAACCGAGTTTGCATAAACCAACTTCAAGAACCTGAAATAGAAGCACAAAAAAAAAAAAAAAAAATGTTTAAGTAAAACTGGACTAATTAAACTGATATTACAAAAATTATTAAAATCTATACTATCCACGGCAACGGCACCAAAAACTTGTTGGGTTAAATCTAATTACGCACAACACGCAAGTATACGTGGTCAACAAGTAATATAGTAGTAAGTAGAGTATCGTTCCCACAGAGATTAGCAAGAAATTTACCCTCACAATTATCAGCTTCCTATTAATCCAAATTTTATTAAATTAACCAATTTAAGAATTATCACTAAAAATATTAAAAATACTAAAAATACCAAACAATCAACAAACCATAAAAACTAAAATTTCAAACAAATATTGGAGAATTAGGCTTACAACTTCACTCTAAGTATCACTCTGATTATTACCCTTTATTCTAGTTTAATGCACTATCCCAGTTTATTAATCAAGAACACTCAAGTAGAACTAGCCATCTCTCGATGCACTAATACTATATTAACTTAAATCCATAAATTAGATAGAATTAAGTTAAACACCATAATTAACTAACTCACTATATCTCTATGTGAATTACAATCAAAGAAGGTTTAAGTTCAAGTTTTCTATCCGATTACATGTGATGTCAGGCATATCTCTACCCTAACATAAATCAAGATTCCATTCAATTATAGAATTCAAGAACACATGCTATATTGACTAAGTCTAGACTCATATTTCCTCTCTTGAATCCATACAAGTCCACATAGAATTGGTGATCAAGCAATTCATAAATTCAAGCACAAATCAATATAGATAAACTGAAGAATAGATTATTAAACTGGAAATCAAAGATTACATAATCATCATTCCACCCAAAGATCCGTTATAAGCTTAAAAAGTAATTTAATTCATCATCGATGAAATAAAAACTAAAATAATTAAAGTAAACATCATCCCAATTACAAATATTAAACTAAAGAAAAAGAATGAATCCAGAACCACCCTTCTCTCTAGCCTCAATATGCAATTATTGGGAAATCTCCTTTAAAATCTTCCTCCAATGCTCTTGCTCTCAATTTTAGCTTAAAAGATGTTAATTACTTGTATCCCTTAATCTTGTTGTTTGATGTTAAATATATGCCAAGACACGTATTCTGACTCTAATTCCATGCATAATTGAGTTTCAAGCCGTTCCAACCACTAGCCTTCACGTTGTTGCGTGCAGCCTAAGCGAATCAGAAATCACTTTCTCGTACTTCCCACCCCTACGGGTTTTTTGCTATATAAATGTCCCATTTTGGACATATGCTATCACAAATTCTCAAGACTTCCCACTCCTATGAGGGCCTTTACGCTATTTGTTTAATTTTTCTCTTGTTTTTGCTAATTTTTGCCATGATTCCACCATTTAAGTCCAATTGCCATGCCACCGAACCTAAATGCAAAATAACACTAAACAAGTAAAAACGAAACATACAAACAAAGAATTAATACAGTTTAAGCTCGAATTAAAGGTCGATTCGTACGTATAAAACCCACTCATCAATCATCCACACAGACAAACAAGAAATATGCAAACCCAAAAGGTCTTCAAAAGAAACAAAATATAACTTAATTATAATTTGTTTCTTATGGAATGAAATCCCCAATTACCTTTAGTGGAGAACCCTAGCTTGATTCTGATCTCAATTTTTGATACGCACCTGAATTGGGGTTTACTTGGGGTTGGGATGTGCGATTCGATCAAAGGCTAGGGCTTGGGGAATTCAGGTGTACGGTTGGGTTGCTTCAGCTATCGAGGAAGGTCAAAAGAAAAGGGTGAAATGGCCTAACTTGCCGAATTTGGCCTGTTTAAAAAAAATAAAAATTCGTTACAGGCGCTGCAGCAGTGTGTCCTCTGAGAGGCACTGCGGCGCCACTCTTTAATAATAGAATCTGATGAGGTGCTGTGGCGCAAGACCAAGCACAATCTAAGGTTCCACGATGTAAAATAGCAGTAGGCTGGGTTGTATGATGGCGCTGCATCGCAGCCTACTCAACTATTACTGGAGCTGCAGCGCTGGCTTGTAAAACTAAACTTTGGAGAAGGCGCTGCATCGCTGGATGAAGGCCAAACTTTGGCGCTGTAGCGCCGTCCCTGATTCAACCCGAGAAATAATATTTATCTGCACATGCCAAGCCACTTATTAGCCATTACAACTAAAAATGCAACAAAGACCTATTATAAACTGACTAACTAACTACTTTAACCCCTACTATCGCAAACACCAAAATACTATAATACACTGATTTACTACATAAATGAAAATTGAAATAGAGTATACTAAAAACTAATATTAACGTGCAATGCACCACATATTCTTCGACTCACATCATATTCAAACCAAAAGAAATAATACAGCATCATGTAAACTAGTTAAGAACTACTTCATAGATAAACCACTACTAGAAACAACATACTAAAATCTATGTATGTTAACATAATAGATAAGATGTAATATAAATTAAGATAGAAAGCAAAGAAAAATAGAGAAATTGATACTTAGATGGGGTTGCCTCCCCACCAAGCATTTGTTTTCAAGTCGTCGACTTGATTATTCCATTGTCGTTGAATCCGGCTCATATGCAAAGATGACCATTTCATGCTACCTATTTGTCAACTCCTTGATGTTTGAGGCAGACATGGATGATTTGCCATCCCCAAACTTCACTTTATCCATCGGTACGAAGAATCGTTCACCACTAGAATTATCCACTAATTTTCCTTTCTCATCAAACTGAAATCGTCCATTGTGCGCTAGTGGGCTCTCAATGTTTCTAACAACCTTGAGTGTGGTTTCCAACTTTTCATTAGTCTTGATAATACACCCACTCATGATCCTCTCTTCTCCTTCCTTAGACTCCATAGATTGGTTAATAGGCACTTCGACATCTTCTTCAACATATTCAGGAGACTTATCACCTTTTCCTTGTGTATCCACCATGCAATGCTCTTCAACCCCCTCATTATGATTAGTAACTATAGGTAGACTGCCTTGCGGTGGATTCCTGATAGCATTGACGAGTTGTCCTATTTGACTCTTGAGGCTCTGCAATGAGGCATCTTGGTTCGCCATTCGAACCTCATTTCTCTCTATGAAGTTGGTAAGGAGCTCTTCAAGCCTTAGCTCTTCTTCTCGTTTTAAGTACCTAGAGTTTGGATAACCCTGATAGTCTGAATGATAGTAAGTCGGTTCATTGTCAGCTCGTTCCTGACAATGGGACTAACACTCAAGATTGCTAGAAAACCTTAAGAAATTTAAAATTTGATCTTGCAATTGCTCAAGTCCTTCTTCCGATCTTGGTTGTGCCATCTTCTCAAAAGGCCATTAATAACAATGATTGTCCATACCCTGACAGCTTAAAAATAAAAGAAAGATTAAACAAATAAAAGATAAATACACGTTCAAATTAAGACTAAATTGATTGAAATCAATATTGGACAATATTAGAATAATAATTCCCCGGCAACAGCGCTAAAAACTTGTTGGTCAATTTCGTAACCGATAAACACGCGCAAGTATAAGCGGTCAACAGATAATATATGATAAGTTGAATGTTCAACCCACGAGGAATTATCACTAATATTTACCAAATACCGACTTTGTATTGCTTAATTCTTATTCGAACAGTAGAATAACATATGTGTAATTAATCTAGTTAAATCTAATTATCAAAGGAAGTAAATAGAAAACAAATGGTATCAAAGGTGTTCCAAGCTAAGATCATAACTTCACCCCACACTAGCATTTTGTCAAACACTTGGTGTCCTATGTTTCATCAAACTTCCTAACTTTCTCTCTTTGGTCTTAGTGGTCATGACGAATTGTCGACCAAGAACACATAAGTGCTCATACACCTCTTTCGAGGTATATATAAACCTATCCTCTCTAGTTCTACCCGATAGGGAATAGAGCAGAAAAGAATATCAAAGCTAGGTAATAATCCTATACATTCTTATGCGAATTACCCATAACAAGGAATTTAATGCATAAGTTCTCAATTAGGTCACACATGGTGCACATGTATATTCTTATCCCTTACACAAATTATGCAGTTGAATCAAGTAGAGAACTCATAATCACATGCAAATATATAAAGGTGTAAATGTACAATCCCTTTTCCAATTTCTTATATATTGTGACACCCCCAAATTCGGGTACTTCATTCCCTCAGGATTTGGTGCTCACTATCAAAAATATTTACTTCTAACTACCCATAATCAAGGATAAGGACATAAATTAAACAACTTAAATAATAATCATCCCCATTAAAGGGTTACATCAACTTATAACAATTCCAGGTAATCTAACCTTAAACTATTACATAAGTCTGCGGAATACATCACAAAATAAAATAAGTTTCACATCATAGATTCTATTAAATAAAATTAAATATGTCTTCATAATTTGGACATCTTTCCCTTGCATTTTCTAGAAGACGGCTCATCAACTTTCTCAACTTTAGCTGCAGTGTTAAATGCAAGAATGAGCAAACAATTTCTCACTAATATAATGATGGTAAAATAAATAACATATGGGCAAGCAATGAATACTAAATAATTAAAAACTTTTTATTCGATTCAAGATTAGTAAACAAGTTTGAGGTTTATATCTGAGGGTCTTAAGAACATGAACTATGTCCCAAGGTTATTAAGTATTCTACTTCAACCTTTAACAGTCATTAGACTATACATACCATTACTTTCGTATTTAGGGGGATCAGCCCTTCGTACCATGTATTGTGCACAACCATCTAAATGCTAGCGCATACATAATCCCATATATTAGGGTTGTTCATCTCAGTTTCACTTTAGGATTTCCGCACTAAAGAATCTTTAGCTTGGAATAGCTTAACAGTGATTCTAGAATTTTAGAACACTCATCAATTATGGATTAGTCCAATCAATAAAGATTTATTAGCTATTAGAAGGTTCAACGTAATAATATAATATTTAACAATGATATTTAAGTCAAAGATTGAATATCAACAATATATAATTGAATAGACATTGTATGTACAAAGTATTACATCCAAAAGATTTACAAAACTCATTTGGGACAATGAACTTGAAAAATTTATGCTTTGACTTGCAAGAAACGAAAGTTAGGAACTTACTCAATAAAAGATTCAAGTTTTAGGAACTTGCATAACGATATCAAGTTAGGAATATAAAACTTGCTCAAGGTAAAAGAATTAGAATACAAGAGCTTGCATAATGAAAAATTGAGGTTAGAGAACTTGCCTCGTGCGTAAGCTACACAATTATTATAAACGTTCGTTAAATACCCTACATATACCATTGGAATCACAATACCAATGAGTTATATTAACATTAACTTCATTGGTTTACTTCACATTTTAGTCAAGTCTATAATCTTTAGCTTAAGATCTGATTATCCTAATCATTCACGTACCATGAACCTAAACTCCCAATTATATTATAATACACAACATTGTGTTTGCAAAACAACTCCAATTCTCATGACATCACATTACGGACTTTCACAACTTATTAATTCATAACCTATAGTTTCAACTTTGTGATTACAATATGTTATTATGTCTTATAACATGTTTTAGGTTTCTCTATAATCATTAAAATAAGTTAGATTAACATTTCCCAAATTTATATCATTAATCGGTTCATAATCGGGTCTGCTGACCACCAAAAGCGACTACGCCTAGCTACTATTATTGATCCAAAGGCTACCAAGGCCAAATTCCCAAACTCGCTTTTTAGAAACACGAACTTAGACTCTATTCTACACCAAAAATTCTAATTTCTTCACCTACACCAAATTAACCAAACCCAGATGTTTATAAGCTTTATAAACTCAAGACCAAATATTTATAAAGTAATTCTATCATCACTGTGACACCCCCAAAATTGGATACTCCATTCCCACATAATTAGGTGCTCACTATTCAAAATAATTACATCTAACTACCCATAATATAGAATAAAGACATAACTTAAATATCTTAAACAATAATCTTTCCCATTAAAGGGTTACATCAACTTAAATCAATCCAAGATAATCTAACCTTAAATTATTACATAAGTCTGCGAAATACATTACAATTTAACATAAGTCTTATAACATAAATAATTTAAAAAAATTCAAATAAGTCTTCATCACTTGGACATCTTGCCCTTTCCTTTGCTAGAAGATGGCTCATCAACTTTCTTAACTTTAGCTGCAGTGTTAATTGCAAGAGTGAGCAAACAATTGCTCACAATTATAAAGAATAATAATAGCAATAGCATGAGATTAGACAACGAATACTGAATAATGGAGAACATGTTCTACGAATTAAAAATAGAAAACAAGTTTAAGATTTATATTTGAGGGTCTTAAGACCATGAAATATGTCCCTGGTAATTAGGTATTATTACCTCAACCTTAACAGTAGTTCAGATTATACAGACCCTTTTTCATGTACTTAGGGGGATCAGCCCTTTGTACAATGTATTGTGCACAAACATCTAAACATTAACACGTACATAATCCACTATATTAGGGTTGTTCATCTCAGTTTGACTTTAGGATTTTCGCACTAAAGAAAGTTTAGTTTGTAACTAGCTTATCAGTAGTTCTAGAATTTTAGAACACTCATCAAGTATAGATTAATCCAATTAATAAGAGTTTTCTTGCTATTTGAAAGTTCAACACAATAATATAGGATTGAACAATGATATTTAAGTGAAAGATTGAATAATAACAATATACAATTGAATAGACATGGTATATATGCAAGGTACTATGTAAGACCCCAACTTTTATGAATAAAGAATAATTTTCTCGAAATATATTTTTGAATATTATGGTGTGGATATAATGTTATAGTTGTGGGTAATATTTACAAATCTTGCAAAGTAAGCAAGTGGTTATATAATATTCGATTGGTCGGGGAATATTCATTTTAACAGGGAATATTCGTACGACGGCACAGATATTGGTGGACCCCACAACGGAAGAATTGTCGTAGTTAGAAAATGATAAAATTATCATTTTATAAAAATAATGGCGAAAGTGTTACCATAAAACTTTTGAACTACCCGATAGTAAAAGTACGATGCACGCGTGGTCGCATAAAGCAGTAATACACTGATTGATTATTGATGCTTACGTGAGAAGTCACTCGCTTATACTCAATTATTGCTACAATGAATTGGTTGCATCATATCTCTCATATTATTGATTCGATTATTATCACAATATCATCTACATAATATGATATATTATTAAATTAATAATTGAGACGACAAAGTTATTCATATTATTAAATTACAATATTTATAATGTCTAGAAGTTCTGTCAAGGAGAGGTTTGGTCACCTAATTGCGCGCCCATAAGGAGAAATCCTTATCAGAAAGCACCCACTTTCCTGGGAACGACCTGGTTGTTAAATATTGTGAGTTATAATATTAATGATGAATAAGTTCGTGTTCGTTAAAGATGAAATTGATAGTTCCATTGTGTTGAATTATTAGTGTTAGTGGAAATAGACATTTATTTCGATAATAATTGATGTCTGGAGGATATATTGACCAATCGGGTAATTAACTGAATAAATGAGCAATTAATTGCTATTAATTCATATGATTATAACTATTTGTTCACATGTGTGTACTATTGATTCACATCCATGTACTATTAGGGGAGTTGGTGCAAGATTGATACTACTTGTATGACTAAGTTAAAATGGAGGTATAGATGGTGGTACTATACTGTAATTCGTATTTTCACATGATTATAACTATTAATTCACATTATTTACTATTAGGAGAGGTGGGGAAAGTTTGATAATACTTGCAGGACTAAATTAAAAATAAAGAAAAAGAGGAAGGTATTATACTATAATATTTTGAGCCCCAAAACGTGCAATTATCGAAACTATATTTTTCTATAAATAGAAGCTCATTCTTCCTTTATTTCTCACCAATTCACTAAAGCTTTAGAGAAATTATTATAGAGAGAAATTATAGAGAGAAAGAAGAAGAGAAGTCTGCTACCTCACTATTCCAATATCCAGTTTCTTCTAAGGTAAGGGGTATTATTCTTTCGTATTCATGAAGAGAGTTATTTTCTTTCAATACACGTAAGAGTTGTTATTCCATTCTTTATTATTATGTTGGAATAACCAGTCTATGCGAAGTATCGCATACATGGTGAAATTCTTCTGTTATTCCATTCTTTATTATTCTGCTGGAATAACCTGTTTGTGCGGTCTATCGCATGCCTGATGAATTCTGTTGTTATTCCATTCTTTATTATTCTGTTGGAACATCTTGTCTGTGCAGATTACGCATGACCTGGTTCCATTCTTTATTATTCTGTTGGAACATCCTGTCTGTGCAGATTATGAATGACCTGGTTCCATTCTTTATTATTCTGTTGGAATATCCTGTCTGTGCCGATTACGCATGACCTGCTTCCATTCTTTATTATTATGTTGGGAATATCCTGTCTGTGCGGTCTATCGCATGCCTGATGAATTCTTCTATTATTCCATTCTTTATTATTCTGTTGAAATAACCTGTCTATGTGGATTACCGCATGCATGGTGAATGATCCTTCGTATTCATTCCTTATTAAATTGTGGAAATGATTTGTATACATGGATTACCGCATGGCGGGCGAAAATCCATTTGTAGTTTCATATATTCTATTATACTCAGTTGGTTAAAGTTTTGGCTTCTACACTCCATGAAATTAATAGAATATCCTGGATATTTGTGATTCATCCAGTATCTTTTCATGGAAATATTCTTCTGAGCATTCTTGAATTTTACTCCACAAAGCAGTATCGTGTTGACAATTTGGGCGTTATTGATTTCAGGATAAATTAACTTATAAATCTTTAAAATTTATTCTTAAACTTGTTTTATTGAATTATTATGTCATTGCCATCATCCTCATGCTTATATTGTGATGAAAGTCATCTTTGGATTACGTGCATAGATGGACTCGGTATGATTATGACAAAGAATCATTCGGTATAATCATGACCTGTAATGTTATAAATGATGTGGTAAAAGCCCTCAGTGGCCTGTAGTGCATTGATGGATAGTTTTTGGTATGATTATGACCAAGGATTATTCGGTATAGTCATGACCATTGATGATTTAATGAATATCCTTGGCCCATAGTGCAGGGATGATTCGATGATGTGGTTTATTTATTAAGCTGAATCTCAGCGATAAAAATTGATGAAAATATTTTAAATCATAGAAGATAGTAGATATCATGCTCTACTTGACTCTTCTAATGGATTGCTTATTCCGCTGCACTTAAACTTGATGTCTATTGTATTTTATCAGTTTAACACTGTTGAAGGTTAATGATAATTTATCCTGCATTATCTTAGTCATATTATTTCTTACTAGGCTAGTTGAGCTCACCCTTTTGCTTTCATTATTCTCTTCAAGAAATGAGAATGTAGCCGGGACTAGTCGGGGAACGGAGTGATGGTCTAAGATGGTGTTATAGTAGTCCTCACTATTCTATAAAATAGTGTGACAATAAATGTATTGAGGACTCTATTTGAGAGTGGATATTATCTAGAAGGCAATATTCCTGTTTAAACTCTCAGCTATGTTTTGTCGTATATTACATGACATTGTATAATTAAGTTTGTATTTGTAATTTGTACCATGTATTTGGCGACTCAAGATGGGTGATGTATACCTATGTTGGGGGCGTCACAATTGGTATTAAAGCTTAGGGATATGATCCCTGGCTGAGATGTGAGATAAGAACTAGGAGGGGAGAGACTGGGAATTCCTTCGCTAGTATGACCTACCAAAGTTTATTTAGTATTTAATTAGTCAGTCAGAGTATAGGGATAATATGTGATATCTTAATTAACACTTGTTTTGTGGCAGTATTTGAAAATGGCATCCGAAATTGTTGAGATAAACATTGAAGAACATGAGACCGTTGAGTCACCACAGATTAATACCCAGTATAATGTGCAACAGGAAGACAATAATCCTCAGGTAAACAACAACGATCAAATGATGAACGACAGGATGTTCAGAGGTTTTATGCAATTTATGCAACATCAGGCGAAGGCGGCTCCTGTCCAAAATGCAGGTGGAAACACTGACAACTCTCGGACGGTCATCGCTAAGAAGTTTAAGGACCTGGGACCACCGGAGTTTTATGGAGAGCCAAAACCACTTAAGGCAAAGACCTGGATAAAGTAGATCAACAAGATATTTGATGTCTTGGGATGCTGCGAGGAGCAAAAGGTTCCCTTTTCCACCTTCATGTTGCGAGCAGAGACAGATTACTGGTAGGAATTTGTAAAGCGTACTCAACCTGCCGCACTGAAGATATCTTGGGAGAAGTTCCAAGAACTGTTCAACGACAAGTACTTTCCTGAAATTATTCGTCACATGAAGGAGGTAGAGTTCATCAAGCTTGAGCAAAACAATATGTCCGTGGCACAATATGAAGCTAAGTTTGCCGAGTTATCTCGATTTGCGTCCCACTTGGTTGATAATGGGGAGAGAATGACGCGGATGTTTCTAAGAGGTTTGAAACCCGAGATACGTCAATACCTTATCTCTCATAAATTGTGTTTGTATTTAGATGTTGTGAATAGGGCTCAGTTATTGGAGCGCGATAATGAGTCAACCCAACCAAGAGACAGCAGCCGGCAAGTCGATAATACCAATGGTAGCAGTCATTGAAGCGGTGACAACAAACGTGGAGGGAATCAACATGCCAAAAATGGTAATCACTTTGGTGGTAATCATGGTCATGACAATAAGAGTGGACATTTCAAAAAGAGGAGATTCAATAATGATGGAAAGACGTCAGCACCAACACCTGTTGTTAAGGAAGGAGAACGACCACCGGTCGTATGTTACAAATGTGGAGGGGAAGGACACATAAGTCCAAACTGCACAATGCAGTCCAAAGCATGTTATAATTGTGAAAAAGAAGGTCAACTATCCCGATTTTGTCGTGCACCAAAGTCAAGTCCAACTGGGATGGAGGCATCAAAGTGTGTCCCAGATAAGACAAAACCGGTAGTTCAAGGGAGAGCGTTTGTCGTAACCTACCAAAAAGCGAGGAATCCAAACGAGATGATCACGGGTAAGCTAATCATAAACTCTAGTGAAGTTTATACTTTATTTGATACCGGTTCTACCCATTCCTTTATTTCTCCTTCTTGCGCTCAACGTTTAAATTTGACTCTAGAGAAATTATACTTTGACTTATCTATTAAAACTCCATTGGGAGAAACCTTCATTACATCCACGGTTTATAAGTCTTATTTGATTAAAATCGGTAACCGTACGTTATCTGTGGATCTTATTTCCTTGAAAATACTTGCATTTGATGTGATTTTAGGGATTGATTAGTTAACTACTCATCATACTAAAATCGATTATTTTTGTAAGGTTGTTAGCTTTCATATTCCTAACCAACCTATTATGCGAATTCAAGCAACCAAACCACTAAAATCAATCACTGTCATATCAAGTCATAAAGCTATTCGTTTATTGAAAAACGGATGTCAAGCTTTCTTAGCCCATGTCACAGATTTAAATAAAAATACGTCAGATTTGAATGATATTTCTATTGTTAATAAATTTCCTGACGTATTCCCTGAAGAACTTCCTGGCCTACCCCCAGAGCGTGAAATTGAATTTTGTATCGACCTTGAATCTGGTACAAAACCCATTTCCAAAGCCCCATATCGAATGGCTCCTATTGAACTTCAGGAGTTAAAAACTCAACTACAGGAATTGTTAGACATCGGTTTCATTCATCCTAGTACTTCTCCTTGGGGTGCTCCTATTCTATTCGTGAAGAAGAAAGATGGAAGTATGCGACTTTGTATTGATTATCGGGAGTTAAATCATGTCACCATCAAAAATAGGTACCCGTTGCCTCGCATTGATGACCTGTTTGACCAGTTGCAAGGAGTCAAATTCTTTTCAAAGATTAATCTTTGTTCCAGATATCATCAGTTGAAGATTAAAACTGATGACATTCCAAAGACTACTTTCAGAACTCAGTACGGGCATTATGAATTCCTAGTCAAGTCTTTTGGATTGACTAATGCTCATGCTGCCTTCATGGACATGATGAACCGAGTATTCAAGGAATATTTGGATCACTTTGTGGTTGTCTTTATTGATGACATCTTCATATACTCCAAAACCCGTGAAGACCATGAACAACACTTGAGGCTGATACTCCAAAAGCTTCGCGAAAATAAGCTATATGCCAAGTTAAAGAAATGTGAGTTCTGGCTTGAGGAAGTTGCATCCCTTGGGCACGTGATATCAAATCATGGAATATCTACTAACCCGACAAAGATTGAAGCAATTCAAAGCTGGGAGCAACCTAAGTCAGTGACCGAAGTACGTAGCTTTCTCGGCTTAGCTGGTTATTATCGGAGATTCGTAGAAGAGTTTTCTCGAATTGCTACTCCATTAACTCAGCTAACTCAAAAAGATACAAAGTTTGGTTGGAGCAAGGAATGTGAAAAGAGTTTTCAAGAACTCAAGAGGAGACTCATTTCAGAACCTGTTCTGACAATACCATCTGGCTCGGAGGGATTTGTAATCTACAGTGATGCTTCAGGCAAAGGGTTAGGATGTGTTCTCATGCAACATGGGAAAGTCATAGCCTATTCCTCGCGAAAACTCAAAGAATATAAGAGGAATTATCCTACTCATGATCTAGAGTTGGCAGCAGTCGTTTTTGCGCTTAAGATTTGGAGGCATTACCTGTATAGAGAGAAGGTGGAGATCTATACGGATCATAAAAGCCTCAAATATTTCTTCACTCAAAAGGAACTCAACATGCGGTAACGACAATGGCTTGAGTTGTTGAAAGATTATGATCATACCATCCAATACCATCTTGGAAAAGCGAACGTATTAGATGACGCATTGAGTAGAAGATCATATGCGGGTACGAGTGCAATATTGTCAATGCAAAGGCCCATTTGGTATGACTTGGAAAGGATGGAAATAGAGTTAAAGAATCTAGGGACCCATGTGATGATGGCGAATATACGAGTGGAACTGACTTTAATCGATAAAGTTAAAGCTGCTCAAGCTACAGACCTGGAGCTGATGCGTATGAGGAAGAAAGTACACGAAGGCGCTATTCTGGAAGCAAGAATCGATGAAGAAGGAATACTACGAGTCAAATCCAGACTTTGTGTTCCTAACGATTCTGACTTGAACTATAAAATCATGATGGAGGCGCACAACACACCGTTTGCAATCCATCCTGGGAGTAACAAAATGTATTGTGATCTTCAACATACATTTTGGTGGAGCAATATGAAGAGATAGATAGCGGGGTTTATCTCAAGGTGTCTAACTTGTCAACAAGTCAAGGCAGAGCATCAAGTGCCAAAAGGTCCATTGCAACCACTTGAAATTCCAAAATGGAAGTGGGAGTACATTACCATGGATTTCGTTACTGGTCTTCCCAAGGTTTCTCAAGGCATAGATGCGATTTGGGTCATTGTTGATAGATTGACCAAGTCTGCGCATTTCTTACCGATACGAGAAACTTTTACACTTGAACGTCTTGCTAGTATGTACATAAACGGGATTGTAAAATTGCATGGTATGCCAGTATCCACAGTTTCTGATCGAGACCCAAGATTCACTTCAATATTTTGGGTTAGTTTGAAAAAAGCTATGGGCACGGATTTACGATTTAGTTTGGTATATCATCCTCAAACGGACGGGCAGTAATAAAGGACTATTCAAACTCTTGAAGATTTATTAAGACTCTATGTCCTTGACTTCAAGGGAAGTTGGGACACGTTCTTACCATTGGTGGAGTTTTCCTACAATAATAGTTATCAAGCAAGTATTGGCATGGCTCCATTTGAGGCGTTGTATGGAAGAAAGTGTCGTTCTCTGGTATGAGGTGGGTGAAGCAATGTTGTTGGAACCGGATTTGGTACGTATGACTATGGAAAAGATTTAAACGATTCGACAACATATAAAAACCTCACAAGATCGACAAAAGAGTTATGTTGATCTTCATCGAAAGGACGTGGAATTCAATATTAGAGATCATGTTTTGTTATGTGTTGCTCCATGGAAAAGAGTTACAAGATTTGGAAAGAGAGGAAAGCTCAATCCTCGATTCATTGGCCCATTTTTAATCCTCGATCGAGTAGGAACTATGGCCTATAGACTCGCCTTACCGCCGAGTATGTCTCGTGTTCATAACATTTTTCGCATATCTATGTTATGTAAATATGTGAAAGACTCGAACCACATTATTGAATTAAAACCAGATGAGATAGAGGAAGATTTAACGTATGAAGAGTTACCTGGTTCCATTATTTATTATTTTGTTGGAACATCCTATGTGTGCGGATTACGCATGACCTGGTTCCATTCTTTATTATTCTGTTGGAATATCCTGTCTGTGCCGATTATGCATGACCTGGTTCCATTCTTTATTATTCTGTTGGGAATAACCTGTTTGTGCAGTCTATCGCATGCCTAGTGATTTCTTCTGTTATTCCATTCTTTATTATTGTTGGGTAAAATCTAATTAAGCACAACACGCAAGTATACGTGGTCAACAAGTAATAAAGTGATAAGTTGAGTATCATTCCCACATAGAATTATTTAATAAAAATCACCAATTACTAACCCTTGATCAATTTATTCTTATTTAAACAAATAATTTAATAATTTAATTTAAAATAATTAAATAAACAATTACTAACTATCCCTAGAATGAAACATGATATTGAAGACTTGAGATTACAATTTCACTTATTGTTACATTTAAATCAACACACTTCCTGTTAAGCCAAATTATTTATACTGGATTGTTAATCAAGAACACGAAAGTGAAATATGGCCATCTCTCAATGCACCATACTCATATCAAATCAAATCCACAGATGATAGAATCAATTTGAACACCCTAATTAACTAACTCACTATATCTCTATGTGAATTACAATTAAAAATGGTTTAAGTTCAAGTTCTTATTAGACTACATATGGCATAAAGGTATATCTCTATCCTAAACACGAATCATGAATTCCATCCATGCAGAAATCACAAACACATGCTATCATGATCATATCTAAATCTATTCTTCATCTCTCGAGTTCATATAAATTATCACGGTAATTGTTAGCTAGGCAATTAAGCAATTCATTACAAATCATAATAGACAATCCAAATATAGCTAATAAGACTAACAAAGAAGCATATCAAAGTAAACTACACAATAAGATCCATAGTAATCTCAAAATAGAGTTTAATTCATAAATAAACTAGAATCCATCATCCACAATTGATTAAGCGTTAAAAAGAATACAAATAAATAAGAAAAGAAATTAGAATTGAGATAAACAAATCTGCATTCTCTTGCTTCCAATCTGATTCTCCAGTGATAATCAATAGCTTCAATCTTCAATTCTAATCTAATCTAGGGTTCCTAATCTAAGAAAGAAAGTATAGAATTAGATTCTAGAAATCTATCCCAAGAGGGATTTTATAAAGTCTTAGAATTAGTCTCCCAATCCAAGTTAAACTCAATTATTTAGAGTTCTAATGAACATCCTAGCAAGTTAGGCAACTAAGAATCCTATACTAGCTCAATTTGGACATCAAATAACCCAATTTGACTCAAATCCCACTGCCTAGCGCACTAAGCGCCGACCCTAGGCCTTTCTGGCACTGTCCGCGCTACTGTAGCAGTAGTTTCTGGTGTCCTAGCGCGCTCTGCGCTAGGAGTAGCGCAGTCAGCGCAACTCTATTTTCTGCTGTGACGTCCTTTGGTAAAATAGGCATAACTTTTGATCCGCTTGGAGTTACTGGGCCTGTCACCTATCAAATCGAAGATATGGACGAGATCTACAACTTTCATTCTTTGAGATTTGACAAATTCGAATTCTATAAAGGCGGAAATCGGGCATGAAGTAGATGCTATGTAAATGGCAAGCATGACAACTCTTAGTTTTGATCTTCATTGATAAAAAAGCCATAACTCTCACATCCAAGCTCCGATTGGGATGATTCAAGATGTTCCGGAAAGCTAAGAAGTAGAGCTACCATAAAATCCAAGTTCCAAGCCAAGAACATGCATCAAACTTGGTGTTAAAAGTCCTTCAATATTCCCTTCTTGCACTTGCTTGCGTATTTTAGTCCAAAAGATGTCTGAATTGCTTTCCCTTGCTTCTTCATGCCAATGTCATGTCATAGCCTAAAAAATAACAAAAAATGTATGAAAAGTAACTAAAAAAATGAATATAAGCAACTAATTCAAGTAATAGATACCAGATAAGTAGGTATAAAACCTACTTATCAAATACCCCCAAACTTAAACCTTTGCTTGTCCTCAAGCAAATGCACAAATTAGACGGATTTATCCTCTAGCAATGATCCACCCAAAAAATGAATCAATATGAATTCGATCAATGGCCTCAAAGGTTACAACAGATGATAACCCGTAGAAAATTTCAAAATAATATTATGTCTAAAATTTCAACAACTGTCATTAGACTCACATCTACTCTTGATCCTTTAAGTGCGTGTATGCATCCACATGTTCAATCCAGTCATGATTTAGATTAAATCAACCAATACTCATAAAAGATTTTCAAAAATGACTTTCAAAACTTCTTATCACATCAATCACCGCTAATATAGACATAACACAAATTTTTCTTGAGGATCAACTGGATATTTAAACTTTTAAGCACGTAAGAACCCTTCCTAAGTATTTTAAACATACATATTTTCTTTTGTTCTATTTAGTGAGTGTGTTTTACGCTCCATCTCACTTTCCACTTTTCATTGAACGGGTGTGTTTTACGCTCCATCTCGTGCCTGTGTTTTTGGGGAGTGCGTGTTACGCTCCATCTCGACCCACCACAAGATTCAATTATTTAACTCGGGAAGGTTCCAATAATTTTTTTTTCATAAATACACCAAGATTTCCCCCAAACTTATGTGAGTGCCTAATTTTCACTTCGAATGATGCTCAAATAAGATATCTCAAGTTGCAATGGTATCTTACATAAGCATTTAGCCAAAAAAAAAAATCAATCCCAACTAGCTAAACAAATGGATATGTGTAAAAATTTTCAAAAATTTCGTAAGTAATGTGAAACCCAACTAACTAGTTAAAATATAGACTAAGCATGCTCATCAATTCTCTAAGAGTTAACAATATCAACCACCCACTTATCATTGCCCAAAATCAAATTCCATCAAAACATTGCCCAAATAAATACTAAACATGATAAATACCCCCAAACTTAAAATAGACATTGTCCTCAATAGCTAAGATAGGAAAAATTAAAAGAGAGGACTTCCCTGACATATAGCAATTTATCTCCTTGTCTACGAAGTTTAAAGAATAGGTTAAGCACATTGGAATGAATCGGGCATCACACTTGAGTTTGACTTGACTAACATTGCAATTAAACCACTTTTAACGCCAAGGATTTCCGAGCTGCGCAAAAATTGAAAACCAACGTGGATCTGAAGTTGGGGATTGATGGGTTTAATGGGAATGGAAGTTGAAAAGGAGAAGGAGAAGTAAGGATGGTGTAATGGGGGTTATGGAGTATTGGAAGTGTAATGGGTGTAGGAGAAGTGGTATTGTTGTAATGGAGAACTGGAGAAGTGGGAGTGTTCAACTTAGAACACGTCTCTTTTTGTTGTTGATTCCCGAGTAGCGCGGTCCGCGCCGTCCTAGCGCGTCGCGCGCTGTGATTGCTTTGTAGCGCCGATCGCCTCGATGGTAGAATAAATTCTTGAACTTGTGAAGCCTGGTCTGCGTTGGCTTTGGTCGGTCATATAGTTATATCAAAATATGTTGGCTTAGTATGACTGATGTAGTAGCGCGGTCAATAATGTTGTGGTGCAGTCAGCGCTAATTTCCAACGTTGATGGCGCGATCAATAACTTATAGTGAAGCAAATGCTAAGTGGCCTTGGGAAATGATCCGTAGCGCAGCTTGATCGGGCTTCGGCATTCACACCGAGATTAGGTCTTGAGTAAGCGCCCGCACCAGATTTGTCTGAGCGATTGGTGAATGAATTTTCTTTTTCTTGCCTTACCTGCGAGCATACCATCATGGAGTCATTATTTATTGAAAACTAAATATTTGAGCTAGACTATAAACTAAAGTATAAAGAATAAATAAAGAAGGAAAGGTTTAGAGCTTGGGTTGCCTCCTAAGAAGCGCTTGATTTACAGTCTTTTAGCCATACTTTGTCTGGTCAACGCTATCCAATTCCTCTTCGGAAGTTGAGGAACCCTCCATCCATCGGAAATAATATAGCTTTTGGTAGGTTCCCATTTACGATGGCCAATGCATCAAAATCACCTAGCATGCTCTGATTTGGTATGATCTCAATCAAGAATGTCCCACAGCTAGGTGTTTTCTCCATTGTGTATGTGATAACTTTGGGGTATGGAAGCTTGTCACACACAATGGGCTCTTCGTCTATCTTCTCTTTCTCGTCCCACCATGGATTCAAAATTGTACTTGCTCTTATGTCATCAAGAGCTTCGCCGACGACATGACTACCAAGTGGGCATGATTTTGCAAATCTGACCGACTCTTTGATCTTTGGTGGAGACCCATTTAGATCTTCTTGGACCTCTATTTCATTACCCCCAATTGTCTCCACAATTCCGATATCTTGTGGCTCATACAGTTGTAGATTTGGCTCGGGCACTTCATCAATTTCATCATCTATGTCATAAAGCCAAGTGTTCGGAGGAAGGTTGCTTACGGTTTTGGTCATTTGCTCTATCTGATCCTGCAGATTTTGAATTGATATCTCTTGATTATGAATTGACCGCTCTTGATTAATCCTCCACTCTTCATTTGATGCTACGAACTTGGACCACAATTCCTCCAACCTTGAATTATCTGTCTCAGCTCTAGAATACATGTATTGAGGACCATGAGTTGTATTGGAGATGAGTTGTTCCATATGGTGCTGAAAATTGTGGCTCGATATTTCTTGACTCATCATCCTCTCCTCTTGGTTTGCTATGACCTTTAATAGTAATTCCTCCAACTTTGACTTTTCTTCTTTTAATGGTGGTTGATATGAGAATTCCAGCATGCATGTTGGATTTGGAGCGTAGTATTGGTTTTCATAAGTATAGCTCCATGACGAATCCGGGTGATACCCCCAAACTTGATGATAATTAGCATATGTATAATCATTGAGGTATGCACCACCATGTTGTCCCGGCCCAAAACTAACGGTGCATCGATGACTTTTGATGATTACCAAAGACAATAATTGCAAGTAATCGCTATCCTTCGATTACGTTGATCGCAACAACGTCCAACTTCGTCGAAAGTATCTCAAGTCATACCGATAATGCGTAAAAATGCATTGAGACCATCAATCCCCACTTTCCTTGGTTGAGTCATGTTTATGTATGGCCATTGATACGCAAAGTCATCCATGGTACCTGAAAAAGAGAGAAATATAGGAAGAGAATTAAAAATAAAAATAAAAATGTTTAAATTAAGACTATTTTGATTGAAGCTAATATTGGTAAAAATGTATTAAACTAATTCCCCGGCAACGGCGCCAAAAACTTGTGGGGTAAAATCTAATTACGCACAACACGCAAGTATACGTGGTCAACAAGTAATAAAGTGATAAGTTGAGTATCGTTCCCACAGAGAATTATTTAATAAAAATCACCAAGTACTAACCCATGACCAATTTATTCTTATTTAAACAAATGATTTAATAATTTAATTTAAAATAATTAAATAAACAATTACTAACTATCCCTAGAATGAAACATGATATTGAAGACTTGAGATTACAATTTCACTTATTGTTACATTTAAATCAACACACGTCCTGTTAAGCCAAATTATTTATACTTGATTGTTAATCAAGAACACGAAAGTGAAATATGGCCATCTCTCAATGCACCATACTCATATCAAATCAAATCCACAGATGATAGAATCAATTTGAACACCCTAATTAACTAACCCACTATATCTCTATGTGAATTACAATTAAAAAGGGTTTAAGTTCAAGTTCTTATTAGACTACATATGGCGTAAAGGTATATCTCTATCCTAAACACGAATCATGAATTCCATCCATGCAGAAATCACAAACACATGCTATCATGATCATATCTAAATCTATACTTCATCTCTCGAGTTCATATAGATTATCACGGTAATTGTTAGCTAGGCAATTAAGCAATTCATTACAAATCATAATAGACAATCCAAATATAGCTAATAAGACTAACAAAGAAGCATATCAAAGTAAACTACACAATAAGATCCATAGTAATCTAAAAATAGAGTTTAATTCATAAATAAACTAGAATCCATCATCCACAATTGATTAAGCGTTAAAAAGAATACAAATAAATAAGAAAAGAAATTAGAATTAAGATAAACAAATCTGCATTCTCTTGCTTCCAATCTGATTCTCTAATGATAATCAATAGCTTCAAACTTCAATTCTAATCTAATCTAGGGTTCCTAATCTAAGAAAGAAAGTATAGAATTAGATTCTAGAAATCTATCTCAAGAGGGATTTTATAAAGTCTTAGAATTAGTCTCCCAATCCAAGTTAAACTCAAGTATTTAGAGTTCTAATAAACATCCTAGCAAGTTAGGCAACTAAGAATCCTATTCTAGCTCAATTTGGACATCAAATAACCCAATTTGACTCAAATCCCGCTGCCTAGCGCACTAAGCGCCGACCCTAGGCCTTTCTGTCGTTGTCCGCGCTACTGTAGCAGTAGTTTCTGGTGTCCTAGCGCGCTCCGCGCTAGGCGTAGCGTAGTCAGCGCCACTCTGTTTTCTGCTGTGACGTCCTTTGGTAAAACAGGCATAACTTTTGATCCTCTTGATGTTACGGGGCCTGCCACCTATCAAATCGAAGATATCGATGAGATCTACAACTTTCATTCTTTGAGCTTTGACAAATTAAAATTCGATCAAGGTGAAAATCGGGCTTGAAGTAGATGTTATGTAAATGGCAAACATGACAACTCTTAGTTTTGATCTTCATTGATAAAAAAGCCATAACTCTCACATCCGAGCTCCGAATGGGATGATTCAAGATGTTTCGAAAAGCTAAGAAGTAGAGATACCATAAAATCCAAGTTCTAAGCCATGAACATGCATCCAACTTGGTGTTAAAAGTCCTTTAATATTCCCTTCTTGCACTTGCTTGCGTATTTTAGTCCAAAAGATGTCCGAATTGCTTTCCCTTGCTTCTTCATGCAAATGTCTTGTCATAGCCTAAAAAATAACATAAATTGTATGAAAAGTAACTAAAAACATGAATATAAGCAACTAATTCAAGTAACAGATACCGGATAAGTAGGTATAAAACCTACTTATAAATTATTCTGTTGGAATAACCTGTCTATGTGGATTACCGCATGCATGGTGAATGATCCTTCATATTCAATCCTTATTAAATTGTTGAAATGATCTGTATATGTGGATTACCGCATGGCAGGCGAAAATCCATTTGCAGTTTCATATATTCTATTATACTTAGTTGGTTAAAGTTTTGGCTTCTATACTCCATGAAATTAGTAGAATATCCTCGATATTTGCGCTTCATCCAATATCTTTTAATGGAAATATTCTTCTGAGCATTCTTGAATTTTACTCCACAAAGCAGTATCATGTTGACAATTTGGACGTTATTGATTTCAGGATAAATTAACTTATAAATCTTTAAAATTTATTCTTGAACTTGTTTTATTGAATTATTATGTCATTGTTGTGACGCCCCCAAAACAAGTATACATCACCAATCTTGAGTCGCCAAATACACACTACATAAATTCAAATACAACTTAATTATACAACAGTAGTGTAAAATACGACAAAACATAATCTAAGAGTTTTAATAAGAATATTGTCATCTAGACAATATCCACACTCAATGGAGTCCTCGTTACATTTATTGTCACACTATTTAATAGAATAATGAGGACTACTAATGCTATCATCTGGACCATCACTCCATTCCCCAACTAGTCCTGGCCACGTTCTCATTTCCTGAAGAGAACAGTGAAAGAAAGGGTGAGCTCAACTAGCCTAGTAAAAAATATTATGACTAAGATAATGCAGAATAAATTATCCTTAGCCTTCAACAGTATAACAACTGACAGAATATAATAGAAACAAAGTTTTAAATCAACAACTGCAGCGGAATAAGCAATCCATTAGAAGAGTCAAGTAGAGCATAAAATCTACTATCTTCTACGATTTAAATAGATTTTCATCAACTTCATCGCTGAGACTCAGCTTAATAAATAAACCACATCATCCCTGCACCACAACCAAGGATATTCATGTACTCATCAATGGTCATGTTTATACCGAATAATTTCTGGTCATAGTCATACCAACAACTGTCCACTAATGAACTACAAGCCAATGAAGACTTTTACCACATCATTCGTTACATTACGGTCATGATTATACCGAATAATCCCTGATCATAATCATACCAAGTCCATTTCTGCACGTAAGCCAAAGATGACTTTCATCACAATATAAGCATGAGGATGATAACAATAATATAAGCATTAATCAAACGAAAACAAGGATAAATATTAAAGACTTTAAATTTATCCAAATATTATTCATCACTTAAAAAACTCATAATCTAATATTGTTAACATTATAACAATATTTTAATCACTTCTTAAACTCATAAACAATTTAATTTAATTGTTTACAGTTTACCAAAGAATGTATTTAATCATTCAAAAATGCCATACTCATAAGATTTCATCACCAATAATCAAATCACTCATCAAAAATCTGCATATACCTTATATAGAATTTTCAAGTCCTAAAATCCTATTTACCAATTCTTCAACTTCAGAGTTAAAATTTCATGGTCATCGGAGTTATAGAACTCCGGTTATAGCGTTTTTCGTCGAAAAAACGTAAATATTGAAATAGTCATAACTTCCTAATTTTAAGTCAAAATAAGCTCATTTTTGGACAGGAGGTACTTTATACCATATATTTCCATGTCCCAAAAGGCCGGAATTTTTCTCACAAATTAAGTGGCCGAAACAACCGTTATAAAATTATGGGCAGTAGCTTTTTCTCTCTTTTTTTTCACTTTTCATGCTTTTTAAAAATAGTCCATACAAAAATCTACAACTCCTCTTTCAGTGATTCCACTTGGAGATGTTAGAAAACTTATCATAATATCCTCCCAAATTTTTCCAGAATTTTTAAATATCCAAAAAATTACAAAACTGCAAATGGATTTTAACTCGCCATACGGTAATCCACGTAAATAGATCATTTTCACAATTTAATAAGGAATGAATACGAAGGATCATTCACCATGCATGTGGTAAACCACATAGACAAGTTATTCCAACAGAATAATAAAGAATGGAACCAAGTCAGACGTAATACGCACTGACAGGATATTCCAACAGAATAATAAAGAATGAAATAACAATAAAAATCACCATGCATGCGATGAATCGCATGCATAAAAGTTATTCCAATGTAATAATAAATAATGGAACTAGGTCAAAGTAATACGCACCGGCTGTGATATTCCAATAGAATAATAAAGAATGAAATAACAATGTAAATCACCATGCATGCGATAGACCACACGAATAAAAGTTATTCCAATGAATAATAATTAATGGAACCAGTGCGGCATAATATGCACTTAAGGCAGGATATTCCAACATAATAATAAAGAATGGAATAATGAAGAATTTCACCATGTATGCGGTTCAGATGTACAAAGTTAATCCAATGTAATAATATGGAATGGAATAACAATAGCTCTCTTCATGAATAAGAAAGAAATAATACCCCTTACCTTAGAAAGAAACTGGATACTAGAGTAGAGAGGTAGCAGACTTTTCTTCTTCTTTCTCTCTATAATTTCTCTCAATAATAATTGCTTTATAACTTTAGTGAATTAGTGAGAAATGAAGGAAGAATGAGCTTCTATTTATAGGAAAATATAGTTTCGATAATTGCACGTTTTGGGGCTCAAAATATTACAGTATAATACATTCCTCTTTTCCTTTATTTTTAATTTAGTCCTGCAAGTATTATCAAACTTGCACCACCACCCCTAATAGTAAATCATGTGAATCAATAGTAAATCATTTGAATCAATAGTTCTAGATATGTAAAAATACGAATTATAGTATAGTACCTTCATCTGTACCTCTATTTTTAACTTAGTCATGCAAGTATTATCAATCTTGCACCAACTCCCCTAATAGTAAATGAATGTGAATTAATAGTACACACATGTGAATAAATAGTTATAATAATGTGAATTAATAGCAATCAATTACTCATTTATCCGACTAATTACCTGATTGGTCAATATAACTTCCAGACATCAATTATTATCGAAATAAATGTCAGTTTCCACTAACACTAATAATCCTAACACAATGGAACTATCAATTTCATCTTTAATCAACACGAAGTTATTCATCATTAATATTATAACTCACAATATTTAACAACCAGGTCGTTCCAAGGAAAGAGGGGGCTTTCCGATAAGTATTTCTCCTTATTGGCGCGCAATTATGTGACCAAACCTCTCCTTGACAGAACTTCTAGACATTGTAAGTTTTGTAATTTAATAATATAAATAACTTTGTCGTCTCAATTATTGATTTAATAATATATCATATTATGCAGATGATACTGTGACAATAATCGAATCATTAATATGAGAGATATGATGCAATAATTACTGTAGTAATAATTGAGTATAACTGAGTGACTTCTTACGTAAGCATCAATAATCAATGCCGTGTGCTACTATGCAACCACGCGTATTACTCTACTTTTACTACCAGGTAGTTCAATAGTTTTAACGGTAACACTTTCACCGTTATTTTTATAAAATGATAATTCTGTCGTTTTCTAACTACGAAAATACTTCCGTTGTGAGTTCACCAATGATTGTGCCGTCGTATGGATATTCCCGACAAAAAGAATATTCCCCGACCAAACGAATATTTTATAACAACTTGCATACTTTGCAAAATTTATAAATACTACCCGCAACTATAATATTATATCAAATCCACACCATAATATTCAAAAAAAATATTTCGAGAAAATTAAATCTTTATTCGTAAAATTTGGGGTCTCACAATTGTCATCATCCTCATGCTTATATTGTGATGAAAGTCATCTTTGGCTTACGTGCGTAGATGGACTCGGTATGATTATGACCAGGGATCATTTAGTATAATCATGACCTATAATGTTATAAATGATGTGGTAAAAGTCCTCAGTGGCCTGTAGTGCATTGATGGACAGTTTTTGGTATGATTATGACCAGGGATTATTCAGTATAGTCATGACCATTGATGATTTAATGAATATCCTTGGCCCATAGTGCAGGGATGATTCGATGATGTGGTGTATTTATTAAGCTGAGTCTCAGCGATAAAAATTGATGAAAACATTTTAAATCATAGAAGATAGTAGATATCATGCTCTACTTGACTCTCCTAATGGATTGCTTATTCCGCTGCAGTTAAACTTGATGTCTATTGTATTTTATCAGTTTAACACTGTTGAAGGCTAATGATAATTTATCCTACATTATCTTAGTCATAATATTTCTTACTAGGCTAGTTGAGCTCACCCTTTTGCTTTCATTATTCTCTTCAGGAAATGAGAATGTAGCCGAGACTAGTCGGGGAATGCAGTGATGGTCCGAAATGGCGTTATAGTAGTCCTCACTATTCTATAAAATAGTGTGACAATAAATGTAATGAGGACTCTATTTGAGAGTGGATATTATCTAGAAGGCAATATTCCTGTTTAAACTCTCAGCTATGTTTTGTCGTATATTACAAGACATTGTATAATTCAGTTTGTATTTGTTATCTGTACCATGTATTTTGCGACTCAAGATGGGTGATGTATACCTATGTTGGGGGCGTCACAGTTAGTATCAAAGCTTAGGGATATGATCCCTGGCTGAGATGTGAGACAAGAACTAGGAGGGGAGAGACGGGGAATTTCTTCGCTAGTATGACCTACCTAAGTTTATTTGGTATTTAATTAGTCGGTCAGAGTATAGGGATAATATGTGATATCTTAATTAACCCTTGTTTTGTGGCAGTATTTGAAAATGGCATCCGAAAATGTTGAGATAAGCAATGAAGCACGTGAGACCGTTGAGTCACCACAGATTAATACCCAGTATAATGTGCAACAAGAAGACAATAATCCTCAGGTAAATAACAACGATCAAATGATGAACGATGGGATGTTCAGAGGTTTTATGCATTTCATGCAACATCAGGCGAAGGCGGTTCCTGTCCAAAATGCAGGTGGAAACACTGACAACTCTCGGATGGTCACCGCTAAGCAGTTCAAGGAGCTGGGACCACCGGAGTTTTTTGGAGAGCCAAAACCACTTAAGGCAAAGACGTGTATAAAGCATATCAACAAGATATTTGATGTCTTGGGATGCTGCGAGGAGCAAAAGGTTCCCTTTGCCACCTTCATGTTGCGAGCAGAGATAGATTACTGGTGGGAATAAGCGATTAAGACAAGCGTTTAAGACGAAGTTAAGACAAGCGTTTAAGAAAAACTTGCCTTCAGTGTCTGCTACAGTAAAATCACTTTTCCTTTGAGTCTTTACAGTCTCTACAACACATAACCACATAACATACCACATTAGGTCATGAATGAACATACATGTTTCTTAATGAATCTTACCCTTCTTCTCAATCTAATTATATATTAGATTTGTTATTATTGGTTAGGGCTTGCCGTTATAATTTACATCGTTCTTACCAACTTCGTTCTCTTCTATAACTTAACTGAAATTATTTCATTAATACAACTCGTTTCAAGTTAATCATCCTTCTTCACGGCTTACTAATGTTATCATGTTTATTAATCGAAACTCGATCGTTAAGTACACGTATTGCATATTGTTCACGTTCACATTTAATTGACTTATCTCAAACCTTTAGTATTACTTAAGGTTTATATCATCCTTTAATGATGTTACATTAGGTTTAGCATTGATATAATTCATTATCATTAACTTGTTTCTCCTTTATATTCATAACCTTTCCTCTCTGGACTTTCCCTAATGTTGGCGCTGCGGCTCTGGCATTCCTTCTCTGTGTCACACCTCGGCGTGACTTAGTAGTGTGTATGGTCCGAACTTCAGTACTGCAGTCACGAAGTCTCCTTTAACTATGGCAGCCTTGCATGCATCAATTCTGATGTGTCATGCCTTGGCCTCGCGCTGTCTTGGGTAAAATCTAATTACGCACAACACGCAAGTATACGTGGTCAACAAGTAATAAAGTGATAAGTTGAGTATCGTTCCCACAGAGAATTAGTTAATAAAAATCACCAAGTACTAACCCATATAACCCATAACCAACTCAATCTTATTTAAACGAATGAATTTCAAATTATATAAATTAAACTACTATTAAATTCCACTAATTAAATTAAGACTACGGAGATTTAAGATCACTACTTCACTTATTGCATCATTTAAGTTAACAAACTTCTCATCAATTATTCTTTATCCCAAATTGTTAATCAAGAACACTAAAGTAGATAAAACCACCTCTCGATGCATAATACCCATATTAACGTCAATCCACAATTAAGATAGAAATCTGTTAAACACCTTAATCAACTAACCCACTATATCTCTATGTTAATTACAATTGAAGAAGGTTTAAGAATAAGTTCTCAATCCGATTACATGCGGTGTCAAGCATATCTCTACCTTAACACTCATCAAGTTTAAGCTACTAACAAAATCCTGAACACATGCTATCATAATCAGATCTAAATCTATACTTCATCTCCCGAGTTCATATAGATTATCACTATAATTGTTAGCTAGGCAATTAAGCAATTAAGTCCAAATCATAATAGACAATCCTCACAATATAACATAATAATTGATAACGAAGCATATTAAAATGAACTGTACAATAAGATCCATTGTAATCTCAAACAAAGATTTAGTTCATGATTATTGAATTAAAACTAAGAATCCACAATTGAATACACATTAAAAGACAAAGATAGAAGAAGATAAGAAGATAGAATCTATTGTCTGTAGATTTGATGCTCCCTCCTTGCTCCTACTTTGAATCTTCAATGGTCTCCAAGTTGCTT
This sequence comes from Panax quinquefolius, assembly GCA_020205615.1. Taxonomy (NCBI): domain Eukaryota; kingdom Viridiplantae; phylum Streptophyta; class Magnoliopsida; order Apiales; family Araliaceae; genus Panax; species Panax quinquefolius. The sequence goes on from CM035168.1 coordinate 74,580,179, forward strand.
CAATCTCCAAAACTCATTAGAACTAGGGTTTTGATCTAATTTATTCTAATCTAATCTAATGGAATTCTTCCAAAAACTTTCTCTAATCCTTTAAAATCTCCTCCTTTTATATGTCTCTTTATATGTATTTAAGTCCTCCTGGAAGTCCTTGAATCAAACAGATCAAACAAATCCTAATCGGACTCAAATTCGAACAAAATCTACTCTTTCTGCGCGTACCCAAGCCCCAGCTTGCTATTTGCCTTGTAAATAGCTTGCCCCGGCTTGCTATGCTACTGATTTCGCACTCTGGACCCCAAGCCCCGGCTTGGGGGCAAACTGTTAATTATTTTTTTTGCTGCAATATCCTCTGGTAAAATGGCCATAACGTTTGATCCGGGAGGAATTACGGGGCCTGCCACCTATCAAATCGAAGGTATCGACAAGCTTTACAACTTTTATTCTTTGAGTCATGAGAAATACCGAACGGGTGAAGGTCGAAATTGGACTGAAAGTGACTTATATGCAAATGACCACCCAAAACAGCGAAATTCAACGTCCGTTGGTACAAATGTCATAACTCTTGCATCCGAACTCCGTTTGGAATGATTCAAGATGTTTCGGAAAGCTACGAATAAGCTCTACAATATAGTCCAAGTTTCAAGCCAAGAACATGAAATGAACATGAAAGCCCAAACGATGTCCGTATTGCTTTTCTTTGCGTTTTCCTTGTTTTTCCTTACCAATAGTCGCTCACACCGCTTCCAAACGTATAACCTACAAAATGAACACACAATGCATGAAAAGTAACTAAGACACATGAATATAAGAAACTAATTCAAGTAAAAGATACGGATAAGTGGATATAAAATCCACTTATCAAATACTCCCAAACTTAAACCGTTGCTTGCCCCAAGCAGCACAACATAATGCAATGTAATGCAATGAAATACAACCAATCTATATGCCTACGAATCCATCAGTATTTAATAGAATCAAATCTGTTCACTCGGCCTTAGAGAAATCAAGGAAACACGACAATACTTCGTATCAAAACCAATCAACAATTTCCTAGTTAACCATCAAGTCTTAAACTGTTATTACTGGTATATAGTGTGTGTGTGCTCCACAACAATGTTAACTGATATAAAATCAAATTTAATACATAATAAGTCTCTTTGAAGGCATAATACAGTGTAAACTAAAAAAATCCAAAAACAAGCTAGATCCAACTAAAATCAAACAATGACCAATATCGAGGGTCAACATGGGATACTTATGCTTTATTTTTCATCTACGGGGGCTTTTTGCTCTTATTTCCCATTTTATTCTTTTTTTTCTTTTGGTTTATATACACATAGCTATGCAATGTCTTATTCCCTCAAGCTTTTCAATGCTACCTTAACGAGCTTTCAACCAACGACTCCCAGACCATTAAAACCTTAGGGCGCTAGGTGTAGAGACAATCCCCTCGGGCTTAATTACTCAAATAACAAAGGTCACAAAACTAGACAAGCACGCCACGGTGTTTATTCATAATTTTTTTTCTTTTTTTTTTTCAATAGCTTATATATCTCACATATTCCCCCAAACTTAGGTTCTTGTTTAATTTTAGCCATCACTACTTGTTCTTGTCATTCTTTCATTTAAACTAGCATTATCCTTTAGAGTCCCATTATGTATCAATTTAAACTCAATCACTCACAAGTTATTTTTACTTTGCTATCCTTATTATACCAGTTTCAAACAGAAAAAGACTCAATTCATAACAAGAAATCACATCAAAGCTCTAATAGTCAGTACTATACTTGTCTACTCAATTCCAATCTCATCATTGGCCAAAATAAACTTAAACTATCAAATAGCTGGACTCATGGAAGATGAACATAGTAACTAACTATTATTTTTGAATTTTTGATTTGATTTTTTTTAAATGAACCTAAACTAAATTAACAACATATGCAAAATAACATAACATAAACATGAAACTAAACATGCAATAATGAACTAAACTAAACTCCCCCAAACATAGCAGTTACAATGTCCTCATTGTAAGAATATAGCGGTAAGTAGAAGAGAACTTCCCTGTAATCAGCTAAGCATGAGGTGATGGTGGCGATGACGGCGACGATCATTTTCCTATCCATTGAACCTCCAATACCTGCAATGAAGAGAGACAACATGGATTTGATTATAAGAGAGCTTAATACGCAAATTAATTCCTATCTACTAAATAAACTAGTAAAGCATATAAATACAAAAAATAAATAAAAAATTCCTGGGTTGCCTCCCAGTTAGCACTTGAATTACAGTCTTTCAGCCTGACTTTGTCTGGTCAATACTATCCAATTCCTTGTCGATAATTGAGGAACCCTCCATCCATCGGAAATAATGTATCTTTTGGTAGGTTCCCCTTTACGATGGCCAATGCATCAAACTCACCTAGCTTGCTTTGTTTAAATATGTGCCCAATTGAGAATGTTGAATAACTAGGTGATTTTCCGTCCGTTGAGCCTATGATTTGATTGGGGCTTTGAGGCTTGGTAAGAACAACGGGCTCTTCTTCTATCTTTTCCTCTTCATCCCACCATGGCTTCACATTTGTACTAGCTCTTATGTCATAAAGAGCCTTGCCGACGACATGACTACCAAGTGGGCACGATTTTGCAAATCTAACTGGATCCTTGATCTTTGGTGGAGAAGGAACTTGGGGCACTAATAACATCGGATCATCCTCATTGGTACTCATAGTTAGTTCTTCACCGACCTTGCTTTTATTATCCCCACTTATCTCCTCTTTTTCAACATCTCGTGTCTCATCCAGTTGTAGATTTGGCTTGGGCACTTCATCAATCTCAGAATTCTTGTCACAACACCAATTATTTTGAGGACAGTTGTTTAAGGATTTGAGTATTTGATCCATCAGGTTCTGCATATTTTGAAATGATATCTCTTGATTCTGAATTGACCACTCTTAATTAATCTTCCTTTCCTCTTGTTTAGCTATGAACTTGGACAGTAATTCCTCCAAATTTGACTTTTCTTCTTGTGGCAATGGAGGTTTACATGAAAATTCTAGTGTGTATATTGGATTTGGAGCGTAGTATTGGTCTTCATAATTGTAGCTCCATGATGAATCCGGGTGATACCCCCAAACTTGATGATAATTTATGGGATAAGCTTAATTGTTGGCGTAATCACCACAATACTGTACCGGCTCAAAACTGATGGCGCACTGATGACTCTTATGATTTCCAGCACAATAATCACAAGTAACCGCCATACTTTGACGATGTTGAGCTTCAAAAATGTCTAACCTCCTCGAAAGTGTCTCAATCTATGCTGACAATGCAGAAAGTGTCGCGAGTCTGTCAATCTCTGCTCCCCTTAGCTGTGTCATTCTGGCCATCCTTCGACTCCGTTAGGCTGTGATAACCTTCAACGTCTTCGAAGTTGCCTCAATTTGTACTGACTCTACAGAAAATGTATTAAGTCCATCAATCTGTTTCCCTTAGTTGAGTCATGTTCGTGTATGGCCATATATACGCAAAGTTATCCATAGTACCTGAAAAGAGAGAAATATAGTAAGAGAATTAAAAATAAAAATAAAAATGTTTATATTAAGACTAACTTGATTGAAATTAATATTGGTAAAAAATATTAAAATAATTCCCCGGCAATGACGCCAAAAACTTGTTGGGTAAAATTTAATTACGCACAACACACAAGTATACATGGTCAACAAGTAATAAAGTGATAAGTTTAGTATCGTTCCCACAGAGAATTAGTTAATAAAAATCACCAAGTACTAACCCGTAACCAACTCAATCTTATTTAAACGAATGAATTTCAAATTATATAAATTAAACTACTATTAAATTCCACTAATTAAATTAAGACTACAGAGATTTAAGATCACAACTTCACTTATTGCATCATTTAAGTTAACACACTTCTCATCAATTATTCTCTATCCCGAATTATTAATCAAGAACACTAAAGTAGATAAAACCACCTCTCGATGCATAATACCCATATTAACGTCAATCCACAATTAAGATAGAAATCTGTTAAACACCTTAATCAACTAACCCACTATATCTCTATGTGAATTACAATTGAAGAAGGTTTAAGAATAAGTTCTCTATCCGATTACATGCGGTGTCAAGCATATCTCTACCTTAACACTCATTAAGTTTAAGCTACTAACAAAATCCTGAACACATGCTATCATAATCAGATCTAAATCTATACTTCATCGCTCGAGTTCATATAGATTATCATGGTAATTTTTAGCTAGGCAATTAAGTAATTAAGTCCAAATCATAATAGAAAATCCTCACAATAGAACATAATAATTGATAACGAAGCATATTAAAATGAACCATACAATAAGATCCATTGTAATCTCAAACAAAGAATTAGTTCATGATTATTGAATTAAAACTAAGAATCCACAATTGAATACACATTAAAAGACAAAGATAGAAGAAGATAAGAAGATAGAATCTATTGTATGTAGATTTGATGCTCCCTCCTTGCTCCTACTTTGAATCTTCAATGGTCTCCAAGTTGCTTCAATCTCCAAAACTCATTAGAACTAGGATTTTGATCTAATTTACTCTAATCTAATCTAATGGAATTCTTCTAAAAACTTTCTCTAATCCTTGCAAACCTCCTCCTTTTATATGTCTCTTTATATGTATTTAAGTCCTCTTGGAAGTCCTTGAATCAAGAAGCTCGAACCAATCCTAATCGGCCTCAAATTCAGACAAAATCTACTCTTTTTGCTCGTACCCAAGCCCCAGCTTGCTATTTGCCTTGTAATTAGCAAGCCCCGACTTTCTATGCTACTGATTTTGCACTCTGGACCCCAAGCCCTGGCTTGGGTATAAGGCATAAAAGAGCAAGCCCCGGCTTGGGTGCAAGCTGCTAATTATTTTTTCTACTGCAGTGATCCTCTGGTAAAATGGTCATAACTTTTGATCCGGGAGGAATTACGGGGCCTGCTACCTATCAAATCGAAGGTATCGACGAGCTATACAACTTTCATAATTTGAGTTTTTAGAAATAACGAACAAATGAAGGTCTAAATTGGACTGGAAGTTACTGCTATGCAAATGACCACCCAAAACAGCGAAATTCAATGTCCGTTGGTACAAATGTCATAACTCTTGCATCCAAACTCCGATTGGAATGTTTCAAGATGTTCCGGAAAGCTAAGAAGAAGCTCTACAATATAGTCTAAGTTCCAAGCAAAGAACATGAAATGAACATGAAAATCCAAACGATATCCGGATTGTTTTTCTTTGCATTTTCCTTGCTTTTCCTTACCAATAGCCGCTCACACCGCTTTCAAACGTATAACCTACAAAATAAACACACAATGCATGAAAAGTAACTAAGACACATGAATATAAGCAACTAATTTAAGTAAAAGATACCGGATAAGTGGATATAAAATCCACTTATCACGCTTTCTGATCTTGAGCTTCTTTGCTTTGAGTCGCGTTAACATTAGCGATTTTTAATGCCTCGGAAAAATTTGATGATTTTTTTTTCAACTTTGTGAGATTCCCGGGCTCATAACTTCTTCGTTATAAGTTTGAATTGGCTCGTTCAAGAGCCTACGGTTCAGAAATTACATACTCTATGTTTTTATGCAAGAAGTTTATCTATTTGACTTTGTTTACTCAAAATTCACCTATTGGTTCATTTTTAACGAAAACGATAAACGTTCGGGAATGTTCAACGCTCGTTTCTTCGTTCTAAGTCAAAATTCGGTCATTCTCGAGTCTACAACTCTATAATGCCAAATAAGACTTTTCTCCATTGAAAACTAATGTTTCCAAGCTCAATATCAAAATTCGACTTCCATTCCAAGATTTTTACGAACTCGACAATTATCGTCCAAACTCGTGAATTCCGCCATAACTTCATTTCTTATGATTTGTTCATCGTTTCAAATGGATTCTATCCATCATATTAACATCTTAACCTACATACTTCATTAACTTATAAACATGATAGGTTATTACTTGTTCTTTATGAGTTTTATAACTTATAAAAATATAAATTACTTATGAATTCTTTTCTCATGACTTATGATAGTTCATGAATTCTAACCATTACTCTTGCTTCTTGTTATCATACTAACTTCATAAATGTAGACATGGCACAAATCTTACAATTTCTTCTTTAGTTCATAGCTTATATGATTACGAATAGCTTATTCATGACTTATACGGCGTAAGTCCATTAATTAAGCATTCTTATCATTCCTTAGCATATATATTCTACCACTACCCACTTCTCTAACAATGGAAGAGAAAGAGAATTATGGTTTAAGTTCTTACCCTTGAAGATCACTTGTTTAATCCTTGTTCTTCTTCTTGCTTCTTGAAATATAAAATCTAGCTTTTCTAGATTTTCTAGCTTTTTCTCACTTATTCTCTCTAACCAATAAGCTATAAGTTATCGGATGAAAATCTAACAACTAACAAATGAACTAACAATCTTCCTATTTATAGAAATCTCAAAGTGAGGGTATAATGGTTATAAAGCTACTCCACCTCCTTAATCACCTCCTTACTATTCCTTTACTTAATTATTAAGTTAACTTGCTCACCACATATACTTGGCCATCACAACACTTATCTATTAAGTTAACTTGTTAATCACATAGCTTATCCTTTGCTTGTTCATCACATAAAAGCACTTTGCTTGCTCATCACACATATGCACTTTACTTAGCCTTTAAGTTACTTAACTTATCCTTTGCTTAACCCTTAAGTCTACTTGTTCATCACACAAAGTTCTTGATCACCAATTCACCCATGGATTGCCCCATGGATCAAGCTTTACCCATTGGATCTTATCTTGGGCTTTTCATTCAATTAACTTAATTAACTTATCTTATACATTGGGCTTGTAATTAAACAAACATTGGGCTTGTTTATTAATTCACATTGGACTTAACCATTTCCACCCTTGGGCTTAACCATTCCTATACTTGGGCTTGTATAATTCCTAACAAATCCTACAAGTCCAATACATTTAGCTTAAAGTCTCATAACGTATAATTTACGTATTAATCTTATATTCTAACTCGTATACTTATTTAGTATACGACATTCCATCATTCATACAAACTCATATAATACCTCATATCATACTAATATTCATTACTTCGTACAATACCTACGTATTATACAATCATTGATTTAATTCATTATACGCATTTAAATTCCTTCTTGGAAATCACTTTCCCTAACCGTTAGGTTTTTAAGTCCGCAGGCAAAAAACTGTGTTTGCCATTACTGAAATATTATTGGATATTCCATCTCACCTCGATATTCTATAATTATGTATTTCTCGGAAGTTCAAAAATAATTCCCGAGCAGAAATGCGTGAATAGTGTTTTTCAGAAAATTTCTCGGAAAACTTTTATTTTCGTCTTGGAAATTCAAACACTTTAATTCTACCACGTAGCCAAAATACTATGACATTCCGATATGTCTAGGTCATAGAACAACCTTCAAATAGCTTACTCCCATAATTAATTAATTAAATTTATTTAATCCACATAATCAAATAAAAATTTAATTCTCAAAAATTCGATTTTTCTGGGGCGTTACACGCTTCCCCTTTATAAGGATTACATCCCCTCTTAATCTCGCTAATAATACATACACCATTGAGGAAAATTTTTCTTTAGTTTTAATCTCAAGTTCCCACAATGCTTCTTCGACATTGTGGTTCTTTCATTTCACCTTCAACGAAGGTATTTATCTTATTTTTCATGACTTGTCACTTCCTATCAATAATTTGAGTTAGAAGTTTAAATACTTATTAACATATTACGGTATCTTCCTCTGATTAATTCTTCCTTTAACTTTAAAATTATTTGAAACTCAAATTCCTCCTTCAAAACAAGATTATACATGATCTTCTCTTTATCTTGCATCCTCTTCGTCACTCGCTTACACTCCTCGTTACCTAGTTGTATTTAATTTACTCGTTCCATTATTGTGGATTGAGTCTATGTTGTGAATAACATTTCTACCTCTTCATTCCGTAATTTAACTTCTAGCTTCATTTTTGTCATCTCCGTTAGTAACTCATTCTGAGTTGTTAACATCGATAGCTTTTCCTTACCCTTCCTACTTAACGCGTCGTTTACTACTTATACCTTCCATGTATGACATAAGATATCACAGTCGTGATCCTTTATCCATTCCAATTATCTTCTCTACTTCATATTCAACTCCTTCTATGTGGAGATATATTTCAGACTCTTAGAGTCCGTGTATATCTCACACTTCTCCTCGTATAAATACTATCTTCAAATTATTCTTTTTAATTCAAAAACTACAACTGCCAATTATAGATCATAAATAGGATAAACCTCCTTATAATTCTTTAACTAGCGTGATGCATACACAATGACTTTACCATGCTACATGAGCACGCAATCTCGTCATCTATGTGAAACATCGAGATAAACTACAAAATTCCCCGTATCATCTAATAAGGACAATACACGTGCCTCAATTAACCTTCCTTTTTAGCTCCTGAAAACTATTTTCCCCCTTCTCATTCCCAACATACTTCTCAATAACAAATTTTTTCTATCTCTTTAAGCTATAATTTACAAGTAGTGAATTCCGCATCCAACTTCTCCCTCCGTAGTGTTTCTCACACTATCTTCAAATGTTCAACATGATCTTCTGACGTCTTAAAGTAGACTAGAATACCACCAATGATCATTACGACACCCTCATCCCAATATTATTTGAACACTCTGTGACGCTAATGGTACTTTCAACCATAGCACCTCACCAGAGTACCTATCAATTTGCCACCGACTTGCTCGGCACCCCATACGAAAAGTCTAACTTCCACACATTAGTTGACCCAAATGACTTAACCAAAAAATCGTAATAACCCTAACAAGTCCTGAACGTCGTCTTAGGTGCATCCACCTTCCTCCTTACTTTCAACCGACTATACCCCGTACGCAAATTTATCTTAGAAAAATTCTTTGCCCTCTTCAACTGATCAAATAGATCATCGATCCTGGGCCATGTGTATTGATTCTTAATCGCTAACTTACTCTTATTACGATAGTCGATACGCAACCGTAACGACTCATCCTCTTCTTTAACATCCTCCTAACTTGCGTCATGATTAGACAACAAGAACGTCGCGGTATTTTATTACCGTAAATTACTACCTTGGATTTTCTTAGAAAACCAAAGATTCAAACTTTTATGCTAACAATTTATTAAAGTTCTATGATTAGTTAACCCATTCATACTAAGAATTACTTCAAATTCTCTCAACATTATCGGTGCTTATCTATCAACACTTACTTACCATTATAATCTATGAAACCATTTCCACGAATATAATCAACGAAAGTTATTTCCCCATTCTCTACCTTAACGTATAAAGGTATTTATAATCCCTTCCGAGAATGAACTTAATCACTTAGCAAACTCTCATGCTAGAAAAGAAAAGTAGCACTCCAATCAAACATCACATAAGCATTCATTGTATTGACCGAAATGATACCTGCTACTAAACTTGCTGATGTAACTGCATCATGACTAACATACCACTACTAACACCTTTACTTTCCTCTGACCCCTTCTTTGGGCAATTTCTTGCCATGTGGTCCAACAACCCACATACAAAACAACCATGGTTTTTCTTAGATTTAAGACAATTGGGTAATATATGACCCTCCTGTCCACAGTTATATTAAACTGATTTCCCTTTCAGATAGACTACTAGATGAGTCTTTCCACATGTATTACATACCTCGATCCTACGCTTAGGATCCCCTTGTTCCCCCTCCAGTATTCTCGGAATTAAAATTCTTTCTTTTTGGCATACTATCACTACCACTAGCACTCTCTGCCTTGGTTCCTCCCTCTCTCTTGTTCTTATTCTTCCTCTCTTTGTGTTATTGAGTCAACGCCTCACTACCACCCTCTAGTTATAATCACCTTCTCAAGAATGGTCCTATAAGAAACACTCTGAAACACCGAAATCCTACTGTATAGCCAGGGTCTCAAGCACTGCTCAAACCTACGAGCCTTCCTCTCTTCAGTGTCCACTTGATGTGGAGCAAACTTTGTCAATTCATTGAATCTGGCCGCATACTGGGGAACCATCATGTCCCCTAGTTTAAGTTCTAAGAACAGAATCTCCCTCCTCCCCTGCATACTTGTAGGGAAATAATTCTCGAAGAAAACCTTCTTGAATTGTTCCCATGTTACCGCATCTGTTATAGCCCCACCTTGGTGAGCCTCCCACCAAAAGTTGGCTTCCCCTTTCATTATGTAAGTCACAAAAGAAGTCTTTTGAGCCTTGCCTATGTTTTGTAATAACAAATGCCTTCTCTATTTCCTTTACCCATGTCCAGGCTGCTAATTGGTCCATCGTTCCTTTGAACTCCGGCGGACCTACTATTTTAAATTCTTTAAAGGTAGTCATTCTGCCTAACCTAGGTTCGGCGGGTACTCTATCCCCGGTTAAGTTAAATGCAGCCGTTAATAAATTAACGAACTCTTGCATAGGGTTGTTTTGACCCCCTTGATTTTCATTACGTGATTCCGCTTCCTGATTACGTTGTCTTATCCTTGGCGGCATTTTTTGATTAAATAGAATTTCATTATTATCTATTTACTTACTTCGTTATTAATCATCTCATAACAACTCATACTATAACAAAGCATATTAAATGAAAACTTCATTATATTTATATGCTTCTTCATAGTAAAAACTATTTACAATTTGCTTACATAGCCCAAGGCTATTACATTTCTATCCCGCAATTGAACTTCTCAAAAGTTTCGATTTACAAAGAGACTACCCTTTTTATACAAAAGAGGGTTTTACGTCACTACACACATATTTATAACTCTAGCTTTCTAATAATGCATAACAGCGTCCTCGTGTTTCTTATTCGCAATCTTCGGTACAGTATCCCGACTAATAGTATGTCGAGTCTGCCCCGACTCTATGGAATAACAAGCAACTTTAAGCTTGAAATCCTTATGAGCACTCTTATGGATGTAAGACATTCGTGCTATCTTCCGGTCCTTCTCCTCCAGTTTCCTATAAAGCTCTACCACCTCGTTCATATAATCCCTAGCCTTATTTATCATGAGCACCTTCTAATCATGCTCTGACTCAAAATCTGCTTCTGCAGACTCCTTCGCTACATAAAGAGCACTAATCTCTTCATTCTAATTCTGCACAACTGTACTTAGTTGCACATTCATGTCAAGCACTGCCAGATACAATGATCTCATTGCATCTGGAGGTGATGACTCTAGTGTAGGTACCACCGTATCAACCGATGTTACCTCCATCCCTTCCTCTACATCATTCATCATACTAAGGTATGACGCTATATCCATATCTCCATCGGAGTAGTCTTCCTCAGAAAAGTACTCCTCTATCTCCGACTCCTCTAGAATCACTAATGGTACCTCCGCCACCGGCATAGGTACAGGCTCTACTCTGTTCACAATTTCTTCGCTCACCGTGTGTATATCTCTATACATCAAGTTATCGATCGACATCCTACAATAACACATATGTTGATTAGTACATAACACACAATAGTATAAGCACAAATCACATTTAATTTATTTAGAGTTACATTCCATCTTTTAAATATTTCGGTACTGAGTTTCCTCAATACCTTATTAACTCATTCAACTTAAGTAAAGCTCAAGTTTACTTCCTTCGGACTTTTCTTCCTTAACGAGGTTATTAGCCTAAGGTTCTTCCCCCTTAAGTTTTATAACCTAATGCTTTGATACCAACCTTTGACGCCCCCAGATCAGGGTTATCTTCCAACCCAACAGATGGTGCTAGACGCTACTTATAACTGTACATTCATTCTATTGAAATGACATCAAAATGTGTGTATCAACGATATTCTTATTACATTAAAAATATTACATTCCATTCCCATGTTATAAAACCATTACATTCTTTGTTCATCATACTATAATATATACAACTTATTAGTTTATTACAAGGTAAACTAATCGTTCATCTTCATCTTGCCTTTATCCTTGTCGGATCCCTCGGTTCGTTCGGTCCTAGCTGCATCCATATGGTTCAAGCAAGAGTGAGCATAACAAGCTCAACAAATACAACAATTTCTTTCAAACAACATGCTTGAAACATAGGAATCGTATATCTTCAATAACTGGATAGTAGTTACGAAGTACTATCAATAATTCAAAATAGCATTTCTTTTCCTTCAAAACGTTTTATAATGATAATATTTAGTAAAACATTAATTCTGGTCCAAGACCATGAGTATTTCATAATTTCTTTGAAAAGGACAACCCGACACTAAATCCGTAAGTCCGACATATCTTACGAGCACTTCTGGGTGATCAGCCCATAGTACTCTATGTTGATCAACTCTACATCCTGTTAAATGTATGTACATTTAAGTTTTGGTAACCTCGCGTGCCCATCGAATAATCCATGAAAAATACATTTTTTTATTCATACTCAGGCTTACCTTGAATCTGTACCAAACAATTGGCGTATGATAGCGTTAACAATTCTATATTGAAAGACTTGTAAATAAATCAATCAACTCTTTAAGATTAGTCTAGCCGAGGTAAAACTTGCATCGACCCTTTAGTAAAACAGTTCATGCATCTCATAACATGAATCGCAGAAAACTTGGCTAACACGAAGGTTAGACAAACGTTTAAGAAAAATTTGCCTTCAGCGTCAACTACAGTAAAATTACTTTTCCTTTGAGTCTTTACAGTCTCTACAACACATAACCACATAACATACCACATTAGGTCATGAATGAACATACATGGTTCCTAATGAATCTTACCCTTCTTCTAAATCTAATTATATATTAGATTTGTTATTATTGGTTCCGACTTGCCATTATAATTTACATCGTTCTTACCAACTTCGTTCTCTTCTATAACTTAACTGAAATTATTTCATTAATACAACTCATTTCAAGTTAATCATCCTTCTTCACATCTTACTAATGTTATCACGTTTATTAATCGAAACTCGATCGTTAAGTACACGTATTGCATACCGTTCACATTCACATTTAATTGACTTATCTGCAACCTTTAGTATTATACTTAAGGTTTATATCATCCTTTAATGATGTTACATTAAGTTTATCATTGATATGATTCATTATCATTAACTTGTTTCTCCTTTATATTCATAACTTTCCTCTCTGGGCTTTCCCTAATCTTTGGCGATGCGGTCAAGATTCCTTCTTCTATCACACGCGGCGTGTGACTTAGTAAGTATGTATGGTCCGAACTTCGGCGTGATTTGCAGCATGAGTCTCTCCTTTGCTATATATACATCATGCGGCGCCAATTAGCGATGTATCATCATGCCTTGGCCTCGCCCTGCGGCGCTGGCCTTGCTGCTTTGAGTCGCGCTGCGGCGCGGACTCTATGCCTCAAAAAAATTTGACAAATTTTTTCCAACTTTGTGAGATTCCCGGGCTCATAACTTCTTCGTTATAAGTCTGAATTGGATCGTTCAAGAGCCTACGGTTCAGAAATTACATACTCTATATGTTCATGCAAGAATTTTATCTATTTGACTTTGTTTACTCAAAATTCACCTATTGGTTCATTTTTAACAAAAACGATAAACGTTCGTGAACGTTCAATGCTCGTTTCTTCGTTCTAAGTCAAAATTTAGTCATTCTCGAGTCTACAACTCTATAATGCCAAATAAGACTTATCTTCATTGAAAACTAATGTTTCCAAGCTCAATATCAAAATTCGACTTCCATTCCGAGATTTTTACGAACTCGACAATTATCGTCCAAACTCGTGAATTCCGCCATAACTTCATTTCTTATGATTTGTTCATCGTTTCAAATGGATTCTATCCATCATATTAACATCTTAACCTACATACTTCATTAACTTATAAACATGATAGGTTATTACTTGTTCTTTATGAGTTTTATAACTTATAAAAATATAAATTACTTATGAATTCTTTTCTCATGACTTATGATAGTTCATGACTTCTAACCATTACTCTTGCTTCTTGTTATCATACTAACTGCATAAATGTAGACATGGCACAAATCTTACAATTTCTTCTTTTGTTCATAGCTTATATGATTACGAATAGCTTATTCATGACTTATACGGCGTAAGTCCATTAATTAAGCATTCTTATCATTCCTTAGCATATATGTTCTACCACTACCCACTTCTCTAACAATGGAAGAGAAAGAGAATTATGGTTTAAGTTCTTACCCTTGAAAATCACTTGTTTAATCCTTGTTCTTCTTCTTGCTTCTTGAAATATAAAATCTAGCTTTTCTAGATTTTCTAGCTTTTTCTCACTTATTCTCTCTAACCAATAAGCTATAAGTTATCGGATGAAAATCTAACAACTAACAAATGAATAAGCTATCTTCCTATTTATAGAAATCTCAAAGTGAGGGTATAATGGTCATAAAGCCACTCCACCTCCTTAATCACCTCCTTACTATTCCTTTACTTAATTATTAAGTTAACTTGCTCACCACATATACTTGGCCATCACAACACTTATCCATTAAGTTAACTTATTAATCACATAGCTTATCATTTGCTTGTTCATCACATAAAAGCACTTTGCTTGCTCATCACACATATGCACTTTACTTAGCCTTTAAGTTACTTAACTTATCCTTTGCTTAACCCTTAAGTCTACTTGTTCATCACACAAAGTTCTTGATCACCAATTCACCCATGGGTTGCCCCATGGATCAAGCTTTACCCATTGGATCTTATCTTGGGCTTTTCATTCAATTAACTTAATTAACTTATCTTATACATTGGGCTTGTAATTAAACAAACATTGGGCTTGTTTATTAATTCACATTGGACTTAACCATTTCCACCCTTGGGCTTAACCATTCCTATACTTGGGCTTGTATAATTCCTAACAAATCCTACAAGTCCAATACATTTAGCTTAAAGTCTCATAACGTACAATTTACGTATTAATCTTGTATTATAACTCGTATACTTATTTAGTATACGACATTCCATCATTCATACAAACTCATATAATACCTCATATCATACTAATATTCATTACTTCGTACAATACCTACGTATTATACAATCATTGATTTAATTCATTATACGCATTTAAATTCCTTCTTGGAAATCACTTTCCCTAACCGTTAGGTTTTTAAGTCCGCAGGCAAAAAACTGCGTTTGCCATAACTGAAATATTATTGGATATTCTATCTCACCTCGATATTCTATCATTACATATTTCTTGGAAGTTCAAAAATAATTTCCGAGCAGAAATACGTGAATAGTATTTTTCGGAAAATTTCTCGGAAAGCTTTTATTTTCGTCTTGGAAATTCAAACACTTTAATTCTACCACGTAGCTAAAATACTACGACAGTCCGATATGTCTAGGTCATAGAACGACCTTCAAATAGCTTACTCCCATAATTAAATAATTAAATTCATTTAATCCACATAATCAAATAAAAATTTAATTCTCAAAAATTCGATTTTTTTGGGGCGTTACACCCTACATATACCATTGAAATCGTAATACCGATTAGTTATACTATCATTAGCTTTATAGATTCAATCTGTGACACCCCCAAATCCAGGTACTCCATTCCCACAAAATTTGGTGTTCACTATCCAAAACATTACATCTAACTACATATAATCAAAGGATAAAGACATAATTTAAATAACTTAAGCAATAACCTTTCCCATTAAAGGGTTACATCATCTCCAAAACAATCCCAGGTAATCTAACGTTTAATTTATTACATCAGTTTACGGAATACATCATAAAATAAAACAAGTTTGGTAACATAAAACATTTAAATTAATTTCAATAAGTCTTCAACACTTGAACAGTTTTCCCTTTCCTTTGTTAGTGGATGGCTCATCAACTTTCTCCACTTTAGCTGCAGTGTTAATTGCAAGAGTTAGCAAATAATTTCTCACTGATATAGAAAGTAGTAATGATAATAACATGAGAATGAACAACGAAAGCTGAACAATAATGAACTTGTTCTACGAATCAAAATAGAAAAACAAGTTCGAACTTTAATATCTGAGGGTCTTAAGACCATGAACTATGTCCCTGGTACTTAGGTATTATTACCCAACCTTAACAGTCATTTAGACTATATGGACCCTTCTTAATGTATTTAGGGGGATCAGCCCTTTGTACCATGTATTGTGCACAAACATCTAAACGTTACACGTACAAAATCCCCTATTTTATGGTTGTTCGTCTCAGTTTGAATTTAGAATTTCCGCACTAAAGAAAGTTTAGTTTGGAACTAGCTTATCAGTGTTTCTAGCATTTTAGAACACTTATTCAATTTCCATCAATAAAGGTTTAATGCAGGAATGTATAACTGAACAAGGCTATCAAAGTCAAAGATCAGATATCAACAATATATATAATTGAATAAACATGATATACATGCAAAGTGCTATAACCAAAAGAGTTAGAACAATCTCATTGGAATCGATGTATTAGAACAATATATGCTTTGTATAATAATTAAGAAAGTGAAACTCGCTCGATGTACCGAATTAGGTTACAAGAGCTTATTCAATTGTATATAAGGATAGAATCAATAGTCTTGCTCAATAAAAGTTTAGGATAAGAAACTTGCTCAATCGTAAAGAGTAAAAATTAGAAACTTATGTAATTGTAACTGAGATAGGGTAAATAGACTTGCTCAATAATAACAAGGTAGAGTTAGGAAACTTGCCTCAAGCGTAAGCTATAATATTAAAACTCACGTTCACCTACACATTTTAGTGGAATCACAATATCTATTAGACATGTTAACATCCACTTACAAAATAACACCCAATTCTAGCTAAACTTGTAAATTTTAGAACAAGTCTTATCTTACCATACATATTTCAGAACCACAAGTGTACATTTTACAACACTTATTCATTGCTCACTAAGTTCCTCAAATCATACATATCATTTTACAACTTACTAACTTTGCATTTTAGAATTACTAACCACATGATACGCTTCTGTTTTAACCTTGTTTTTACACATTAACACGTTAACATACATTAAGCTAAGTTACAATTAATGTCCAAAGTCTGCAAAAATAGCGAAATTCTATCGTCATGATCATGCTCATCTTGCTGCGCCAATAGCTTTATTTACTAGTTTGTTGGCACGCATGCATAGTGTAGCTCCCATCGCGATGCATCGCTTCGAGCTTTTGCGAGACTCAATCACGGTCTACATTACAGGCCAAAAAATCCCAATTCCACATAAATTCACCAGACTCAACATTTAAAACTTTTTACTAACATAGCTACACATGCTATTCATCATTCTATATACAAAAACATCACATATACACAAATTTGATGAATCAAAACTACAGTTTTCCAAATTTCTTCCATTTTGACACTTTTAGCGAATTCGATTACCACAACTTCGTTTCTTAATCAATTGACATGTTTTAAACTACTTTGTTTTCGTTTCTTAACATATTATCACAATCCCACATCAAATTGCAGATTACATCCCATGTTGGACAAGAAATTTTATACTTTCTTAAGCCCTTTTTCATGTATAAACATTATTTTTACAATTTCTTTCCCACCAAGCCAATTTTACGAATTTGATAACTAATATACAATTACAGATGATAACCAACCAATTTATCAAGAGTATACATATACATAATCAACATATGAAACAACAATTCCACAAAAATCCATTATAGAGAACTTTAAGTTTCAAACTCCAACTTGAAAAATTTAGGAATGAGTTATACCTTGAATTTCCTACTAGCAAGATGATAGAATCCTTCCTTAACCCCTAACAATTCACAGAGATTACACTCAAATTCTCTCTAACCCTCTGTGTTTCTCCTCTCAATATTTCTATGTTATCAAGCTTTAAGGAAAAATAAGACGCGTAATATAACTGGCCTCCCACTAACCCACGTAACTTCAGTTATAAAACGCAAACAGACGTCAGCTCAAATAAGCCAAAGGCCACAAGGCCTTGTTTGGTTACCACATAATTCCCAAACTAGATTATTTTAATAACCTTATATTATATAGTTTCCACTTGTCACACTTTAGTTAATTCAAATAACTTATAATAGTAATAATAAAAATCTTATTATCATTACACTTATAATAAACAAATAATTATATATCTAATTTTATTAATAAATTAGAAACATCACTTTATTTAATTTATTTATTTCCTTTAATATTAAAAAATTCATTTAATTTAATTATTTTCTTAAATATTAAGCAATTGATTTTATTTAATTATTTTCTTAAATTAAATCCTTCAAATAAAATTATCATTACTCAATTTAATTAACATTAACCAAATTAGTTACTAAATTAATTCACCACAATTCATTAATTATTTATTTACCTTAATAAATAAATTATTTAAAATATTTATTTAATTCAATAAATATTTAAATTAAATTATACATTTCTCGATCGTTACATAATCCACCATCTAAGTCATAACTTTTAACTTAATGTCTAACCATGTTTGTTACGAATCTGAAAACTCACTATCACCTAATATAAAGTTTTACCATTCACCTTTAACTCTTGCAAACATCAATTTTCATTCATTACATAACTTGTTAAGTGATTATTTAAAATATTCACTTTTTGGTATTACCATACATTACCATCTGTTATTATATCTTATGATATGGTTTAACGTCTTTATCATGCATACTTACTTAGGTTAGGTCATCATACAATAGATTATGATAAACATTAAACACATTGTCTACTTTTCGCCAGTAGACGCACAAGAATTATTACCGCCCAAGCCTTTAAGATCGGCGCTTTTCTTACCGTTTACTGCTACTTGAGAACGACCAATGGTAGCAATTGCTGACGTTTACGCCTTTATTCTTTGGCGCATTGTGCAAGATCTGTGTAAACCTGCAATGACTTCAACTTGCTTTCACACCAACACTCTAATTTCCCAATTTCTACATAAATTCACAAACCCAAACAACTAGAATTTGGTAACAACATCACCAAACATGCATTTCATAATTTTATCAACATAAACATTATATATAATTAATTTTTAATGATCAAAAATCATGTTTTTACCAATTTCTTTATATTTCAACACTTTTAACGAATTTGATTGCCAAATCTTTGTTTCGTAACCAATTGACACCATTCCAACTACGTTATTTTCATTTCTTGATACACTAACACAACTTACAATCAATTTACAGATTCTATCAAGGATTGAACATCAAATTTTGGACTCAATTAGTCCATTTTACATATACATAACATTGTTAGTCTAACTTTTCTTCTTAAAACTAAATTTCACGTATTTGATCACTAACATAGGATTATAGATGACAACTAATAGGTAACAACAAGGTTATACATACATAAAATCAATATCTTAAACAATAATTTAACAAAATCCCAATTTCAGAGAATGAAAATTACAAAACTATAAATTAGAATCAGGGGTAGATTATACCTTAATCATTTTCATTCTTCTTGACAAAATTAAAGAGAATTCTCTCTTAATTTCTCTAACACTATGTGTTTCTCTCTTCTTCTCCAAACTCTCTGTTCTTCTTAACCTTAGGATATCATACATATAAAAAAACTAATATGGCCTCCCCCCCCCCCCCCACACGTACACTTTAGTTAAAAATAAATAAATAAAGCGCCTATCGGTTATGTTATGCCAAAGGCCATAAGGCCGTGTTTGGCTACACAAAATCTCCCTCATTCAATTTATTTTGATAACATTTATATTATATAGTTTCACTTGTCACACTTTTATTTAATTAATTTTAATAACTTAAAATTACAATTATAATAACTATAACTTTCATTATAATTATACTTATGCTTAATAAATTAATTATTACATATCCAATTTAATTATTAATTTAAACTAGAACATCATTTTATTTTATTTAATTATTTTCTTAAATATTAAATAATTTATTTAATTTAATTATTTCATTAAATTAAATCTTCAATTAATAAAATTACCATTCATTATTTTAGTTAACATACACACTTAACTAAATTATTACACCGCAATTTCATCAATTATTTATTTATCTCAATAAATAAATTATTTAAAATATTTATTTAATTCAATAAATATTTAAATTAATTACAAAATTTCTCGATCGTTATAGTCACAAACAAATTTACAACCGATTTAAGGACTCAAATTCCAAATTCATACTAACTTTCATATTTTGTCATACTTAGCGAAATCAATCACCACGACTTCGATTTTCAACCATTTTAATTTTTTCAAATTATATTATTTTTGTATCACAGAGTTCTACCATAAGAAATCATCAATCTTCAATTTATAACATGACTTCATAACCAATTTTAACTCTAAAATAGCCATAATTCACATATTACAACAAAAACTTAAATTCCTCTTCTTCAACCTATTTACACGAATTTGATCAATAAATATAGGTTATATATGATAACTATCAGATTACACATGTATATAATCAACACGTTAAACCCTAATCCAACAAAAATTAATTACAGAGATTAAAAATTATAAAACCAAAACTTGGAAATTAAGAATAGATTATACCTTTAATCCCATTGTTTACACTAGCAAAGATGATAGCAAGCTTTCCCAAAAACTCCTCTTCTCCAACTTCTCAATTTCTTCTTTATCTCTCTGTGCTTCTTTCTCTCTATATCATCTGTTCTTTAGCCTTAGGAAAATAATACGCAACTGATATATAAACTACGCCCACTTACTTATTAGTTAAAAAAACCAATAGGCTTAACAATTATAATATGCCAAAGGCCACAAGGCCATGTTTGGCTACACCTTAGATTAAGATTCTAGTTTATTTTTATATTTTGCTTATAATATGATTCTTATGTCACACATTTATACAAATTAATTTAATTAAATTAATAACTCAAATTAACATTTGTCATATAATTATAATTTCCATTATAGACTATAATTTTATTTATCCTATCTAATTTAATTATTAAATTAAATTAGAAGGACATTATAATTATTAATAATTTATTTAATTTAATTATCTCATTAAATAAAATCTTTAAATCATAAAATTACCATCCATTAATTTAATTATTATAACACATTTTGAAATTATTGCACAAGAATTTCATTAATTATTTATTTATCTCAATAAATAGATCAATTAAAATATTTATTTAATTCAATAATTATTTTTAAATTACATAAAAATTCTCGTTCGTTACATAGATTACCAAAATCATCACTAACTCCTTAACATGAATCATTAAGCATAAATATATTGATTCAAACTCTATGGTGCCAACCAAATAGATAAGATATTCAATTCAAATTAACAAAGGGTTCCATTATAACCTTAGAGCCAATAATTAGTTCATAGCTCTTAAACTAAACATCAGTAGGAATATAAACAACATATATGGATTACAAAATCAAAGGAAACAAATAGAGAAGAATAAACTCTGTCAAAGCTTCTTCAGTCTCCAAGAATTCCAATCCTTTTAAGATTTCAAATCCATGTTGCTAAGTGCTCTTGAGCTCCATGAAATCCCAAACATCTCCTTAATCTATCTAAACTATATGTACACTCATTATCTAGTAGAAAATAGAGAGGAAACTAGAAATGAAAGAGAGATAGAGTATCCGAGGGGGGATAATGTGATATATCTCAAGGAGGCTGCCCCCTATGTATATACATGTGTTTTCCCTTTTAGTTAGGTCAATTCCAGCTCTTGTCTACCTGGGAATTGGAGGTGGCACTACAGCGCCAAGATTTAGCCTTGGAACGGCACTGCATCGCTGAGTCAAAACCTTTGGTCAGTAAGTAGCGCTGCAACACCAGTTTGTGAAGGAACTAGGAGCATCTTGTTGTTGCATTCTTTATCCTTGCTTGCTATAAAGGGCGTTGCGATTGCGATTTAAGCTCAGCATAGGCGTTAAATACTAGCCGATGCAGAAAAACTAACTTTTTTACCCTTAAAAGATGGAAATAACTTAATAAACCTTACAACACATATATTAATCAAAATAATAACAAAATAATATAAAAGTGATATAAATTACGATGAACATACAACTTCTTAAGCAATAGAGGATCCGATTTGCGGGTATAATTCTCACTCATCATCAGGCTAGTTTCTTCATTTAGTTCTAAAGGGAGGAACCTTGTTACATGTAATTGATTAATTGAGTATTATTATTTATTCCTTCTTGTATGAAATTTCTTCTGATAATCTATTTTCATTGATTGCATGCTAATTTATCTAATTAATTTGATATGTCCAATTGAATTAGTTTGATCATTGTCATATGCTAGATTAAGATTGGTATTACATGTAATTGATATCTGTCTTCATCATAAGTAGCAACTTAGAAATACTAATTGTGGATAAACTTTTGTGTATTGCTAAAATTATTAGAAAACAAGTTAAACAAATCGAGCTTATGTGTTTGTTGCTTGGATTAGACTAATTCTCTATTTCTTAATTGTTCTATCATATTAAATCTAGAGAGCTTGTTCTATGTTATATAACAATTGAATTTGGTGAAGAGCTTATTTTATACAATGAAAATCTAAGGAGAATTTTGAATATCAGAGCTTATTGTTATCTAGGGTTAATAGTTTCATTGAAGGATAAATAATAACAACTTGATTAAATGATTTTTGTAACTTGGTGAAACTAAACTAAAGAACTGAAGTTGTCACATATTTGGAAAAACTCATAAATTTAATCATGTTTTCTTAATATCAAAATAATTTCAAAAATCCCCATCTTTATTTCTTATTAAATAGTAGAATAAATTTAAAACAAACTTACTCGTTGTGGGATCAATCATTGCTTACTATTGTGCTAATTACTTGAATTTGTCAAGTGAAAAATGAGGTTAATTTTAGAGTAAAAACGATAGCTCCCAATGACATTATTTTTGGTTATACTAACATTTCTATGTGTAATGATTTTTCTAAAAGCATGAGTAAAGAATTTGAAATGAGCATGATGGGAGAATTAAATTTCTTCCCAGGACTGCAAATCAAGCAAGGAGAAAAAGGTATTCATATTTCTCAATCTAAATTCTGCAAGGAAATAATTAAGAAATTTGGTCTAGATCTGTGAAACCTATTAATTCTCCTATGTCAACCACTGATAAACTAACTGCTGATGAAAATAGAAAAAGTGTTGATACAAGAAGTATCGAGGAATGATTGGTAGTCTTTTATACATCACAGCTAATCGACCTAACATTATGTTCAGTGTCTGCAAATGTGCCATATTTCAATAAAATCCTAAGGAATCACATTTAGTTGCAATAAAAAGAATATTTCGATATCTTAAAGGAACTGCAAACATAGTTCTATGTTATCCTAAAGGTCAACCTTTTGATCTTGTTTGTTTTTCAAACTCTGACTATGTAGGTCATCGCGTTGATCAAAAAACTACAAGTGGCACCTGTCAGTTTTAGGCGGATGTTTAGTTTCTTGCTTCTCTAAGAAACAAAACTCAGTATCTATTTCAACCACCTAAGCCGAATATATAGTTGTTGCACGTTGCTGTGGACATATATTGTGGATGAAACAAACCCTCACTGATTACAATATAAAATTTAATTGTGTCTCAATCTTATGTGATAATATAAGCGCTATAAATTTGAGTAAAAATACTATATTACATGCTAGATCAAAATAAAGAGATGTCAGAATTCATTTCTTACGTGCTCATGTAAACAGTGGCATAATTAAGCTAGAACATATTGACACATAATTAAATATTACTGATATATTTACTAAACCATTAATCTCAGATAGATTTTGTAAATTACGTTTGGATTTAGGAATGTTAGACATTGTCTCATAAATATTTTTCAAATTCTCTCACTACATATTATATATTAAAAAAACTATTACTTTTGCAGTATAAATATAATTTTTACTTATATTTAGCTAATACTCTTATTTTCTTAATTTACATATATATTATCAATATAGTAACTAATTTTTGTTAAAATATCTTATATACATATTGTAGACACTCAAAATTTTTCATTTCTGTTACTAACCTGGCAGGAGGGCAGAATCGTCTTCCAGAGATGACCTTAAAAGTCAAATCAACTCAGTTCTAGAGACAACCCCGTAATCCTCAGTTGTCCATCTCAAAGATAACCCCGAGATATCCAGCTCCATTCCTGGAAAACAACACCAGGAGTTTTAGTTTTAACCTCAGAGACAACCCCAAGGAATATAGTTCTAGTTCTAGAAATAACACCAAAGAAGGCAGTTCCATCTCAGTGATAACCCCGAGTTACTCTGCCACAGTCCCGGAAATAACACCAGGAGTTTCCACATCAACCTCGGAGATGACCCCGAGAAGTATAGTTGCAGTTCCGGAGATAACCCCGGAAAGGCTCATTTCAACCTTTGCAGTCAGCTTCAACCTCGAAGATAACCCCGATGCGCTCAGTCCCAAAACTCGGAGACAACCCCGGGAGGTCAGGCACACCTCAAAGATAACCCTGAGGACATTCAGCACTTGCAGCAACCCAATCTCAGAGATAACCATGAGCAACAACTACTATATCAGCCCAAATCAGAGATAACCCCAATGAGGGGCAAAACTATCATTTTTGTCACCATGATCCAACATGTGCGCCGTTTCAAAATATTTCAACATATATTCTACACAACAATGTCCTACAAGAACCAACAGCTTCAATCCTGAGTGACTACTACACAGGATAACACACTAGATAAAATTTGAAGACTTGAAGACCAAGGGCATGGTCCCATCTTCCTGAATTCGCACAACCTTTAATCCCATGTCAGTTGTGTAGCTCTCGACAACAGTACTCTGAAAAATATCTTATACACCTCAATTAGATGCCCGAATATAAGTTCTGAAAGTTTGAACAGACATCATGTTGCATGTGTGCATGTATTTCGAGACAACAGTGCCCGCAGAGCCCGGGGCACCCCAAGCAGCCACAGGTGCACCTACGGCTCCCCCTCTATAAATAGAGGGCTTGGGGTGACCATTTGTAAGAAAAAAAAGGTGAGGAAGCCCTGTACAATTTGCTCTATACACACCATAAACTGAGTGCTTTCTCATTTTAAACACTTTTGAGCTCATATATTGCTATATTTTACTAGTGGGAACTGAGTGCTCATCTATTTAAAGCTATTGAAGTCTTCTTTGGAAGTCCACTATAAGCCTTCTTACACATCTTAAAGCCTTTCTCAACTACTGTGCGCACACTAATCTTCACGTTGAGAGTCGTGTTGCGTGTGTATGCCCAGACTTCGATCTGTGGTTTTTTATCCTTTTTATATATATATATATATATATATATATGGACTGACATTATCGAGTTATGCCTCGATTGAGCCTGGACTCACGTCCGGAGCCTTTAATGCTTTTATATATATATACTTATATATAAACTGTGGTCGAACTCTGTTTGATGAGCCTTGACTCACGTCCAGAGCATTTATTGCTTTTATATATAATACTTATATATAAACTATGGTCAAACTCTGTTCGATGAGCCTGGATTTGCATCCGGAGTGTTTATTGCTTATATATATATATAAACTATTGTCGAACTCTGTTCGATGAGCCTGGATTTTATATCCAGAGCATTTACTGCTTTTATATATATAAATACTTATATATATTATTACCATCAAACTTTGATTGATTGAGCCTGGATAGAATATTCGGTGCGTTTACCGCTTATATATATATATATGTATGTATATATTTTTTTTATTTCGGCCAGGCTTGGAGTTTACTTCGTGACCTTTTACTACTTTATTTACATTTCGCCCCGCTAGGAGTTTACTTCGTGGCGGTTGATCGTTTTTACTGCTTTATTTACATTTCATCCCGCCTGAAGTTTACTTCTTGGCGGTTGATCATTTTTACTGCTTTATTTACATTTCATCCCGCTTGGAGTATATTTCGTGGCGGTTGATTGTTTTTACTACTTTATTTACATTCCGTCCCGCCCGGAGTTTACTTCGTGGCGGTTGATCGTCTTTACTACTTTATTTACATTTCCAATCCCCCATGGAGTTGCTTCGTGGTGGTCGATTGTCTCTCTATATATATTTACCACTTTTATATATTTACATTTCCAGTCCACCATGAAGTTAAACCAGAATGGTTGATCATCTGTATATATATATATATATATATATATATATATATATATATAACTACTTATAGCTTTCATACAAACTGCTACATCATGTGAGCCTAGGAATCTTGTGATCATAGATTCAGTCTCCTGAATATAGATTCGGTTCCCGTGATGGACATTTTCGGTTGTAATCAGCTTGTACATTATTAAAGGTGTTCAAATTTCCTTAAATGGCTCTCATGCCCATAAGGAGGTCGGCATTGTTATGTAAATTATTTTCTCAAAGATGCCTTGCATCTCGAAAATAAAAGCAATCAAGCCGAACATCTCATAAAATGGAAGTTTCAAAGGCCTCAATTACTATTGAGCATAAGGGTTTGAAAAAACTCTTTTACAAAACATCACTTCTATATCTTGTTAAAATTGAACTTTTATACAAAATTTAAAACCTTTGTATATAGGTGCAAATGATGCATAACACTACTTCCAAATAACTGCACATTGACCCACACACACACACACACATTCATATAACAATTAATCGAAAAGTGGCGGTCACCGTGGTAACACGGATGTCGGGGGGTGCCTAACACCTTCCCTTCGCACAATCAAGCCCACGGACCCTAACGAATCTCGGTTTCACACACCAGTTTAGAAGTGTTACATCACTTGGTCAATGTAAAAACCTTTTCTCGGTTGAGTTGGTGCAACCATTTAAAAATACCAACGGGCGACTCTTACAGTCCAATCATCGACATATACATGTCGAACCTTTTCACAACTTGTTTTTTCAAATAAATCTCACCTAATATGAGAACACCAAAAGACAAGAACAGAAAAGGGACAGTAAAAATCCTGACGTCGACAGGTGGCTACTCTGCTGTGGACATCCAGTAAGAGGGCTTAAGCCGCTATTACAAGCTTTTCAAAACTGTTATGTGCTTTTCTGTGGATGTTGCATTTACATTTGAATGAATGTGTATGAATGCATTTACTTACTTCACTTAATGCTTTACAATATAGTGCTTCACACATATCATCATTTCCATAACGGTGAGATATGTTGTATGTGAATGTATATTGTGTGGTCCCTCCACCAGGAGGCTATCCTGTCGGTGCTTGATTTCTAGACTCGTAGGGAGACTAATTCCAACGAGGCTCAGGAAAGGCACCACCCAGATTCGATCTAGTTGAAAGACTGGATTAACTTCCCATCAAGTAAATTATGATGATCTGGGAACCTTCATTCCAAAAGCCGCGAGAGTAACCTAAGATAGGTCAGCCTCTGATAAACCAACCACGGAGGGAAGTCTCTTCATAGTTTCCCATTTAAATTACTTGTAAATTCAATTACTTGTAATTTCATTCCATGTCAATCTCATTGTAATGGAAAGTATAAAGGAAAATGTGTACATGCATTCCTTTTTACCATGCTATCTTATAAACAGCTAATATCCGTTTTGCAGGATAATACTCCTAAAACGGACACATCACATAGCATGAAAACATTTGTACATTCCATAAGACTAAACTACATAAGTTTTTTGTAGGGAAATAATTGGGCCTATTACCCGTTCAAAGTCCAAAAAGGCAACAATCCTATAGCCAAACATGGCTTCATTTGGTCAGTCTAGTCCTACTCTTGTCTCCAACGAAGAGTTTGAAGGACTAAGCAAACAAATTATAGATTTGGCTATTCTGGTTAAAGAACTACACCAATCTACTCAGGTTCCACGAATACCAATACATACAGAATCCTCTGCACAGGGAGGAACTCAAGGTCTGGACAAAGAAGCTCACATACTTGAGTATTAGCTGGATAAAACTAATAAAATTCCTGAAATCACCCATCTCAAAGAAGATCCAGACACCGGTGAGATCAGGAAGAAAGTCCTTCAAATGGAAGAGACCATTAGGTCTATCAAAGGGATTGGAGCAACGAGAGTGTTTCATATGCCGACCTTTGTATATTCCCTGGTTTTCATTATCTAGAAAAGTTCAAAACTCCTGACTTTGAAGTATGATGGGTTAGGAGATCCTTACACACATTTGAAGATATTTATTAGAGAATTCGGATCTTATGCAGAAGATGAAAAGCTCAAAATACAGCTGTGAGATCCCGAATTTTATGAAATAAAAGTATTCAATTTTTCTATTTTTGTAAATAGTTAAATTGATAAAAGTTTAAAGTTAAGGGTGATATTTGAAAAATTTTCAAAGTAAGCAAGTTGTTATAAATTATTCGATTGGTCGGGGAATATTCTTTTTGTCAGGGAATATCCGTACGATGGCACAATCATTGGTGGACCCCATAACGGAAGTATTGTCAGAGTTAGAAAATGACAGAAATATCTTTTTAAAAAATAACGGTGAAATTGTTACCGTTAAACTGTTGAATTACCCGGTAGTAAAAGTACAGTAATATGTGTGGTTGCATAGTAGCACACAGTATTGATTATTGATGCTTACGTGAGAAGTCACTCAGTTATACTCAATTATTGCTACAGTAATTGCTGCATCATATCTCTCATATTATTGATTCAATTGTTGTCACAGTATCATCTGCATAATATGTTATATTATTAAATCAATAATTGAGATGACAAAGTTATTCATATTATTATGCAATATTAACAATGTCTAGAAGTTCTGTCAAGGAGAGGTTTGGTCACCGAATTGTGCGCCATTAAGGAGAAATCCTTATCGGAAAGCCCCCTCTTTCCTAGGAATGACCTGGTTGTTAAATATTGTGAGTTATAATATTAATGATGAATAAGTTCATGTTGACTAAAGATGAAATTGATAGTTCCATTATGTTGGGATTATTGGTGTTAGTGGAAATTGATATTTATTTCGATAATAATTGATGTCTGAAGGTTATATTGATCAATCGGGTAATTAATCGGATAAATGAGCAATTAATTGCTATTAATTCACATGCTTATAACTATTTGTTCACATGTGTGTACTATTGATTCACATGCATGTACTATTAGGGGAGGTGGTGCAAGATTGATAATACTTGCATGACTAAATTAAAAATGGAGCTATAGATGAAGGTACTATACTGTAATTATTTTTTTCACATATATATAACTATTGAGTCACATGATTGTACTATTGATTGACATGATGTACTATTAGGGGAGGTGGTGCAGGTTTGATAATACATACAGGACTAAATTAAAAATAAAGGAAAAGATGAAGGTATTATACTGTAATATTTCGAGCCCTAAAATGTGCAATCATCAAAACTATATTTTCCTATAAATAGAAGCTCATTCTTCCTTTATTCTCACCAATTCACTAAGACTCACAAGAGAAATTATAGAGAGAAAAGCTATATAGAGAGAAGCTATAGAGAGATAGAAGAAGAATAGTCTGCTACTTCACTACTCCAGTATCTAGTCTTCTTCTGAGGTAAGGGGTATTATTTATTTCATATTCTGAAGAGATATTATTTTTCAATATTCGTAAGGAATATTATTTTCGTTCAATATTCATAGGAATATTATTTTCGTTCAACAGTCGTAAGGGGTATTATTTCTTTCGTATTCGTAAGGGATGTTATTTTCTTCATAAATGATATTATTTATTTCAATATCATTATGCCGGAATATTGGTATGAATTTTATTGTGGAATTTCTACCTTTTTGTGTTGAGGTTACTATTCACTTTAGTATTATTCACTCAGGTATTCAGGGCACTTTTTGTGTCCGAGTACTATTCATGAGTTACTATTCACCCGATTACTATTCACTTTAGTATTATTCACTTGGGTATTCGGGGCACTTTTCGTGCCGGAGTACTATTCACGAGTTACTATTCACGGGTTACTATTCCTGAAGTACTATTCCTGAAGTACTATTCACGTGCCGGGGTACTGTTCATAGGATACTATTCCCGAAGTACTATTCATAGGGTACTATTCACGGGGTACTATTCACCCGAAAAATTTATTTCTTTTCCGTTCAAATTATTTTTGATACATGAATATTATTCTAGAATTTTACTCCACAAAGCATTATCATGTTGACAATTTAGATATTTTTAAACTCTAGATAAATTTAAAGTCTTTAATATTTATCCTTGATTGCGTTTGATTAATGCTTATATCATTGTCATCATCCTCATGCTTATAAGTTATCTTTGGCTTACGTGCATAGATGGACTATTGATTATTTATTTTACAGTTGTATATCTTTGGCTTACGTGCAAAGAAGAATTATTGATTATTGGTTTTATAGTTGTATATCTTGGGCTTACGTGTAAAGATGGACATGTGTATGACATGATCATAACCACTGGTGATAATAACGAATATCCTTGGCCCGTAGTGCATAGATAATTCGATGATGTGATTGGCAGGATCATGACCATTAGTTAACAGTTGAATGTCTTTGGTCGTAGTGCACTAATAGAAAATTGATTGGTATGATCATGACCATTGGTTTTATAGTTGAATATCTTTGGCCCATAGTGCAAAGGTAGACAACTGATTGGTATGGTCATTGTTATTACATTTGAATATCTTTAGCCTTTGGGGAAAGGATATTGAGTAAACGTTCTATTAAGCCTTTGTGTCAAGGATGAACTGTCGATTTACATGATTATGGATATGAATTGTGGATTTAACTATAATCTTTGGTGGCTCAGGTGAAGACAGGTGATGAAAGTTCTTTTTTGTATAAAAAAGAATTGTTGATGAGTATTACAGAATTGAAATATTAATGATGGACTTTTAATCTAGAGGAGACAGTAGACATTATGTTCTACTTGACTCTCTAATGGATTGCTTATTCTGCTACAGTTGTTGATCTAAAACTTCTTGTCTATTGTATTCTATCAGTTGTTATACTATTGAAGACTAAGGATAATTTATTCTGCATTATCTTAGTCATAATATTTCTTACTGAGCTAGTTGAGCTCACCCTTTTCTTTCACTGTTCTCTTTAGGAAATGAGAATATAGCTGGGACTAGTCGGGGAATGAAGTGATGGTCCGAGATGGTGGCTATAGTAGTCCTCACTATTTTTATAAAATAGTGTGATAATAATTGTAATGAGGACTCCATTGAGTGTGGATATTGTCTAAAAGACAATATTCTTGTTTAAACTCTCAACGATGTTTTGTCGTATTTTACACGACAGTTGTTTTAAAGAAGTTTGTGTTTGATTTATGTATCATGTATCTGGCGACTCAAGATGGGTGATGTATACCTATTTTGGGGGCGTCACATTTGGTATCAAAGCTTAGGGATATCATCCCTAGCTAAGATGTGAGACAAGAACTATGAGTGGAGAGACAGGGAATTCCTTCGCTAGTATGACCTACCTAAGTTTATTTATTATTTAATTGGTCGGTCAGAGTATAGGGATAATATTTGATAGGTCAATTAACCCTTATTTTGAAACTATATTCTAGAATAATATCCGAAATACAAGAGATGAGAAATGGGAAAATCATGATAGAGAGGAAATAACCAGGAAGGTACAATCCGAAAAGAAAGCAAGGTATTCTCATCTCTTCGAACTACCAGGTACGTAAATTTCGAGTGCAAAATTTCATAAGGAGGGGAGATCGTGAGATCCCGAATTTTATGAATTAAAAGTATTCAATTTTTCTATTTTGGTAAATAGTTAAATTGATAAAAGTTTAAAGTTAAGGGTGATATTTGAAATTTTTTCAAAGTAAGCAAGTTATTACAAAATATTCGATTGGTCGGGGAATATTCTTTTTGTCGGAGAATATCCGTACGACGACACAATCATTGGTGGACCCCACAACAGAAGTATTGTCAGAGTTAGAAAATGACAGAAATATCCTTTATAAAAATAACGACGAAAAGTGTTCTGTTAACTTTGTTGAACTACCCGTAGTAAAAGTACGATGTCTGGCGTGGTTGCGTAGTAGCACACTTCAGTATTGATTATTGATGCTTACGTGAGAAGTCACTTAGTTATACTCAATTATTTCTATAGTAATTGCTGTATCATATTTCTCATGTTATTGATTCAATTGTTGTCACAATATCATCTGTGTAAAACCCCAAATTTTACGAATAAAGATTTAATTTTCTCGAAATATTTTTTTGAATATTATGGTGTGGATTTGAGATAATGTTATAGTTGTGGGTATTATTTATAAATTTTGCAAAATATACAAGTTGTTATATAATATTCGATTGGTCGGGGAATATTCTTTTTATCGGAGAATATCCGTATGACGGTACAGTCATTGGTGGATCCCACAACGGAATTATTATCGAATTAAGAAAACAAAAAAATATTTTATGAAAATAACAGCGAAAGTTTTCTGAATTAAACCGCTTTGAACTACTCGGTAGTAAAAGTAATGCGATGTCGTGTGGTTGCATAGTAACACACGGTATTGATTATTGATGCTTACGTGAGAAGTCACTCGGTTTTGTTTAATTATTACTCTACGATGAATTGTTGCATAGTATCTCACGTTATTTGATTCAATTATTGTCGATATTTTGTATATTATTTAATAAATAATTGAGACGACGAAGTTATTAATATTATTATTTGCAATATTAACGATGTCTAGAAGTTCTGCCAAGGAGAGGTTTGGTCACCTAATTGCGTGCCAATATGGAGAAATCCTTATTGGAAAGCCCCCTCTTTCTGAGGAACGACACAGTGGAATTAATAGTGTGAATTATAATAATGATGATGAAATTTTGTTTTATTTGTATTATTAATGTAATAAAATAGAAAAGTTTTTTATATAAAAAAGAATACTTTTATAAAATTATTTGTTTTATTAGACAATAATTAGAATATAATATATTTTATTATGCATAGTGTTTTTGAGTAGTAAATCTTTTTAAATAAAAAGAATACTTTTATAAAGTTTTTGTTTTTATTAGGCAATAATTAGAATATAATATATTTTATTATGTATAGTGTTTGCATAGTGCCTGCATAGTGTTTGCATAGTAAAATCTTTTTATATAAAATTGAATATTTTTATAAAGTTATTCGTTTTATTAGATTATAAATAGAATATATTATATTTTATTTAAAAGATTTTGTTTTATTAGAATATTTTTATTATACTGCACATTAAATCAATATTGACCGTCCATTTAAAAGTAAATCAATCTGGACCGTTCATGAATTAGTTACTATTCAGTCCATTCTCCTACAAATAGAAGCTCATTCCTTCATTATTTCTTACGAATTCACTGAAACTCTAGATAGAGAAACTATAGAGAGAAAGAAGAAAAGTATTCTGCTACTTCACTATTCCAGTATCCAATTTTCTTCTAAGGTAAGGGATATTATTTGTTATACTCGTAAGGGATATTATTTCTTTCGTATTTATGAAGAGAATTTCTGTTATTCCATTCCTTATTATTCTGTTGGAATAACCTGTCTATGCAAAGTAATGCATACATGGTGAAATTCTTCTATTATTCCATTCTTTATTATTCAATCAGAATATCATGTCTGTACGTTTACGCATGACCTGGTTCCATTATTTATTATTCTATTGGAATATCCTATCTATGTGTTTACGCATGACCTGGTTTCGTTATTTATTATTCTGTTGCAATAACCTGTCTATACGGTCTATCGCATGCCTGATGATTTCTTTTGTTATTCCATTCTTTATTATACTCAGTTGGTTAAAGTTTTGACTTCTATACTCTATGAAATTTGTGGAATATCCTTGATATTTGCGCTTCATCCAGTATCTTTTCATGGAATTATTCTTCTGAGCATTCTTGAATTTTACTCTACAAAGAAGTATCATGTTGACAATTTGGACGTTATTAGTTCCTGGATAAATTAATTCTTGAACTTGTTTTATTGAATTCTTATATCATGGTCATCATCCTCATGTTTATATGATGTTGAAAGTCATCTGTGGCCTGTAGTGCATAGATGGACTTGGTATGATTATGACCAGGGATTAATCGATATAATCATGATCGTAATGTTACAAATGATGTAGTAAAAGTCCTCATTGGCCCGTAGTGCATTGATGGACAGTTGTTGGCATGATCATGACCATTGTTGTATACACAATATCCTTGGCCCGTAGTGCATGGATAATTTGTGGTTGTGATACTAATGAATATCCTTGGCCGTAGTGCAAGGATGATGTGGATTATTTATTTAGCTGAGTCCCAGCGATTAAAGTGATGAAAAACCTTTTGAATCATAAAAAATAGTAGATTTTATCTCTACTTGACTCTTTTAATGGATTGCTTGTTTCGATGCAGTTAAACTTGATGTCTATTGTATTTTATCAGTTTAACATTGTTTAAGACTAATGGTAATTTATTCTGCATTATCTTAGTCATAATATTTCTTACTGGGCTAGTTGAGGTCACCCTTTCTTTCATTATTCTCTTCAGGAAATGAGAACGTAGCAAGGACTAGTCGGGGAATGGAGTGACAGTTCAGATGATAGCATTAGTAGTCCTCACTATTCTATGAAATAGTGTGAAAATAATTGTAATGAGGACTTATTCTGAGAGTGAATATTGTCTAGAAGACAATATTTGTATTAAAACTCACAGATCATGTTATATATTTAAGATTGTATTTGTATTCTGTACCATGTATTTGGCGACTCAGAATAGGTACTGTATACCTATTTTGGGGGCGTCACAGTTGGTATCAAGGCTTAGGGATATGATCCCTGGCTGAGATGTGAGATAAGAACTAGGAGGGGAGAGACGGGGAATTCCTTCACTAGTATGACTTACCTAAGTTTATTTGGTATTTAATTGGTCGGTCAGAGTATAGGGATAATATGTGATATGTTAATTAACCCTCGTTTTGTGGCAGAATTTAAAAATAACATCTAAAAATGTTGAGATAAGCAATGGAGCAAAATAATATGACCATATCGCAGTACGAGGCTAAGTTTGCAAAGTTATCCCGGTTTGCATCCCATTTGGTCGATAATGAGGAGCGAATGACGCGACTATTTTTAAGAGGTTTGAAACCCGATATACGTCAATACCTCATTTCTCATAAACTTTATTTATATTCAGATGTTGTGAATAGGGCTCAGTTATTGGAGCGCGATAATGAGTTAGCACAACCAAAAGGTAATGACCAATAACACGATAATAATCGTACCGGTGGCAATGGCCATTGGAACAATGATGACCATCGTGGGGGAAATTATCATGCCAAGAATGGTAACCACTTCGGTGGTAATCATGGCCAAGATAATAGAAGTGGAAATTTCAAGAAGAGAAGGTCATTTAGCTCAATTTTGTCGTATAGTGAAGTCAAGTCCAGTTGGGACGGTGGCACCAAAGGTGGATACGGACAAAAAAAAGTCGGTGGTTTCAGGAAGAACATTTTTCGTGACTTCTCAAAAAGCGAGTAACCCGAACGAAGTTAGTACAGGTTAGTTAATTATAAATTTTTACGAAGTCTATACCTTATTAGATACCGGTTCTACCCATTCTTTTATCTCTCTTACTTGCGCTCAACGTTTAAATTTGACTTCCAAAAAATTAGACTTTGACTTATTGGTTGAAACTTTAATAGTAGAAACCTTCGTTACCTCCACTGTTTATAAATCTTGTTGATTCAAATCAACACTTTCACGTTACCTGTCGATCTTATCTCTTTGAAAATACTTTCCTTTAATGTGATTTTAGGAATCGATTGGTTAACTACTCATTAAGCCTTTTGTAAGGTTGTTAGCTTTCATATTCCTAACCAACCTGTTATGCGAATTCAAGCAACCAAACCACTAAAGTCAGTCATTGTCATATCAAGTCATAAATAAAGAGCCTCGAGCCTTTCGCTGGTGACTTCCTTGTGTGGAATGCATCGAAGCGGACTTTATGTAGGCAACGCCGTGAATGACGATGGCAAGTTGATAGGTATCAATGTGATGTACTATCCAAGTCTTGCATGAGAGTCACAGTTCTTAAACGATATTTTTATTGTTAATAAATTTCTTGACGTATTCTTGAAGACTTCTTAGCCTACCCCTAGAGAGTGAAATCGAATTTTGTATTGACCCCAGTACAAAACCCATTTCTAAAACCCTCAAGTATTTCTTCACCCAAAACAAACGTATAATGCGCCAAAGATGTTGGCTCGAGCTGTTGAAGATTACGATCATACCATTCAATATCATTGTGGAAGAGCGAACGTGGTAGCTAACGTGTTGAGTAGAAGATCGTATGCGTTTATGAGTACGATATTGTTAAAACAAAAACCCATTTCGTAAAACTTGCAAATGATGAAGATAGAGTTCAAGACTCTAGAGACCCATGTGAAGATAACGAATATACGAGTAGAATCGACTTTAGTCGATAATGTTAAAGCTGCTAAAGCTACAGACCCGTAGCTGATGAATACGAAGAAGAAGGTTCAAGAGGGCGTTATTTTAAAAGCAAGAGTTGCCGAAGAGAGGAAATATCAACCCTCGATTTAATTGGCCCATTTGAAATCCTCGATCGAGTAGGAACCGTGGCCTATAGACTCGTTTTACCGCCAAGTATGTCGTGTGTTCATAATATTTTTAATGTATTGATGTTACGTAAATATGTGGATGACCCGAACCACATTATTAAATTAGAACTAGACGATATAGCATAAGATTTAACGTATGAGGAGATATGTGTTAAAATCTTGAATAAGAAGTATCATATTCAACACTCAAAGGTTATACCTCAAGAGTTAGAATTTGAAATAAAGTCAGGGTATCCTCACCTCTTCAGCATACCAGGTACGTACGTAAATTTCGAGGGTGAAATTTCATAAGGAGGGGAGATTGTAAAACCCCAAATTTTACGAATAAAGATTTAATTTTCTCGAAATATTTTTTTGAATATTATGGTGTGGATTTGAGATAATGTTATAGTTGTGGGTAGTATTTATAAATTTTGTAAAGTATGCAAGTTGTTATATAATATTCGATTGTTAAGGGTGATATTTGAAATTTTTTCAAAGTAAACAAGTTATTACAAAATATTCGATTGGTCGGGGAATATTCTTTTTGTCGGGGAATATCCATACGACGACACAATCATTGGTGGACCCCACAACGGAAGTATTGTCAGAGTTAGAAAATGACAGAAATATATTTTATAAAAATAACGACGAAAGTGTTAAACTGTTGAACTACCCGGTAGTAAAAGTACAGTAATACGCGTGGTTGCATAGTAGCACACGGTATTGATTATTGATGCTTACGTGAGAAGTCACTTAGTTATACTCAATTATTTCTACAGTAATTGCAGTATCATATTTCTCATGTTATTGATTCAATTGTTGTCACAATATCATCTGTGTAAAACCCCAAATTTTATGAATAAAGATTTAATTTTCTCGAAATATTTTTTTGAATATTATGGTGTGGATTTGAGATAATGTTATAGTTGTGGGTATTATTTATAAATTTTGCAAAATATGCAAGTTGTTATATAATATTCGATTGGTCGGGGAATATTCTTTTTGTCTGGGAATATCCGTACGACGGTACAATCATTGGTGGACCCCACAACAGAATTATTATCAGATTAAGAAAACGACAAAAATATTTTATGAAAATAATGGCAGATGTTTTACCGTTAAAACCGTTGAACTACTCAATAGTAAAGTACGATGTCTGGCGTGGTTGTATAGTAACACGGTATTGATTATTGATGCTTACGTGAGAAGTCACTCGGTTTTGTCCATTATTACTACACAGAATTCTTTGCGTAGTATCTCACGTTATTTGATTCAATTATTGTCGATATTTTGTATATTATTTAATCAATAATTGAGACGACGAAGTTATTAATATTATTATTTGCAATATTAACGATGTCTAGAAGTTCTACCAAGGAGAGGTTTGGTCACCTAATTGCGTGCCAATAGGGAGAAATCCTTATTGGAAAGCCCCTCTTTCACAGGAGCGACACAGGTCGATTAATAGTGTGAATTATAATAATGATGATGAAATTTTGTTTTATTAGTATTATTAATGTAATAAAATTGAAAAGCTTTTTATATAAAAAAGAATACTTTTATAAAATTATTTATTTTATTAGACAATAATTAGAATATAATATATTTTATTATGCGTATAGTGTTTTGCATAGTAAAATCTTTTTAAATAAAATGCAGAATACTTTTATAAAGTTATTTGTTTTATTAGGCAATAATTATAATATAATATATTTTATTATGCAAAGTGTTTGCATAGTGCCTGCATAGTGTTTGCATAGTAAAATCTTTTTATATAAAATTGAATATTTTTATAAAGTTATTCGTTTTATTAGATTATAAATAGAATATATTATATTTTATTTAAAAGATTTTGTTTTATTAGAATATTTTTATTATACTGCACATTAAATCAATATGGACCGTCCGTCTAAAAGTAAATCAATCTGGACCGTTTATGAATTTGTTACTATTCAGTCCATTCTCCTACAAATAGAAGCTCATTTCTTCATTATTTCTTACGAATTCACTGAAACTCTAGATAGAGAAACTATAGAGAGAAAGAAGAAAAGTATTCTGCTACTTCACTATTCCAGTATCCAGTTTTCTTTTAAGGTAAGGGATATTATTTGTTGTACTCGTAAGGGGTATTATTTCTTTCCTATTCATGAAGAGAACTTCTGTTATTCCATTCCTTATTATTCTATTGGAATAACCTGTCTATGCAAAGTAATGCATACATGGTGAAATTCTTCTATTATTCCATTCTTTATTATTCAATCGAAATATCCTGTCTGTGCGTTTACGCATGACCTGGTTCCATTATTTATTATTCTATTGGAATATCCTGTCAGTGCATTTACGCATGACCTGGTTTCGTTATTTATTATTCATTGGAATAACTTTTATCTATCTTGATTACATCGCGTGCCTGGTGATTTCTTTTGTTATTCCATTCTTTATTATACTCAATTGGTTAAAGTTTTGACTTCTATACTCCATTAATTAGTTGAATATCCTTGATATTTGCGCTTCATCCAGTATCTTTTCATGGAATTATTCTTCTGAGCATTCTTTAATTTTACTCTACAAAGAAGTATCATGTTGACAATTTGGACGTTATTAGTTCCTGGATAAATTAATTCTAGAACTTGTTTTAATGAATTCTTATATCATTGTCATCATCCTCATGTTTATATTATGTTGAAAGTCATCTGTGGCCTGTAGTGCATAGATGGACTTGGTATGATTATGACCAGGGATTAATCGGTATAATCATGACCGTAATGTTACAAATGATGTGGTAAAAGTCCTCATTGGCCCGTAGTGCATTGATGGACAGTTGTTGGCATGATCATGATCATTGTTGAATACACAATATCCTTTGGCCCCTAGTGCATGGATAATTTGTGGTTGTGATATTAATTAATATCATTGGTCGTAGTGCAGGGATGATGTGGATTATTTATTAAGCTGAGTCCCAGCGATAAAAGTGATGAAAAACCTTTTAAATCATATAAGATAGTTGATTTTATTCTCTACTTGACTCTTTTAATGGATTGCTTGTTCCGCTGCAGTTAAACTTGATGTATATTATATTTTATCAGTTTAACATTGTTGAAGAGTAATGATAATTTATTCTGAATTATCTTAGTCATAATATTTCTTACTGGGCTAGTTGAGCTCACCCTTTCTTTCATTGTTCTCTTCAGGAAATGAGAACGTAGCAGGGACTAGTCGGGGAACGGAGTGACGGTTCAGATGATAGCATTAGTAGTCCTCACTATTCTATGAAATAGTGTGAAAATAATTGTAATGAGGACTTATTCTGAGAGTGGATATTATCTAGAAGACAATATTTGTATTAAATCTCACAACTCATGTTGTATATTTAAGATTGTATTTGTATTCTATACCATGTATTTGGCGACTCAGAATAGGTGATGTATACCAATTTTTGCGTCACAATCTGCATAATATGTTATATTATTAAATCAATAATTGATATGACAAAGTTATTCATATTATTATTTGCAATATTGACAATGTCTAGAAGTTCTGTCAAGGAGAGGTTTGGTCACCTAATTACGCGCCAATAAGGAGAAATCCTTATCGGAAAGCCCCCTTTTTCCTAGGAACGACCTGGTTATTAAAAATTGTGAGTTATAATATTAATGATGAATAAGTTCGTGTTGATTAAAGATGAAATTGATAGTTCCATTGTGTTTGGATTATTAGTGTTAGTGGAAATCGACATTTATTTCGATAATAATTGATGTCTGGAGGTTATATTGACCAATCGGATAATTAATCGGATAAATGAGCAATTAATTGTTATTAATTGACGTACTTATAACTATTTGTTCACATGTGTGTACTATTGATTCACATGCATGTACTATTAGGGGAGGTGGTGCAAGATTGATAATACTTGCATAACTAAATTAAAAATGGAGGTATAGATGAAGGTACTATACTGTAATTATTTTTTTCACATATATATAACTATTGAGTCACATGATTGTACTATTGATTCACATGATGTACTATTAGGGGAGGTGGTGCAAGTTTGATAATACTTATAGGACAAGGAAAAGATGAATGTATTATACATTAATATTTCGAGTCCCAAAACGTGCAATTATCGAAACTATATTTTTCTATAAATAGAAGGTCATTCTTCCTTCATCCTCACCAATTCACTAAGACTCACAAGAGCAATTAGAGAGAGAGAAGCTATATAGAGAGATAGAAGAAGAATAGTCTGCTTCTTCACTACTCTAGTATCCAGTCTTCTTCTGAGGTAAGGGGTATTATTTATTTCATATTCTGAAGAGATATTATTTTTCAATATTCGTAAGGAATATTATTTTTATTCAATAATCGTAGGAATATTATTTTCGTTCAACAGTCGTAAGGGGTATTATTTCTTTCGTATTCGTAAGGGATGTTATTTTCTTCATAAATGATATTATTTCTTTCAATATCATTATGCCGGAATATTGGTATGAATTTTATTGTGGAATTTCTACCTTTTTGTGTCGAGGTTAATATTCACGCTAGTATTATTCACTCGAGTATTCGGGACACTTTTCGTGCCGGAGTACTATTCATGAGTTACTAATCACGGGTTACTATTCACCCGATTACTATTCACTCTAGTATTATTCACTCGGGTATTCGGGGCACTTTTCGTGCCGGAGTACTATTCACGAGTTACTATTCACGGGTTACTATTCACCCGATTACTATTCACTCTAGTATTATTCACTCAAGTATTTAGGACACTTTTCATATCGGGGTACTATTCACGGGGTACTATTCTTGAAGTACTATTCATAGGGTACTATTCACGGGGTACTATTCACCCGAAAAATTTATTTCTTTTTCGTTCAAATTATTTTTGATACATGAATATTATACTTGAATTTTACTCCACAAAACATTATCATGTTGACAATTTAGATATTTTTAAACTCTAGATAAATTTAAAGTCTTTAATATTTATCCTTGATTGCGTTTGATTAATGCTTATATCATTGTCATCATCCTCATGCTTATAAGTTATCTTTGGCTTACGTGCATAGATGGACTATTGATTATTGGTTTTACAGTTGTATATCTTTGGCTTACGTGCAAAGACGAATTGTTGATTATTGATTTTATAGTTGTATATCTTGGG
This sequence comes from Panax quinquefolius, assembly GCA_020205615.1. Taxonomy (NCBI): domain Eukaryota; kingdom Viridiplantae; phylum Streptophyta; class Magnoliopsida; order Apiales; family Araliaceae; genus Panax; species Panax quinquefolius. The sequence continues at coordinate 74,622,028 of CM035168.1, forward strand.
CTTAGTGCAAAGATGGACAGGTGTATGACATGATCATAACCACTGGTGATAATAACGAATATCCTTTGCTCGTAGTGCATGGATAATTCGATGATGTGAATGGCAGGATCATGACCATTAGTTAACAGTTGAATGTCTTTGGCTGTAGTGCACTGGCAAACAATTGATTGGTATGATCATGACCATTGGTTTTATAGTTGAATATCTTTGGCCCGTAGTTCAAAGGTAGACAACTGATTGGTATGATCATTCTTATTACATTTGAATATCTTTAGCCTTTGGGGTAAGGATATTGAGTAAACGTTCTATTGAGCCTTTGTCGCAAGGAGGAACTGTCGATTTACATGATTATAAATATGAATTGTGGATTTAACTATAATCTTTGGTGGCTCAAGTAAAGATAGGTGATGAGAGCACTTTTTTGTATAACAAAGAACTGTTGATGAGTATTACAGGAATGAAATATTAACGATAGACTTTTAATCTAGAGGAGACAATAGACATTATGTTCTACTTGACTCTTCTAATGGATTGCTTATTCCGCTGCAGTTGTTGATCTAAAACTTCTTGTCTATTGTATTCTATCAGTTGTTATAATGTTGAATGCTAAGGATAATTTATTCTGCATTATCTTATTCATAATATTTCTACTGAGCTAGTTGAGCTCACCCTTTTCTTTCACTGTTCTCTTCAGGAAATGAGAATATTGCTGGGACTAGTTGGGGAATGGAGTGATGGTCCGAGATGATGGCTATAGTAGTCCTCACTATTTTTATAAAATAGTGTGATAATAATTGTAATGAGGACTCCATTGAGTGCGGATATTGTCTAGAAGACAATATTCTTGTTTAAACTCTCAGCTATGTTTTGTCGAATTTTACACGACAGTTGTATTAAAGAAGTTTGTATTTGATTTATATACCATGTTTCTGGCGACTTAAGATGGGTGATGTATACCTGTTTTGGGGGCGTCACATTTGGTATCAAAGCTTAGGGATATCATCCCTGGCTAAAATGTGAGACAAGAACTAGGAGGGGAGAGACGGGGAATTCCTTCGCTAGTATGACCTACCTAAGTTTATTTATTATTTAATTGGTTGGTCAGAGTATATGGATAATATTTGATAGGTCAATTAACCCTTATTTTGAAACTATATTCTAGAATGATATCTGAAATATAGGAGATGAGAAATGGAAAAATCATGATAGAGAGGAAATAACCGGGAAGGTACAATCCAAAAAGAAAGCAAGGTATTCTCATCTCTTCGAACTACCAGGTACGTAAATTTCAAGCGCGAAATTTCATAAGGTGGGGAGATTATGAGATCCCGAATTTTATGAAATAAAAGTATTCAATTTTGGTAAATAGTTAAATTGATAATAGTTTAAAGTTAAGGGTGATATTTGAAAATTTTTCAAAGTAAGCAAGTTGTTACAAAATATTCGATTAGTCGGGGAATATTCTTTTTGTTGGGGAATATCCGTACGACGGTACAATCATTGGTGGACCCCACAACGAAAGTATTGTCAGAGTTTGAAAACAACAGAAATATCTTTTATAAAAATAACGGCGAAAGTGTTACCGTTAAACTGTTGAACTACCCGGTAGTAAAAGTTCAGTAATACGCGTGGTTGTATAGTAGCACACGGTATTGATTATTGATGCTTACATCAGAAGTCACTCAGTTATACTCAATTATTGCTACAGTAATTGATGCATCATATCTCTCATGTTATTGATTCAATTGTTGTCACAGTATCATCTGCATAATATGTTATATTATTAAATCAATAATTGAGATGACAAAGTTATTCATATTATTATTTGCAATATTGACAATGTCTAGAAGTTCTGTCAAGGAGAGGTTTGGTCACCTAATTACACGCCAATAAGGAGAAATCCTTATCGGAAAGCCCCCTCTTTCCTGGGAACGACCTGGTTGTTGAAAATTGTGAGTTATAATATTAATGATGAATAAGTTCGTGTTGATTAAAGATGAAATTGATAGTTCCATTGTGTTTGGATTATTAGTGTTAGAGGAAATCGACATTTATTTCGATAATAATTGATGTTTGGAGGTTATATTGACCAATCGGGTAATTAATCGGATAAATGAGCAATTAATTGCAATTAATTGACGTGCTTATAACTATTTGTTCACATGTGTGTACTATTGATTCACATGCATGTACTATTAGGGGAGGTGGTGCAAGATTGATAATACTTGCATGACTAAATTAAAAATGGAAGTATAGATGAAGGTACTATACTGTAATTATTTTTTTCACATATATATAACTATTGAGTCACATGATTGTACTATTAATTCACATGATGTACTATTAGGGGAGGTGGTGCAAGTTTGTTAATACTTACAGGACTAAATAAAAAATGAAGGAAAAGATGAAGGTATTATACTGTAATATTTTGAGCCCCAAAACGTGCAATTATCGAAATTATATTTTCCTATAAATAGAAGCTCATTCTTCCTTCATTCTCACCAATTCACTAAGACTCACAAGAGCAATTATAAAGAGAGAAGTTATATAGAGAGAAGCTATAGAGAGATAGAAGAAGAATAGTCTGCTACTTCACTACTCCAGTATCCAGTCTTCTTCTAAGGTAAGGGGTATTATTTATTTCATATTCTGAAGAGATATTATTTTTCAATATTCGTAAGGAATATTATTTTCGTTCAATATTCGTAGGAATATTATTTTCGTTCAACAGTCGTAAGGGGTATTATTTCTTTCGTATTCAGAAGGGATATTATTTTCTTCGTAAATAATATTATTTCTTTCAATATCATTATGCCGGAATATTGGTATGAATTTTATTGTGGAATTTCTACCTTTTTGTGTCGAGGTTACTATTCACTCTAGTATTATTCACTCGGGTATTCGGAGCACTTTTCATGCCGGAGTGCTATTCACAAGTTACTATTCATGGGTTACTATTCACCTGATTACTATTTACTCTCGTATTATTCACTCGGGTATTCAGGGCACTTTTTGTGCCGGAGTACTATTCACGAGTTACTATTCACCCGATTACTATTCACTCTAGTATTATTCGCTCGGGTATTCGGGATACTTTTCAAGTCGGGGTACTATTCATGGGGTACTATTCCCGAAGTACTATTCATAGGGTACTATTCACGGGGTACTATTCACCCGAAATATTTATTTCTTTTCCGTTCAAATTATTTTTGATACATGAATATTATTCTTGAATTTTACTCCACAAAGCATTATCATGTTGACAATTTAGATATTTTTAAACTCTGGATAAATTTAAAGTATTTAATATTTATCCTTGATTGCGTTTGATTAATGCTTATATCATTGTCATCATCCTCATGCTTATAAGTTATCTTTGGCTTACGTGCATAGATGGACTATTGATTATTTATTTTACAGTTGTATATCTTTGGCTTACGTGCAAAGAAGAATTGTTGATTATTGGTTTTATAGTTGTATATCTTGGGCTTACGTGCAAAGATGGACATGTGTATGACATGATCATAACCACTGGTGATAATAACGAATATCCTTGGCCCGTAGTACATGGATAATTCGATGATGTGAATGGCAGGATCATGACCATTAGTTAACAGTTGAATGTCTTTGGTTGTAGTGCACTGATAGACAATTGATTGGTATGATCATGACCATTGGTTTTATAGTTGAATATTTTTGGCCCATAGTGCAAAGGTAGACAACTAATTGGTATGATCATTCTTATTACATTTGAATATCTTTAGCCTTTGGGGTAAGGATATTGAGTAAACGTTCTATTAAGCCTTTGTGGCAAGGAGGAACTTTCGATTTACATGATTATAAATATGAATTGTGGATTTAACTATAATCTTTGGTGGCTCAAGTAAAGACAAGTGATGAGAGTTCTTTTTTGTATAACAAAGAACTGTTGATGAGTATTACAGGAATGAAATATTAACGATGGACTTTTAATCTAGAGGAGACAATAGACATTATGTTCTACTTGACTCTTCTAATGGATTGCTTATTATGCTGCAGTTGTTGATCTAAAACTTGTTGTCTATTATATTCTATCAGTTGTTATACTGTTGAAGTCTAAGGATAATTTATTCTGCATTATCTTAGTCATAATATTTCTTACTAGGCTAGTTGAGCTCACCCTTTTCTTTCACTGTTCTCTTCAGGAAATGAGAATATAGCTGGGACTAGTCGGGGAATGGAGTGATGGTCCGAGATGGTGGCTATAGTAGTCCTCACTATTTTTATAAAATAGTGTGATAATAATTGTAATGAGGACTCCATTGAGTGTGGATATTGTCTAAAAGACAATATTCTTGTTTAAACTCTCAGCTATGTTTTGTCGTATTTTACACGACAGTTGTATTAAAGAAGTTTGTATTTGATTTCTGTACCATGTATCTGGCGAATCAAGATGAGTGATGTATACCTGTTTTGGGGGCGTCACAGCAGCTGTTTCAAAAGAGTCTAAATGGAGAATTCTTAGATTAGACAATTCTAATATCCATAGCTGGGAGGTGCTAGCTCATGCTTTCCTCAGTTAGTAAAGTTTCCAGTCTCAGATGGCTCCAGACCGGTACCAAATTACCAAGGTCAAGAAACAAGCCAACGAGTCTTTCCGAGAGTATGCTTAAAGGTGGAGGCGCCTTGCTGCTCAAGTTACTTCAGCTATGACTGAGTCTGAAATGGTGATGACCTTCATAGACATACAAGAAGCTCCCTTCTATGAGAGAGTCTTAGCTGGCATAGGTATGGCATTTTCAGAAATGATCAAACATGGAGAGATGGCTATGATGGGATTGAAGTCAGGAAAGATTCAAGACCTAGCTGCTTTAAAAGATGTCGCTAAGCACATCTTGTCTGGAAGTTACGAAAAAAACCCCAGAAGGGTCCATAAGAAGAAAGAGAAGGATGCTTCCTTGATACTACAAGGCCAGAAAGGCAGTCAGAACATGCCTATCCAGAGGAGAAACTACTCCCCTTTTAAAGCACAGTCTTCAAACCCTCCATTGCCCAAAAGTGGAGAAGTTCAACACAACCGAGTGTTCACACCCCTAGGGGACTCACTCGAGAATATTTTCAATCTTCTGACTACTCAGAAGAAAATTACACATCTTCTTCCACCAGCCAACCCAAATGGGAAGGGTTTCAATGCTAGCCGAAAGTGTGCCTATCATGCTGGAGCTCCAGGACATGATACTTAGGATTGCTGGGCCTTGAAACATAAGATCTAGAACCTAATTAACAACGGTGAGATCGTGGTAACTAAACCCGACCAACCTTATGTGCAAGACAACCCTTTTCCTCAACACAAAGAAGAAGAGGTTAATATGATTAATTGGAACAGTGGGCAGAGTTCCAATTATGGTGTTGAATCCTCCCAAACCAGCAAGGATGGTCCTAATAAATGGGATTATGCACAGTTCCAATTTACGATGGAATAAAAAATGAAGGCTCTGTGTGAGCAAGTTAATCAATTGGCAGAACTGGTGATCCATCAGCATCAAGTCACACGCCAATTAGTCAGCTAGGAGCATGCTAGTCTCCTTCCTATTATTATGAATACTCCATCATTGCCTCCAGAAAATGAAACACTGGAGGACAAAATTGCAATAAGAGCAAGTGCCAAAGCCCGACGGGATTTTGCCAACAAGAGAGAATTTACCTATTTGGGCCAACCAATGGAGGAGATATTTCAGATGCTGGTCAATGAAGGAAGAATCACAGCTCTGCTACCTCCAATCAATCCCCGTTCAAGACGATTCAATTCTAATAGAGTATATCAGTACCACTCCCACTCTCACAGACACAACACTGAAGAATGTTTGGCACTCCGCCATCTTATTCAAAATTTAATTAACAGCGGTGTCCTGCAGTTGGCATACAATGACACTGTGTTACTTGAGAGTGGGGACACATTTTCTACAAAGTGGAAAGAAGTCATAGCAGTTATATCCACTGAGGATGAGTTGGCTGCCAAACCACCCACAATGCAAGCAATCCAACTCAAAGATGTTGACAATCCTTTGAAAGTGGTAGCTCCAAAGTCAATTACATTGCCATCTAAGCCACAATATCATGTTGTCAGCCTACAAAAAGTGCCATGGAATCATGGAGAGGCTAAAGGATCCACATCCCACATAACTGCTGTAGTGTTAAAAGAGAATCCATTGTATCTTCCCCAACGGGTGATGAAGCCTACCATCAAATCAAAGGGGAAGGTTCCCATTGAGAGGATTGAAGAGTTCCTCCGTACTATGGGCCATAATGAATCCAAGGTGGTTATAAGCTTGAGAGAAGCTCCACAACAAATTTTTATACTGGACTTGGTTTTCTCTTCCGAAGATCACATGAAAAGTCTTGCTAAAGGTTTTGGAAGAAGCCCACTTGTCAAAATCAGTGGATGTTGAAAAATTCCAGCATCTGGTTGATCACATTTTTAACAACAATGTGATATCTTTCACTGATGATGACATAACTCCCGAAGGGACTGGTCATTGAAAACAGTTGCACATAGCGGTTCTGTCCTCCGGATACATGGTGGGAGGTGTTTTGATAGATGGAGGATCATCTTTGAATATCTGTCCTTATACCACCTTGGAGAAGATGAATATCAATCTTAAAAGGATCAAAAGCAGCCATACGGTTATCAAAGCTTTTGACGGATCCCAACGTAATGTTGTTGGAGAGATTGAACTGCATGTGGAGATTAATCCACATACATTTAGTGTATCCTTTCACGCGCTCAAAATAGCTACATGATATAATGTGCTCTTGTGGAGACCGTGGATTCATATGGCTGGAGTCGTCCTTCCACCCTTCACAAGGAACTCAAGTACATTATTAACAATAGCCTAATCACTATAAATGTTGAGCCGGAATGTCCTAAATAAGGTGACATACCACTCATCAACTTTAATTCAGAAATTGAATCGGTCAGTTTTCATGCCCTGGAGGTGAGCAACACTCACTACCATCCCATTGGGGCACCACTTCTCACACCCAAGATTTCTGCCGAGGTAATGTCGATAACTCAAGAGATGATATCATTGGGTTTTCAACCTGGACAAGGGTTGGGCATATATCATCAGGGCATTAAGCGCCCAATTTAAGTTCCCCATCAAACATGGTCAACTGGATTAGGCTATTCTGCTAGCTCTAGTCACAGGAATCCTCACAAACACAAACAAATTCCTTCATCTTCAGCCACACGACGATTATCTCAACCTACAGATCTTGAGCCTGTAAGGTCTCCGATAAATGTGCCTGCCCATGTAATGGCTATGTTATTTCCTAAGCCGATACCAGTCAAAGGAAAAGAGGTCCTGATTCCAGATCCCGAAGTGGAAGAAATGGAACGGAGACGTAAACAAGACATCGCCAGGTGGTTGTTAAATATATGCATCATTGTCCATATTGAGGGCATGAATAGCGACATCCGAGACGATGATTGTCCATATATCATCGTCATCATTCGGGAGAAGGAGGATGATGACAGCCCCTTCATCACTGCCATCCAGAAGGATTTCACCCTTGAAAATTTGATAATAAAAAGGGCAGAAACTCCCTCTGCCCTATAGATAGCAATAACTGCTTACTTTTTTGTACATTATTACCAGATGTTTTGTAGTACATGCTAACACTTTGTATGATTGAACAGTTTTATATATTAAGTGAAAGTATATTTTATTTTAGTACTCTGAATTTAGATGTGACTATACTTGCTGATGAGGTGCCTTTTCTCCACAAAACTCAGACTTGATGGAAATACAAGAGGACATTGAGATACCTCAAGAGATCAAAGAATGGGTCGAGGAAAAACCAAACCAAATCATGATCAAACCACCTCATTCAACCTCGGAACCTTAGAAAACCCTAAGCTAATCCAGATTGGTACGAACCTCACTCCAAACTAAAGGAATGACATGGTTACGTTACAGGATGTGTTTGCATGGTCTCACGAAGACATGGTCAGTTTATCCACTGACATCATCATCCATCGCCTTCCCATTAAAGAGGGATTCAAGCCAGTCAGGCAAAAGCTCAGGCGATTAAAATCTGAGTGGAGTTTAAAGGTTAAAGAAGAAATCTAGGCCATTACTAAAATTCCCATTCCTTAGACAGAGAAGGAAATACGGGGATTTTTGGGGAGAATCAACTTCATTAGTAGGTTCATTTCCCAACTCATAGCAACCTGTGAGCCTATCTTCAAGCTGTTAAGGAAGAACTCCTCCATAAAATGGAACGATGAGTGTCAGAAGGCCTTCCTTGCAATCAAAGAGTAGCTAATCAAAGCTCCTATAATGGTACCACCCAGGGATGGTGTTTCCCTATTCATATACTATCCATTAATGACAATTCCGTAGGCTACATGCTGGGACAAAAAGACGATAGAGGCCAAGAGAGAGATATCTACTACCTCAGGAAAAGATTCAGCAGTAGTGAACACAAGTACACTCTGATTGAGAAGACTTGTTTTGCTTTATCATGGGCTTCCACGAGGTTACATCATTACCTCCATGGTCACACAACCCATCTTATATCCTGTATGGATCCTCTCACGTACATGTTCAGTAAACCTGTGTTAAATTATCGGCTGTCCAGATGACAGTTGATCCAACATCAATTTGACATCGTCTACGTGACGTAAAAGTCTATTAAAGGTCAAGGAATTACAGATCAACTGGCCTCCGCACCTTCAGGGGATTTCAAACCCTTAGAAACATACTTTTCTAATGAAGGGGTAATGACAGTGCAGCAACACCATCAGTACGATGCATACCAGACATGGAAAATGTATTTTGATGGAGTCAGAAACATGAAAGGTTAAAAAATTGAGCGCTTCTAGTATCCAATGACGGGGCAAGATTCCGTCATCGTAGTCAAATTATAGTTTGTCAGCACCAACAACACAGCTAAGTATGAAGGCTGTATTATAGGGCTAAAACTTGCCCAATCAATCGGCATCAGGCGGTTAACTGTCTTTGGAGATTCTGAATTGGTGATCAGACAAACCACGGGAATCTATCACACCAAAGAACTACATTTATTGCCTTACCATCGGTAAGTTTTATAGATAGCTTCAGAGTTTGAAGAAATAAACTTCCTCCACATTCCTCGGAATAGGAATGACTTTGCAGATGCGCTAGCAACTTTGGCCTCCTTGATCAACATACCTGACAAGGAAAACATGCCAAGCATCACATTTGCCCTAGAAAAGGCTCCAGCCTATGAGAATTACATTGGAGAAGTATCAGATGAGCTACCTCCCATCTAACACCCATGGTATCAGCATATCAGAGAGTATTTACGAGATGGATCTACACCCGCTGAGGCGAGCCTGACTGAAAAAAGGCAGATCCATCGACTGGCTATGAAATTTTACCTGAGTGGAGATGCACTGTACAAAAGAGATGCATGATTAGGTCTCCTCAGATGTCTGGATAAGGACCAAGCTTAGAGGCTCATGGATGAAATCCATGGTGGAGTATGTGGCTCACATATGAGCGGCCCTCTACTTGTCAATAAGATTATCAGAATAGGGCACTACTAGCTCTCTCTCAAGGCTGACAGTGAGGATCATGTCAAGATGTGCTACCAATTCCAAATTCATGGGAATGCTATCCATGCCCCTCCGAGGGAGCTCTATAATATTAGTTCACCTTAGCCCTTCACAATGTGGGGAATGGAAGTAATCGGACCCATCGAGCCTAAAGCCAATAATGGGCATCGATTTATCTTTAACATAATCGACTACTTCACCAAATAGGTAGAAGCAGCCTCCTTCCCCGGGGTTACCAAAGAAGTCATCATTGCTTTCATAAGAAACAATGTCATTTGTCGATATGGATAACCAGAGGTGATTGTTTTAGACAATGCTAAGAACCTCAAAAATAAAATGATGGAGGAGTTATGCAGACAATTCCACATCAAACACCTTAACTCTGTCATCTACCGTCCAAAGATGAATGGTGTTGTTCAAGCGGCTAATAAAAACATCAAGAAGATCATGCAAAAGATGTCCATCAATCACAAAGGATGGCCTGACCTCTTGCCTCTGACTCAATTAGCCTACAGAACTTCAATTCGCACTTCCACTGGGACAACCCCCTACTCATTAACCTATGCGATGGAAGTAGTACTTCCCATAGAGGTGGAAATGGAATGCTTTAGAGTGTTGATAGACGCTCAGCTGGATGAAGAGTAATGATTACAAGATAGGTATCACCAATTGTCTCTAATAGACGAAAGGGGAAGTGATGCTATCTTTCATGGTCAATTATACCAACAAAGGATCACCAGATCCTACAATAGGAAAGTCCGGCTACGGCAGTTTAAACAACATGACTTTGTTTTAAAGAAGATCATTAACAACCAAGATCATTCTAAGGGAAAATTCGCTCCAAACTGGGAAGGCCCATTTATTGTAAAGGAAGTATTGACAGGAGGTGCTCTCAGATTACAGGAAATGGATGGCGATGAATTTCCATAGCTCATCAACTTAGACACCGTGAAATGGTACTATGTCTGAAGTTACCATCAAGCAAACATCATGATTTTGGATCACCAGATCCCTAGTCAATTCAGGTTTTCTAACCCTCTTTACACACAATCTTTCTTTATACCCTTCTCCCCCATCAGGGACAAGAACATTCTTCAAGCCAGTAGCCTGGTTTTCAGATCATCAAATCTTTCACTCCACTTCGTTTCAAACCTCTTAGGTTATCCTACCAGGGATTGAACCTTTCACACCCGCTGTTTTATCCCACTAGGGATAAAACATTTCACACCCGCAGTTTTGTCCCAATGGGGATAAGACTTTTCACACCTACAGTTTTTCCTGTACATGGGATCAATTCCCCCCCCCCCTGTAGTTTGTCCTGAACATGGGCTCAAACTTTTTGGTTGTAATCCGTCCTGAACATGCGGCAAACTACGTCGACCGGATCTCCCCGATACCTGGGAGTACGTAGGCAACCATTCTTTAAATGGCCCGGTCGCAATAAAAAACAAAAATAACAAAAAATACTTCTACACCCTTATATACCCTTTCACATACAGCGTTGAACCTTATACACCAGGTTCGAATTACGCAAACCTGATCTCCTCTTCAATAGGAGTACGTAGGCAGCCATTTATGGTTCGGTCTCACTCCCTAACAAGACACAAACACTTGTCAACGGTATTGGGATCACCCTTCAATCCACCGCATTTCATCGGCTTCAGACCAAAGAGATGGAACTACCTTACCTCCCTATAAATGGGAGAGTTGGGGACCACCTAAGCTACGGTTGAATCCTCAAAGAGAAACACCAATCCATAAGAGATAGAACTAACTGGGCTCCCCCATACAAAGGAATATCGGTGACCATCTATTGTGCGGTCAACCTCGGAGAGGAAAGCCACACTCCTCTCCACATCTACATACTGAAACTAGTCATAAGACACCAAAGAAGGTAGGGGATACACACAGATCAATGATCCATTATGAAAATCCTGAGACATCTCAATGTCCACCCATCAAGGATAAATTCAGAATACGTTAAGATCAGAAGTCTTGAAGAAGCAGGCAAATATCAAGCAAGTAACAAGGCACAACTAAAATGGAAGTAAATAAAAATATATTTTCCTGCCATATATAATGTTTTTTTATATATACAATATATAATGTACATGACAAAATGGCTAAGCTAGTCTGTGCAGGAAAATACAAGTTCATCTACATTCCAGTGGATATACGAGCTATCAGGTCCAACATGGCATCTTTCTCCGAAGAAGGAGGTAATGATGTAAGCTCCTGCCCAAGGGTATCTACACAAGCCAACAGATCCACAACCAACTGCATGGTGGCACTATGCTCATCAATATATGGGCTCATCTCTGCAATGATGCCAGTGGTAAGGGATCTCGCTGTAGTACTATCTATAACGGCTACGTCCCGGACAGATATAGCGCCATCCCGCTCAACAATCAATGCATCTCTAGATGATCTAGCCTCATCCCGCTCAGCAATAGCAGTGTCTCTATGAGCTAAAGCATCATCTCTCTCTAATAGAGCGGCATCTCTTCCGTCAAGAGCGGTCAACATTAAGGCCCTAGCCTGATCTCTCTCAAATGCCATCAGATGCAAACTCTGGGATAAATACTCTGAAGGAGGAGTTACAGCCGTAGAAGTACTAGGTTGTGACGCCCCCAAAATAGGTATGCATCACCCATCTTGGGTCGCCAAATACATGGTACAGAATACAAATACAAACTTAATTGTACAACATGAGCTGAGAGTTTTTACACGAATATTATCTTCTAGACAATATTCAAACTCAAATGGAGTCCTCATTACATTTATTGGCACACAATTTTATAGAATAGTGAGGACTACTATAACACCATCTCGGGCCATCACTCCGTTCCCCGACAAGTTCCGGCTACGTTCTCATTTCCTGAAGAGAACAATGAAAGTAAAATGGTGAGCTCAACTAGCCCAGTAAGAAATATTATGACTAAGATAATGCAGAATAAGTTATCATTAGCCTTCAACAATGTTAAACTGATAGAATATAATAAACAACAAGTTTAACTGTAGCGGAACAAGTAATCCATTAGAAGAGTCAAGTAGAGCATGATATCTACTATCTTCTATTATTTAAAAAGTTTATCATTAACTTTATTGTTGGGACTCAGCTTAATAAATAGATCACATCATCAAATCATCCCTGCACTACGGGCCAAGGATATTCATTAGTATCACGTCCACAAATTATTCTTGCACTACGGGCCAAGAATTATTCGTGTAATCATCAATTGTCATGACTATACCGAATTATCCCTGATCATAATCATACCAATCAACAGACCATCTATGCACATAAGCCAAAGATGACTTTCATCACAATATAAGCATGAGGATTATAACAATGATATAAGAATTCAATTAAAAGAAAGTAAAGGATAAATTTTTAAAGATTTATAATTTAATTTATCCAGAATTCAATAATGTCCAAAATTTTAACATAATACTGCTTTGTAGAGTAAAATTCAAGAATAATATTTATGTATCAAAAATAATTTGGACAAAAAAGAAATAAATTTTTCGGTGAATAGTACCCTGCAAATAGTACCCTGTGAATAGTACTTCGGGAATAATACCCCATGAATAGTACCCCGACATGAAAAGTGCCCCAAATACCCGAGTAAACAATATTTGAGTGAATAGTAATCAGGTGAATAGTAACCCGTGAATAGTACCCCGGCATGAAAAGTGCCCCGAATACCCGAGTGAATAATATTATAGTGAATAGTAAACGGGTGAATAATAACCCGTAAATAGTAACTCGTGAATAGTACTTCGGGTGAAAATATTGATATTTAATAAGAAAGTTCATATCAATATTCCAATAAAATGATACTGGATGAAGCGCAAAACTCACAGATATTCCACTAATTTCGAGGATTATAGAAGCAATACTTACCATGGTAAGTTTAGATTTAAGAATATGAAAAGAATTAACATACAAAAATTGCAAATGGATTTTCACCTGTCATACGGTACGTAATCCGCGTAGACAGGTTATTCTGACATACTAAAGGATGAATACAAAAATAGTATTCCTTATTAATACAAAAGAAATAATATCCCTTACGAATACAACAAATAATATCCCTTACAAATACAACAAATAATATCCCTTACCTTAGTAGAAAGTTGGATACTGCAAAAGTGAAGTAGCAGAATACTCTTCTTCTTGCTCTCTATAGTTTTCTCTCTCTATAGTGTCTCTTGTGAATCTCATTGAATTGGTGAGAATGAAAGAAGAATTAAGCTTCTATTTATAGGAGAATGGACTAAATAGTAACTAATTCACGAACGGTCCATATTGATTCACTATTAGAACGGACGGTCCATATTAATTACTATTAAAATCACAACCCACGGTCCAGATTGATTTCCTTTTAAAACCACCACCGACGATCCAGATTGATTTACTTTTAAAACCACCACTGACGATCCAGATTGATTTACTTTTAAAATCACCATCGACGGTTCAGATTGATTTACTTTTAAAACCACCATCAATGGTCAAGATTGATTTACTATTAAAACCACCATCAATGGTCCAGATTGATTTTCTATTAAAACAACCACCAATGGTCCAGATTGATTTAACTTATTACACTTTAGTACCCCTAAAGTTTTCCAAGTTTGCATTATTCCCCACTAACTTTTGTAATTCACTTATCGTCAATAAACATATTCTTAATACTTCTATAATTATTCATCATTAATATTATAACTCACAATATTTAACAACCAGATCGTTCCCAGGAAAGAGGGGGCTTTCCAATAAAATTTCTCCCTATTGGCACGCAATTAGGTGACCAAACCTCTCCTCGACAAAACATTCTAGACATTATCAATATTGCAAATAATAATATGAATAACTTTATTGTCTCAATTATAAAATATTATGCAGATGATAATGTGACAATAATTGAATCAAATAATGTGAGATACTATGCAATAATTACTGTAGCAATAAATGAGTATAACTGAGTGACTTCTCACATAAGCGTCAATAATCAATACCGTGTGCTACTATGTAACCACACATATTACTGTATTTTTACCATCGGGTAGTTCAACAGTTTAACGGTAAAACTTCCGCTGTTATTTTGATAAAAAGATATTTCTGTCGTTTTCTAACTACGACAATACTTCCGTTGTGGGGTCCATTAATGATTGTGTCGTTGTACGAATATTCCCTGTTAAAATGAATATTCCCCATCCAATCGAATATTCACTGATACAACGAATATTTTATATCAACTTGCTTACTTTGCAAAAATTTTCAAATATTACCCACAACTAAAACATTATATCAAATCCACACCGTAATATTCAAAAATATATTTCGAGAAAAATTATTCTTTATTCAAAAAAGTTGGGGTCTTACAACCTCCCCTTCTTATAAAATTTTGTCCTCGAAATTAGGGTACGTACCTGATATGTTGAAGAGGTGAGAATACCTTGATTTCATTTCAGATTCTAACTCCCAGGTCATTTCCTCCACATCGTGGTTTCTACACAAAACTTTGACTTGAGGTATAACCTTGGAGCGTAGAATATGATCCTTCTTATCCAAGATTTTAACAGCTACCTCTTCATATGTTAAATCTTCCAATATCTCGTTCGGTTCTAATTCAATAATGTGGTTTGGGTCTTTCACATATTTACATAACATAGCTATGTGAAAAACGTTATGAATATGAGACATACTTGGCGGTAAATCAAGTTTATAGGCCATAGTTGCTACTCGATCGACGATTTCAAATAGACCAATAAAATCGAGGGTTAAGATTTCCTCTCTTCGTCGATTCTTTCTTCTAGAATAACATCCTCATGAACCTTCTTCTTCACATTCATCAGCTCTAAGTCTGTAGCTTGAGCGGCTTTAAATTTATCGATTAAAGTTGGTTCATTCGTTATCCTCACGTTGGTTCTTGGAGTCTTTAACTCTATCTCCATCTTTTATAAGTCGTACGAAATGGGTCTTTGTGTTAACAACGTCACACTCATAACCGTATATGATCTTCTACTCAATACATCAGCTACTACGTTCTCTTTTCCAAGATGGTATTGAATGGTATGATCATAATCTTTCAACAGTTCGAGCCAACGTCTTCGGTGCATGTTATGTTTGTTTTAGGAGAAGAAATATTTGAGGGTTTGGTATCGGGTTCAAGGTCGATACAGAAATTTAATTTCACGCTCTGAGGGTAGGCCAGGAAGTTCTTTAGGGAATACATCAGGAAATTTATTAACAATAGAAATATCATTCAAATCTGACGTATTTTTGTTTAAATCCATGGCATGAGCTAAGAAAGCTTGACATCCGTTTTTTAATAAACGAATAGCTTTATGACTTGAGATGACAGTGATTGACTTTAGTGGTTTGGTTGTTTAACTTCGCATAATATGTTGGTTAGGAATATGAAAGCTAACAACCTTACGAAAATAATCAATTTTAGCATGATGAGTAGTTAACCAGTCGATACCTAGAATCACATCAAAGGCAAGTATTTTCAAAGAGATAAGATCGACAGGTAATGTGAAAGTGTCGATTTGAATCAAACAAGATTTATAAATTTTGGATGTAACCAAGGTTTCTCCTAACGGAGTTTCAACCAATAAGTCAAAGTCTAATTTCTCTGAAGTTAAATTTAAACGTTGAGCGCAAGTAGAAGAAATAAAAGAGTGGGTAGAACTAGTATCGAATAAGGTATAGACTTTGCAAGAATTTATAATTAACTAACTCGTGCTAACTTCGTTCGGGTTACTCACTTTTTGAGAAGTCACAAAAAATGCTCTTCCTGAAACCACCGAATTTGTTTTGTCCGTATCCGCCTTCGGTGCCACCGTCCCAGTTGGACTTTATTTCTCTACAGGATAAAATTAAGTTACGTGACCGCCTTTTCCATAACTAAAACATACCTTAGAAGGCTGTGGACAGTTTAAAATTATATATCCCTCCTCTCCGCATCTGTAGCATCTAACTGGCGGTCGTTCTCCTCCCCAAGAATTTGTTGATGTTGCTGGTGCTGGTGCCGACGTCTTCCTGTGATCGTTGAGCCTTCTCTTCTTGAAATTTCCATTTCTATTATCTTGGCCATGATTACCACCGAAGTGGTTACCATTTCTGGCATGTTAATTTCTTCCGCGTTTATTGTCACCGCTTCGATGATTGCTACCATTGGCATTATCGTCTTTCCAGCTGCTCTCTCTTGGTTAGGTTGACTCATTATCATGCTCCAATAACTGAGCCCTGTTTACAATATCTGAATACAAATACAGTTTGTGAGAAATGAGGTATTGACATATTTCGGGTCTCAAACCTCGTAGAAACATTCGCATCATTCCCTCCTCATTATCAACCAAATGGGATGCAAACCAGGACAACTCGGCAAACTTAGACTCATACTGCGATACGGTAATATTGTTTTGCTCCAACTTGATAAACTCCACCTCCTTCATGTGACGAATAATTTCGGGAAAGTATTTGTCGTTGAACAGTTCTTGGAACTTTTCCCAAGATATTTTGAGTGCGGTAGGCTGAGTACGTTTTATTGATTCCCACCAGTAATCTGCCTCTCCTCTCAACATGAAGGTGGCAAAGGGAACCTTTTGCTCCTTGGAGCATCCCAAGACATCAAATATCTTGGTGATCTGCTTTATCCATGTCTCCGCCTCAAGTGGTTTTGGCTCTCCCAAAAATTCTGGTGGTCTCAGCTCCTTGAACTGCTTAGCAGTGACCAACCGAGAGTTTTTAATGTTTCCACCTGCATTTTGAATAGGAGCCACTCTCGCCTGATGTTGCATGAATTGCATGAAGCCTCTGAACATCCCATCATTCATCATTTGATCGGTGTTGTTGTTTACCTGAGGATTATTGTCTTCCTGTTGCACATTATACTGGGTATTGATCGTTGGTGACTCAATGGTCTCATGTGCTTCATTGCTTATCTCAACATTTTCAGATACCATTTTCAAACACTACCACACAAAAAGGGTTAATTGACATGCCACATATTATCCCTATACTCTGACCGACCAATTAAATACCAAATAAACTTAGGTAGGTCATACTAGTGAAGGAATTTCCTTGTCTCTCCCCTCCTAGTTCTTGTCTCACATCTCAGCAAGGGATCATATCCCTAAGCTTTGATACCAACTATAACGCCCCCAAAATAGGTATACATCACCCATCTTAGGTCTCCAAATATATGGTACAGAATACAAATACAAACTTAATTATACAACATGAGCTGAGAGTTTTTACACGAATATTGTCTTCTAGACAATATCCAAACTCAAATGGAGTCCTAATTACATTTATTAGCACACTATTTTATAGAATAGTGAGGACTACTATAACACCATCTCGGGCCATCACTCTGGTTCCCATTGGTTCCAAATTACATTCTCATTTCTGAAGGGAATAATGGAAGTAAAAGGTGAGCTCAACTAGCCCAATGAAAAATATTATGACTAAGATAATGCAGAATAAGTTATCATTAGCCTTCAACAATGTTAAACTGATAGAATATAATAAACAACAAGTTTAACTGCAGCGGAACAAGCAATCCATTAGAATAGTCAAGTAGGGCATGATATCTACTATCTTATATGATTTAAAAAGTTTATCATTAACTTTATTGCTAGGACTCAACTTAATAAGTAGATCACATCATCGAATCATCCCTGCACTACGGGCCAAGGATATTCATTAGTATCACGTCCACAAATTATTCTTGCACTACGGCCCAAGAATTATTCGTGTAATCATCAATGGTCATGACTATACCAAATTATCCCTGGTCATAATCATACCAATTAACAGTCAATCTATGCACGTAAGCCAAAGATGACTTTCATCACAATATAAGCATGGGGATGATGACAATGATATAAGAATTCAATTAAAATAAAGTAAAGGGTAAATTTTTAAAGATTTATAATTTAATTTAACCAGAATTCAATAATGTCCAAATTTTCAACATGTTACTGCTTTGTAGAGTAAAATTCAAGAATAATATTCATGTATCAAAAATAATTTGGACAGAAAAGAAATAAATTTTTCAATGAATAGTACCCCATGAATAGTACCCTGTGAATAGTACTTCGGGAATAGTACTCCGTGAATAGTGCCCCAACATGAAAAGTGTCCCAAATACCCGAGTAAACAATATTTGAGTGAATAGTAATCAGGTGAATAGTACCCCGACATGAAAAGTGCCCCCGAATACCCGAGTGAATAATATTATAGTGAATAGTAACCGGGTGAATAATAACCTGTAAATAGTAACTCGTGAATAGTACTTCGGGTGAAAATATTGATATTTAATAAGAAAGTTCATATCAATATTCCAATAAAATGATATTGGATGAAGCACAAAACTCACGGATATTCCACTAATTTCAAGGATTATAGAAGCAATACTTACCATGGTAAGTTTAGATTTAAGAATATGAAAAGAATTAACATACGAAAACTGCAAATGAATTTTCACCTGTCATACGGTACGTAATTCGCGTAGGCAGGTTATTCCGACATACTAAAGGATGAATACGAAAAATAGTATTCCTTATGAATACAAAAGAAATAATACCCCTTACGAATACAACAAATAATATCCCTTACAAATACAACAAATAATATCCCTTACCTTAGTAGAAAGTTGGATACTGCAAAAGTGAAGTAGCAGAATACTCTTCTTCTTGCTCTCTATAGTTTTCTCTCTCTATAGTGTCTCTTGTGAATCTCATTAAATTGGTGAGAATGAAAGAAGAATTAAGCTTCTATTTATAGGAGAATGGAATAAATAGTAACTAATTCACGAACGGTCCATATTGATTCACTATTAGAACGGGCGGTCCATATTGATTACTATTAAAATCATAACCCACGGTCCAGATTGATTTACTTTTAAAACCACCACAGACGGTCCAGATTGATTTACTATTAAAACCACAACCGACGGTCCAGATTAATTTAACTTATTACACTTTAGTACCCCTAAAGTTTTCCAAGTTTGCATTATTCCCTCTAACTTCTGTAATTCACTTATCTTCGATAAACACATTCTTAATACTTCAACATTTATTCATCATTAATATTATAACTCACAATATTTAACAACCAGATCGTTCCTAGGAAAGAGGGGGTTTTCCAATAAGGATTTCTCCCTATTGGCACACAATTAGGTGACCAAACCTCTCCTCGACAGAACTTTCTAGACATTGTCAGTATTGCAAATAATAATATGAATAACTTTGTTGTCTCAATTATATAATATTATGCAGATGATAATGTGACAATAATTGAATCAAATAACGTGAGATATTATGCAACAATTACTGTAGCAATAATTAAGTATACCTGAGTGACTTCTTACGTAAGCATCAATAATCAATACCGTGTGCTACTATGCAACCACGCGTATTATTGTACTTTTACCACCGGGTAGTTCAACAGTTTAACGGTAAAACTTCCGCTATTATTTTTATAAAAAGATATTTCTCTCATTTTCTAACTACGACAATACTTCCGTTGTGGGATCCACCAATGATTGTGCTGTCGTACAAATATTCCCTGTTAAAATGAATATTCCCCGACCAATCGAATATTCATTGATACAACGAATATTTTATATCAACTTACTTACTTTGAAAAATTTTCCAAATATTACCCACAACTAAAATATTATATCATATCTACACCATAATATTCAAAAATATATTTCGAGAAAAATTATTCTTTATTCAAAAAAGTTGGGATCTTACATAGGTGAATCAATAAGAGCTACTGGCAACCTAGTAAATAGCTCCTCCTCGGTGGGAGAATCAATGTCCTCCATGGGCTCCTCATCATTCAAACTAATCCCCATCACTGTTGATACAACCGCAGCCGATGCAGTCTCTGTCTCCATCCATGCTGAATACTTTGTGGAACTTCCCGGATGGCTAACAGAAAACGCAACTAGTTCACGCTGATCCCAACAGGCATACACCCTGGATCTGTCCTCTACTGATAAGTGGGGAGAAGCCAAATGTTGACCTAATGCCCCCTCAAAAGGATGGAAGTTATAAAACTGGTCGAACTGTGACATCACAGACAGTGCGTGGTAACTAGTCATGCCCCTCAAACCAGCTAGAGGGAGATAATCCATGCCAGTGCATGAGTAATGAAGCTGTGTGGAGAACTGAGTCTTATACACGGTAAAATGCCAAATTGATCTCCAATCCATGCCAAGAACACTGACCAGGACATAGCGTCTGTACACTCTGATGGCTGAAAGGAGTAAGACGTGGCTATTTCATGGGTAAAACAATACCCATGTTATCAGAAGGTGCCAATCGGTCTCAGGTGTGACATGAACCACACATACAACATGACCGAGCTACCTATGAATAACCCTATAGGGTAGGTACATCAATATGTGGTTGATCTCAATGTCTGTATCACGATCATAGACACAATGGTATGACCCTCCCTGAGAGCTCTCACTGCCATGATCACACCTATGTCCAACTCATCCATATACCATGGCATGTATCCGTATGATAATACACACATCAACAATACGTCTACTCTACCTACATGCCACTGATCCTCTGACATGGTGAAATCCCCAGAATGTCATGCATAACTGTCTGGTGAACCAAATCTGTTTATAAAAAAACTCTGGGACACCATATGACCGGATGTAATCTCATCCTGTACAACTCTACACCGTAACCCGGTGAGGGTCATGAACTACCAGCTCATATCGCTAATGGACATCCGAGCGCAAGGTCTGTCTAAGGGAAAAGTCTTCAATCGCACGTACTCCTCTAATGTGGGAGTTAACTCCCGAGTCCCAAATCGGAAAATCTGCCTCTCTGGTACCCAATGCTCCAGTATACCATCCATAAAGCCCATAGGAACCTAGAACATTAGGAGGGTCATGGAATGTTGTAATAAATTATCTACAGTCACCCTGTCTGAAGGAGACAAACTATCATACCACGACCTCAGATGGGAGACTACCAATACTGGTGGGGTGTGATCAATGTGGCTAACTGTCGAGGAAGAAATCTGTGCGGGCTGTATCATAAGACCATCAACGGGTCAATGCTGAATATCTCTGGACATAAATACATATGCATAACATAATACATGCATGATAAACAACAGATGATAATATGATGTATGGAATAACAATACTTACATTCCTAAGTACATTGTGACGCCCCAAAATAGGTATACATCACCCATTCTGAGTCGCCAAATACATGGTACAAAAAATAACTACAACTTTATTAATACAATTATCGTGTAAAATATGACAACACAATAACTGTGAGTTTAAATACAAATATTGTCTTCTAGACAATATCCACACCAAAATAAAGTCCTCATTATAATTATTGACGCACTATTTTACAAAAATAGTGAGGACTGCTAAAACAACTGTCTAGGCCATCACTCTATACCCCGACTGGTTCCTGCTATGTTCTCGCTTCCTAAGAAGAAAAATGGAATAAAAAGGAAAAGGGTGAGCTCAACTAGCCCAGTAAAGAATATTATGACTAAAATAATATACAATAAATTATCCTTAGTCTTCAACAGGGAAAAATCTGATAAAATATAATCGACAACAAGTTTTAGATCAACAACTACAGCGAAAACAACAATTCATTAGAAGAGTTAAGTAGATAATGAAATCTACTATCATCTATGAATTTAAAAGTCCATCATCAATATTTTATCCCTGTAACATCAATCAATATACATCTTGAATCAAATATTTATTTTTGTAGTACGGGCCAAAGATATTCATTTGTATCACCAGTTGGTCATGTTCATCTCAACACATATTCATCTTTGCACTACGAGCCAAAGATATTCATCATGTAATCATTCATCTTTGCATTACAGGCCAAAGATATTCATCAAGTATCACCATTAAAGACTGAGGATGATGAAAAACATATTAGAGAATGAATCCAGTGGGACAGAAGGACAAATATTAGGGATTCATATTTCGGTTTATCCAAATTCAATAATACTCCATAATAACTAATTATGAAGTAGAATTCAAAAATAAAGATCAAAATATGGATACAATCAAAGATACTAACCATAATAGACATCTGGTACAAAGAAAAGAAAATTTTATTTTTTGGTGAATAGTGCCGTATTTGTGAATAGTGTCGTATACGTGAATAGTGTTGTATACGTGAATAGTAACTCCGACACAAAAAGATAGAAATTACACAATAAATCTCATCTTAATAATTCGGCATAATGATATTGAAGAAAATAATATCATTTAAGAAGAAAATAACATCCCTTACCTCAAAAAAATAGTAATTCGGAATGAAAGGTCGGATGTGATGTTGAATGAAACTTGTACTGAATAGCAACTCTCAAAGTATCTAAATACTCACAAAATACTCTTAATAATCTAAAGAGGGAAAGAGAGAAAGCTTATGTTTCTGGTGTGATTTTCAATTCCAACCTAAGCACCTATTTATAGGAAAATGCTAGCACACCGAAGAAGACTTGACCTGCTACCGGATGGCTTTACCTGCTACTATTGCCACCCACCACATTTGAAATAAAATTTGAGCACATTTCTCACCAACCAAAAGTGGGGCCCACTCAATTCTAGAATTTTCCACCAAAAATCATTTATAACATAATTTCCGAATCAGTCACCTCTTAAAATTCATAACAAATCATACATTCATTTTTAACGGTTCAAAATTTATGGACATATACTCAACTTATATGTGTATAACATATCTAAAAATCACAACGATCCAACGGTAGGATTAAAAATTATAATTCACGCAATATATCTCAAGAACACTGATTTGATTTTTAATACCTCCATTCCGACAAAAATACTGATAAAACACCTCAACATTAATAGCAACATAAAATAAATATTTCCTTATCGTATAAATCAATAAATAATTATTCACAAATAATATTACAAAATCACAATAATGACAACCAGGCCGTTCCCATGAAAGGGGGGGCTTTCCAAAAAGGATTTCTCCTTACTGGCGCGCAATTAGGTGACCAAACCTCTCCTTAGACAGAAATTTCTAGACATTGCCAATAATGTTATCTAATAATATTATTCAAATAATATGAATTATTGATCTGATAATGGGAAATCATCGCACGCATACAATTATTGAAACAACAATAATATAAAATATCAACGCAATAATTATTGAATCAATAAAATAAAATATTGAACAGTAATTACTGTAACAAT
Organism: Panax quinquefolius; assembly: GCA_020205615.1. Lineage (NCBI taxonomy): Eukaryota > Viridiplantae > Streptophyta > Magnoliopsida > Apiales > Araliaceae > Panax > Panax quinquefolius. The sequence continues at coordinate 74,645,875 of CM035168.1, forward strand.
TATTGAGTAGTGCCTTCTTACGTAAGAATCAATAATTCAAAAATATTGTGTAAAACCGGTAATAACTCATGTGCAACAACAACGTATTCATCGTATTTTAACCAATAGGGTATTCCAACAGTGTTAACGGTGACAACTACGCCGTTATTTATATAAACTCAAACTTGTCGTATTTCTTCATCCGATAGTTATTCTGTTATGAGGCCCATGAATGGCTACGCCGTCGTACGAATATTCCACTACCAAATGAATATTCCCCGACAAAAAAGAATATTTTATAACCACTTGCTTATTTTGTAAAATTTTCACATTTCACCCATAACCAAAGTATTATATCAAATTAACTCCTTATTATTTCAAGATAATAAATAGAGAAAATTTAATTTTATTCATAATAAGTTGGGGTCTTACAACCTCCCCTCCTTATGAAATTTCATCCTCGAAATTGACGTATATACCTGGTGTTTTGAAAAGGTGAGGGTACCTCGCTTTCATTTCCGATTCCAACTGCCAGATCATTTCTTCAATAGCATGGTTCATCCACAAAACCTTGACTTCTGGTATCACCTTTGTTTGTAGGACATGCTCTTTCCTATCCTAGATCTTAACAGGTACCTCCTCATAAGTTAAATCTTCGGCTATCTCATTTAGTTCTAACTCAATAATGTGGTTTGGGTCTTTCACATATTTACGAAGCATAGATATATGAAAAACATTATGAACACGAGACATGCTTGGAGGTAATGCGAGTCTATAGGCCACCTTTCCTACTAGGTCAAGAATCTGAAATGGACCAATAAATCGTGGATTGAGCTTTCCTCTCTTTCCAAATCTTGTAACTCCCTTCCATAGAGCAATACGTAATAATACATGATCCCCAATACCAAATTCCACGTCCTTTCGATGAAGATCCACATAACTCTTTTGTCGACTAAACTATAACAACATACATTCTTAATTCCCAGGTTCTAAAACCTTATAACCTCTTTCATTACAACTAATGATAATTACATTATTCTTTACATCTTCCACAAGTTACTTTCATCCGCTACCAAGGATACATAACTGTTCATTAATCTATTCTATAGTTTAATTACATTATTCTGCATTACAAGTCTTCACTTGATCTTCACGCTCATTTATATAATGAGTGGCACTTCTTCTAGATACTGATTAGCTTGATCTTTATGGGATCCTTAGGTTCTTCTAACATTGTACGCTGAAAATGTTTTTCATTTAAAGCAAGTGTGAGCATTCAATTGTCGAGCAAGTCATAGTAGTTGAACAAATAACTTCAAGAATTTAAACATTCTTTTAAGACTTCAATAACCAAATAAAGGTTATGAATCAGCTCGAATAATAGGAATAATCTTGATTCCTATCAATTTAAAACATTATTCACATTCACTTTGAATTACTTTCATTTTTCTACCTTTTCCATACACATCATGTTTGGCTAGAATCAATAGCACAGACTTAACGATAAAGGATCATTTATAAACACGAACATTCTCTTGTTGAACAGTTCAATCATAGAACAGTTCATCTCACAGAAACACCGAAGTGTTCAAATTATGGCACAAGGCCTCATACGTTCTACCACCTTGTACAAATATCACACATTTTCACATATACAGAACTTCTCAAGTTTAACATCTGAGAAGTTTTAGAAACTAGCATTCATTTAAAATATGAATGAAGTTAGAAAACTTGCCTTACACACAGCTACAGCTTACGCTAAACTGCTCATTCGTCAAGCCCTGCGAACGCATGTGCATACCCTTGAGGAAAGAAGCGAATGTATAGGAACCCCAGTCATACTCTCCAATACGTTCCATATCTCGTGTGGTGCTAACCAAAGCGAATGATACCGTGGAAGAGTTATCCGCTATGAAGCATCCCCTAATGATCATCAAGAATAATCGTCGAAGAATGCGATCCCTGACTCTCACATCAATGGGTATAGGTTCACTCAATAGCCTTCCTATAGCTTATACGCTAAAAGGACCTGTACAAACTGTCCAACCTTTGAGCGCCTCTGCCGGGACTCCTAACAAGGATCTGATGGCAGTCGGGGTAATATTCGCCATACATGGCACTGGCGCCCCTCCAATCTCCATATCGGCAATAAACTGCCAATCCATTGGCATCATCATCACCTCACAGTCTAACAAATAGAGAGACCGAGTCTGGTGAAACCAGCACTCAGACAACGCCCTGAGGTAACCCCAGGGAAAACGACGAGGTAGGATGGAAAAGAACGCCTCGAAGCCCCCACCATGCACAATCTCTTGATAATCTGGATGTAGAGCCTGATACAAAGAGTGAATGTTGAACCAGTTCCCTCGAGGCTGTGTAAAGCTGGGAACCTATATCACAAAGTAGATCAACATTAGAACCTTTGCTGCTCATCAATAGGAAAAGAAAAGATCAAATCTAGCTTGTACCTCATTTGCATGCAAGTAAATCGAGGGGTGTCAACTCAAATCACCCAGAAGCTCTAGGATCATCACCTAAATGCCTAGAAGATCCCTACGGGGAACATGAGCAGCAGGAGCAGGGTCCGCAACTTGCACATCCTCTTAATCATCCTCAGCATCTGGTACATCAACCCGTATAGGACTAATCATTTGCTGCGCAGAACGATTTACGCAGGTCTAGCCCCAATGGGTCGAGGCACATCAGAAGCCCTCCTCCATACACCTGAAGTTGTCCTGCAGGAACTACTCGGCTGATCCGGATCCATATATCTAGATACAAGTCTCCAAATTACCTCAAAAAGGGTGTGGTAACTAGAGACGCCCCCAAAATAGGTATACATCACCCATCTTGAGTCGTCAAATACATGGTACAAAATTCAAATACAACTTAATTATACAACAGTCGTGTAAAATATGACAAAACATAATCTAAGAGTTTAAATAAGAATATTGTCATCTGGACAATATCCACACTCAATGGAGTCCTCATTACATTTATTGTCACACTATTTAACAGAATAGTGAGGACTACTAATGCTATCATCTGGACCGTCAATCCGTTCCCTGACTAGTCCCGGCTACGTTCTCATGTCGTGAAGAGAACAGTGAAAGAAAGGGTGAGCTCAACTAACCCAGCAAGAAATATTATGACTAAGATAATGCAGAATAAATTATCATTAGTCTTCAACAATGTTAAACTGATAAAATACAATAGACATTAAGTTTAACTGCAGCGGAATAAACAATCCATTAGAAGAGTCAAGTAGAGCATGATATCTACTATCTTCTTTGATTTAAAATGTTTTCATCAATTTTTATCGTTGAGACTCAGCTTAATAAATAAACCACATCATCGAGTCATCCCTACACTACGGGCCAAGGATATTCATTTAATCATGAATGGTCATGACTATACCGAATAATCCTTGGTCATAATCATACCAAAAACTATCCATCAATGCACTACAGGCTACTGAGGACTTTTACCACATCATTTATAACATTACAGGTCATGATTATAATAAAATAATCCTCGGTCATAATCATACCAAGTTCATCTATGCACGTAAGCCAACGATGACTTTCATCACAATATAAGCATGAGGATAATGATAATGACATAATAATTCAATAAAACAAGTTCAAGAATAAATTTTAAAGATTTATAAGTTAATTTATCTTGAAATCAATTACGTTCAAATTGTCAACATGATACTGCTTTGTGGAGTAAAATTTAAGAATGCTAAGAATATTTCCATGAAAAGATACTGGATAAAGCGCAAATATCCTGGATATTCTACTAATTTCATGGAGTATAGAAGCCAAAACTTTAACCAACTAGGTAAAATAGAATATATGAAACTGCAAATGGATTTTCACTCGCCATGCGGTAATCCACGTAGACAGATCATTTCCACAATTTAATAAGGAATGAATACAAAGGATCATTCACCATGCATGCGGTAATCCACATAGACAGGTTATTCTAACAAAATAATAAAAAATGGAATAACAGAAGAATTCACCATGCATGCGATAGACTGCACAGAAAGGTTATTCTCAATAATAAAGAATGGAACCAGGTCATGCGTAAACCGCACAGACAGGATATTCCAACAAAATAATAAAGAATGGAACCAGGTCATGCGTAAACCGCACAAACATGATATTCCAACAGAATAATAAAGAATGGAATAACAACAGAATTCACCAGGCATGCGATAGACCGCATAGACAGGTTATTCCAACAGAATAATAAAGAATGGAACCAGGTCTAGCGTAATCCGCATGCGCACGTGATATTCAGCATGTAGGCGAGTTATTCTAACATAATAATAAAGAATGGAATAATAGAAGAATTTCACCATGTATGTTGTACTTCGCATAGACAGGTTATTCCAACATAATAATAAAGAATAGAATAACAGAAGCTCTCTTCATGAATACGAAAGAAATAATACCCCTTACCTTAGAAAGAAACTAGATATTGGAGTAGAGAGGTAGCAGACTTCTCTTCTTCTTTCTCTCTATAATTTCTCTCCATAATAATTGCTCTATAACTTTAGTGAATTGGTGAGAAATGAAGGAAGAATGAGCTTCTATTTATAGGAAAATATAGTTTCGATAATTACACATTTTGGGACTCGAAATATTATAGTATAATACCTTCAACTTTTCTTTCATTTTTAATTTAATCCTGCAAGTATTATCAAACTTGCACCACCTCCCCTAATAGTAAATAATGTGAATCAATAGTTCAATCATTTGAATCAATATTTATAATCATGTGAAAATACAAATTACAGTATAGTACCTCCATCTATACCTCCATTTTAACTTAGTCATGCAAGTATTATCAATCTTGCACCAACTCCCCTAATAGTACAAGAATGTGAATCAATAGTACACACATGTGAACAAATAGTTATAATCATGTGAATTAATAGCAATTAATTGCTTATTTATCCGATTAATTACCCGATCGTCGATTATAACTTCCAGACATCAATTAATATCGAAATAAATGTCGATTTCCACTAACACTAATAATTCCAACACAATGGAACTATCAATTTCATCCTTAATCAACACGAACTTATTCATCATTAATATTATAACTCACGATATTTAACAACCGGATCGTTCCTAGGAAAGAGGGGGCTTTCCGATAAGGATTTCTCCTTATTGGTGCACATTTAGATGACCAAACCTCTCCTTGACAGAACTTCTAGACATTTTAAATATTGCAATTTAATTATATAAATAACTTTGTCGTCTCAATTATTGATTTAATAATATATCATATAATGCAGATGATACTGTGACAATAATCGAATCAATAATATGAGAGATATGATGCAGCAATTACTGTAGCAATAATTTAGTATAATTGAGTGACTTCTCATGTAAGCATCAATAATCAATACTGTGTGCTACTATGCAACCACGTGAATTACTGTACTTTTACTACCGGGTAGTTCAACAGTTTAACGGTAAAACTTCCGCCATTATTTTTATAAAAAGATAATTATGTCATTTTCTAACTACGACAATACTTCCGTTGTGGGGTCCACCAATGATTGTGCCGTCGTACGAAAATTCCCTATTAAAACAAATATTCCCCGACCAATTAAATAGTATATAACCACTTGCTTACTTTGTAAAATTTGTAAATATTACCCACAACTATAACATTATATCAAATCCACACCATAATATTCAAAAATATATTTCGAGAAAATTATTCTTTATTCATAAAAGTTGGGGTCTTACATAACTTCTAACCTGGAGCTTTTTCAAATGCATTTTTATGACTAACATGCATGCATTTATTATTTTAATATACGCCTACAGTAGAGTTAAAAATGCATGACTATCCAATGCCTACATTTTGGAAATTATTTTCCATAGTCTCCTTTGTAAACAGGACTATCCACATATACATAGGCATGACTAGGTGGCCATTAAGTAGCACACCTACCCACAGTCATAAACATCCTATATGCATTACCTATCAAAGTCATAATCCGTAAGGGTAGCCTAATTACAAGGATTACTTTGATTTACCACCTTAGCTCATTTGTCCTCAAATATGATAAGAAATAGCAGAAAAAAGGTGTCAATTTGACTATTTCAAAAGTTAATTTTTTTCACATCATTATATTAAGTATGGTTAAATACTAACATTTACTATGTTGAACATTTTTTATCAAGTCATATAAGCATGTATTTTCACTACTATGTGTTTAGAAGCATTTCATGTGATAACTCATTTTTCAACGGATAAAAACTGGAAAAGAAGACATGCATACATTACCAAGACAGTGTAGAACACTTGTACGGTGACAGAATTTACAAAAAGACGCCCGAACTCAGTAGACTGAAGAAGAGCTCTCGGATTCTCTGTGTGGCGCAACTTGAAAATGAATTATAAAAGCAACTGGTGCCTTAAAGCCACCCATAGTTGGCCACAGGTGTACCTGTAGCTCCCCTGGGTGGGGCCCACCCCTCCGGCTCAGTCCAGTTCAAGTTGCAAAGGAGGTCTCACAAGTTCAAAAATTCAAATCAGGAAAAAAGACGATACACGATTGAGCGAAAAAGCCTAAAATCCTGGTTTTTAGAGACCAAACTGCGGGTCTACATATCACTCATTGGTATTCGCGCAGACACAGGGTTTACTATACCGATGATCACGGTCGATGCACACTACACTCGGCAATACCTTACAAGGGTCCGAAGCCGTCAGTTCGGGGTCGTAACTCCATGACATTTCTCCCCTGCAGAAACTTCTTCCGTTGACGCACATGTCAACGAAGGTCAAGTAACCTTGAAATCTTCAGTCGTTGGCAGTTAAACCCAACGAAGCGTCAGGAACCATCCGACGATCTCATCCATTGATGCAAATGTCAACGAAGGTCAAGTAGCCTTGACATTATTTCCCAGCAAGGATCTCATCCATTGATTCACATGTCAACGAAGGTTAAGCAGCCTTGACGTTTATTCTAGCATGGATCTAATCTGTTGATGTACATTTCAGCGAGAGTTAGGTAACCCTAAAAACACAAATTATTGGCAGTAACTCCAATAGTACACTGGAAAGGCCTGACGATACAAACCAGGAAAAAACACCCTCATCGGGGAGTACCGATGATGGAATATGTTATACACATCTTCAACAGACAAAGCTCTATCCCCCAGAGTCTCTTGTACATGAGAGATACATCATCAGTGGAAAGTCTATACCTAGGATTAAGGACTTTGGTGATAATCTCGACGTCAACATCCTGGAAGTTCCTGATAACTTTAGATCACACGTCCAAGCAGTTTATCAGAGTCATCACTGATAACTCTAGCCCCATCAAAAGTTATTGGATCAAATAGTCATCACATCCCATTGGAAAGCGATCCAACAAACCACATACATCATTCACTTACATCATGCTGATATACATTACATCATGATTATCTTGTCACATTTCAAGTGTCTAGTATTCTTTATCTTATCCATGCCATTGCATTGCATGAATATGATAAAGAGGGGCATCTGTAGACACTTAAAATTTTGCAGTTCTGTTACTATCCTGGCAGGAGGGCAGAATCATCTTCCTGAGATGACCCTGGAAGTCAAATCAACTCAATTCTGGAGACAACCACGAAATCCTCAGTTTTCCATCTTAGAAATAACCCTGAGATATCCAACTCCATTTCTGGAAACAACATTAAGAGTTTCAGTTTCAACCTCGGAGATAACCCCGAGGAATACAGTTCCAGTTCTAGAAATAACAACGGAGAAAGCAGTTCCATCTCAGAGATAACCCCAAGATACTCAGCCATAGTCCCGAAAACAACATCGAGAGTTTCCACATTAACCTCAGAGATGACCCCGAGAAGTGCAGTTGTAGTTCTGGAGATAACCTCGAAAAAGCTCATTTCAACCTTTGCAGTTAGCTTTAACCTCAGAGATAGCCTCGAGGCGCTCAGTCCTAAAACCCAGAGACAGCCCTAGGAGGTCAGACACACCTCAAAGACAACCTTGAGGACATTCAGCACTTACAACAGCCCAATCTCAGAGATAACCCTGAGTAACGACTGCTATATCAGCCCAAACTGGGGATAACCCCGATGAGGGGAAAAATTGTCATTTTGGCCACCTCGATCCCACATGCGCGCCGTCTCAACACATTTTAACATACATTCTACACAGTAGTGTCCTACAAGAACCAATAGCTTCAAACCTGAGTGATTACTACACAGGACAGCACACCGGATATAATTTGAAGACTTAAAGACCAAGGGCATGGTCCCATCTTCCTGACTTCGCACAACCTCTAATCCCATTTCACTTGTGTAGATCTCGATAATAGAACTCCAAAAAAGGTCTTATACACCTCAATCGGATGCCCAGATTGATGTTCTAAAAGTTAGAACGGACGTCACATTGCATGCGTGTGCGTACTTTGAGAAGGCAGGACCCACGGAGCCCGGGGCACCCCGAGCAGCCACAGGTGCACCTGCGGCTACCGCAGGTACCCCTGTGGCTCCCTCCTCTATAAATAGAGGGCTTGGGGTGGCCATTTGTAAGAAAAAAAAGGTGAGGAATCCCTGTCCAATTTGCTCTATACACGCCATAAACTGAGTGCTTTCTCATTTTAAACACTTGTGAGCTCATATATTGCTATATTTTACCGGTGGGAACCAAGTGTTCATCCATTTAAAGCTATTGAAGTCTTCTTTGGCAGTCTACTATAAGCCTTCTTAAACATCTTAAAGCCTTTCTCCACTACTGTGCATACACCGTTCTTCACGTTGAGAGTCGTGTTGCATGTGTACGCCTGGAATTCGGTCCGTGGCTTTTTTATCATTTTTTTGTATATATATTGAACTTTTTTCGATGAGCCTGGATTCACATCCAGAGCGTTTATATATTTATTATATATATATATATATATATATAAAACTATTGTCGAACTCTATTCGATGAGCCTGGATTTTATATATGGAGCGTTTACTGCATTTATATATATATATAAATACTTTTATATATTAGTACCATCAAACTCTGTTTGATTGAGCCTGGATATAATATCTAGTGCGTTTATCGCTTTTATATATATATATATTTACCATGTCTCTCTCTCTCTCTATATATATATATATATATATATATATATATCTTTTATATATTTACATTTCTAGTCCCCCATGAAGTTCACTTCGTGGTGGTTGACCGTCTGTATATATATATATATATATATACATATTTATAGCTTTTATATATATAACTGCTTACAACTTTCATACAAACTACTACATCATGTGAGCCTAGGAATCATGTGATCACAGATTCAGTCTCCTGAATCTAGATTTAATTCCCGTGATGGAAATTTTCGGCTGTAATCAACTTGTACATTATTTACCGTGTATATTATATACTTATATAGAATTATATTTATATACTTTTTAAAACATATATTATATACTTATATAGATTTATATCAGATCTGATCTGAGCCACTGATTAAGAAACTCATCCAATGATCAGATCACTATCAATCTATGTCTCTTAATACCGACCTATTAGGAACCTCCTAAACAAACACATAGATCAAGCTTGAAAACCGTTCGATCAATAAAAGAAAACACAAATCCATCTCAGTCGTTTGATCAAGATCAACCGGTCAGCCTAAATATTTTAAAAACACGATTTGATCTCGACCGTTGATCAAATTCAAGATCGCATTCTGATCAATCTGTTTATCCTAAATATAAATACCTAAAATCTTATTTTATTCTTATTTCTCCTGTTTCTTTCTCTCTCCTTTGTCGGTCTTTGTTCTTTTCTCTCTCCTCTCTGTCTAAATGCTCTCAACTCTCTCAAACCCTAGAAATTCTCAGTTTAAATCATTCGATCTAACAAGTGCTTCTCTACATTTTACTCCAATTAACTTATTCTCCGTCATCTTCTTCATCTTTTACACTGATTATTTTTTGTCTTTATGTTGTGTGTGTGTCGATTTTCTTGAGTTTGGATCTTCTGAGCTTCTTGAGTCATTTTTTTAGTTTTAGAGTCTATAAACCGTGATTTTGGTTAATATGTTTCATCTGATTCTTATGTTGATCTTATTTCTCAATCATTTTTTTAAAAAAAATAAAAAATAAAATTATAGATCTATTAAATTTTTAAAAATGTTCTTAAATTTTTTTCCGGATAAAATCCTAGATTTATAGCTTTTATAATTTTTGGATTTTTTATAAAAATAAACCTTAGATCTGCTACGTTTCTGAACTGCTCTTATGTGTTCGGCCAGATCTAATGTATGAATTTGCTCAATCTATTCTTAAATCTTTGCTAAAATAATTTTCGAAACCCTAGCTCTAAAAATTCTCAAAACCCTAGCTCTTATGTGTTCAACCAGATCTAATGTATGTGAATATATTTTGATAAATGCTCTTTTGGTGTCTTTAAAACCCTAGCTCTAAAAATTCTCAAAACTTTAGATCTATTATGTTTTTCTTTATTTTTGGTCTGACAAAAACCCTAGATTTGCTGAGTTTTTGACTAATTTATTCATTCAGATCTGTTGTGTCTATGTGTTTGATATTTGAAAAAACCTAGATCTAGTATCTATTTTTAAAATCCTAGATCTACTAAGTTATTCTGGGTTACAACTGTTATTTTCTTATCTTTAAACTCAAAATCTATTTTCGAAACAATAATTGCTAAAACGATTTTTTGAAACCTTAGATCTATTTTTATGTTACCAGATTATATATATATATATAAGTCTCTCTATTGATCATTCTATGCATGCATACATCTATATATTTTTATCTCTAAGCAATTTTCAGTATATATATACACACATATATATATGTATCTACATTTAATGTAGTGACTTAGCTCATTTATTCAGCCTTGCTCAGGTAATATCTTTCTCTCTCTGATGAGTTGTATATGCATAAAACATTGGTACTATCTCTCTGATATGATAAAATTGGCTAACTTAAATCCTCTTTGATTTTTCTTAAAATCTTTGTGCTTCACTGTATTCGACCATCTATGCCATCTTTTCTTGACTTAACTGCACTTATGTGTTGCATATAACACTGACTTGTTAAGTCATTATATTGGTTTAAAATCTTCTAATATGGGATAGAGTAATGATAACATATATGTTTATTGAGATTAGACTATACGTGCTCTGTCTATGAACTCCATCTCTCTGAAACATTTTATTCTTATGATTAGACATCTAGTTCAGTCTTTTTCTATTTGGTTACAACTCTGATATAGAACTAGAATGGAACTGAGTTAGTCTAGTTAATCATTTCTACCTACATGATTATATATTTTAAATTTTTTTGGTCTAGTTGTCAAAATCATAACTTTTGTACTCATTACTATGATTTGATTTTAAACCTACTGAAGTAATAAGTATGACTTATCTCTATGACTATTTACTATATATATGTCTACTTGAGAATTGTGTGTTTTGACAACCAGGGCATATCATATGCTTATGAGTCATTGTCTAAACTGATAGTTGTAGCCATATAATTTATCTATAAAAGGAAACTGTATAAACTGCCTGCATATATGCCTAAATTTCTCTATCTGCATTATGTGTATCTTGTACCTTCTATCTTCATGCATACTTTGTACTTTCAAAATGAATCTGGTCTACTCGTTCAAAAGAAAGAAAAATGCATTGCACCATGAATCTCATCTTGATATCTATACACCTATGCTTCTCACTCATACTGCTAAAGCTAAATATAGTCATATGAGACATAATCTCAATCCTGGAGTAGGTACCTCCTTCAATAGTTTTCCACACTTTCTAGAGAAAATAACCAATATAGGATGTGAATGTCTAGTTACTTTTTAAGATAGACAAATCTTTCCAAGTCTGATTGCTGAGTTTTATGCCCATATGACTTTTGTTCTAGATTCAACTGGTCTCTTGACTTGCATTAACATTTCATTCAAGGTCAGGATTTTATCTTTAATGAACTACTCATTCTACATGCCTTGCATATCAGAAATTGCATTATAGATTTTCCAAAAATCAATGAATACACTCATTCTATAGGGATGTCCACTAGTGATAGTCTCATTTCCAAACACAATTTATTTGTTACTACTGAATAACTTGTATCTGCAAACTTATTTGACTATCCTTGCAAAGCTGGTCTTGATTTTTTCACTGCTGACTGTCAATTTCTGGGAAAAATTACTTGACATAATTTTATGCCTGTCAGAAATGATAAACTCATGCATCTCTTTGATATAGAGCTCATGAAATGTGTGTTAACTGAATGTATGACAAATAGTCTACCATACTTTCTTTTATTTTCTTTTGAGTTCTATTATCATAACAATTGGCTGGGATATGGTCTTCTTTTAACTCAAATTTTTAAACATCTTGGAATTCAAGTTCATAATCATAAGGCTCAACTGGTACAAAATAGCTGTAATAGCCGAGAATTTTTGAATGTTATTAATAAATATTGGTGTGGCATGGGATATAATAATTCATATTAAACCAAGTTAAGTTTGTGACCGTTATGTGTTATGGTGGAATGGATGAAGAGCTTAACGTAAAGTTTATCAGAATTGCCTAGTGTGGCATAATGAAGGACTGAGGGGATTTACTAAATGAATTAATAAAGGAATGGTTTAGTAAGAGAAAGATTAATTAATATTTATTATGTGTATTCGTATATAGTTGGATGATAAAATAACTCCATGCATGAAATATGAATAGGATGTTTGAATTGTAGTATTATCAATGTGAAATTTAATTCATGCCATGTGAAACTGGTATGATGTTAGAGGTTGGAACTAGCATGTAGCTAAACTAGTTTGGCAATTTGCCAGAGGCCACAACACCGCAGCTTCTTCTTCTTCTGCTTAAATCAAGCTGGCAGTAATTGCTTAGTAGCGATTTGGGAAAAGTTGGTTATTACTGTGGTTATTAAATGGGACAATATTGTACTATGTGACATTATTAAAAATCATATGATAAGAGTAAATTTAATGGTATGATGTACCAAGTAGCGCCATAAAATCATGTGTGACATTTTAATATAGAAATAGTTAATTAAATGCGCATCTCAGAAATTCGGAAAGAATTTGAATGTTAGAAAAATAGACATTTAATATTAAATATTATTATAATATTGATATGTGAGTACCAATAATATTACGGAGGGTACCTAGTTAGTAATACCTAGCTACATTATTTTAGCTGCATTAAATATTAAATTATGCGAACCCAATGTACATGAATTATATGATATGGGTACATATATAATCCCTAACTTTTCGTTATGTAGAAACATTTGTACATTAAAATTACATGAAGGAAGCCAAATGCTGAGGATTAAGAGACTTATTCCAAATTCAGTTTCCCACATAGTGTTCCATTTCTCTTTACGTGAACTGTCAAGCTTTGAATAGTGTCTAAGAACTAGGTGATGATGGCTATGAAAATGGCTGAGGAAATGGTGGTTGAGCAACTTCTCAATAACCATTGTCTTCTTATTCTACCCCATAGATTCAACCTTTAGTGTAAAGCAATTAATTGGTCACGTATTTCTCTATACATAGTAGCCATCTTTTTCATTCTTGTTGCTGTGAATTTTATGAGAATTTATAAGTTGAGAGTGTGAGTTACTTTGTTGAGTAAGAAGGAGACTGAGATTGTAAGCAGTAGCCATTTAAGCTTCATAGAAGGTAAAATTCTTGTTTCAAATTCTTAATTCCAAACATAGCTAGAAATTCTCACCAATTCTTGTGAATTTAGTTTGGAGATATGCTATCAAAGTGTTTATGAAGTTTTTAAGTATGTAAGGAACCTAAGAAAATAGGTTTAAACATGTTAGAATGGAGGAATATTATAATTGAATTGATATGTGCCGAAGTAGAGACTGGTCTGAACTTACTAGGGTAGAGGGCGGCAAGGCTCTCTCCTTGATTCAACACTTGCAGTAGGCTACTTTGCACTGATCTGAGTTTTGGACTTCTGATGTTATGTGTTAGTTCTCTCATGATAAAACATCTTAGATATACATATAAATAGGCCTGACTTATGACTTTAAGATCCTTTCTATAACATGATTACCTTAACTTGCTTTAATATGTATTTGCTAGAGAAGACTTAAACTTTAGAAATAGACCTTGATGAAACTATTAGTGCCTCACTTCTGATTTTGTGAGCACGGGTATACGGTCTAGCAATGAATGAATTATGATTATAAGATGCTTTGTATGCACTAAAATTTCCTTAACTTGTTTTTAACTGATTTCAAAAGCAAACTCGGATATTTCTCGAACTAAGTTGCATTTGTATGAGTAGTTAAGTTCTAGAGAATTAGGATGGCATATTTATGTTCAGTGTGTCTCTAAACTTGATTCATATTTGTTAGACATAATGAAAGTTAACTAAGTGTGGGTTTAGACATGTTGTATAGTGATAAATAATGATAACTATGTGTAAATGATGTGAACACTTGTACGCATACATATTACAGATTATGCGATCTCTTAGTGTAGATATAAGGTTGACATGGTAGGCCTTATGATTTTATGACCCTATTTGGCCCTACTTCCTTAGAAATCCCAAACTAAGACTGTGACATGTAACGGTGAACTTAAAATGGTCGTACATGTATGTAAAGTCCTCTGGCAAGTGTTCATGATAATTGTTAATGTCTTGGTATGCTAAAAAGTGGACTGGCACCAGGAGAGCAAAAGCTCAACTCGAGTGCAGCCGGGGACAACGCAAATGCTCCCAGTCCCTAAGCCTAACTGGTAGCGCTTCGCCCGTCCCATCATAGTATGGTCTGACTTATTTTGTTTGTTGCTAATTGTGATGGTTTGACCACATTAATACTCTAAGCTAATAAACAGAAACCATGGCGCAGTTACGTCATCCGGCAGTATGATCTGACTTATTTTGTTTGTTGTTAATCATGATGGTTTGACCACATTAATATTCTAATCTAATAACAAGACTTATTGAGGTAGATAAGATAACATGAAGATGTTAAACCATATAAGATTCCTAATGAGAGAAAGGTGATGATCCTTAAGGCTTCGTGATTTATATATATAGACTAGTTTCATAGGCGTATGTATGTACTTAACATATATATTGAGTACATGTATAAGCTAATTTATGTTTGAGCTTGCGTAACTAATGAATATACCTATATGCGTAACTATGTTACAATAGGATTTCAAAGTGTTGATAAGCTATAATTTGGTAAACTACGCTTGGGGCAAGTTCCCCAACTTACACAACTTTGGATTTTGTTCAAGTTCTCTAACTTCAATTGATTCTCATATTGAATGCAAGTTTCCTAAATTCTTTATATTGTATATATTGTATAATCTGAATTATTGCCATATCACCCATATTTATCTCAAGCAAATATCTATTACTTTTCAAAAATCGTTTGTATATCTTGATGTGGTTGCAAGCATTAAACTTATCATTCTTAAACTCATTATAAAAGTTGTCTAAGCCATTGATTCAGCTAGACTATCATCGTATGTTAGAAAGCTATCCAAACAAAATGGACTTGGTGTGGACTCTTAAATCTGCTCAGATAAACAACCCTTATTGAAGGAGAAATTATATAATTGTCGGGGAACCGACGTGCAAACATACTAGCATGTTTAAATGTTATGCATAACGTAGGGTACTTAGGCTAATCACCTATTGTACTAGGTTTTGGATTTTTAGTATAATACTATAAATTCTAGTAGAATTTCTTAGTCCTTAGTACTGTTCAGTATTCAATGTTCTTGAACTTTGACATGATTAACTCTTTGAATCTTATTGATATCTTTCAGTCCATAGAGACCTTTATTGAGAATTGTTGATAAATCTTGAACTATTATTCATTATCATACCCTTGAGATTTGAACTTTATAATTGTTCACCCTTATTGTGATATTACTTGCTGGGAAAATTTGTTGCTCATCTTTTCTTTCCTTAAAACTTTCAGTTAAGGCAGAATGTGGTGAACCCTCAAGCAAGGACAACGATAAAGAGAAGGCTTCAGAATAGCTTTGTTTCTTAGTACTAAGAATTTACTATTTTCATGTTGTATGAAGACTTAGTTATTATGATGTAATAAGTTATGTTTAAATTAAGATGTTTTACTAACGGTTGCGAGATCTTGGTACGAGAATAATTATTTTATGACAATATAATTTATTCTATTTTTTCGTTGTATGAGACTTTGATTTATTATTAGAGGTAATACGTGATGAACAAAGTTCAAGATACGAGTGTCTAAATTTGGGGGCGTCACAATAACAATATTTTCTCCCATATGAATCTTCCTCCTAACCCTTTAATCATCTTCAAACCCAATGAAACTGAACATGTTGAATCTCATCTAAATCTTTTGTCTCAAATTTATGCTTTAAATAGTATGAATCAACTCTCTTTAAAAATCAGAGTGCTATTATGAATCAATTAGAGGTTTTACGATTATATGTACATCATCTTCAAGATAAGTTGTGTGTGTTGATGGAACATCAAAAGTTCTCTATTCCACCTTACCACTTCACAACTACAACAAGTTTAGCATAGGTTGATCAAACTGATCAAACCCCTCCAGATCTTCATCTTCTAACTCTAGGTTTGCATTACTCCCCTCTCTTTGGATGAAATCTAACTATTTGGGAGGATTATATATATATATATATATATATATATATATATATATATATATATATTCACTAACTATTTGGGAAGAATGTACCTATATACTAACCTAACCATAGTCCCAGGCTTTCTCTTTCTTTGTTTACTAATTATTCTGACTCTGTAGGAAGTACACTTCATACTTTAACTAATTGTTGGTGCAGGTGCTTGAAACACACTGTTTCTTTCTCCTCCCATTTTTGTTAATGACAAAGGGGAGAAGAAAAATATCAAACGGCATGTATATACCAAATAGTATATATTAATGACATATGCCAAATATTATATACTAATGAGATGGACAAGTAATGAATGTGATGGATATAAATTGTTATATCTTACTATTTGATGATTTTTCAAAAATTTGAAATTGCTTTTAAAAATCGATTCATGATCCGAGGGGGAGAATCATGAATTAAGGGGGAGATGGATAGGTCTCCAAATCTTGTAGTTTTATTTTGATGATAACAAATTAGGAAAATATGTCAAATTGGTAAAATCCTTTCCATATAATTAAAATATTAAAATAACTTTAATAAATTTATTTTGATCAAAAATATTTATTTTTCAAAATTCCACTTGAATTTTTTTTATGACCTTGATAAATCTAATATCAAGTGTTAACGAAATGAATTCATATAATAACATTTCCTAAGGAAAGGAGATTCCTATTTTTTTTTCAAAATGATTTCAAATAATCTTTTATGGGCAAAAAGAAAATTCCAAAATTATATATATATATATATATATACACGATCCGGATCTTAAGCTTACCCCTTATCTAACATACCTTACATACCTTCCTTTAGCGACGGACTGGGCGATAATTTGGTCCATCGCTATAATAGAACCGTCGTCTTAACTTTTAGCGATGAACAACATATAGCGACGGACCAAACCTATTGCAACGGACCGAATCGTCGCCCGTTCCGTGTATATATATATATATATATATATATAATGTGTGTGTGTGTGTGTGTGCAAATATATATATATGTGTGCATGTGTGTGTTGTGTGTGTTGGGCATATATGTTATGCCATGAATGTGAATGTGGCTGGAAATAAAGGCTTAAGCTATGTCTTTGACCAAAAAGAAAGGGTGTGCATGCATATGGTACAAAAAAAGTTATCAACATTTATTTTGGGCTAAAAGTTTATAACAAATAAAAAGGGCTTGTCCTTTTTACCCAATCCACGTGCTTAAATTTAATCTGGTACCTCTATTTTTCATTCATACAATCCGGACCATTAAATTCAAAATTAGATTTCTAAATTACCTTTATGCCCTAACTTCAAAATTTCTATAAATAGAAAGCTTTTTCATTCATTTCAATTCACCAATTTACAAATAAGAAAAGTTTACTCTCATTGCCTACATTCTGTTAAATTAAGATTTCACTCTCTCTTCTAACCAAAGTTCTAATTCTACTTGGAAGAGAAAAATTGGTCAAAGTATTTGAGATAAGTTATTAATTTATTATTGCTTACATTATCTCATACTTGTTAATATATATAGATATTCAAATATAAATTGTTACACACACACACACACACATACATATATATAAAGTAAAAAGTCAGTACTTAGATACCGATATAAATCGGAAGTAATTTCTCTAAAATTCTCTGAACAGTGTTTAAAATCCTAAGTGGCTTTTTATTGATATAGATACATTATATAAGTATTACATAATATTTATATAATTATCAGATTGTGAAACGAATAATTTAGTTAGTGCTTGATACTGGATATTCTGAGATATTTCTAATTAACAAAGAATATTATCTAAACGGTCTTTGAAATTTTCGCATATATATATATATATATATATATATATATATATATATATATATATATATATCTTTGAGTGAAACAAACTTATTTGATATATCAAGTATCATTTAAATGATTAATCATTATACTACTTGCTAATTGTCATCACACGTAATTTTTATACAAACTTACTTATTCATAAATTACTTGTTGCATTATATAAGTGATTTAAACTGTGATTCAAAATCATCATTTACATCTGTTTAAATCATAGAAATACACTTTTTATTTATAAAGAAAAATCCTATTTTAATCTGTTTAAACCACATAAACACATTCTTTATTAAAGAAAAGAAAATTCTTTATAAAAGTGTATCAAGTTTTATATCTGTATACACAGAAGCTTAACACATAAAAGTCTTCAACTTTTATTTAAATATTTGATCTTAATCAATATATCTGCATATTTGAGAAGTGCTTGTACTAAACTTTATGTGCTTACTTTATAAGAAAAAACCAAAATAATCTTTTGTAAAAAGGAAAAGGTAAAGTTAGTTTATTTTATGTATCTGTGAGAAAGACAAATATTCTTTGGCCAAGACCAAAGTCTTAGAGAGTCAGTTATGAGTTGGGTCTCTAGTGTACTTGTGAGGTAAGGAAGAGATTGTTGTTTGAAAAACAAATCATAGAATAGTTCTGAACTCAAAAGGAAGATACAATTAAGCTTGAGGAAGGAGCTGGGAGTTTGATGTTTGAGATAATTAGTTGTGGATAGTTGTAAGTTTATCTATAAAACTTTGTAAAGGCTTCTTCGCCTATTGAATGAGTATTTATTACTGGGAGTAATAGGATCTCAAGTCATGGAGAGGAGCTTGAATCTGGACATCGCAACATACCCTAGTTGTATGTTGTGAACTAGATAAATATTTGTGCATTGTGTAATTGAATTTTTACTAACTTGCATATTATACTTTCTAACACTGCAAGTTAATATACTAAAAATTAAAAAAGGCCAAAGATAATTTTTAAATGGTGATAATCTATTCAACATACCCTAGGATCTAAAGTCTTGGAGAGGAGCTTGAGGCTGGACGTAGCAATATACCCTATGTGTATGTTGTGAACCAGATAAATATATGTGCATTGCGTGATTGAATTTTTACTAATCTGCTTATTATAGTTTCTAACACTGCAAGTTAATCTAATAAAAATTCCAAAAGGCCAAAGATAATTTTTAAATGGTGATAATCTATTCAAACCCCCCTTTAGATTATTATTGGACTTTCATTTTACTTTTTAAGGGGTGGATTGGTCGAATAACAACAAGTCGGTTTATCAATTGTCGATGCTTTGGCTAGGTTAGCCACAATAGATGCGAGCTTCTTTAACAGGTCGGCTTACTTGGAAATCTTGAATATAAATCTTGAATGTACCAAGTATTTAGATAACAAAGGTGTTGGTAGTGGAAAGTTCAGGCTGCTGGCTTACGCCTTACATAGACTATCTGTAAGATCCCAACTTTTTATGAATAAAGATTTAATTTTTCTCTAAATATTATTTTGAAAAATAAGGCGATTTTATATAATGATATAGTTATAGGCGATATGTGCAAATTTTGCAAAATAAGCAAGTTGTCATAAAATATTTGTTTGGTCGGAGAATATTCTTTTTATCGAGGAATATTCGTACGACGGCGCAGTCATTGGTGGACCCCACAACGGAATAACTGTCGGATATAGAAAGCGACAAAAATAACCTTTTTATAAAATAACGGCAAAACTTAAACTGTTAAAATACCTAGTGATAAAAGTAAAGTAATACGCGTTGTTGCACAGTAACACACGGTATTGCACAATATCTCTGATTATTAATGCTTACGTAAGAAGTCACTCAATTTTATTCAATAATTATCATAGTAGTTGCTGCATAGTATCCCATATTATTGATTCATTATTGTCACAGTATCATCTGCATAATATTTTATATTATTAAATCAATAAATGAGACAACACAGTTATTCATATTATTATTTGCATTATTGATAATGTCTAGAAAGTTTTGTCGAGGAAATAGGTTAGGTTATTTAATTGTGTGCCAATAAAAAGAAATCCTTATCGGAAAGCCCCCTCTTTCTTGGGAAGAATCTAGTTGTTAATATTATGAGTTATAATATTAATGAGGAATAATTATTGATAAAAATATTTCTATTGTGTTGGGAATATTAGTGTTAGTGGAAATCGACATTTATTTCGATAATAGTTGATTTCTGGATGCTAAATTGACCAAAAGGGTAATTAATCGGATGAATGAGTAATTAATTGCTATTGGTTCACATGCAAGTACTATTAGGGGAGGTTATGCAAGATTGATAATACTTGAGGAACTAAATTAAAAATAGAGGCAAAGATGAATGTACTAAAGTATAATTAACCTTGTAATTTACCACCTTTTCCTAACCTATAAATACTCCTCCATCAATTCATTATTTCATACCATTTTTGAAGAGCAAAGCTATAATCACCAGCTATAGTGAGAGAAAACTATAGAGAGAGAGAAGAAGAGTATTCTAGTATTACACTATTGCAGTATCCACTCTCCTACTAAGGTAAGGGATATTATTTTTCGTATTTGTAAGGGTTATTATTTCTTTTGTATTCGTAAAGGATGTTATTTTCTTTATACTAATAAGGGTTGTCATTTCATTCTTTATTAATATATGGGTATAATATGTCTATACAGATTACCACATGCCCGGTGAATAACCTTTCGTATTCATCCTTTATTAATCTGTGGGTATAACCAGTCTACGCGGACTACCGCATGTCTGGTGAATAACCTTTCGTATTCATTCATTATTAATCTGTGGAAACAACCCGTCTACGTTGAGTACCGTATTCCTTGTGAATAACCTTTTGTAGTCATTCTTTATTAAGTTGTGGAAATGATTTGTCTACGCGGATTACCGTATGATGGGTGAAAATCTATTGGTAGTTTCTTGTATTATTTCATTTCATATTCTTAAATCTAAACTTACTATTACTTCTATAATTCTTGAAATGATTAGAAATTCCTTGAGGTTTCTGCTTCATCTAATATCATTTCATTGAAATATTGGTCTTAACTCTCTTATTAAAATTTCAATCTTTTCATGTCGTGGTACTATTCATTCGGGGTACTATTCATGGGTACTACTCATACGGTACTATTCATGAGTATTATTCACAAAAAAAAATTAATTTTTTTTTCTGTCCAAATTATTTTTGATACATGAATATCATTCTTGAATTTTACTCCACAATTAGTTATCATGTTGACAATTTGGACATTCTTAAACTCTAGATAAATTGAATTATAAATTTCTAATATTTATCCTTAATCTCACTTGATTGATTCCTTATATCATTGTCATTGTCCTAATGTTTATATTGTACTGAAAGTCATCTTTGGCCCGTAGTGCATTGATGGACTGTTGATTGGTATGATTATGACTAGGAATTGTGTATTGGTATAATCATGACCTGTAATGTTACATACAAATGTTGTGGTGAAAGTCATATTTGGCCCGTAGTGTATAGATGGACAGTTATTTGGCATGATCATGACCACTGGTGATACAAACGAATATTCTTTGCCCGTAGTGCATGGATAATTTATTGATTTGAAACATTTATTGATTGGTGTTATAGAGATAAAGTATTGATGATGGACTTTTAAATCATAAAAGATAGTAGACGTCATGCTCTACTTGACTCTTCTAATGGATTGCTTGTTCCACTACAGTTGTTAATCTAAAACTTGTTGTCTATTGTATTCTATCAGATTTTTCACTGTTGAGAACTAAGGATAATTTTTTTCTTCATTGTCTTAGTCATAATATTCTCTACTGGGCCAGTTGAGCTGTGACACCCCCAAATCCAGGTACTCCATTCCCACAGGATTTGGTGTTCACTTACCAAAACCATTACATCTAACTACCCATCATAAAGGTTAAAGACATAATTTAAATAACTTAAACATTAATTTTTCCCATTAAAGGGTTACATCATCATCTCAAAATAATCCCAGGTAATCTAACCTTATATTTATTACATCAGTTTGCAGAATACATCATAAAATAAAACAAGTCTGGTAACATAAAACATTTAAATTAACTTCCATAAGTCCTCAACACTTGGACAGTTTGCCCTTCCCTTTGCTAGTAGATGGCTCATCAACTTTCTCCACTTTAGCTGTAGTGTTAATTGTGACGCCCCCAAAATAGGTATACAACACCCATTCTGAGTCGCCAAATACATGGTACAAAAATAACTACAACTTTATTAATACAATTGTCGTGCAAAATATGACAACACATAAACTGTGAGTTTAAATACAAATATTGTTTTCTAGACAATATCCACACTCAAATAAGTCCTCATTGAAATTATTGATACACTATTTTACAAAATAGTGAGGACTACTAAACAACTTGTAGAACCATCATTCCACACCCCGACTAGTACTCGATACATTCTCGCCTCCTGGGAAGAAAAATGGAACAAAAAGGAAAAGGGTGAGCTCAACTAGCCCAGTAAAAGAATATTATGACTAAGATAATATAGAACAAATTATCGTTAGTCCTCAACAGGGAAAAATCTGATAAAATACAATAGACAACAAGTTTTAAATCAATATTCGCAGCGGAAATAACAATTCATTAGAAGAGTTATGTAGAGAATTAAATCTACTATCTTCTATGATTTTAAAAATCCATCATCAATATTTTATCCTCAGAACATCAATCAATATACATCTTAAATCAAATATTCATCTTTGCACTACTGTGCCAAAGATATTCATCGATTAGTCATGTTCATCTCTCAACACATGTACATCTTTTTGCACTACGGGCCAAAGATATTCATAAGAAAATCAACCATCTTTGCACTACAGGTCAAAGATATTCAGTAATATCATCATTTAGGACTGAGGATGATGAAAAATATTTTAAAGAAAACGAATCCAGTGAAACAAAAGAACAAATATTAAGGATTCATACTTTAAACAGTCCAAGTTCAAAAATACTTCATAAATAACCATAGTGAAGTAAAATTCAAGAATGATCAAAACATGGATACAATTAAAGCTAGTATCCATAATAGATATTTTGGACAAAAAATAAAATTTTAATTTTTCTGTAAATAGTGTCAGATATCGTGAATAGTGTCGTATATGAATAATAGTAAACCCAAACACTAAAAAGAGAAGAATTTCACAAGAAAAATCTTACCAATATTCTGGCATAATGATATTAGAAGAAATAATATCACTTTTTAAAAAAATAACATCCCTTACCTCGAAAAGACAATACTTCTGACTAAAATACTGGATATAGTGCTGAAGGAAACTTGCACCGTATAAAAACACTCAAAGTATCAAAATACTCACTAGAATACGCTTCGATAATATAGAGAGAGAAAGAGAGAGAAAACTTAATTCTGGTGTGATTTTCAATTCTAACCTAAGCACCCTATTTATAAGAAAATGCTTAGAACACCAAAGCAGAAAATTTAATAAAATATTAATATACTTTACTAAATTTCCTACGCACACAAACTTGGTCCAAAATCAGCAACCAAAAGTCACAAAAACGTTTTTCTCACATAAATCATTTAAAACTCCAAAAAAATCAAAATCAATTAATCCGGAACTTCAATAATTCTCAATAAATAGCCCTTTTATCAGAAAAATTTGAATCTTATGTCCATTCCATATGAAATTTAATTCTCTACAACTTTGTAAGTTTAAGTTTTTCCAAATTCCAAATACAAATTGACCGAAATCCACATACGAACGATTTTACAGGCTATAATCAAATTTTAGTTAAGAAATGGGGTCCACAAACATGAAAAACATGTTTTAAATATTTTTAGTTATAAAAATACTCTTCCTCCTCATTTATTCATATATCACACATTCATTGTAAAAATATCACCATTATACTATAATATATTTAGATGAATTATTTTATCAGAAAAGAAAAAATATCAATTTTTCAACAATTGTCACTTTAAAATTTTCTCCATCTATATCCACATAAAATGAATATTTTCCTTATCATATAAATCAATAATTAATTATTCACAAATAATATTACAGAATCACAATATCGACAACCAGGCCGTTCCCAGGAAAGAGGGGGCTTTCCAATAAGGATTTCTCCTTACTGGCGCTATTAGGTGACCAAACCTCTCCTTAGACAGAACTTTATAGACATTACCAATAATGCTATCTAATAATTTTATTCAAATAATATGAATTATTGATTTGATAAAGGAAAATACTGTGCAGTGACAATTATTGAAACAACAATAATATAAATATCAACGTAGCAATTATTGAATCAATAAAATAAAATATTGAACAGTAATTACTGTAAAAATTATTGAGTAGTGCATTCTTACGTAAGAATCAATAATTGGTGCAATACCGTGTGTTACTATGTTTTAACCACCGGTGTTCCAACAGTATTAACGGTAACAACTACATCATTATTTATAAACAACTTATACTTATCGTTTTCTTCATCCAATCACTTTCCGTTATGGGGCCCACACAAGGCTGCGCCATCGTACGAATATTCCCCGACAGTAAGAATATTCCATGACCAAATGAATATTCCCCGACAATAATGAATATTTTATAACCACTTACTTATTTGAAATATTTTCACATTTTACCCATAACTAACCACATTAATCAAATCAACCCTTACTATTTCAAAATAATAAATAGAGAAAATTCAATTTAATTAATAATAAGTTGGGGTCTTACAACCTCCCCTCCTTATGAAATTTTATCCTCGAAATTTACGTATGTACCTGGTGTTTCGAAAAGGTGAGGATACCTCGCTTTCATTTCTGTTTCCAACTCTCGGTCATTTCCTCAATAGCATGGTTCGTCCACAAAACTTTCACTTGTGGTATGACCTTTGTGCGTAGGACATGCTCCTTCCTATCCAAGATTTTGATAGGTACTTCCTCGTACGTTAAGTCTTCGGCTATCTCGTCTGGTTCTAACTCAATAACGTGGTTCGGGTCTTTCATATATTTATGAGGCACAGATATGTGAAAAACATTATGAACACGAGACATACTTGGAGGTAACGCGAGTCTATAGGCTACTTTTCCTACTCGGTCAAGAATCTGAAATGGACTAATAAATCGTGGATTGAGCTTTCCTCTTTTCCCAAATCTTGTAACTCCCTTCCATGGAGCAACACACAACAATACATGATCCCCAATACTAAATTCCATGTCCTTTTGATGAAGATCCGCATAACTCTTTTGTCGATCTAGTGCCATTTGTATACGTTGTCGAATAATTTGGATCTTTTCTGTAGTCATACGTACCAACTTTGGTCCCAACAATGTTGCTTCACCCACCTCATCCCAACATACTGGAGAGCGACACTTTCGTCCATACAATGCTTCAAATGGAGCCACACCTATACTTGCCTGATAACTGTTGTTGTAGGAGAATTCCACCAATGGTAAATACTTATCCCAACTCCCTTTGAAGTCTAGGACACAGAGTCTTAATAGATCTTCAAGAGTTTGAATAGTCCTCTCTGATTGTCCGCCCGTTTGAGGATGTTATGCCGAACTAAATCGTAAATCCATGCCTATAGCTTTTTGCAAGCTAACCCAAAATCGTGAAGTGAATCTTGGGTCACGATCCGAAACTATGGATATTGACATGCCATGAAATCTCACAATCTCATTTACGTACATACGAGCAAGACGTTCAAGGGAATAAGTCTCCGATATCGGCAAGAAATGAGCAGACTTAGTTAATCTATCAACAATAACCCAAATAACATTTATGCCTTGAGAAACAGTGGAAAGACCCGTAACAAAATCCATGGTAATGTGCTCCCACTTCCATTTCGGAATCTCAAGTGGTTGCAATGGACCCTTTGGCACTTGATGCTCCGCCTTTACACGTTGACAAGTTAAACACCTCGAAATAAACTTTGCAATCTCTTTCTTCATATTATTCCACTAAAATGTATGTCGAAGATCACGATACATTTTAGTACTTTCAGGATGGATTGCAAACGGTGTATCGTGTGCCTCCATCATGATCTTGTACTTCAAATCAGAATCGTTAGGAACACAAAGTCTAGAGTGGACTCAAAGTATTCCTTCTTCATCGATTCTTGCTTCTGGGATAACACCCTCTTGTACTTTCTTCTTCATACGCATCAGCTCTAGGTCTGTGGCTTGAGCAACTTTAACTTCATCGATTAAAGTTGGTTCTATGCATATACTTGACATCATCGCATAAGTCCTCGGAGTCTTGAATTCTATCTTCATCTTTTGTAACTCACACAAAATGGGCCTTTGTGTTGACAACATCGCACTCGTTCCTGCATATGATCTTCTACTCAACGCGTCAGCTACTACGTTCGCTTTTCCAGGATGGTATTGAATGGTGTGGTCGTAGTCTTTCAACAGCTCGAGCCAACGTCGTTGCTGCATGTTGAGTTCCTTTTGGGTGAAGAAATATTTGAGACTTTTATGGTCTGAATATATCTCCACTTTCTACCCATATAGATAGTGCCTCCAGATCTTTAGCGTAAAAACGACTGCTGCCAACTCTAGATCATTAGTAGGATAATTCCTCTCATATTCTTTAAGTTATCGCGAGGCATAGGCTATGACTTTCCCATGTTGCATGAGAACACATCCTAACCCTTTGCCCGAAGCATCGCTGTAGATAACAAATCCATCCAAACCAGATGGTATTGTCAGAACAGGTGCTGAAATAAGCCTCCTCTTGAGCTCTTGAAAACTCTTTTTGCATTCCTCGCTCCATACGAATTTTGTATCCTTCTGAGTCAACTGAGTTAACGGAGTAGCGATTCGAGAAAACTCTTCCACGAATCTTCGATAATAACCAGCTAAACCCAGAAAGCTACGTACTTTGGTCACTGTCTTCGGTTGTTCCCAAATTTGTATTGCTTCAATCTTCGCTGGATCAACAGATACTCCATGTTTTGACACCACGTGCCCAAGGAATGCTACTTCCTCAAGCCAGAACTCGCATTTCTTCAACTTAGCATAAAGCTTGTTTCCACAAAGCCTTTGGAGTACCAGCTTCAAATGGTGCTCATGATCTTCATGACTTTAGGAATATATGAGGATATCGTCAATAAAGACAACAACGAACTGATCCAAATATTCCTTGAATACTCGGTTCATCATATCCATGAAAGTCGCAGGAGCATTAGTCAATCCAAAAGACATGACTAAGAATTCATAATGCCCGTACCGAGTTCTAAAGGCAGTCTTTGGAACATCCTCAGTTCTAATCTTCAGTTGATGATATCCAGGACGAAGATCGATCTTTGAAAAGAATTATGCTCCTTGCAACTGGTCAAACATGTCATCAATGCGAGGTAGCGGATACCTATTCTTAATGGTGACATGATTTAATTCCCGGTAGTCAATACAAAGTCGCATACTCCCGTCTTTTTTCTTTACAAGTAAAACATTATCACCCCAAGGAGATGTACTAGGACAAATGAAACTGATGTCTAACAACTCCTATAGTTGGACCTTTAACTCCTGAAGTTCAATAGGAGCCATTCGATATGGGGCTTTAGAAATGGGCTTTGTACTAGGTTCAAGATCAATAAAGAATTCAACTTCACGTTCTGGGGGTAGACCTGGAAGTTCTTCAGGAAATACGTCAGGAAATTTACTAACAACAGGGATATTATTAAAATTTGACGTGTCTTTATTCAAATCCATAACATGGGCTAAGAAAGTTTGACATCCGTTTTTCAATAAATGAATAGCTTTATGACTTGATATGACAGTGATTGATTTTAGTGGTTTAGTTGTTTGAATTCGTACCAACAGTTGGTTAGGAATATGAAAACTAACAACCTTATGAAAACAATCAATTTTGGCATGATGAGTAGTTAACCAATCAATCCCTAAAATCACATCAAAAGCAAGTATCTTTCAAGAGATAAGGTCAACAGGTAATGTGATGGTGCCAACTTGGATCAAACAAGATTTATAAACAGTAGATGTAATAAATGTTTCTCCTAATGGAGTCTCCACAGATAAATCAAAGTCTAATTTCTCCGGAGTCAAGTTTAAACGTTGAGCACAAGCAGGAGAGATAAATTAATGGGTAGCACCGGTATCTAGTAAGGTGTAAACTTCGCAAGAATTTATGATTATCTTACCCGTGATCACCTCATTTGGGTTCCTCGCATTTTGACCAGTCACGATAAACGCTCTTCTAGGAACTGTTGACTTTGACTTTTCTGGGATAGCCTTTTGAGTCACCATCCCCGCTGGACTTGGTTTCGCTACAGTACAATCTCGAGCGATATGTTATTCCTTTCCATAATTATAACATACCTTGAACTGTTGTGGGTAGTTTGGGCTGATATGTCCCTCTTTTCCACATTTATAGCATACGACCGGTGGTCGTTCTCCTCCCTTAGAACCAGTTGTTGCTGGTGCTGACGTCTTCGCATTGTCATTGTTGAATCTCCTCTTTTTAAAATCTCCCCCCGACTCGCTTCTTCTATTTCCATAGCCATGATTACCACCAGAGTGGTTACCACTTTTGTCCGTATTTTTCTTTCTCCGCTGGTTATCGTTGTTCTGATGACTACTGTCATCGGTATGATCCTGGTTGTGGTCCTTCGGTTGAACGTACCCGTTATCTCGCTCTAATAATTGAGCCATGTTGACAACATCTGAATAGAGAGAAAAATTATAAGAAATGAGATATTAACATATGCCAGGTTTTAAGCTTCTCAAAAACATCCGCGTCATACGTTCCTCATTCCCCACCAAATGAGGTGCAAACCTGGATAACTCTGAAAACTTTGCCTCATACTGGGACACTGTCATGTTGTTTTGTTCTAGTCTAATAAACTCCACTTCCTTCATATAACGAATACTTTCAGGAAAGTACTTGTCATTGAACAATTTCTGAAATGTCTCCCAAGACATGCTGAGTGCGGCTGGATGGATACGCTTCACAGATTCCCACCAGTAATCTGCCTCATTACGGAACATAAAAGTGGTTAATGGAACCTTCTGTTCCTCTATGCATCCCAAGACATCGAATATCTTGGTAATTTGCTTAACCCACGTCTCCGCCTTAATCGGATCAGGCTTTCCCCAAAATTCTGGTGGTCCCAACTCTTTGAACTGCTTGGCTGTGACAAACCGTGCATTGCTATCATCTCCACCTGTATTTTGTACACGAGTCTCCTTTATCTGATTTTGCATGAACTACAAAAAACTTCTAAACATTCCGTCTGTCATCGTCTGATTAGTGGTGTTGTTTACAGGAGGAACATTATCGGCATGTTGCACATTATCCTCATTAGTGAGTAAAGGTGTCTCCACGGTCTCATTTGCTCCACTGTTAACATTCTCAGTTGCCATTCTCAAATACTGCCATAAAAAAAGGGTTAATTAAAGAAATTAACATATCACATAATATCCCTATATTCTGACCAACCAACAAATAAGCTTAGGTAGGACACATTAGCGAAGGATTTACTCGTTTCTCCCCTCCTAGTTCTATTCCTCGATCTCCACCAGAGATCATATCCCTAAGCTCTGATACCAATTGTGACGCCCCCAAAATAGGTATACAACACCCATTCTGAGTCGCCAAATACATGGTACAAAAATAACTACAACTTTATTAATACAATTGTCGTGCAAAATATGACAACACATAAACTGTGAGTTTAAATACAAATATTGTTTTCTAGAAAAATATCCACACTCAAATAAGTCCTCATTGTAATTATTGATACACTATTTTACAAAATAGTGAGGACTACTAAACAACTTGTAGAACCATCATTCCACACCCCGACTAGTACTCGATACATTCTCGCCTCCTGGGAAGAAAAATGGAACAAAAAGGAAAAGGGTGAGCTCAACTAGCCCAGTAAAGAATATTATGACTAAGATAATATAGAACAAATTATCGTTAGTCCTCAACAGGGAAAAATCTGATAAAATACAATAGACAACAAGCTTTAAATCAATATTCACAGCGGAAAATAATAATTTATTAGAAGAGTTATGTAGAGAATTAAATCTACTATCTTTTATGATTTTAAAAATCCATCATCAATATTTTATCCCTGTAACATCAATCAAGATACATCTTAAATCAAATATTCATCTTTGCACTACAGGTCAAAGATATTCATCAGTTGGTCATGTTCATCTCAACACATGTACATCTTTGCACTACGGGCCAAAGATATTCATAAGAAAATCAACCATCTTTGCACTACAGGTCAAAGATATTCAATAATATCATCATTTAGGACTGAGGATGATGAAAAATATTTTAAAGAAAACGAATCCAGTGAAACAAAAGAACAAATATTAAGGATTCATACTTTAAACAGTCCAAGTTCAAAAATACTTCATAAATAACCATAGTGAAGTAAAATTCAAGAATGATCAAAACATGGATACAATCAAAGGTAGTATCCATAATAGATATTTTGGACAAAAAACAAAAATTTAATTTTTCTATAAATAGTGCCGTATACGTGAATAGTAACCCCGGCACTAAAAGACAAAAATTTCACAAGAAAAATCTTACCAATATTCTGGCATAATGATATTAGAAGAAATAATATCACTTTTTTAAAAAATAACATCCCTTACCTCGAAAAGATAGTACTTCTGACTGGAATACTGAATATAGTGCTGAAGGGAACATGCACCGTATAGAAACACTCAAAGTATCAAAATACTCACAAGAATACGCTCGATAATATAGAGAGAGAAAGAGAGAGAAAACTTGTTTCTGGTGTGATTTTCAATTCTAACCTAAGCACCCTATTTATAGGAAAATGCTTAGAACACCAAAGCAGAAAATTTAATAAAATATTAATATACTTTATTAAATTTCCTACGCACTTTAAACTTGGTCCAAAATCAATACCAAAAAAATCACAAAAACGTTTTTCTCACATAAATCATTTAAAACTCTAAAAAAATCAAAATCAATTAATCCGGAACTTCAATAATTCACAATAAATAGCCCTTTTATCAGAAAAATTCGAATCTTATGTCTATTCCATAGGAAATTTAATTCTCTACAACTTTGTAAGTTTAAGTTTTTCCAAATTCCAAATAAAAATTGACCGAAATCCACAAACGGACGATTTTACAGGCTATAATCAAATTTCAGTCAAGAAATGGGGTCCACAAACATGAAAAACATGTTTTAAATATTTTTAGTTACAAAAATACTCTTCCTCATTTTTTCATATATCACACATTCATTGTAAAAATATCACCATAATTATATAATATATTTGAATGAATTATTTTATCAGAAAAAAAAAATATCAATTTTTCAACAATTGTCACTTTAAAATTTTCTCCATCTATATCCACATAAAATGAATATTTTACTTATCATATAAATAAATAAATAATTATTCACAAATAATATTACAGAATCACAATATCGACAACCAGGCCGTTCCTAGGAAAGAGGGGGCTTTCCAATAAGGATTTCTCCTTACTGGCGCACAATTAGGTGACCAAACCTCTCCTTAGACATAACTTTATAGACATTGCCAATAATGCTATCTAATAATATTATTCAAATAATATGAATTATTGATTTGATAAAGGAAAATACTGTGCAGTGACAATTATTGAAACAACAATAATATAAAATATCAACGTAGCAATTATTGAATCAATAAAATAAAATATTGAACAGTAATTACTGTAACAATTATTGAGTAGTGCAATGTTACGTACGAATCAATAATTGATGTAATACCGTGTGCTACTGTGTTTTAACCACCGGGTGTTCCAACAGTATTAACGGTAACAACTACGCCGTTATTTATAAACAACTTATACTTGTCGTTTTCTTCGTCCAATCACTTTCCGTTATGGGGCCCACACAAGGCTGCGCCATCGTACGAATATTCCCCGACAGTAAGAATATTCCATGACCAAACGAATATTCCCCAACAAAAATGAATATTTTATAACCACTTGCTTATTTAAAATATTTGCGTATTTTACCCATAACTAACCACATTAATCAAATCAACCCTTACTATTTTAAAATAATAAATTTAGGAAATTCAATTTCATTAGTAATAAGTTGGGGTCTTACATTAATTGCAAGAGTGAGCAAACAAATGCTCACTAATATAGAAAGTAGTAATGATAACAATATGAAAGTGTACAACAAATGCTGAACAATAATGAACTTGTTCTACGAATCAAAATAGAAAACAAGTTCGAGTTTTAATATCTAAGGGTCTTAAGACCACGAACTATGTCCCCGGTACTTAAGTATTATTACCCAACCTTAACAGTCATTTAGACTATACCGACCCTTCTTAACGTACTTAGGGGGATCAGCCCTTTATACCATGTATTGTGCACAAACATCTAAACGTTAGACGTACAAAATCCCCTATGTTAGGGTTGTTCGTCTCACTTTAAATTTAGAATTTCCGCACTAAAGAAAGTTTAGTTTTGAACTAGCTTATCAGTGTTTCTAGAATTTTAGAACACTATTCAATTTCCATCAATAAAGGTTTAATACAAGAATGTATAACTGAACAAGGCTATCAAGGTCAAAGATTGGATATCAACATTATATATAATTGAATATACATGATAAACATGCAAAGTGCTATAACCAAAAGAACTAGAACAAACTCACTTGAATCAATGTACTAGAACGATATATGCTTTAAATAATAATTAGGAAAATAAAACTCGCTCGATGTAATGAATTAGGTAACATGGGCTTGTACAAACATACACAAGATAGGTTAGGCTTGCAAAACTTTACAAAGAATGTTAGGAACTTGTACAATAATAATTTAGGAATGGGAACTTGCATTCAATATGAAAAGAATGAAGTTAGAAACCTTGCTCAATGTAAAGAGTTAAGGTTTAGAAACTTGCCTTGTATATAAGCTACACAAATGTAAAATAATCTCCAATTACCCTCCATATAACATTGAATTCGCAGCAACAATTAGTTATATTAACACCCATTTCATTAGTTAAGTTTTCATTTTAATCAAGTCTATAATCCTTAACTTAGGACTTGGTTATCCTGCTCATTCACGTAACAAAAAACTGAATTCTCAATTATATCATAGTATACGACATGGTGATTGTAAAATAATTCCAATTCAAATGACATCACATTACGAACTTCCACAACTTACTAATTCATAATCTATAATTTTGGCGTTATGATTACAATACACTACTATGCCTTGTAACATGTTTTAGGTCCTTTACAAATCATTAAAATATGTTAAGTTAACAATTTCAAGCTATCTTGTTAATAAACTCATTACTGTGTCGTCCGACTATTATCGACACTGTATCAAAGAAAGATACAAATACATGCACACATAAGACTCTTACTATGAAGCATCGATTTTAGTTTTGTAGAAACTCGAAATTAAACTATGCTCTAGCCAACAATCCCAATTCCATAGAATTTCACCACACTTCAACATCTAAAACTTTGTAATATCATAGCTACACATGTTATTCATCATTCTATATACAAAAACATCACATGCACATGAATTTGAAGAATCAAAAACCATATTTTCCCAAATTTCATCATTTTTACACTTTTAGCGAATTCAATCACCACGAATTCGTTTCTCCATCAATTGACACGATTCCAACTACGCCGCTTTCGTTTCTTAACATACAAACATATTCTAACTTCAAATTGAATAATACAACACATATTAAACATGAAATTTTGTACTTTCTAAGCCATATTATATGAACATAAACACTATGATATATTTTTATCCCTACAAACCCAAATTTCATGTATTTAACAAACAAACATCAACCATATATGATGATTAACAGATTTTGCAAAACTATATGAACATATATATATATATATATATACCACAATTCACGTGATTTCCAATCACATAGAATATATATATATATATATATATATATCAGAACTAAAAGTTAGAATAGGGATAGTTTATACCTTGATTAGCAAAACAATTAGCAAACCCTTCTCTTCCACTTGATAATCACAGAAAATTCTCTCAAGCTCTCACTTTCAATCTCCTCTGTGTTTATCTTCTTCTCTCAAACCATCTCTGTTCTTAGCTTAGTCTTAGGCAAAGAAATAAGATGTGAAGTAATAAAATGGCCTCTCCCACGTTCCCTTCTGTTAGAAAAATAAAAATTTTGCGTCAGTTGAATAAGCCAAAGGCCACAAGGCCTTGTTTGGCTAACACCTTCCCCCCCCCCCAAATTAAATTATTATTATATTATTTATATTATATGGTTTTCATGTCACACCATTAATTTAGTTAATTTAGATAACTTTAGCTTAGTTAATTTTAAATAACTTATAATAATAATAAAATTCTTATTATCATTATACTTATAATTAATAAATAATTATATATCTAATTTAATTAATAAATTAGAATCATCACTTTATTTAATTTATTTATTTCCTTTAAATTAAACAATTCATTTAATTTAATTATTTCCTTAAATATTAAGAAATTGATTTAATTTAATTATTTCCCTAAATTAAATCTTTCAAATAAAATTATCATTACTCAATTTAATTTACACTAATCAATATAATTACTAAATTAATTCACCATAATTCATTAATTATTTACTTTCCTCAATAAATAAATTATTTAAACTATTTATTTAATTCAATAAATACTTAAATTAAATTACAAATTTCTCGATCGTTACATCCTTCCCTCCTTAAAAGGATTCTGTCCCCAGAATCACAATTCAAAAAAGTTATTCGTTACATTCTTCCCTCCTTAACAAGATTCTGTCCCCATAATCGCTATATAAGATCAATCAAACAACTAAGGATAATTCTTCATCATAACGCTTTCAAGCTCCCACGTAGCTTCTTCAGCATTGTGGTTTCTCCAGATTACCTTAACAGAAGGTATCACCTTCTTCCTCAGTACTTGCTCTTTTTTGTCAACAATTTGAACAAGGACTTCTTCATAGGACAAATCTTTCTCAAACTGTAAGGGATCATATTCGATAACAAGTTTATAGTCAGGCTTATATGGTCTCAATACCAAGACATGGAAAACATTATGAATTTGTTCCAACTCCGGAGGTAAAGCTACCTCGTACGCCACTTCACCAACTCGTCGAAGCACTTCAAAAGGTCCTATAAACCTAGGGATTAATTTTCCTTTCTTGCCAAATTGAATTTTCCCCTTCCAGGGCGACACTTTCAAGAAAACATAACTACCGACATCAAATTCTCTATTTTGTCAATGCTGATCGGCATATTTCTTCTGTCTATCTTGTGCTGCGATCAATATCGCTCGAATAACCTTGATGATCTCGATAGTCTATTGTACCAATTCTGGACCCAATAGCTGACGTTCACCTACCTCGTCCCAGCATAACGGAGTTCTGCATTTTCTACCGTATAATGCTTCATAAGGCGGCATGCCAATACTCGCATGATAACTATTATTGTAGGCAAATTCTACCAATGACAAATGATCATCCCAATTTCCCTTGAAATCCATGATACATGCTCTGAGCATATCTTCTAGTGTTTGGATGGTTCTCTCGCTTTGTCCGTCGATTTGAGGATGGTACGCTGTGCTCATTCTCAGCTGTGTTCCTAAACATTCTTGTAATCATTTCCAAAAATTAGATGTGAAACGTGGATCCTTGTCTGATACAATGGACACAGGTACACCGTGTCTTGACACAATTTCCTTCATGTACAGTTTTGCTAACCGATCTAGGGTAAATCGAAGCTTGATTAGAAAAAAGTGTGCCGACTTCGTCAGTCGATCAACAATCACCCAAATGGCATCATAACCTTGTTGAGTCATTGGAAGACCTACCACAAAATCCATTATGATATGCTCCCATTTCCATTCTGGTATCTCCAACGGTTGTAACAATTCGCTTGGCCTTTGGTGTTCAGCTTTGACTTTCTGACACGTTAAACATTTCGCCACACACTCAGCCACATCCCTCTTCATATTCGACCACCAAAAATGATGTCTAAGATCCTGGTACATCTATGTGAGCTTCTCTCAGAAGTTCTTCTTTAACTTCTGGTACTGGCGGAACCCAAATTCTCCATTTGAATCAAAGTAACCCTTTCGAATCAATTTTGAATTTGTTTTCCTCACCTACAGATATTTTCTGTTTTATCTTTTCGCAGTCTTCATAATGAAGCTATGCATTTTTCACCTTATCTACCAACAATGTTGGACCGTTTCCCATCTGGAATAACTTTTCATCGGATTCTGTCGGATATTTGATTTCCAATTCCATCTTAGTCATTTCCGATACTAGCTTCTCCTAAGCAATCAACAACATCAACTTCTCCCGTCCCTTCCTACTTAGAGCATCAACAACAACATTCGCTTTTCTGGGATGATAAAAAATTTTGCAATCATAATCTTTGATCAGCTCCAACCATCTTCTTTGTCGCATATTCAAATCTTTTTGTGTAAAGATATACTTCAGACTTTTATAGTCGGTATATATCTCACACCTCTCTCCATAAAGATAATGTCTCCAAATTTTCAGGGCAAACACCACTGCCGCCATCTCTAAGTCATGAGTCGGATACCCTTTCTCGTAATCTTTCAACTGACGTGATGCATACGCAATAACTCTGTCGTCCTGCATAAGCACACAGCCTAGTCCTTTACGCGATGCATCACTATACACCACAAAATTTCCTGTATCATCAAGCAATGACAACATAGGTGCTGAACTCAACCTCTTCTTCAATTCTCGAAAACTCTCCTCACACTTCTTTGTCCAAACAAACTTAACCACTTTACTAGTTAAATTTGTCAACGGAGTCGCAATTTTGGAAAAGTCTTGAATAAAAAGCCTGTAGTAACCCGCTAATCCTAAGAAACTTCTCACTTCTGACGGTGTCTTCGGCTGATCCTAGTTTATTACAGCTTCAACCTTTGATGGATCTACAGAAATTCTGTCTTTATCAATAATGTGCCCGAGAAACTGTACACGTTCCAACCAAAATTCATATTGTGAGAACTTAGCGTACAACTTCTCTTTTCTCAACGTCTCCAACGTCAATCTCAAATGTTCCACATGTTCCTCCTTGGTTTTGGAATATACCAATATATCATCAATAAACACCACCACAAATTTGTCTAAGAGTGGTTTAAACACCCTTTTCATCAAGTCCATGAACGCTACAGGTGCATTGGTTAAACCAAAAGACATAACCAGAAACTCGTAATGACCATATCGAGTTCTGAACGCTATTTTTGGTACATCCTCCGGCCTCACCTTATTTTTAATCATGACCTTATTCAATTCTCTGTAATTAATGCAGAGCCAAATCGATTCGTCTTTCTTCTTAACAAACAACATCGGTGCTCCCCAAGGCGAAACACTCGGCTAAATATATTTATTGTCAAGCAATTCTTGCAATTGCACCATCAACTCCTTCATTTCTACCGGGGACATTCTGTACGGTGCTTTAGATATCGGGGTCGTTCCTTGTAGTAAGTCGATCACGAACTCAATTTGTCGATCCAGCAGAAGACCCGATAAATCTTCTAGAAAGACGTCTGCAAATTCT
The DNA here is from genome assembly GCA_020205615.1 of Panax quinquefolius. Lineage (NCBI taxonomy): Eukaryota > Viridiplantae > Streptophyta > Magnoliopsida > Apiales > Araliaceae > Panax > Panax quinquefolius. The sequence continues at coordinate 74,684,041 of CM035168.1, forward strand.
CTTATAATCGGTATTAGTTCTAACTTCGTACTCTTCTTCTGTGTATCGACTATGTAGGCTAGGTATCCTACACGTCCTTGTCTCAATAACTTCTTGGCTTGCATCACCGTCAAACAACTTGCTTGTCGAGGTGACTTGCTGCAATAAAACATTACCTTTGACGGAGTCACAAGGTTAACACATTTCCTTTGGCAATCAATTACTGCTCCGTAATTGAATAACCAATCCATTCCCAGTATAACATCAAACTCACCAAGTCTAATTGGAATCAAATCTATTATCATCTCTTGACCCTTTATGACCACTCTACAATTCTTATATATAAATCTAACAAGAATCACTTCCCTATTCGCAATATCTATGCTTAAGGGAAATTCTAATTCTTCTTGAGGAAAATTTAAATTCTGAGAAAATACATCGGATATAAATGAACAAGTAGCACCCGAATCAAATAGTACATAAGCATTAATATCATAATCGAAATGATACCTGACACCACATCCTTAGGCATCAGATAAAGATCCTCGCATTTGTCATATTGAAAGTCCTTACAGAGGAGTCGACTTGACCGTCTTTGGTCCAAATAGTCAATGCACCACCACCATTGTTGTTTCCTTTCCCACCACTTGCACTTCCCGTTGGCTTCTTAGGGCAATCACGAGCCATGTGATCTTTTGAACCGCAGGTAAAACATGCTCCTTTCTTCAGACTAAAATAGTCCGGTGCAATGTGTCCCTGTTGACCATAGTTGAAACACACCCGCTTTCCCTTCAAACATACTCCAGTATGGTTCTTCCTGCATGTTGTGCAAGCTTCAAATTTCTTCTTTGGTTGACTTCCTTGTTGTCCTCCCGTAGTTGAATTATTGCTCCACTTCCTCTTCTGATTGTTACTTCCAATGTTACTTCCTACCAGCCTTATTTTCACTTTCATTCTTCCTCTTCTTCTGTTCTTGATTATACTTAGTCAAGGCATCGCTTCCACCTTCGGCGATAATTGACTTCTCCAGTACAACCGCAAATGTATTCAGCTGGAACATTGAAACCTTGCTATATGGCCAGGGTTTCAATCCTTGTTCAAACCTTCTTGCTTTACGTTCATCAGTATTGACCTGATAAGTGGCAAATCATGCCAACTCGTTAAACTTCGTAGCATATTCTGGCACCGTCATCGCTCTTTGCTTCAACTCCAGAAATTGTACTTCCAACTGATTATGAGAACTCGCTGGAAAGTACATTTTAAAGAACATCTCCTTAAATCTATCCCACGCTATCACTCGTTGTTCTCCACGAACTTTATTTTCCTGCCACCAGTAGCTAGCCTCAGACTTCAACATGAACGTTACAAACGCAGTCTTCTGATCTTCTTTAACTCTAGCAACGTCAAACACCTACTCCATTTCCATGATCCAGGTTTGGGCTTCCACTGGATTCATAGACCCTTGAAACTCTGGCGGTCCAACCGCTTTGAATTCGTTAAAGGTCGTGACTTGAGTTTGTGGTTGATTCGCAAGTGCACCCTTTAACAGAGTTACCAACTGCTGAACCGGATTAGCGTTAGTCTCGTTGTTATTATTAGTAGACCCCTCAGGAGGTGCTTGTTGATGTGGTTGTCTTCTTCTAGGAGGCATTTTCTGTTAAAATATACGATTATTAGTTCCTTGCTCAACTACTTGGGTATTTAAAGTTTAACTTAAACATTCCAAGATTAAAGCTATAACACATAACATTTCAAATAAACTATAATAATTTATTTATTCATAACGCTTTAGAACATACAAAAGATAGCATAACCGCTATAACATTCACTTTCCTGAACTAGACAAGTTCCAGGATTACATACTCATACTATCCCTTTATTTATCTCAAAATAAGGGATTCACATTTTATTTATTCACATAATTAACCACATATTATTATCAATCTTATTCTATCTAGGAATATTAAGACATCGTAAGGCTTCTCGATGCTCTTCCTCCATGATACGATAAGCCGTTCTGTGATCCAACACGAACCACGGAGAATTCTAAAACTGAGGTGGATAATAAAATACACGATCCTGGGCCCTATCAATCACATAATTAAAACCGTAATCCATCTCTTTCATCTTGGCCTTCTTCACTTGGACCTTAGCCTCCGCACGGTCTGCACGTTGAGTCGCCTTCATCCAAGCGTCATCTGCTCTTGCACGTTTAGCTGATTCCTCTTTGAAGTCATCTTTCAATTTCTCCATGTCAGTCTTCATCTTTTTGTTTACTGCCAACAGGTCTTCATGCTGACCCTTGGTATGAACTAAGTCCCACTCCGTGTTTCCAAGGCGTGAGTCGAGTTCCTAAATCTTCGCATCCTTCTGCTCCATCGAGGCGTAATGCATCTCAACCATCTCCTTCAGATCCTCAACCTCGTACTATAATTCTATGTTACGGTCGTACAGAGTGTCATACATCTCTGCTGATATGGAGTTTTGTGGAAACTCCTTAGGATCCTCTTCCTCATCATCCTCCTCTATCTCCTTAGAACTATCCTCCTCGAGATGGGTCACAGGCTCATCCTCCTGGATCAACTGTTCCCGCACAACATGAATATCCTGGGATTCGTCATCTCTAGGTACCTGAGGTATCACTTTCCTAACTGGACTAGATCCTCCTTCGTTAGACATCTTGACAACAAAATATTTTAGGTTTTACTTAACATTTTCGATACTCGCGAGCACATAAGTTATTAACACATAACACATAATGTCTTTTATTATTTAGCTTCAATGGATACCTTAATCCATTTCTTAAACTCGATAAGAGTTAAACACCTCTATATTTTCTGTCTCCTTAAAGGTTACTTCCTAATGTTTTCCCACCTAAGGTTCATAACGTAAAGCTCTGATACCAACCTATGACACCCCCAAAATCCAGGTACTCTATTCCCACAGGATTTGGTGTTCACTTACCTAAACCATTACATCTAACTACCCATCATAAAGGATAAAGACATAATTTAAATAACTTAAACATTAATCTTTCCCATTAAAGGGTTACATCATCATCTCAAAATAATCCCAGGTAATCTAACCTTAAATTTATTACATCAGTTTGTGGAATACATCATAAAATAAAACAAGTCTGGTAACATAAAATATTTAAATTAACTTCCATAAGTCCTCAACACTTGGACAGTTTGCCCTTCCCTTTGCTAGTAGATGGCTCATCAACTTTCTCCACTTTAGCTGCAGTGTTAATTGCAAGAGTGAGCAAACAAATTCTCACTGATATAGAAAGTAGTAATGATAACAATATGAGAGTGTACAATAAATGCTGAACAATAATGAACTTATTCTACGAATCAAAATAGAAAACAAGTTTGAGTTTTAATATCTGAGGGTCTTAAGACCACAAACTATGTCCCCGGTACTTAGGTATTATTACCCAAACTTAACAGTCATTTAGACTATACCGACCCTTCTTAACGTACTTAGGGGGATCAGCCCTTTATACCATGTATTGTGCACAAACATCTAAACGTTAGACGTACAAAATCCCCTATGTTAGGGTTGTTCGTCTCACTTTAAATTTAGAATTTCCGCACTAAAGAAAGTTTAGTTTTGAACTAGCTTATCAGTGTTTCTAGAATTTTAGAACACTATTCAATTTCCATCAATAAAGGTTTAATACAAGAATGTATAACTGAACAAGGCTATCAAGGTCAAAGATTGGATATCAACATTATATATAATTGAATAAACATGATAAACATGCAAAGTGCTATAACCAAAAGAACTAGAACAAACTCACTTGAATCAATGTACTAGAATGATATATGCTTTGAATAATAATTAGGAAAATAAAACTCACTCGATGTAACGAATTAGGTTACATGGGCTTGTATAAACATACGCAAGATAGGTTAGGCTTGCTCAACTTTACAAAGAATGTTAAGAACTTGTACAATAATAATTTAGGAATGGGAACTTGAATTCAATATGAAAAGGATGAAGTTAGAAAGCTTGCTCAATGTAAAGAGTTAAGGTTTAGAAACTTGCCTTGTATGTAAGCTACACAAATGTAAAATAATCTCCAATTACCCTACATATAACATTGAATTCGCAGCAACAATTAGTTACATTAACACCCATTTCATTAGTTTAGTTTTCATTTTAATCAAGTCTATAATCCTTAACTTAGGACTTCATGATTATCCTACTCATTCACATAACACGAAACTAAATTCTCAATTATATCATAGTATACGACATGGTGATTGTAAAACAATTCCAATTCAAATGACATCACATTACGAACTTCCAAAACTTACTAATTCATAATATATAATTTTGGCGTTATGATTACAATACACTACTATGCCTTGTAACATGTTTTAGGTCCTTTACAAATCATTAAAATATGTTAAGTTAACAATTTCCAAGCTATGCTGTTTACAACTCATTACTAGGTCTGACTGACTAATAGCGCGGCCGCGCAAGTTTTACACTAGATTACAGCGCGCCTGATTCCACAGAAACACGAAATCAGACTCTTCTCTGGCCAAAAATCCCGATTCCAAAGAATTTCACCACACTTCAACATCTAAAACTTTGTAATATCATAGCTACACATGTTATTCATCATTCTATATATAAAAACATCACATGCACACAAATTTGAAGAATCAAAAACCATATTTTTCCAAATTTAATCATTTTTACACTATTAGCGAATTCAATCACCACGAATTCGTTTCTCCATCAATTGACACGATTCCAACTACGTCGCTTTCGTTTCATTACATACAAACATATTCTAACTTCAAATTACATATTACAACACATATTAAATGTAAGACCCCAACTTATTATTAATGAAATTTAACTTTCTCTATTTTGAAATTGTAAGGGTTGATTTGATTAATGTGGATAGTTATGGGTAAAATACGCAAATATTTTAAAATAAGCAAGTGGTTATAAAATATTCATTGTTGTCGGGGAATATTCGTTTGGACGTGGAATATTCTTGCTGTCGGGGAATATTTGTACGATGGCGCAGTCTTTTGTGGGCCCCATAACGGAAAACGATTGGATGAAGAAAACGACAAATATAAGTTGTTTAAAAATAACGGCGAAGTTGTTACCGTTAATACTGTTAAAATACTCGATGGTTAAAACACGAAGAGTACCACATTTGCACCAATTATTGATTCTTACGTAAGAAGGCACTACTTAATAATGGTTACAACAATTATTTGCTCAAAGATTTTTATTGATTTAATAATTGCTACGTTAATATTTTATATTCTTGGTTGTTTCAATAATTGTCATTACACGATATTTTCATTATCGAAGCGATAATTCATATTATCTGAATAATATTATTAGATAACATTATTGGAAATGTCTAGAAAGTTACATAAGGGAGAGGTTTGGTCACCTAATTGCTACCAAGATGAGAGAAATTCTTATTGAAAGCGCCTCTTTCCTAAGAACTGCCTGGTTGTCAATATTGTGATTCTGTAATATTATTTGTGAATAATTAATTATTGATTCATATGATGAGGAAAATATTGATTTTATGTGGATATAGATGGAGAAAATTTTTAATGTGACAATTGTTGAAAATTGAAATTTTATCTTTTTACGATAAAATAATTCATATAAATATATTATTATATTTTAATAATATAATAATGGTGATATTTTTACAACGAATGTGGGATATATGAGTATCGAGGAGGAAGAGTATTTTTGTTGCAATAAATGTTTAAAACATGTTAAACATGTCCATGGACCCCATTTATTGAATCGAAATTTGATTATAGCACAGTAAAATCGCTTTGTTTGTGGATTTCGATCAATTTACATTTGGAATTTGGAAAACCTTTCTTACGCAAAGTTGTAGAAATTGAATTTCCTATAACAAATCACGAGATTCAATTTTCTAACAAAAGGGCTATTTATTATGAATTATTGAAGTTTGGATTAATTGATTATCATTTTTTGAAGTTTTAAATGGTTTAAGTGAAAAAACGTTTTTTATTATTTTTATCGGGGTGTGTTTGATGGTTGAATTCAGTTAGTATCGTAGGAAAATTTAGAAAAATAATAATAATATTAAATTAAATTTTCTACTTTGGTGTTCTAAGCATTTTCCTATAAATAGGGTGCTTGGGTTAGAATTGAAAATCACACCGTAAATCTGAGTTTTCTCTCTATATTATCGGCGTATTCTTGTGAGTATTTTGAGTATACTTTGAGTATTGCTATACTGTGCAAGTTCAAGTCATAACCTATATTCTTGTTTTTAATTTAGAAGTCTTGATCTTTCGAGGTAAGGGATATTATTTTTTTTACAGTAATGATATTATTTCTTCAATATCATTATCTTTGAAATATTGATCTGAAGTTTTATCAAATTTGGAACTTTTTGTGTTGGAGTTACTATTCACGATACTCACGGACTATTCACGTATCGACACTTTATTCACATATCTTTGCCTTTATTCATCGAAAAAATGAAAATTTTCCTTTTAGTCTAAAATATCTATTGTAGATACTAGCTTTGATTGTATCCATGTTTTGATCATTCTTGAATTTTACACCACTATGATTATTTTTTGAGGTATTTTTGGACATGGATAAAACAAAGTACGAATCCTTAATCCTTAATCCTTGTCATTTTGTTTCAATCGGATTTGTTTCTTTAAAAATATTTTCATCATCCTCGGTCTTAAATGATGATATTATTGAATATCTTTGGCCTCAGAGCAAAAATGAATGATTTACGATGAATATCTTTGGCCGTAGTGCAAAGATGAACAGTGTTTAGATGAACATGACCAATCGATGAATATCTTTGTCTGCAGAGGTGCAAAAGATGAATATTTGATTCCAGATATATATTGATTGATGTTACAGGGATAAAAGATAGACGATGAACTTTTAAATTCATACATAGAAGATAGTAGTTTGCATTCTCTACGTAACTCTTCTAATGAATTATTATATCCGCTGCGAATATTGATTTAAAACTTGTTGTCTATTGTATTCTATTAGATTTTTCCTTGTTGAAGACTAATGATAATTTGTTGTATATTATCTTAGTCATAATATTATTTACTGGGCTAGTTGAGCTCACCCTTTTCCTTTTTATTCCATTTTTCTTCTTAGGAGGCGAGAATATAGCGAGTACGAGTCGGGGTATGGAATGAAGGTTCTAGAGAGAGTTGTTTAGTAGTCCTCACCATTTTTGTAAAATAATGTATCAATAAATGTGATGAGGATTTATTTGAGTATAGATATTGTCTAGAAGATAATATTTGTATTCAAACTCACAATTTCTTGTTGTAATAATAAAGTTGTAGTTGTTTACATGTACCATGTATTGACAACTCGTAATGGGTGATGTATACCTATTTTGGGGACGTCACGGTTGGTATCGAGCTTAGGATATGATCTCCCACGGAGATCGGGGAATAGAACTAGGAGGGAGAGATTTAGTAAATGCTTCGCTAGTGTGTCCTACCTAAGCTTATTTGTTAGTTGGTCAAGATATAGGGATATTATGTGATATATTGATTTCCTTAATTAACCCTTGTTTTATGACGATTATTTGAGAATGTCGATGAGAATATTAACAATGGAAATGAGACCGTGGAGAGGCTTTGTACTCACCAACGAGGAGAACGTGTACAACAGTGGCAATGTTCCTCATGTGAACAACAACCAATCGGCGAGATGATGAACGAGGGATGTTTAGAAGCTTTTTGCGCTTCATGTAAAATCAAACGAGGGAGACTTGTGTTCAAAATCTGAGGAGGAAATGATAGCAATTCACGGGTTGTCACAACCAAACAGCTTCAAAGAGTCAGGACCACTGAATTTAAGGGAAAGCCGGATCCGATCATGACGGAAACATGGGTCAAGCAAATTACCGGGATATTCGATATCTTGGGATGCACGGAGAAACGAAGGTTCCATTCACCACCTTTATGTTTCGTGTGGCGAGGCGACTCATCGGTGGGAGTCTCATGAAGCGTACCCATCCAAACCGCACTTTTCGGCATGTCTTGGGAGACGTTTGAAACTATTTAATGACAAATACTTTCCTAAAAGTGTTCGCTATATGAAGGAAGTGGAGTTCATCAGATTAGAACAAAACAACATGGCGGTGTCTCAATGAAGAGGCAAAGTTTGCGAGTTATCCGTGTTTGCACCTCATTTGGTGGAGAATGAGGAACGATGACGCGGATGTTTCTTAGAGGTTTGAAACCCAAAGATACGTCGATATCTCATTTCTCATAAATTTTCTCTCTATTCGGATGTTGTTAATGAGGCTCAATTGTTAGAGCGAGATAATGAGTATGTTCAACCGAGGGACCATAACCAGGATCATACCGAGATAGCGGTCAGCCATGAATAACAATAACCAATGAGAAAGAAAGCAGACGGACAAAAATGGTAACCACTCTGGTGGTAATTATGGCCATGAAAATAGAAGAAGCGAGTCGAGGAGAGATTTTAAAAGAGGAGATTTAACAACGACCATGTGAAGACGCAGCGGTCTTGGCAAAGAATCGGTTCTAAGGGAGGAGAAACGACCACCGGTCATATGCTATAAATGCTTGGAAAGAGGGACATATCGACCAAACCGTCCCACAACAGATTCAAGGTATGCTATAATTGTGGAAAGGAAGGATATATCGCTCGAGATTGTACGATGAGCGAAACCTAGTTCAAGAGGACGGTGACTCAAAAGATCCCGAGAAAAAAGTCAAAGTCAACGGTTCTGGAAGAGCGTTTGTTGTGATCGTCAAAATGCGAGGAACCCAAACGAGGTGATCACGGGTAAGCTATTTATAAATTCTTGTGAAGTTTATACCTTACTTGATCTGGGTGCTACCAATTCATTTATCTCTCCTGCTTGTGCTCAACGTTTAAACTTGACTCAGGAGAAATTAGACTTTGTCTATCTGTGGAAACTCCGTTAGAGAAACTTTCATCACATCCATCGCTTATAAATCTTGTTTGATTCAAGTTGGCACCATCACCCCACCACCAATCCTTATCTCTTTAAAGATACTTGCTTTTGATGTGATTTTAGGGATTGATTGGTTATGAACTCATCATGCCAAAATTGATTGTTTTCATAAGGTTGTTAGTTTTCATATTCCTAACCAACCTTGACTGTTATGCAATTCAAGCAACTAAACCATTAAAATCAATCATCATATATCTAATCATAAAGCTATTCGTTTATTGAAAAACGGATGTCAAGCTTTCTTAGCCCATGTTATGGATTTGAATAAAGACACGCCAAATTTGAATAATATTCCTGTTGTTATTGACTTTCCCGACGTATTTTCGAAGAACTTCCTTGCTACCCCCGAACGTGAAGTTGAATTCTTTATTGATCTTGAACCCGCACAAAGCCCATTTCTAAAACCCCATATCGAATGGCTCTATTGAACTTCAGGGAGTTAAAGGTCCAACTACAAGAATTGTTGGACATCGGTTTCATTCGTTCTAGTTGTGACGCCCCAAAATTAGGTATACATCACCCATCTTGGGTCGCCACTTACATGGTACGTAATTTAAATACAACTTACTAACATAAGCTGCAGTATGCAATACGACATAAATCGTGAGTTTAAATACAAATATCGCTCTACTAGATATTATATAAACTCAAAAGGAGTCCTCATTACAATTATTATCACACTATTTCACGTAATAGTGAGGACTACTAATGCTATCTTGAGGGACCATCACTCGTTTCCCAGACTCGTCCCAAATATATTCTCATTTCAAGAGAACAAGTGAAAGAAAGGGTGAGCTCAACTAGCCCAAAGAAGAAATATTATGACTAAGATAATGCGTAATAAATTATCAATAGTCTTCAACAATGTTAAACCGATAAAATACAATGAGACAACCAGCTTAATCTGCAGCGGAATATGTAATCCATTAAAAGAGTCAAGTAGAAAATAAAGTCTACTATCTTTTAGGTTTTAAAAGGTTTTCATCATTTGTTATAGTGAGACTCGACTTTTAATAAATATTTCACATCATCGAATCACCCCCACTACTGACCAAGGATATTCTTTAGTATCACGACCACAATTATTCATGCACTACGGGCCAAGAATATTTGTGTATTCATTAATGGTCATGATCATGCCAACAATCGTCCATCAATGCACTACTGACCAATCGAGGATTTTTACCACATCATTTGTAACATTACTACGGGCCATGATTACACCGAATAGTCTCTCGGTCATAATCATACCAAGTCCATCTACACTACCATGTGCCATGATGACTTTAAAAAAAATATAAACATGAGGATGATGACAATGATATAAGAATTCAATAAAACAAGTTCAAGAATTATTTTATCCATGAATTATTAACGTCCAAATTATTAACATGATCTTTGTTTTGTAGAGTAAAATTCAAGAATGATCGGAAGAATATTTTCATAAAAGATATTGGATGAAACGCAAATATCAAGGATATTCCACTAATTTCATGGAGTATAGAAGTCAAAGTTTTAACCAACCGGGTATAATAAAGAATGGAATAACAAAAGAAATCACCATGCATGCGATGTAGGCATTACAGACGAGTTATTCCAATGTAATAATAAATAACGGAACCAGTCGTGAAATTCACACCGAAGCGATGATGTTCAACAGAATAATAAAGATGGAACCCGATCCGGTGTAAAACACACGATATAGGATATTCAACAGAATAATAAAGATTTTAACCAGAGTCCAAAGTAAAACACACGAGACGATGATGTTCCAATGAATAATAAAGATTTTAACCAGTCCTGTAAAACACACGCATGTGAAGTTCCAATGAATAATAGAAGAATGTCACCAAGTATAGGGTAAACCACGTATACAAAGTTATTCCAATGAATAATAAGCAATGGAATAACAACAGTTTCTTTCATGAATAAGAAAGAATAACACCCCTTACTTTTGGTAGGAGATTGAATCTCGCAGTGGTGTAGTAACAAAATACTCTTCTTCTTTCTCTTATTCTCTCTATACTTTCTCTCTCTATAGCTTGAATGAATTAAGTGAAAATATATGAAGCCCTAGGCCTCTATTTATAGAAGATTTCTAGCTTAGCACCGCCGTGATGTGAAAAGGCAAGTGGCTCGCGACTAATGATGTGAAAAGAAAAGTGGTTTGACTTACGTAATGTGAAACGACAAGTGGTTCGACGCTTTGTAATGTGAAACGACAAGTGGTTTGACGTCTGGTAAAGGTAATTACGATTAACGAAGGTAATTACTATTATATTCACAAGGTAAATACTATTCACAAGGTAATTACTATTGATGTGAAGGTAAATACTATATTGAGAAGAGACTCTTAGATGATGACATATGAGCCCCCATAAAATAATCAAACTTACCACAAATCATTTTATTTTTCATCAACACATATTTAATCTTTCAACAATTATTAATCATTTATGACTTGTCGTCTCAATTATTGATTTAATACTATAACATATTATCTGATGATCTTGTGACAATAATTGAATCAATAATATAAGAGATATGATGCGTGAATTATCATAGTAATAATTGAGCATAGGTGAGTGACTTCTCACGTAAGCATCAATAATCAATCTGTGCTACTACTACGCAACCACGCCAGATTCTGCATACTTTACCCCGGGTAGTTCAACAGCTTTAATGGTAACACCTCCGCCAAGTTATTTTTATAAAATATTTTTGTCGTTTTCTCAATCCGACAATAATTACATTGTGGGGTCCACCAATGATTGAGCCGTTGTGCGAATATTCCCTAACAAAAGAATATTCCCAGAGCCAAACGAATATTTTATAACAACTTGCATACTTTGCAAAATTTATAAATATTACCCACAACTATAACATTATATCAAATTTATTCCATAATATTCAAAATAATATTTATAGAAAAATTCATCTTTATTTATAAAAGTCGGGTCTTACACTAGTACATCTCCTTGGGTTGCTCTGTTTTATTCGTAAAGAAGAAAGACGGGAGTATCGACTTTGTATTGACTATCGGAATTGAACCATGTCACCATCAAGAATAGGTATCCTCTACCTCGTATTGATGACTTGTTTGACCGGTTACAAAGGGGTACAATTCTTTTCAAAATTGATCTTCGCTTACGGATATCATCAAATTTGATTATTAGGCGAGGATATTCAAAAGATCGCCTTGAAACTCGGTATGGGCATTATGAATTCTTAGTCATGTCTTTTCGGATGACTAATGCTCCTATGACTTTCATGGATATGATGAACCGAGTATTCAAGGAATATTTGGATCAGTTTGTTGTTATCTTTATTGATGACATCCTCATATATTCCAAAAGTCGTGAAGATCATGAGCACCATTTGAAGCTGGTACTCCAAAGGCTTCGTGAAAACAAACTATATGCCAAATTGAAGAAATGCGAGTTCTGGCTTGAGGAAGTAGCATTTCTTGGGCACGTGGTGTTAAAACATGGAGTATCCGTGGACCCGGCGAAGATAGAAGAAATACAAAGTTGGGAGCAATTGAAGTCGGTGACCGAAGTACGTAGCTTTATGGGTCTAACTGGTTACTATCGGAGATTCGTGGAAGGGTTTTCTCGAATCGCTACTCCATTAACTCAGCTAACTCGGAAGGATACAAAATTCGTTTGGAGCGAAGAATGCGAGAAGAGTTTCCAAGAGCTCAAGAGGAGACTCATTTCGGCACCTGTTCTAATAATACCATCTGGTTCGGATGGATTTGTTATCTACAGCGATGCTTCGGGCAAAGGGTTAGGATGTGTTCTCATGCAACGTGGGAAAGTCATAGCTTATGCCTCGCGAAAACTTAAAGAATATGAGAGGAATTATCCTACTCATGATCTAGAGTTGGCAGCATTTGTTTTCGCGCTAAAGATATGGAGGCACTATCTATATGGGGAGAAAATGGAGATATATTCAGACCATAAAAGCCTTAAATATTTCTTCACTTAAAAAGAACTCAACATGTGGCAGCGACGTTGGCTCGAGCTATTGAAAGACTACGACCACATTATTCAATACCATCCTGGAAAAGCGAACGTGGTAGCTGACGCGTTGAGTAGAAGATCATATACAGTAATGAGTGCGATGATGTCAAGTATACGCACAGAGCCAACTTTAATAGAAAAAGTTAAGGTTGCTCAAGCCACTCTGGGCGGAATGATGCGTATGAAGAAGAAAGTACAAGAAGGAGCTATTCCTAAGCGAGAATTGATGAAGAAGGAATACTTGAGTCCACTCTAGACTTTGTGTTCCTAACGACTCGATTTGAAGTACAAGATTATGATGGAGGCACACAATACACCATTTGCAATCCATCCTCGAAGTACTAAAATGTATCGTGATCTTCGACATACATTTTGGTGGAACAATATGAAGAGAGAGATTGCAAAGTTTATCTCGATGTGTTTAACTTGCCAACGTGTAAAGGCGGAGCATCTAGTACCTAAGGGTCCGTTGCAACCACTTGAGATTCCGAAATAGAAGTGGGAACACATTACCATAGATTTCGTTACGGGTCTTCCTACGGTTTCTCAAGGCATCAATGCTATTTGGGTTATTGTTGATAGATTAACCAAGTCTGCTCATTTCTTGCCGATACGGGAGACTTATTCCCTTGAACGTCTTGCTAGTTTGTACGTGAATGAGATTGTGAGGTTGCATGGCATGCCTGTATCCATAGTTTCGGATCGTGACCCAAGATTCACTTCAAGATTTTGGGTTAGCTTGCAAAAAGCTATGGGCACGGATTTACGATTGATTCGGCATACCATCCTCAAAACCAGGACGGACAATCGAGAGGACTATTCAAACTCTTGAAGATATATTAAGACTCATGTCCTAGACTTCAAGGGCGATTAGGATAAGTATTTACCATTGGTGGAATTCTCCTACAACAACAGTTATCAAGCAATTATAGGTGTGGCTCCATTCGAAGCATTATATGGACGAAAATGTCGCTCTCCAGTATGTTGGGACGAGGTGGGTAAAGCAACATTGTTGGGACCCGAGTTGGTACATATGACTACAAAAAAGATCCAAATGATTCGACAACGTATACAAACGGCATAAGATCGACAAAAGAGTTATGCGGATCTTCATCGAAAGGACGTGGAATTTAGTATAGGGGATCATGTATTGTTGCGAGTTGCTCCATGGAAGGGAGTTACAAGATTTGGGAAGAGAGGAAAGCTCAATCCACGATTTATTGGTCCATTTCAAATTCTTGACCGAGTAGGAAATGTAGCCTATAGACTCGCGTTACCTCCGAGTATGTCTCGTATTCATAATGTGTTTCACATATCTGTACTTCGTAAATATGTGAAAGACCCGAATCACGTTATAGAGTTAGAACCGGACGAGATAGCCGAAGACTTAACGGATGAGGAGGTACCTGTCAAGATCATGGATAGGAAGGAGCATGTCCTACGCGCAAAGGTCATACCACAAGTTAAAGTTTTGTAGAGGAATCATGCTATAGAGGAAATGACCTGGGAGTTAGAAACGGAAATGAAAGCGAGGTATCCTCACCTTTTCGAAACACCAGGTACGTACGTCAATTTCGAGGACGAAATTTCATAAGAAGGCGAGGTTGTAAGACCCCAACTTATTATTAATGAAATTTAATTTTCTCTATTTTGAAATAGTAAGGGTTGATTTGATTAATATGGATAGTTATGGGTAAAATATGCAAATATTTTAAAATAAGCAAGTGGTTATAAAATATTCATTGTTGTCGGGGAATATTCGTTTGGTCGTGGAATATTCTTCATTGTCGGGGAATATTAAATGCGATGACGCAGCTTTTGTGGGCCCCATAACTAAAGCGATTGGATGAAGAAAACGATAAATATAAGTTGTTTAAAAATAACTTGGCGTAGTTATTACCAAGTTATATCTTAAAAATACTGTGTGGTTAAAACATAGTAGACACTGCAGTATTGCACCAATTATTGATTCTTACGTGAAGAAGGCACTACTCAATAATGGTTACGTAATTACTTGTTTAATATTTTATTGATTTAATAATTGCTTTGCGTTGATATTTTATATATTCATTGTTGTTTCAATAATTGTCATTACACAAGATTTTTCATTATCGAAGCAATAATTCATATTATCCGAATAATATTATTAGATAACATTATTGGCAATGTCTAGAAAGTTCATGCTAAGGAGAGGTTTGGTCACCTAATTGCGCCAAAGAAGAAGAAATTCTTATTGGAAAGCCCCTTTCTCGAACCGCACGGTTGTCAATATTGTGATTCTCATAATAGTATTTGTGAATAATTAATTATTAATTCATATGATGAGGAAAATATTGATTTTATGTGGATATAGATGGAGAAAATTATTAATGTGACAATTGTTGAAAATTGAAATTTTATCTTTTTCTCGATAAAATAATTCATTTAAATATATTATTATATTTTAATAATATAATAATGGTGATATTTTTACAACGAATGTGGGATATATGAGTATATCTGAGAAGGAAGAGTATTTTTGTTGCAATAAATGTTTAAAACATGTTAAACATGTTGGTGGACCCCATTTATTATTTGAAATTTGATTATAACTTGTAAATCGATCTGCTTGAGGATTTCTATCAATTTTGTTTGGAATTTGGAAAAATTTCTTCTACAAAGTTGTAGAAATTGAATTTCCTATAAAAATGCGCTGAGATTCAAATTTCGACAAAAGGGCTATTTATTATGAATTATTGAAGTTTGGATTAATTGATTATCATTTTTGAAGTTTTAAATGGTTTAAGTGAGAAAACGTTTTGTTGTTTTTATTGGGGTGTAGTTGATGGCTGAATTCAGTTAGTATCGTAGGAAAATTTAGAAATAATAATAATAATATTAAATTAAATTTTCTACTTTGGTGTTCTAAGCATTTTCCTATAAATAGGGTGCTTAGGTTAGAATTGAAAATCACACCGAAATGTAAGTTTTCTCTCTATATTATCGAGCGTATTCTTGTGAGTATTTTGAGTATACTTTGAGTATTGCTATACGGTGCAAAGTTCAAGTCATAGCCTATATTCTTGTTTCAAATTAAGAAATCTTGATCTTTCGAGGTAAGGGATATTATTTTTTTCAGAATGATATTATTTCTTCAATATCATTATCTTTGAAATATTGATCTGAAGTTTTATCAAATTTGGAACTTTTGGTGTTGGAGTTACTATTCACGATATCTCGGCACTATTCACGTGATACTATTACACTATTTACTGAATATAGCACTATTCATCTAAAAAATGAAAATTTTCCTTTCGCCTAAAATATCTATTGTGGATACTAGCTTTGATTGTATCCATGTTTTGATCATTCTTGAATTTTACACCACTATGATTATTTTTTTGAGGTATTTTTGGACATGGATAAAACAAAGTACGAATCCTTAATCCTTAATCCTTGTCATTTTGTTTCACTAGATTCGTTTCTTTAAAAATATTTTTCATCATCCTCAGTCTTAAATGATGATATTATTGAATATCTTTGTCCCGTAGTGCAAAGATGAACAGGTGTTTAGATGAACATGACCAGCTGATGAATATATTTGGCCTGTAGTGCAAAGATGAATATTTGATTCCAGATATATATTGATTGATGTTACAAGGATAAAAGATAGACGATGAACTTTTAAATTCATACATAGAAGATAGCAGTTTGCATTCTCTACATAACTCTTCTAATGAATTATTATATCCGCTGCGAATATTGATTTAAAACTTGTTGTCTATTGTATTCTATTAGATTTTTCCCTGTTGAAGACTAATGATAATTTGTTGTATATTATCTTAGTCATAATATTCTTTACTGGGCTAGTTGAGCTCACCCTTTTCCTTTTTATTCCATTTTTCTTCTCAGGAGGCGTGAATATAGCGAGTATGAGTCGGGGTATGGAATGAAGGTTCTAGAGAGAGTTGTTTAGTAGTCCTCACCATTTTTGTAAAATAATGTATCAATAAATGTGATGAGGATTTATTTGAGTATAGATATTGTTTAGAAGATAATATTTGTATTCAAACTCACAATTTTACTGTTGTAATAATAAAGTTGTAGTTGTTTCTGTACCATGTATTGACAACTCAGAATGGGTGATGTATACCTATTTTGGGGGCGTCACATTAAACATGAAATTTTGTACTTTCTAAGCCATAGTATATGAACATAAACACTGTGATATATTTTTATCCCTACAAACCCAAATTTCATGTATTTAACAAACAAGCATCAACCATATATGATGATTAATAGATTTTGCAAAACTATATGAACATACATATATATATATACCACAATTCACTTGATTTCCAATCACATAGAATATATATATATATATATATATATATATATTGAAACTAAAAGTTAGAATACGGATAGTTTATACCTTGATTAGCAAAACAATTAGCAAACCCTTCTCTTCCACTTGATAATCACAGAAAATTCACTCAAGCTCTCACTCTCAATCTCCTCTGTGTTTATCTTCTTCTCTCAAACCATCTCTGTTCTTAGCTTAGCCTTAGGCAAAGAAATAAGATGTGAAGTAATAAAATGGCCTCTCCCACGTTCCCTTCCGTTAGAAAAATAAAAATTTTGCGTCAGTTGAATAAGCCAAAGGCCACAAGGCCTTGTTTGGCTAACACCTTTTCCCCCCAAATTAAATTAGTATTATATTATTTATATTATATAGTTTTCATGTCACACCATTAATTTAGTTAATTTAGATAACTTTAGCTTAGTTAATTTTAAATAACTTATAAATTAATTCACCACAATTCGTTAATTATTTATTTTCCTCAATAAATAAATTATTTAAAATATTTATTTAATTCAATAAATATTTAAATTAAATTACCGTTACATGAGCACAACATTTTTATTTTGGTTCCATTGTTCTTCTCAGGAGGCGAGAATGTAGCTGGGACTAGTCAGGGAGTGGAGTAATGATCAAAGATGGTTCTTATAGTAGTACTTACTATTTTGTAAAATAGTGTGACAATAGTTGTAATGAGAACTTTATTTGAGTTTGGATATTGTCTACGAGACAATATTTTTGACGCCCCCAAAATAGGTCCATACAACCTATTTTGAGTCGCCAATTACATAGAACATAATTCAAATACAAACTTTGTTTATACAATTACTAACTGTCGTGTAAAATATGACAAAACATAAGTTGTGAGTTTTAATACAAATATTTTCTCGTAGACAATATCCAAACTCAAATAAAGTCCTCATTTCAGTTAATATCACACTATTTTATAGAATAGTGAGGACTACTATAGCAACCATTTTGGACCATCACTCCATTCCCCGACTAGTCCCAGCTATATTCTCATTTCCTGAAGAGAAAAATGAAAGAAAATAATGAGCTCGTCTAACCCAGTAAAGAATATTATGACTAAGATAGTGCAGAATAAATTATCATTAGTCCACAATAGTGAAAAATCTGATAGATAGATAGCAAGTTTTAGATCAAAAGCTGCAGTGGAAATAGCAATCTATTAGAAGAGTCAAGTAGAGCATGATGTCTACTATCTTCTATGATTTAAAAGTTCATCATTAATATTTTATCTTTGAAACACCAATCAATAAATATTTCAAATCAACAAATTATCCATGCGCTACGGGCCAAGGATATTCGTTTATATCACCAGTGGTCATGATCATACCAAACAACTGTCCATCAATGCACTACGGGCCAAAGAGGACTTTCACCACACCATTTATTTGTAACATTACAGGTCATGATTATACCAATACATAATTTCTGGTTATAATCATACCAATCAACAGTCCATCTATGCATTGCGGGCCAAAGATGACATTCACCACAATATAAGTATGAGGATGATGACAATGATATAAGGAATCAATCAAGTGAGATCAATGATAAATATTAGAGATTTATAATTCATTTTATCCAGAGTTCAAGAATGTCCAAATTGTCAACATGATAATTAATTTGGGAGTAAACTATTAAGGATATAAGATGAAGCGCAAACTATTAAGGATATTCTACTAATTTCAGAGATTATAGAAGCAATACTTATCAAAGTAAGTGTAGATTTAGGAATATGAAACGAAGTAATATTACTTACATACTATAGATTATGGAAGAAAATAATATTTCTTACGAATATTGAACGAAAATGTGATATTCCGATTTTTTAAGAATTAATAAATGAGAATTTAATAAATAAAATTCTTATTTTAAGATGTTTAAGTACGAGTATGTGTATATATGAGTTATATATTGTGAAATATGTGAATTGGTGTGAAAAGAATTTAAAAGTTAATTTAATATTTATTGAAGTAACTAAATATTTTAATTGAATTATTTATTGAGATTATGTGATTAATATGGAGTAATGTAATTAAGTGTATTATATTAATTAAATGATTATTTAATATTTAATTATTATGAAATGATTTTATGTTATAGTTCTAATTTAATTGAGATAATGTAGTGATGTGGTAATTATTACATGAAGTTATAATTAGCGAGTAATTATAATGTGATAATTTTATATGATTAATTGATGTTAAAATTTTAATTAATTAAATTAATGTTAAGATTTAATTAATTAACGGATAACATTAAGAATATGTGTTAAAGGATCTATTAAAAGAGTTAAAAAAGTTTTTAAAACAGTTTTCCCAAACAAGGCCTTACTTTTATTTTTTACACTACAAATAAATGGGTCATTGCCGACGGCATTAGTGCCGACGGCCTACCTCCCATCGCTAATGACTTCATTCACGACTGGATTGCCATCGCCAATGGTACCCGTCGATAATGCCATTTTCCCTCCTTTTCTAGATTGATGGTCGACGGATGGCCGTCGAGAATGACTTGAAATCCGTCGGTAATGGGTAGAATTTAGCGCCAGGTTTTCGCGGTGGAGGGAAAATTCACTGTCTACGGGACATATTGTTTAAGGCAACGGGCATGCCGTCGCTAGTGAGTCAAACTCGACGGGACTAATATTGACGGCTTCGCCGTCGAGAATGAGTCTTTTATTAAAAACCCTTACTTCCGACGGCAACGACACTTATTTTTTGCCCCTCTCTTCTAATTTTCATTCAGATTTTTGTTTTTCCCTCTCAATTCTTCAATCATAGTAGCACATTTTCTCAATTGATAATCCCATTTCTTCTAATCGATTCTCACAATTCAGCCCATCGCCATCCCATTGGAGATTACAATAGTGATCTGCTTCTCCCCATTTGCTCCTCCGACCCTACCGGTGTACTCCAACTCCGGTGTCAATAGAACCTCTACCCCCCTCTGTCTTCTTCTTCTCTACTCTTGGTTCCCCATTACAAGGTAAGTTTATTTTCTTGTGATAATTGATTGTTAAGTTGGTTTTGATTCTTAAAATTAGTGGGTATGCACTTTTGGTATGTGAAGATTTGATGTTTACAAGATTCTTTAGTTTCTATGTTGGTTCATTTACTCTTATGAATTGATTGCTTTTGGTGCCAGTTTAACATTTTTTACCTAATTCTTTTGTTTTGGTTGGAACAAGAGATTTCTTCTTCAGCATATATTATCATTGTTTAATTCTTCACTAATTAACTAAAAGCAATATAAATTTATTACATTTTCACAAGTCATGCAAGTAGCATTTTAATAATCAAGAATTTTTGGCTTTAAGGCATAAATAGTACTTATCGCTGCTAATTTATTAGTTATCTTAATTTATCTTAATATGACCTTCACGGAATCAGAGTTTGAATCATGTATTTTTCTTTCACATGGCTAGAGCTTGAAGTTCAGTATCATGTGTTACAATAAGAAATGCTCTTTTATGAACTCGATTTGCTAGTTTATGCAATGCTCTCGTTATTGCAATAAATATTGCTTGTTTAGTTACCCATATATTGGTGTTGCAAAAGAATTATAGGAATGTTAAAGTATTTCAGTAATTTTCTATTCTACAGTAGATTGTTCTATTGATTACAACTTTCAAGTGCCTATATGGAGAATCTTATTACGATGGTGCAATTGTTAATTAAATAGGTACTTGTGACTATGTTTCGGTGACTATAAATTCTCTAGTAGCATTACGAAATTGTTTTCACATTGGTAATATGATATTTTGAGTCTAGAATGAGTCCTTTTTTTTAAATGCCCTAGTACTCCTATTAATACTGAACTCATTTACTCGGGTGGGATTATTAATACTGAACTCATTTACTTATTCAAATATGACAAAGATATATATATATATATATATAATTATATCTTGTGTTAATCTTTAAAATCTATTTTATTCTCCTTGAGTACTTTCTGAATTGGTTATTTGATGATTGAATTAGATCAAAGGCAAACTTTAGTTAATTATACCAAATGGGTAACACAGAAGTGGAATTAATTTGATACATTTATTTAATTTTGTGAGAAAGTTGTCCTGAACTAATTATTTTTTGCATACATATTGTACAAGATGTAAATATATATATATATATATATATATATATATATATATATTATTACATTACATGTTCTGTAATAAATTTTCATAATTTAAAGTTAAGAGATAAGAAAAGCTATTGATTCTATGAACTTGCTTCCTTTTTGTATGAGTGATACTGCAAATAATTTTATTAATATGCCTTTTTCTTGTGTGTACTGAGGGTGTTGTACCAAATGCTACTTTAATATATATATGCGCCTAAGTATATGTTATTACTTGAAATTCAATGATTCTCATGTTCAAAATGTAACATGTATAATTTTGGTTGAGATACATCTATGTTATTGAGATACATCTATTTGAAACGAATATAATGTTTTCTCAATATAAATAGCACATGAGAATCGATGAATCAATATAAATAGCATATTGATATACATCTATTTAAATATGTTCTAGAGGATTATTTAATATGTAGTCTTTGATTTTGTATACTCATGAGAATCGATGAATCAATTTGTTTTATTGTAGTTCATAATTAATTCTCAAGATAGTATTCAATTTCACATGTGCATATTTTCATATAGTTTAGTAAGCTTAGAAACCCGTTTGAGATTAACTTAGTAGGAGTGAATCTCAAATAGTCCCCGTTTTGGGTCTTTTCTTGTATGTTTCAATCTCACTTAGGTCGGTGTTAACGACTTGAGCACGTCTTTATATTTTTTGAATTTTTGGTCAGTATATATCTCTTGAT
Source organism: Panax quinquefolius (assembly GCA_020205615.1). Lineage (NCBI taxonomy): Eukaryota > Viridiplantae > Streptophyta > Magnoliopsida > Apiales > Araliaceae > Panax > Panax quinquefolius. The sequence goes on from CM035168.1 coordinate 74,706,289, forward strand.
GTTCTTCGGGTGCATATTTAGACTACGATGTGTTAGTCTATTTTAGGTGTACTTGAAGACCATGGGAAATCTTTGCAAAATTTCTAAAAAATTTAAAGATGTGTTCAAGTTGTTGGCATCAGTGAGGTGACAAATCCGGGAATGGGATATAAGCCTGACCCGCTAGAGTGGGAGATGAAGTTATGAAACTCATAAGCTTGCATATACATTAACTTGGAGACTTGATTGTGTTTGTCTAACTTTTCATATATATAGCAGACAGTTGTCCGAGATGTCTGTTGATTGAAGTTGGATGGAACGTAGGGTAGCCACTGATAGGAGTGGGCTTAGCTCTGAGTATCGTAGTGGGGTTGAACAGTTTCTCAACTTCATGTTTGAGCAAGTCAGAGACAATGAGATCAGATGTCCTTGTAAGAGGTGTGTGAATGAAGTGTGGAAAGAAATGAGTGATGTCATGTGCGAGTTATTTGCGTATGGGTTCAAGCAGGGTTATACCATTGATCTATCATGGGGGAACATAGTTGGATGAACATGAATCAGAATCAGAATCCAGAGGTGACGAAACCTTTGACTGTACTAACATGATAGTCAAAGCTGCTAGTTCATACTTCTAGTGGAATACAGACAGGGATGGCAGTAGCGTCAAGCAAAAGCCGAATGATGGGGCTAAGGGTTTCTATGAGTTATTGCATGAAGTAGCGACACCACCGTATGACGGGCACGAAAAGCACATCGTCTTGTCTGCCGTGATTAAGTTTTTACACTTCAAGAACGAGCATGACTGTAGCAAGAGAGGTTTTAATAAACTGTTAAGCATTGTGAAGGAGTGCTTACCTGCAGGCAATAAGTTACCAGAGTCGTACTATGATGTGAAGAAAATGATCAAAAGGCTCAATCTAGGATATGAGAAGATTGATGCTTGTGAGAATGACTATATGTTGTATTTTAGTGATGTCAATACAGATAAGAGGTCATGTGATATTTGTGGTACAAGTAGATACTGTGAACAGCGCAATAAAAAGGGAAAAGAAGTGTCGAAGAAAGATCTTACGTTACTTTCCCATTGCCCCGAGGCTTCAGCGGTTGTTCATGTCAACACATACCGCCAAGGATATGAGGTGGCACTCTACACGGGACACAGTCGAAGGTCAACTGACGCACCCAGTAGATGGGCTTGAGTGGAAAATTTTTGATAACAAGCACCCCGCGTTTGCTGAAGAGATTCGCAATGTTAGGCTTGGACTTGCTACGAATGGGTTTAATCCGTTTAACGGGCCTTACACAAAGCCCTACTAAACTTGGCTGGTGATTATTGTGGTGTATAACCTCCCGCCTTCGATGTGCATAAAAGATCCCTACATGTTCATGCCTTTATTGATTCTGGGTGATACGAGTCCGAGTAAAGACACCAATTTATACCTCAGGCCGTTAGTTGATGAGTTGAAGATGTTGTGGGAAAAAGGGGTTCAAACTTATGATGTATCTCTTAAGCAGAACTTTGACATGAGGTCAGCTTTGCTGTGGACAATTAATGACTTCCCGACATTAGGAATGATCAGTGGATGGTCGACTCACGGGGGCTTGTCATATCCCGCGTGCATGGGGTCAGTTAAATCTATGCGGCTCTAACATGGTGGGAAAATGAGTTTCTTTGCAACATCCAGATAGTTTTTGCCGATTGAACATCGTTATCGACGGATGAGTAGACAATTCAATCAAAAAATATAGAAAAGTCAAGTACCTGGCCGTCTTTCTAGGTCAGCAGTGTTGAGTTGGATTAGTCATTTGAATTTTCCACCTCTAGGGAAGAATCAATGATTGAAGCGAGCTTATGGTTACGGCAAGGTTCACAACTGGACAGATAGATCCATGTTCTTTGACCTGCCTTATTGGGCCACACTCTGTATCCGTCATTGTTTAGATCCGATGCATACTGAGAAGAACGTATTTGATAAAAAAAATTATACAGTCCTAGATGCTAGTGGTAGAACAAAGGACAACAACAAGTCGAGACTTGATTTGGTAGAAATGAACATTAGGGAAGATCTGTGGGTGTATCAGGAGGGTAGTAAGATGGTAACGCCTAAAGCTAAATATACTTTGACCAGGGAACAGTTGATATTGATATGTAATTGGATCAGTGGACTGAAGCTCCCAGATGGATATTCTTCGAATATAGCAAGGTGTTGTAAAGTCGAAGAGCTGAAGATTTGGGGTCTCAAAAGTCATGATTGTCATGTATTCATGCAGAAGTTGATCCCTGTGGCATTTATCGACCTGTTACCAAAATGTGTGGTTGAAGCACTGACAGAGCTTTCTAATTTCTTCAAAGATCTATGTTTGACAGAGCTCCAGCTGGAAGACATAGATAAAATAGAGAGGCAGATAGTGGAAATAATGGGCAAGTTAGAAATGATCTTCCCTCCATCGTTTTTTGATTCAATGGAGCATTTGCCTATTCACTTGCCATACGAAGCAAAGTTTTACGGTCCCATGCAATATAGATGGATGTATCCATTCGAGATGTAATGACATTAATGTTTTTAATACGGTAAACTTAGAATTCTTGTTTGTTAATCTATATATCACATAGGTATATGCGACGTCTAAAGCAAAAGGTGAAGAATAGAGCCCGTGTAGAGGGGGCAATTGTTGAAAGTTATGTTATGGAGGAACTTGTTAATTTCTGCTCGTTGTACTTTGAGCCAAATGTTCAGACAAAGCACAATCGCTTACGTCGGAATGAGGATGTTGTGCACGAGGAAAATGGAGAATTAACGGCCTTTAGTCATCATGTACACCCATTCGGCGGTATAAAAAGGCGATTCTTGACCGATAATGAGTATGCAGCTGCCACATTATATGCACTTGTCAACATGAATGAAGTAGTACCATACATTAAGTAAGTAGTCATAACTATATATGTCTGGTGTAACTGGGAGAGGTTCTTTTACAAACACATTAAGTATATAACTGTGTTGCAGTCAATATGATGCTGAAGTACGTTAAGCAAATCCGAGTATATCAGACGGGTATTTGCAAAATTTAAGAAATGGACAATTTGTGCAATGGTTTAAAGATCATGTATGTCTAACCTTTAAAAGTTCAATGAATCTACCATCATAGATTTATTCTTATGGCGTAATTAACTTTAGAATATGTTGTGTTAATGTACATTAGGTCCTCGAAGATGAGTTAACTGACAATCGGCTAAAGCTTATAGCCGACGGCCCTGAAAGATCTGTAGATACTTATATATGTTGCATTATCAACGGTTACAGATTTAAGTGTTGTGATATTAAGGAAGTCGTTTCTGCTAATTCTGGTGTTGTGGTGAAAGGTAGCTGCTACGATAACATTTGGGATGACTGGTATGAACGATTGCTAGAAGTTGTTGTTCTCAAATATTGGGGTCATAAAGAATTAGTTTGCTTCAATTTTCATTGGTTTGATGTTGTGAATGGAGTTAAAGTAGATAAAAAATCAGGACGGGTGACTGTTAACGTTAAGTCAAAACTAAGACTGATGACTGGTATGGACGAGCCTTTTATTTTAGCAAGTTAAGCAACACATGTGTACTATGCACGGAGTGTTAAGACTCCTACAAGCCCATGGCATGTTGTTATAACCACTAAAGCTTGTGGTTTTCAAGGCACAACTCCTCGTCCAGACGATGAACCTTTACAAGTCGAGTCTACTAGTGTCACACCTGCTGATGTGACAATTATTAGTGAATCTAGTGAATAAGAGGATGATGTTGTCGCTGTCGAAAGTGAAGACGATGTTTTTGAGGAGGTAGATATAATTGAAGAAATCATTGAGGATGACGAAGATGGTGATGACAACGATAGTGAAGATCTACTGCTCGAAGATAACGATTCTGATATTAATGGCTTTGATGATATAAATGATTAGGAGTATATAATCTTTATGTCCTTTTAGTTGTATTCACCTTTTAATTTTGTCAATTAGATGATTGAATTTTTGAATGTTTTTAGATTTTGATATCTCTTCTCTATCCCTCTTCATCTATTCACAAAGCTTTACCAAGTAAATATCTTCTTGTGCGCTTGTTCTTTTTTTGACAAAAATAGTGAAAACTGAGGTTCTGATGAATTAATATGATGGAGAAGAAGAGAGAGAATCTGAATAGTCTGAATTGTTATCTACATGTTGTATCCTTTTAGTTGTATCTACATGTTGTATCCTTTTAGTTGTATTCAAATGTCATAGTTGTTTCATTTTAGTTATATTTGCATATTGAATCCTTTTAGTTGTATGTGCATGACGATTCTGATATTTATGTTTGTATCCTTTTAGTTGTATCCGCATATTATCGTCTTGATGATGATTTGACAGTATATATACAGATATGGCGCGTACACCACCTGCGATCGATCATGGTGGGCATCTTTGGTAGTTCGGTAGTAGAAATGTGGAGGTAGTCTTGGTGATGATCAGGCCGGATAATCAGGTATAATTACATATTTTGTTGTTATACATCTTATTGTTTTTAATTTTATATAATATTGACATTATATTCGTTTATATAAATATTGTTGTATTTCACTACATAGGTGATCGACGTAGGCCTCCGCGGGGACTAGCATGTGGATTGCTAGGGAATCCCCCCAGGCGCCGCTTATATGCCGTGTGGGGACTACTAGGTAATATATACATTACGTTTGTATTAATTATTTAGTTCTTATATATTCTTTGTAATTTGGAAATTTAATAATTTCAATTTTAGTATCCTTGTGCGACCTTGAGGAACACGTTGCTTAGGATTGTCCATGAACCGATTCTCCAAATTTCGTGGATGAGGTGGGCGGATGTGGATGACCACACTGCGTGGGCGATTATTCTTGAGTTTAGGGTAAGAAGTCATTCATTCATATATTAGTTTCAATTTGTGCTTTTGAATATTTATTTACCGCTTTGCTTTATGTTGTCTACTAAGTAACTGCTGATATTCATATGTTGTACTGCAAATATATTATCGCTTTGAGGACGGGTAGGAAGCCCATGGCAGCACTATTCTCGAGAAGTATCTCGAGATGAATTGGCACAAGTGGGTCTACGACTGGGAGAAGAAGGCCCAGACCAAGATAGCTGATGGACAAACACTTAGGGATGTTCAGCCAGATTTCATTAGTACTGCGGTGTGGGAGCAGATGTGCGATATCTGGGAGGGTGAGACATTTAAGAAGATGTCGGCACAGCATACAGCTGTCCAACAGTAGAGTCGTCTCCCACACTGCACTGGGAGTCAGTCGTGCGACCTCTACAGGGAGAGACTCGAGGCGAGTCTAAAGCACCAACCTTCCCGCCTCGAGTTTTGGTGGCACACTCACCAGAAGAAAGGTGACGGTGGTTATATCTCACCTGGGGTAGAGCGCATTGCGGTAAGCAATTTAATTATTTCATTTAGTATTTATTTGATGGCTTTGAAATTCTTTTGTATTTTTCTGTGCAATACTTGTTTTTCACATATTTCTGTGTTTTTTCAGACATGGTTCGAGGACCTTTACGTGGTCCGGGCAGCGACCCGGAGGTGACACTCCGATTAGGCTAATCTTTGAAAGCGTGAGGACGAGGAGATGGAGGAATGGCTGCAGGCTATAGGGGGGCCGAAGAAAGGTAGAGTTGTGGGCATTCCCCGTGTCCCAGCCTACACTATAGTCCCTGCTGCGAGATCTCGACGTCGCCCACCCACCGGAGGTAGTGGTGCGAGTGTATCAGGTGTCGGCCCTTCATTATCTAACGACTTCTTCAGGTGGATCATAGAGGGGTGCATTGCGAGCAGTGTCGTGCAGTCAGGCGTACCATCACGCGAGCGGATCGACCAGCTTGCTCAAGAGGTTGTCCACAACTCCATAGATCCTACAGCTGCCCCTGATGACCTCATGGGTGTAGTCCGGGAGGAGGCCATCTGTGTATGTGCAGTTGTCTTGGCCAACATCTTTCCTCCACATATTCGACAGGTAAAACTTATTATTGATGTATTTCCTTATTTGTAATTATATTGCTTATATAAAATGTCAAATAACTAGATAACACGCAAACACAAGCAATATCACTGCATAGGCAATAGATACGCGTTCCAACTGATGGGACTCGATTTCGATATATGGAGTCTGAGTTTGAGTCTTGTCCGCCTAACTTGAGAAAACTTTGAAAAATAGTCGAAAAAGAGACCAAAACCCACCCCGGTCATCCAAATGACACGCAAACATAGGCAATAGCACCGCATAGGCAATAGACATGCATTATAACTAACGGGACTCGATTCCAATATACGGAGTCCAAGTTCGAGTCACGTCCGCCTAACTTGAGAAAACTTAGAAAAATAGTCTAAAAAGAGACCAAAACCCACCCCAATCATCTAGTTGACATGTAAACATAGGCAATAACATCGCATAGGCAATAGACACGCGTTACAACTGACGGGACTCAATTCCGATATACGGAGCCCGAGTTCGAGTCTCGTCCTCCTAACTTGAGAAAACTTAGAAAAATAGTCAAAAAAGAGACCAAAACTCGCCCTGGTCATCCAAATGACACGTAAACATAGGCAATAGCACCGCATAGGCAATAGACACGTGTTACAACTGACGGGACTCAATTTCTATATACGGAGCCCGAGTTCGAGTCCCGTCCGCCTAACTTAAGAAAACATAGAAAAATAGTTAAAAAAGAGACCAAAACCCACCCCGGTCGTCTTGTTGACACGCAAACATAGGCAATAACACCGCATAGGAAATAGACACGCGTTACAACTAACGGGACTCGATTCTGATATACGGATCCCGAGTTCGAGTCCCGTCCACCTGACTTGAGAAAACTTAAAAAAATAGTCAAAAAAGAGACCAAAACCCACCCCGATCGTCTAGTTTACACGCAAACACAAGCAATAGCACCGCATAGGCAATAAACACGCGTTATAACTGACGGGACTCAATTTCGATATACGGAGCCCGAGTTCGAGTCCCGTCCGCCTAACTTGAAGAACACAAACTAAAATAATGTAAATATGTTTTCATTTTGACTTTGTTATTAATATTTTAATTTTGTAGGGTCTTGTTGACGATACTCGTGGAGGTGGAGGTGGAGGAACTGGTGATGACAGCTAAGGCGATGACGAAGCGACCTCCTAGTAATGCGAGGTGATGATGGCGAAATGGAGATGACATGGAGACAGGCGACGGGTTGTAGTTAGTTTAGTTTATGTTATATTCTGAGTTTCATGTATATACTTGTACAATTTTTGAGTTGTATAGACGACCATTATATTTTTGATCTATATATTTGATTTGGATTACTATTTCAATGGTGAATTGTATGATATTTGCTTGTTATTTGATGGTTGTTATTAGTTTATAACAGGTGTACGTTTATATTTGTAAATGAACATGGAAATTTTGAAATTATAAAAAAAATCAAAATATATATAGTCATTGCCGACGGGGGTAATGGCGACGGCAATGCCGTCGCCAATGACATATAGCGACAGTCATGAGTTAAAGGCATTGCCGACCAATTCATAAAAAAATCATTAAGATAACCATGCCGTCGGGTCGAATGAGGTTTTCCCAAAAACTTTATGGAGTCTTTTACTCGACGGACTGTCAATGTCATAGATAGCCATCGGCATTGACATTAAGGTCGTCCCTAATGACAATGATGCCGATGGTCATGCGACGGAACCAAAGCGACGACCATTTGGAGTATGACAGAGATGCAGACGGCATCGTAAATGCATGATGACCTCAATGCCGACGGCACTATAGTCATAGGCGACAACAGTGGCCGTCAGCAATGACTTTTTTTTTTGTAGTGAAACCTGTTTACCCAAACAAGACCTTAATTAGTAAAACCTGATTTTAAAATAATATGGTTTTGCCAAACAAGCCTTAGGGCTTTTAAAATTCTAATTTTTGTAACTTATATATTAAATTGATAATTAGTATATGTAATTATATTGTGAGTTACATATTTCATAATTATATGTGCTATATGTATATTGTATATACACTAAATTACGTTAGTTTTCTAAACCTAAGTCTAAACTAAGAACAAAGAGAAGAAGAAGAAGAAGAAGAAGAAGAAGAAGAAGAAGGCAAACCTTGAGAAAACAAAAGAAAAGCTTTCATCATCTCCATCTTTTCTCCTAATTCAACCTAGAAAGGTATCAAACTAACCCTTATACTAAATTAAGATGTTTTGTATTTAGTTTTTATAAAATTAGGTTTTCATGATTATGAATTTATATGTATATATGGTTTTCATATGTTTTCATATGTGATTGTATGCCATGAAAGGATTTTCACAATACAATTATTGTAAAAACAAGTTTTAAAATCATGTTCTTCTATGTTTTCATAGTTTTAGAGTTTTATGTAAAAATCTTTTGGTGAAACTTCATAATTTTGATATGTGAATGGGATGTGTGTGTGTGTGTGTGTGTGTGTGTATATATATATATATATATATATATATATATATATATATATATATATATATATATACTCTTACATGATATTTTTATAGTTGTTCAAAAGTTTCAATTCGCAAAGATATGATGAACATGATGAAATCATGTTCATAGTGTTTGATTATGAAGTTATGTTGAAAATTGTTCTTAAATCTTTGATGTGAGCATGAGTTATATGTAAAATTGGTGATGGATTATGTTAATACGATAAGAAACGAAAAGAATACAACTTGAATGAATATATTTGGTTGTAAAACGAATTCACAGTGAAGAATTTCGCTATGAATGTCAAAAGAATAAGAAATAATAGAAATAGTGAAATTAAAGATTTTAATTTGGATGTTTATGTTGTTCATGTGGTTAGAAACATTAGTTTATGTTTCTGTAAACATATTACACCTTGGGTAGGTTGGTATGGTTGTTAGAAAAGAGTTTGTAGGCCTAATTTGGCTTTCTATAGTGTTCGTGATCATAATTCCCGAACTAGCAGAAGGGACCCCCGCCCCGGTGGGCTACCCTAGTGTAAAAATCCCCGCCCTGACGGGGGGGTGGTATGTTTTGCCAAATTATGAAGAAAAAAAAACTAACCATACATGTTTTACTAAAATGAGCATAAAGTTTTCATACAAACTCCGATAGAGGTGATTCAAGATGATCCGGAACGAGGATGAGTAGACCTAGAACTTTTGTTCTTTAAGTTTGTCAATTTGAGGTCGGGAACAAAGGTCAAAATGGACATTTGTGGGACTAATTTGTATTAGGAGGCAATCAGAGGGCGTCTAGCATGCACGTATGCAAGTGTAGTGCTCCTGACTATAAAAGATGGTGTCCTAAGTTATAAAACATGAATGTTAGTAAATATAATGATGATTAAAATTAATAAATGATGTATTAGATAAGTTATGTAAGCACACTAAGCATACACAAGAGAGACGATTCGGGCGTGTAACGAATGAACGTCGAAATGTTGTGACAAGTGTTTATGAACATTATAAGATATGGAATGGGTTTAATATAAAACCCATAAGTATTCCTAGCAAGACTTAAACACTTGAATGAATTTTGAATATTACATAAGTCGAAAAGTTAACACAATCTAATTGAACATTGTGTGCTAATTAACAAGAAGGATTATGAGATGTGGAGTAGAGTTTACATTACAATTACTATATGTTGTTATGTGACTAATATTTGATGTGTATGATTATATAATTGTGTAGGGCACGTGAAGTACAGATAGTTGTAAGCTATTAATCTGTTATTGGTAAACAACGATTAAGGCAAGTCTTTCAGATTCTATTTGCTGTGTGAACTTGATGATTAACTGTTTTAAATTTTTGTTGCAAAGAGCATGATGTGTTATATATATGTTGAAAGTATGGAATGTTAAAGTCAATTTATGACTACACTGATTGAGTAAAGCATACTGATTGAGTAATGAACTCAATCTTTATACTTGTTATATGAACTATAGCATGTATGTTATGTTAGTCCAATGTTTATGAGCTATATGTTGAGCATGTTATTATGTGCTACGTGATGCAAGAAAACTGTTAGATTTTGCTGGGCTGTCGAGCTCAATCTTGCAAATAATAATTTTTACAGGTTAAAGATTTAAGGTAAAGTTATGTGCTACTTGAAAGATATGAATCAGATGTGATACTTGAAGATTTATATACTTTGGCTGATTTATTATTATCTGAACCATGTTTAAGGTTTCGAATAATGTATTAATGTTGAATTGTAATATCGTTTTGCGATGTAAACTCTTGTAGTATTAAAATGATTCTAAGATATTTAGATGTAAAGGTTGAAAGTTCTAGGAACGAGAATTGTTTGTAATAGAAAATTTTAATTACAATACAAAATTTTAATTATTCTGCAAATTTCAATGGTTGTATTATCGTTTAATGATGTAAAATTAGAGGTTGAATGTATTGTTAACGACCGAAGTCGAGAATTAAATTGTATGAATTTTTGGGGACTTTACAAAAAATAATATCCCTTACGAATACGAAAAAGAATATCCCTTACCTTAGTATGAGACTAAATTCGACTGGTATAGCGGAGATATTCTTGAGGAAAACATGCACTATTTTCTACACTCAAAGTATCCTTATACACAAAAGAGTACGCACAATATTATAGAAGAAGAATTCTCTGATTCTGGTGTGATTTTCATTTCTTAACTAAGCATCCTATTTATAGGAGAATGGCATGGAACTATTTAAGAAAATAATCACGGATGAACAAAAACTTTCTTCACGGACGAATTCGATGAATATTTTGATTTTTACTATTCATCACTGTGCAATAAAATATTCTAATAAAACAAAACTTTATATATAATATAATATATTCTAATTATAATCTAATAAAACAAATAACTTTATATATATTATAAAAAGTATTTTGTTTTATATAAAAAGTTTTCTATTTTATTACTATTATAATAATAATAAAATAAAACTGAAACAACTTTCTACCGACGATTTTGAAAAATGAGTAAGTGGGAATCTATGTAATAAGCCAAACTTACAAAAATACTTCATGACAAAACCCTCTATTTATATAAAAAAATTGAATAAATTTTTACCATAAATCACTTATCTTCAATAAACACATTTTAATCTTTCAACAATTATTCATCATTAATATTATAACTCACAATATTGATAACCAGATCATTCCCAAGAAAGAGAGGGCTTTCCGATAAGGATTTCTCCTTATTGGCGCACAATTAAATAACATAACCCCTTTCCTTGACAGAACTTTCTAGACATTGTCAATAATGCAAATAATAATGTGAATAACTACGTCGTCTCAATTATTGACTTAATAATATAAAATATTATGCAGATGATATTGCGATAATAAGTAAATCAATAATATGAAATACTATGATGCAACTACTGTGGCAATTATTAAATGAACTGAGTGACTTCTTACGTAAGTATCAATAATTAGAGATCTTTATGCAATACCGTGCTGCTTTCTAAACCAATGCGCATATTCTTGTACTTTTATCACCGGGTATTTCAATAGTTTAACGGTAAAATTCTTGCCATTATTTTTATAAAAAGGTTATTTTTGTCGTTTTTTATATCCGACAGTCGTTCCGTTGTGGGGTCCACCAAAGATTGTGTCGTCGTATGAATATTTCCCGACAAAAAGAATATTCCTCGATCAAGTAAATATTTTATGACAACTTGCTTACTTTGCAAAATTTGCACATATCACCCATAACTATAGCATTATATCAAATTAACACCCTATTACTCAAAATAACATTTAGAAAAAACTTAAATCTTTATTCATAAAAAGTTAGGGTCTTATAACAACCACTCTTTATGAAATTTCGTCCTCGAAATTGGTGTACATACCTGGTATGTCGAAGAGGTGAGAATACCTTATTTTCATTTCAGATTCAAACTCCCAGGTCATTTCCTCAATATCGTGGTCTCTCCACAAAACTTTGACTTGAGGTATAATCTTTGAGCGTAGAATATATTCCTTTTTTATCGAAGATCTTGACAGGTATCTCCTCATACGTTAAATCTTCTGTTATCCCATCTAGTTCTAATTTATTAATGTGGTTTGGATCTTCCACATATTTACGTAACATAAATATGTGAAATACGTTATGAACACGAGACATACTTGGCGGTAAGATGAGTCTATAGGCCACAATTCCTACTTAGTCGAGAATTTCAAATGAACCAATGAATCGAGGGTTGAGCTTTCCTCTCTTTCCAAATCTCGTAACTCCTTTCCATGGAGCAACACATAACAATATATGATCTCCAACATTGAATTCCACGTCCCTTTGATGAAGATCAACATAACTCTTTTGTCGCTATTGTGAGGTTTGTATACATTGCCGGATTATTTGAATCTTTTTCGTAGTCATACGTACCAATTCTGGTCCCAACAGCATTGCTTCACCCACCTCTTCCCAGCATACTGGACAACGACACTTTCGTCCAAACAACGCCTCGAATGGAGCCATGCTTATACTTGCTTGATAATTGTTATTGTAGGAGAATTCCACTAATGACAAGTACTTATCCCAACTTCCTTTGAAGTCTAGTACGCAGAGTCTCAATAGATCATCAAGAGTTTGAATAGTCCTCTCCGACTGCTCATCCGTCTAAGGATGATATGCAGAAATGAATTGTAAATCTATACCCATAGCTTTCTGCAAACTGACCCAAAATTGTGAAGTGAATCTAGGGTCTCGATCAGAAACTATGGGTACTGGCATACCATGCAGTCTTACAATCTCATTTATGTATATACGAGCAAGACGTTCAAGTGAATATGTTTCTCGTATAGGTAAGGAATGAGAAAACTTGGTTAATCTATCGACAATGACCCAAATTGCATTTATGCCTTGAGAAACCTTGGGAAGACCAGTAACGAAATCCATGTTAATGTACTCCCACTTCTATTCTAGAATTTCAAGTGGTTGCAATGGACCTTTAAGCACTTGATGCTCTGCCTTGACACTTTGACAAGTTAAACACCTTGAGATAAACTCTTTGATCTCTCTCTTCATATTGCTCCACCAAAATGTATATCAAAGATCATGATACATTTTGGTACTTCGGGATGGATTGCACATGGTGTGTTGTGTGCCTCCATCATGATTTTATACTTCAAATCAGAGTTATTAGGAACACAAAGTCTGGAGTTGACTCGAAGTATTCCTTCTTTGTCGATTCTTGCTTATGGAATAGAACCTTTTTGCACCTTTTTCTTCATATTCATCAGCTCTGTGTTTGTAACTTAAGCAGATTTAACTTTATAGATTAATTCGGTTCTACTCGTATATTTGATATCATCATATGGGTCCCTAAAGTCTTTAAATCTATCTTAATCCTTTTTAAGTCATACAAAATGGGCCTTTGTATTGATAGTATCGCACTCGTACCCGCATATGATCTTCTACTTAACGTGTCAGCTACGACGGTCACTTTTCCAGGATGATATTGAATGGTATGGTCATAATCTTTCAACAACTTAAGCTAACGTCGTTATCGCATGTTGATTTCATTTTGGGTGAAGAAATATTTGAGGCTTTTATGATCTGTATAGATCTCCACTTTCTCCCCATACAGGTAAGTTCTCTAAATCTTTAGCGCGAATACGACTGTTGCCAACTCTAGATCATGAATAAGATAATTCCTCTCATATTCTTTGAGTTGTCAAGAGGCATAGGCTATGACTTTCCCATGCCGTATGAGAACACGTCCTAAACCTCTTCCTGAACCATCGCTGTAGATGATAAATCCCTCCAAACCTGATGGTATTTTCAGAACAGATGCTGAAATGAGTCGGTCTCCTCTTGAGTTCTTGGAAACTCTTCTCACATTCATCGTTCCGTCCAAATTTTTTATCTTTTTGAGTCAGCTAAGTTAATGGAGTGGGTATTCAAACAAATCCTTCCACGAATCTCTGATAATAACTAGCTAAGCCCAGAAAGCTACGTACTTCGGTTACTGACTTAGGTAGCTCCCTACTTTGTATTGCTTCAATCTTTGTTGGGTCAACTGATTTTCTATGTTTCGATATCACGTGCCCAAAGAATGTTACTTCCTCAAGCCAGAACTCACATTTCTTTAACTTGGCATATAGCTTATTTTCAGAAAGCTTTTGGAGTATCAGCCTCAAGTGTTGCTCATGATCTTCACGACTTTTGGAGTATATGAGGATGTCATCAATAAAGACAACCACAAAATGATCCAAATATTCCTTGAATACTCAGTTCATCATATCCATAAAGGCAGCAGAAGTATTAGTCAATCCAAAAGATATGACAAGGAATTCATAATGCATGTACCGAGTTTTGAAAGCAGTCTTTGGAATGTCATCAGTTTTAATCTTTAACTGATGATATCCGAAACAAAGATCGATCTTTGAAAAGAATTGAGCACCTTGCCACTGGTAAAACATATCATCAATGCGAGGTAACGGGTACCTATTTTTGATGGTGACATTATTTAACTACCGATAGTCAATGCAAAGTCGCATACTCCTATCTTTCTTCTTTACAAATAAAACAAGAGCACCCCAAGGAGATGTACTAGGACGAATGAAACCGATGTCTAACAATTCCTGCAGTTCATTTTTTAACTCCTGAAGTTCAATAGGAGCCATTCGATATGGGCTTTTGGAAAGGGGTTTTAGAAATAGTTTTTGTACTAAGTTCAAGATCAATACAAAATTTGATTTCACGCTCTAGGGATAGGCTAGGAAGTTCTTCGAGAAATACATCAAGAAATTTATTAACAACAAAAATATCATTCAAATCTGACGTATTTTTGTTTAAATCAGTAACATGGGCTAAGAAATCTTGACATCCATTTTTCAACTGTAACGACCCCAAAATTCATACAATTTAATTCTCGACTTCGGTCGTTAATAATACATTCAACCTCTAATTGTTACATCATTAAACGATAATACAACCATGGAAATTTGCGAAATAATTAAAATTTTCTATTACAATTAAAATTTTCTATTACAAACTATTCTCATTCCCAAAACTTCCAACCTTTATATCTAAATATCTCAGAATCATTGTAATACTACAAGAGTTTACATCACAAAAAGATATTACAATTCAACATTAATACATTATTTGGAACCTTAAACATGGTTCAAATAATAATAACTCAGCCAAAGTATATAAATCTTCAAGTATCACATCTGATTCATATCTTTCAAGTAGCACATAACCTTACCTTAAATCTTTAACCTGCAAAAGTTATTATTTGCAAGGTTGAGCTTGACAGCCCAATAAAATCTAACAGTTTTCATGCATCATATAGCACATAATAACATGCTCAACATATATCTCATAAACATTGGACTAACATAACATACATGTTGCATTTCATATAACAAGTATAAAAATTGAGTTCCTTACTCAATCAGCATTCATTATTCAATCAACGTAGTCATAAATTGACTTTAACGTTTCATAATTTCAATATATATAGAACACATCATTCTCTTTGCAACAAATATTTAAAACAGTTCATTATCAAGATCACATAACAAATAGGAACTGAAAGACTTGCCTTGATGGTTGTTTACCAATAACAGTTTAACAGCTTATAATTATCTGCACTTCACGTGCCCTACATAATTATATAATCATACACATCAACTATTAGTTACATAACAACACATAGTAATTGAAATGTAAACTCTACTCCACATCTCATAATCTTTCCTATTAATTAGCACACAATGTTCAATTAGATTGTGTTAACTTTTTGACTTATGTAATATTCTAAATCCATTCAAGTGTTTAAATCTTTCTAGGAATAATTATTGGTTTTATATTAAACCCATTTCATATTTTATAATATTCATTTTATTTGACTTAAAACACTTTTTACGTTCATTAACACTTATCACGGCGTTTCGACGTTTATTCATCGCACGCCCGATTTGTCTTTCTTATGTATGCTTACTATTCTTCTACAACTTATATAATATATTATTTATTAATTTTAAGCATCATTATGTTTACTAACATTCATGTTTTATAACTTAGAACAACATCTTTTATCGTCAGAAGCATTACACATGCATACGTGCATGCCCGACGCCCTCCGATTGCCCCTTAAAACATAACAGTCCTATAGATGACCATTTTGACCACTGTTCCTGATATCAAATTGAAAATGTTAAAGAACAAAAGTTGTAGGTATACTCGTCCTCGTTTCGGATCATCTTGAATCACCTCAATCGGAGTTCGTATAAAACGTTATGCTCATTTTAGAAAAACATGTCCGGTCAAATTTTTTTTCTTCATAATTTGGCAAATCAGACCACACCCCCGCCGGGGCGGGTGTTTTACACTAGGGTAGCCCGTCGGGGCGGGGGTCCCTTCTGCTAGTTCGTGAATTATGATCCCGAACACTACAGAAAGCCAAATTTGGTGTACAAACTCTTTTCTAACAATCATACCAATCTACCCAATGTGTAATATGTTTACAGAAACATAAACTAATGTTTCTAACACGTTTCTAACCACATAAACAACATAAACATCCAAATTAAAATCTTTAATTTCACTATTTCTATTATTTCATCTTCTTTTGACATTCATAGCGAAATTCTTCACTGTGAATCCGTTTTACAACCAAATATATTCATTCAACTTGCGATCCTTTCGTTTCTTATCGTATTAACACAATTCATCACCAATTTTACATATAACTCATGCTCACAACAAAGATTTAAGAACAATTTTCAACATAACTTCATATCAAACACTATAAACATGATTTCATCATGTTCACCATATCTTTGTGAATTGAAACTTTTGAACAACTATAAAAATCTCATGTAAGAGTATACATGAAAACATATGAACACCATATATGCATATAAATTCACAATCATAAAAACCTAATTTTACAAAGACTAAAAATCAAACATCTTACTTTAGTATAAGGGTTAGTTTGATACCTTTCTAAGTTGAATTAGGAGAAAAGATGGAGATAATGGAAACTTTTCTTTTGTTTTCTTAAGGTTTCCCTTCTTCTTCTTCTTCTTCTTCCTCTTCTCCGCATTCTCTCTTCTTCTCTTTGTTCTTCCTTTCTCTTTTACTAATAAGTAATATAAACTGATATATGATAATATAATATACGTATACTTATAATACCTATTAATATACAACATAAATACATATATAACTGATGTCAATTATATTATTTAAAAATCAAAAGTCATAAGGCTTGTTTAGCTAAACCACTTTAAAAATTAATAACTTACAACCCTTATGCCTTGTTTGGTAAAACCACTTAAAAAAATGACTTAATCATTCCTAAAGCCTTGTTTGGCAAAACAAGATTAAAACAAGAATTTTAAAAGCTCTAAGGCTTTGTTTGGTAAAACCAAATTTTAAACTCTTTTAATTTATGTTAATAACTCATTTATCATATAGTTTTATTGTCACAATTTATTTAACAAATTTTCACTCCTCTAATTTAATTATTTAATTAAATTAGAATATCACCATTATACTCGCGTAATAAAATACGTATAAATCTCATCTATTTTATCACACTTAAATAAATTATCCCATAACAATTTTTATCAAATATTTATTTAATACCATAAATATTCATTTTATTCCATAAAGTTTCCAACTAAAATATTTAATGCACTTAATAAATATTTTACTCGCATTATACTAACATTTATATTTTCATGCAATATATTAGCTTCTCACTTTATTAAATCAATTATACTTGTACTAATTCACTATTTTAATTAAGTGAATTATTCACACTATTTATGAAACTTAACTCATAATAATTTCCATTGCCCACAAGGCATAACAATTAAAATTGTAACGATCGAGAAATTTGTAATTTAATTTAAATATTTATTGAATTAAATAAAAATTAAAATAATTTATTTATTGAGGAAAATAAATAATTGATGAATTGTGGTGAATTAATTTAGTAACCAAATTGATTAATATAAATTAAATTGAATAATGTTAATTTTATTTTGAAGGATTTAATTTAAGGAAATAATTAAATTAAATCAATTGCTTAATATTTAAGAAAATAATTAAAGTAAATAAATTGTTTAATATTAAAGGAAATAAATAAATTAAATAAGGTGATGTTTCTAATTTATTAATTAAATTTGATATATAATTATTTATTTATTATAAGTAAAATTATAATAAAATTATAATTATTATAATTATAATTGTAAGCTATTTAGATGGGTTACATGTGTGACAAATAAAAATATATAATAAAATATTATAAAAATAATCTACTATGGAAATTCTGTGTAACCAAACAAAGCCTTGTGGCTTTTGGATAATATATCTGCCAAAGACGCTTGGCTTAATAAACTGATAATCACGACTATCAGTGTTTAAGCGCTAAGTGGGTTATTTCACGTATTATCTTTCTAAGGCTTTCTAGATAACAAAGAGAGAGATAGAGCTTAAGAGTGAATTGCAGAGAATTGAGAGGGGAACAAGAAGGAGAAGGATTGAGAGGGATTTGCTATCAACTTTGCTATCGTACAATCAAGGGATTTAGGTATAATTTACCCCAAATTCTATTATTTAGCTTTTGTATTTTTTTTAGTTCTCTGTAAATGATTTTGTTGATTTGTTGTTTGAAACGTTGATTATATTATGTGGATTATATTTTAGAGTCTGTAATCATCATATATGAGTGTTGCTTGAGTATCAAGTTCGTGAGAAATTGGTTTGTAGGAAGAAAATTAAAATAACAGTGTTTATACATGAAAATTGGCTTTAGAAAGTATAAAATTCCATGCTCTATATGTGTTATATTCTATAATTTGATATTGGATTATGTTAATATGTTAAGAAATGAAAGTAGCGTAGTTTAAATTATGTTAATCGGTTAAGTAACGAAGTCGTGGCGATCGAATTCGTCAAAAGTGTAAAAAAATGGTGAAAGTGGGAAAACTATGGTTTTGATTCTTCAAATTGTGTATATGTAATTTTTTTGTATATATAATGTGTATAACATGCTTAACTATGATATTACAGAGTTTTAGATGTTGAAGGTTGGTGAAATTCTGTGGAATTGAGATTTTTGGTCTATAGCAGTCTAATTTCGTGTTCTGTAAAAACTAGAACTGGTGCGTAGCGTGGGCGCTCAGCCTCTTGGCGCGGCCGCACAGCAGTCACGTGGGCGTGCAGCCTCTTGGCGCGGGCGCACAATAACCTAAGGTAATACTGGCGTGGCCGCGTTAGTAGTCAGTCATAGACAGTGAAGTCTACTACTTTTGCAGACTTTGGACATTCATTATAACTTAGCTTAATGATTGTGTTAATGTGTCAAATGTGTAATAACAAGGTTAAAATAGAAACGTATCATGTGGTTAGGTACCCTAAAATATAAAGTTAGTAAGTTGTGAAAATGATATGTATGATTTACGAAACTTATTGATCAATGAATAAGTGTTATGAAATGTATACTTGTGATTCTGAAATATGTATGGTAAGGTAAGATTTGCACTAAATTAACAAGTTTAACTAGAAGTGGGTGTTATTTGTAAGTGGATGTTAACATGTCTAATAGATATTTTGATTCCACTAAAATGTGTAGGTGAACGTGAGTTTTTAATATTATAGCTTACGCTTAAGGCAAGTTTTCTAACTCTACCTTGTTATCATTGAGCAAGATTCATAGCTATGTTATCTTTAAGTCAAGCAATCTATCTATTCCTAAATTTTACATTGAAGTTAAGCAAGCCTATTGATTCTATCTCGTGTATGATTGTACAAGCTCTTGTAACATAATTCGTTACCTTGAGCGAGTTTTACTTTTCTACATCTTGATATTATTATTCAAAGCATATGTTGTTCTAATACATCGATTCAAATGATATTGTTATAACTCTTTTGGATATAGCACTTTGCATGTATATCATGGTTATTCAATTATACATTGTTGTTATTCGGTCCTTAAATTTGATAACCTTGTTCAAAGCTTTATTGTTGTATTAAACCTTCAAGTAGTAAGAAAACCTTTATTGATTGAATTAATCTATACTTGAATAGTGTTCTAAAATTCTAGAAACACTAATAAGTTTGTTCCGAGCTAAACTTTCTTTAGAGCGAAAATTCTAAATTCAAACTGAGACGAACAACCCTAACATAGGGGATTTTGTACGTGTAACGTTTAAATGTTTGTGCACAATATATGGTACAAAGGGTTGATCCCCCTAAGTACGTTAAGAAGGGTCTGTATAGTCTAATGACTGTTAAGGTTGATGTAACAACCCAATATTTTCTATACAAATAAATCAAAATTTTGGGTATAAATAAATATGAGGAATATGTGCCAAGACAATGTGTATATGTATATATTTATATGTGATAAATAAAATATATTTATTACATGAAGAATTGCAAATGATTTTATTTTAGAATTATTGATCCTTATAAACTATATGCTTATAATAATTAATTCTACAATGAAATGTTTTATTAATTATTTTCCATGAAAATATGAGTATTATATTATTTAAATAATATATAAAATGATTTTAGAATAATTATAATAATTATTTTATTATATGAATTTTAGTACAGATTATTAAGTTAATTATTTTAACTTAATGAATAATGTTAAGTATGGCAGATAAATCATATATGGAATCCAAACCCTAATTTTAGATTTTGATCAAGACATGAGAATAATAATATAATATAAATTATATTTTGATTTTTTAGTGCTATAAATATATACTGTATCTATGTGGACTGATAATGATTGGTCAATTATGTATATGGACTGACAATGATTGGTCAATTATGGTGCAGTATTTGAAAACCCTAGTTGTACTGTGGGAAACCCTAAATTGAAACTCAATTGTGAGTTTAAAACTATTATATATCTGTGTTATATGATTTTATGGTTAATTAGGTCAACCCTAATTAACATTTAGATATATTAATTTCTGGAAACCCTAATGTTTGAATTATAAACCCTAATTGTGATTTGGTAACCCTAATTACCAAAATTATAAACCCTAATTGCTAATGTAGAATGTTTAATGCTAATTAGTGGACTATAAACCCTAATGTTCATGCATAATGTGATTAGAAACCCTAATTACAATTTGTTAACCCTAATTTAGTAATTAGAAATCCTAATTATTAATTATAAGCCCTAATGGATAAATTCGGCACCTTAATTGCTAAATTTGAACGCTTAATAATAATTAGTAAAGTTAAATCCTAATGTGCAAAGACCTAAGTGGTCTAGATCTATTGATTCTGTGGATGTTTTGGTAATGTTTTGTAATGGATCTGTAGTCTCACATGTTGTCTACAATATGCAACTTTTAGATCACAAAAACAACACTTGTAAAATATTTAGTGGAAGCTCAAAAGTGCTTGCTTAAATCTTCTTCTTCATTTTGGGCAACCTGAAATGAAAACGACCTTCTACCAAATGACTTTTTGCAAGATTATATCTACTTATTGTGATGTTGTTTGGTCCTATTTTGTTGTTGAATCTTGTAGTCTTACACTAGCACTACAAGATCTGACTAACAACATGCCCAGACACATCATGACCGGATCAGAAATCTTGTTCAAACATGGTCTCTTGATCACTAACTTGATTTTCTGGGTTTGAATGATGAACATGAAGAACACCTATAACGACGGTTCTATCGCTAAAGGTGGTCTTTAGCGACAGATTATTTATAAAAATTATGTTTTTATTAAATAATTATAGAAAATTAGTTTTTAATTATTAAAAATACTAAAAAATTATTAAAAATTATTTTAAATTCTGAAAAATAGTTTTTAATTATTTTAAGTATATTTCATAAATATTTAATATTTTGAAATATTAAAGGCATTTAATTTATTTAATTATTATATTAAATAAATTATTTAAAAATGATTTTAATATTTGAAAAGTCATTTAAAATTATATTATGGTATAAGAAAATATTTTAAGTTATTTTAATGACTTTTAATATTTTGTGATGAAATTAATTAATAAATTAATATTAATGATAATTAAGATATTTAATAAATGAATTAATGAAATAAATTAAAATAATTTATTTATATTAAAAATCATTTTAAATAATAATAAGGTATTTAAAATTACTTTAAGTTATAAATATAACTTTTAATATTTAAAGGTACACTTCATTAATTAATTATTATTAATGATATTAAGGTTATTTAATAATTATATTAAATAAATTAGTTTAAAATGATTTTAATATTATAAAAGTTATTTTAAATGAAAATAAAGTGTTTAAAAGATATTTTAAGTTATAAAATATAACTTTTAATATTTAAAGGATAATTTCATTAATAATTTAATATTAATGATATTAATTTAATATTAATGATATTAAATTTATTTAATAATTATATTAAATAAATAGTTTAAAATGGTTTTATTAATTTAAAATCATTTAAAAAGGATATAAATGAATTAAAAATGTTTTAAGTTATACTTAATAACTTTTAATATTTTGGGTAAATAATACGTTAATATTTTAATATTAATGGTAATTATTTAAAAATAATTTAAAATGTTTTAAAAATCATTTAAGGGTAATATTAATACTTTAAAAATATTCTGAGTTATTATAAATAACTTTAATATTTTGGCAATGATTTCATTAATACTTTAATATTAATTAAATATTAATGATAATAGAATTATGTAATATTTAAATAATTTGATAATGATTCCGGTGTTTGAAAATTCATGATAAATTATAATAAATGTTTAAAGATTATTTTTAAGTCATATGACTGATACTAACGGATATTGAACTACAGAATAGAGTCTTAGACTCGATAATTACCCGATAAGGCTGTCGGTACACCGACATGTTTTAGAAATTGATCTGGACTTAGATAGGTTGATTTGATAAGTGTTTATTTGTGATTTAATGGTTGTTGAATATATGTGATAATGTGATTAGGTTATGTGCTGACTGCGAAATGCAGTACTATGTGTTATGGTATATTATTCTAATCAAACGAATGATCTCATTAATGATAGGTCGTGACATAAAAGATAAAACTAAGTTGTATTTTTGTAAGCAGCAGATCAGAAAAGTATCTTACCTTTGCATTTTCTTTATGCAATGGACATGAGTAAGAATGTTTCAGAATTATATTATTATTGTACAGATTATTAACCCTATACTATATACGCTCATTGATTATCAACATGTTAGTATATGGTAATTCAGATATATATTTTATTCGTTAATTTCGATAAATGGTTATACAAGTGTCCCCACTTGGATAATCATTTTATTTAATCACATGTTGATATACCTTTGTTAATTACCCGTATATATATATATATATATATATATATATATATATATATATATATATATATGTTGCATTATAGATTATTGTTGAACAATATAAAACCTTACTATTATCCAACCGAATTGCTTTGGTTTGGAACCCCGACAAGTACGAACATCTCTTACACGGGAAAACTTTTTATGCACCCAAGGTGGACAAAGTGAACAATAACATCGTTCTTGCAATGTAGTATTGATCAATACGAGGTACAATGGGCTAATCACCCCCGTGCCCGTAAGTTATAATGGTTTACAGATGAAGTTCTGTTAAACCTTTCTGAAAATGAAAACTATCGACGTTGGGATTTTTTGATGTCCCTTTTCGTTACATGTTCTTTGGTGTTCTCATGTTATTATGAGATTTGTTTGAAAAATCATGTGAAAAAGGTCTGACATATGTAATGTCGATGATTTAACTTTAAGAGTCGCCAGTTGGTGTATTTTAACTGGTTGCACCAACGCAACCGAAAAGGTTTGCACATTGACCCAGTGATGTGAGACTGCTAAACGGGTCTGTGAAACCGAGATTTATTAAGGGTTCGGGGGCTTGGTTATGCGGAGGGAAGGTGTTAGGCACCCCCCGACATCCGTGTTGCCACGATGACCGCCACTTCTCAAAGAAACTGTTATATGAATGTGTGTGTGTGTGTGGATCAATGTGCAATTATTTGGAAGTAGTGTTGTACCTCGTTCGCACCTACATACAAGGGTTTGAATTTATAGAAAAATTCAGTTTTAACCAGATATAGAAATGAGATTTTATAAAAAATGTTTTTCAAACCCTGTGCTCAATAGTAATTGAGGCCTTTGATACTTCCATTTTATTATCTAAATTTTCGGTTTGTTTGCTTTTATTTACGAGATGCGAGGCATCTGCGAGAAAATAATATACAGTAGTGCCGAACTCCTTATGGGCATGATTGCCATCCAAGGAAATTCAGACACTATAAATAATGTACAAGCTGCTTACAATTGGAAAATGTCCATCATGGGAACCGAATCTAGATTCAGTAGACTGAATCTGTGATCACATGATTCCTAGGCTCACATGATACTGCAATTTGTATGGAAAGCGATGGCAGATATATATATATATATATATATATATATATATATATATATATATGTGTGTGTGTGTGTGTGTGTGTGTGTGTGTGTGTGTGTGAGTGTGTGCATGATCAACCACCATGAAGCAACTCCATGGGGGATCAGAAATGTAAATAAAGCAGTAAATGCTCCGGATATGAAATCCAGGCTCATCGAATTTGTCCGACAACAGTTATATATATATTTATATATAAGCCAATAAACGCTCCAACCGAAGTCTAGGCTCAATCGAGGCATAACTCGATAATGTTAGTCCGTATAAAAATATATACATATATATATACATATATATATAAGTATATATATACGATGTAAATAAAACTACGGACGAAAAGTCCGGCATATATATATATATATATATATATATATATATATATATATATATATATATATATATATACATTTATATATAAACTATTGTCAGACTCTGTCTGATGAGCCTAGACTTTGGTCTGGAGCATTTAATTGCTTATATATATTTATATATAAGATAGAGTCTGACAACAGTTTATATATATATATATATATATATATATAATAATAATGTCGCAGAAAGTTCAGGCTTAATCGAGGCATAACTCGATAATGTTAGTCCGTATAAAATATATATATATATATATATAAGTATATATATATGACAAAAATGAAAACCACGGAATCAAGTCCTGGGCAAACACACTCTCACACGACTATCAACGTGTACAACAAAGGTGTGATAATATGAGAAGAAAGCTTTATAGAATGTGAGAAGGCTTACAATGTAACGCCAAAGTAGACTTTCTATGACTTTATTTGGATAACTACTCAACTCCCGCCGGACAAAAGATAGCTATATGTGAGCTAATAGAAAAGAAAACACTCAATATGGGTGTGTACAGAGCAAAATAGACAGGGCTTCCTCGCATTTTCTCTCTCTTCTCTCTTTCAAATGGCTGACCCCCAGCCTTGTATATATAGACGGATGGCCGCAAGTGTACCTATGGTAGCCGCAGTTACACCTGCGGCTGGTCGTGGTGGGTCCGGGCTTTGTGGGTCCCATCATCTAGAAGTACGTGCACTCACGCACTATAATGTACGATTGAACTTGCAGAACTTCAATCCGAGCTTCCGAACGAGGTATATGTGACCTTCTTTGGATAACTTGTGTGGAGAGTTACCCAAAGTACTGCCACGCGTAATAGTCACTCGGGATTGGATATCCTGGTTCTTGAGGACATAGTTATATGTATGTCTGTATGAAGTGTTGAGACGACGCACAGGTGTTGAAAGGGGCAAGATGACGTTTGACTCCTCACCGAGGTTATCGTTGGTTTGAGAAGAAAACAGACGTTGCTCAGGGTTACATCTAATATTGGACTGCTTGTTTGTGTGCCTCACTGTCATCTGTGGGTGTGCCTATCCGCCCGTTGTTAGCTCCGGGTCTGAGGTATGAGTGCCTCAGCAGGAAGGTTGAGATTAAAGTTGATCGCATGTTTTTGAAACAAGCATTTCCGGAGTTATCGTCGGAACTGTAACAACATTCCTTGGGGTTATCGCCAAGGATGAAACTCGGGGTTATCTCCGAGGTTAGAAATGATCCTTTCGGTGTGTGTTCCGAGGTTGAGGATGAGACTCTCGGTGTGTGTTTCGGGTTGAGACTGATGTTCCCGGTGTGTGTTCCGGGTTGTGAACCGATCCTCCGGTAGTATCCGAAATGGATGTGAGTTGTCTTCCAGTGTTATCTCCAAAAGATGATTCTGCCCACCTGTAATGTTAGTAATAGTTATGCAGAAAAATTTCGAGTATTTACAGATGCCCCTCTTTATCATATTCATGCAATGCAAGGCATGGATATGATAAAGAATCCTAGACACTTGAAATGCAAGTGAAATAAACATGATGCTTATGTGCAGCAACATGATGCAAATGTATGATCCATGATTGTCATGTAATCCTGCTGGGATGACAATCAGTGATGGTTTGGACATGCGATCCAAGTCTTCAAGGATGTTGATGTTGGGGCTATCACCAAAGTCGTGAATCCTAGACACTGGCTTATATTCCATAGAGGTACCTTTTGTATGTAAGAGATCTGTGGGGATAAAGCTTTGTCTACTTGAGGATATGTATAACATATTCCCTCGTCTTGTCGGAGTTACTGCCAACAGTCGGTTGTTGTCAGGGTTGCCGGACCTTCATTGATGTGTGTATCAATGGTTGCAATACGTTGCAACCCCCGTCGGGGATACGTGGATATCTGACAGATGTGCGTTGTGACCCCCGTCGGGGATACATATATGTTTGAAACTTCGGCGTTGTAACCCCCGCCAGGGATACATATTTAATTTGTAACTTCAGCATTGTAACCCCCGCCGCGGATGTGTGGATGCTCGAATTTCGTAGATTCTGCGTTTTAACCCCCGCCGAGGATACGTCACGGTTGCCTGACACTCATTGACGACATTGGACCTTTGTGGGGTATTACCGAGCATGATTTGTGAAAGCTGAGGCCACTGGTATCGTATACCTTACATGCAGGTGAATACCTATATGGAACATGTGGAGCCAAAGTTTGACACATGAACACCAGGATTCCGGGTTATTCCGCTCAATCGCGTAGCGCTTTTATTATTGATTTGGCCTTTTCATCTTGCGAGACCTCCTTTGCAACTCTAACTGGAGCGAACCGAAGGTGTGGGACCCATGTAGGAGTGCCGGAGGTGGACCTGCGGCCAACCGTGGCTTTGTAAAGCCCAAAGGTTGCTTTCATAAGTCATTTTTAATCTGCGTGACGAAGGAAATCTGAGAGTTTCTCATCAGACTTGTTGAGTTCGGGCAACTTTCTGCATAATCTGCTACCGTACAAGCGTTCTTCACTGTCCTAGTAATGTATGCATGTATTCTTTTCTAGTTTCTATACATTGGAAAATGACTTATCACATGAAATACATTTAGGCACATAGTAGTGAATATGCATGCTGATATGACTTGATAAAAATATTCAATATAGCAAATGTTAGTATTAAACCATGCTGAACATAATGATGTGAAAAAATTTAACTTTTGAAACAGTCAAATTGGCACC
This sequence comes from Panax quinquefolius, assembly GCA_020205615.1. NCBI lineage: Eukaryota > Viridiplantae > Streptophyta > Magnoliopsida > Apiales > Araliaceae > Panax > Panax quinquefolius. The sequence continues at coordinate 74,733,846 of CM035168.1, forward strand.
TTTTACTGTCATTTCTTATCCTATCTGAGGATAAATGAGTAAAGGTAGAAAAGTAAAATAATCCTAGTAATTAGACTACACTTACAGATTTTTTACTGCAATGTATTAAATGCATATAGGATGTATATGACTGTGTATAGGTGTGCTACTGAATGGCCACCTAGTCATGCCTATGTGCATGTGGATAGTCCCATTTACAAAGGGGCTATGGCAAAATTTTCCCAAAATGTAGGAATAATTAGTCATGCATTTTTAACTCTATTGTAGATGTATGTTAAAACAATGCATACATGCATGTTAAAAAGCTTAAGGTAAGAATTTACCACACCCTTTTTGAGGTGATTTGGAGACTTGTTGTCCAGATATTATGGATCCTGATCAGCCGAGTAGTTCCCACAAGACTACTTCAGGTGTTCGGAGGAGGGCTTCTGAAGAGCCTCAGTGCCGTTCTGTTAGACAGCCTCATTGTTTGGTGGAGGCGGTGATACGTCTTATCCGGGTTGAAGTGCCGGATGTCGAGGACGAGGAGGAGGATGTACAAGTCGAGGTTCTTGATCCTACTGTACGTGTTCCCCATAGGGAATTGCCAGGAATTCAAGTGGCGAACCCAGATCTTCTGGGTGACTTGAGTCGACACCCTTCAGTATACCTGCACGCAAACGAGGTATGAAGTTAGATCTTAATCGTCCTTGTTTCCTATTGATGAGGAGTAAAGGATTCTGATGTTGATCTGTATTTGATGTAGGTTCCCGGCTTCACACAACCTTGAGGGTACTAGTTTAGCATCCACTCTATGTATTAGGCCTTGCATGATGACTACAGAGCGATTGTACATGGCTGGGGATTTGGAGCATTCTTTTCTATCCTTCCACGTCGCTGTCCCTGGGGTTACCTCAGGGCATTATCTGAGCGGTGGTTTCCCCAGACTCAGTCACTCCATTTGCTGGACTGTGAGGTGATGATGACGCCGATGAATTAACTATTTATCACAGGTATGGAGTTTGGAGGGGATTTTACCCCTACTGCCATCAGATCCTTGTTGGGAGTTCTAGCGGAGGTGCTCAAGGGTAGGACTGTTCGTACAGGTCCTTTGAACGTAGATGCTATGAGCGAGCTGTTGAGTGAGTCCATACCCGATGATGTGAGAGTCAGGGACCGCATTATTCGGCGATTATTCCTGATGATCATTAGGGGCTGCTTTATAGCAGATAATTCCTCTACGTTGTCCTTTACTTGGATCAGAGCCACTCGCCACGTGGATCGTATAGGAGATTATGATTGGGTTTCCTACACCTTTGCCTACTTCCTCAGGGGAATGCGCATGCGATCACAGGGCTTAACCGAGGCGTGGTTAGGATTCTACCCATTTCTATTGGTGAGTGTTTCTCTTGTCTTTTCCCGTGTACAGGTTAAGAGTGTTGACTGACAGCAGATGTTTGCCTTTGTGTTGGCAGTTTTTGGCCTATGAGAGGCTTCTATGTTTGCGTCCTGTAAGTGTGTTAGGTTTAGACACCTATCCATGAGGACGGCGATGGCATCATTCCATACTAGTAGAGGTCCCTGTTGCTGAGGGTTTCACTCATTGTCGCTTACAGCTGGAGTTGTTGACAGCAGGTGTCATCACATGGGTTCCCTACTCTGGGGAACATTTGCGAGTTGATTTTGAGGATGGGTACCCGACTGGAGTTGAGTACATCATTTCCACCCGCAGGATTCCTCTCTTCACAGATGGAGGATGGGAGCTCTATTTAGGAGAGCGTCTATCGAGGAGCACTACAGGAGAGATCCAGATGCGATCTTGCCTCCCGCCAGCGTTATTGGCCTATTCGCGCATCCACCGTCATTGATATCCCATTGTTGGGGATTGACAGCTTTTACTTTTTTAGGGCCCTCACACTCGGGAGATGTTCCAAATTGGCGGATCCCTCGTCTGATTGGAGCTCGGACCGCGCCACCGCTTTATGGGGATATGGTTCCAGGATCCGTGATGATGACGGATTGGCTAGCCTGTGTTAGAGATCCGACTCATGTGACACAGAATGATAGATTGACCTAGCAGTTGGACCGGGCACATTTCTTCATCCAGCATTTGGGCAGAGATCCTTTAGAGGCAGATACTTTTGATCCTTCCAGCTCTGGCGCTGGCCCCTCAGGTGACCCATATGGTTTTTCCGGTGTAGATCCTCCATTGTATAGGCCTGGAATCCCTGTAGATAGAGATCAAGTGACTCAAGAGGAGTTGCATCAGGTGGATAGTATCGATGATGTAGACATTGACACTCTTGACTTTTTTTGATGTATTTCTTGCTATCTCTCTTGATAGGCCTCTATTAACATCTAGGTAGCTTCGCCCCATTCTCGCTATATCTTTTGATAGGCCTCTGTTAGTTGTTCGGTAGCTTCTCCCCATTTCCCTGTATTTTAGCTGTACAGAGATGTATTAGATGATGATATACTTAGGAATGTATGTACAGTTTTCTATTCCCTATATCATATTGCCATCTATTATATCATGCATGTTATTGTGTTATGCATATGTATGTATTTCCAGAGATATTCAGCATTGACCCCTGGATGGTCTTATGACATGGCCCGTATAGATGTCTTCTTAGACAGTTAGCCGTATTGATCATACCCCACCATTTTTGGTGGTATCTGGTATGCGTTCATTGTATGATAGTATATCACCATCAGACATGGTGATCGTAGATGATTTGCTGCAGCATACTATGACCCTATTGATGTTTCAGGTTCCAACAGGATTTGTAAAGGGTATGCTAGAGCACTGGGTATCGGAGAGGCAGGTTTTCTAATTTGGGACCCAAGAGTTGACTCCTACTTTGAAGGAGTATGCACCGTTGACAATGTTGTCGCTGGACAGACCTTGCGTGCATATGGCTATTGGAGACATAAGCAGACAGTTCATGATCCTCATCGGATTGAGGCGTAGGGTGGTCCAGGACGAGATTACATCCGGCCACGTGATATCCTAGCATTTTATGTTTGACAGGTTTGGCTATGAAGATACTTATGCATGATATTCTGGGGATTTCACCACACTGGAGGACCATTGGCGTTCAGCCAGAGTGGATGTATTGCTGCTATGCGTATTATCATACGTCTTCATATCGCGGTACATGGATGAGCTGGATATCGGCGTCATTATGGCAGTGAGAGCTCTTAGGGAGGGTCATACCATTGTACCGATGATCATTGCAGAGACTCTGAGACCGATTGGCACATTTAGACGGTAGGGGTTTTGTTTCACCCATGATATAGCCATGTCGTACTCCTTTCACCGCGAAGTGTACTGATCTTTGCATCGTGGTCGACTTTTTCCGGCGAGGATTAGAGACCCGTTTGCTATATTACCGTGTTCAGGGCTTAGCTCACCCTATAGCTTCATTACTCATGCTCCGGGCATGGATTATCTCCCTTTGGCTAGTTTGAGGGGCATGATTACTTACCACCCACTGGCCGTGATGTGTCAGTTTGACCAGTTTTAGGATTTTCATCCTTTCGAGGGGCATGAGTCGGTAACGCTCGCTTCAATCGCTTATCGGCGGAGAGATCCAGATCCAGATTGTATGCTTGTTGGGATCAGCGAGAGCTGGCTGAGTTTTCTATCAGTCATCCAGGTTGTTCTGCAGAGTATTCTGCATAGATGGAGATAGAGACTGCATCGGCTGCGGCAATATCCACAGTGCAGGGGATTGATTCTGACGATGAGGAGCCTATAGATGAAGTTGACATTCCCATCGATGATTTGACTGCTGGGCTACCAGTATTTGTGATGGATTCTCCCACCCCGAGTGCCACTGTTACTTAGTATTCGGCACAACATCTGGAGCAAAGCTTACATCTGATGACCTATGAGAGAGATCAGGCTAGGGCCGCGATGTTGACAGCTCTTAATGGGAGAGACGCTCTGCATTGATAGTGGAGCGGGATGCCACCTTATCTATTAGGGATATGTCCATCACAGACAGTACTTCAGTTAGATCCCAGATGACTGTCAGTCTTGTCAACATGAGTGCTTACATTGATGAGCATTATGCCACCATGCATTTAGCCTCTGATCTGCTAGCTCGTATAGATACCCTTGGGCAAGAGCTTGCAGTGCTACCTCCGTCTTCAGAGAGGGATGTCATGTTAGATCTGATAGTTCGCATGTATAAAGATCTATAGATAGCTTTGTATTTTCCTTCACAGACTAGCTTAGCAATTTTGGCATGTACAGCATATATGTATATATCAAATAGTATTATGTATGGCAGGGAAATATATTTTCATTCATTTCCCTTTTAGTTATGCCTTGATACTTTCTTGATATTTCCCTGTTTCTTCAGGGCCTTGTGATCTTGATGCAACCTAAACTTATCCTTGATAGGTGGACATTGAGACGTCGCAAGATCTCTCAGAATGGATCATTGATTTCTGTATATCCCTACCATCTTTGCTGTCTTGGGACTGGTATCTGTATGAAATGTGGAGAGGATAATGGTTTCTTCCTCTCTGAGATTAACCGCACCACAGATGGTCGCCAGTATTTCTATTTATGAGAAGCCTAGTTAATTCCATCTCTTATGGGTTGGTATTGCTCTTCGAGGAACGATCGCACCTTTGATAGTCACCGAATCTTCTATTTGTGAGAAGAGGTTGGGTAATTCAATCCCTTTGATCTGAAACGATGAAATGTGGTGAAATGAAGGTTGATCCTAGTACCGTGTGACAAATATTTTTGTTCTAGTAGGGGTTAGACTGAACCATGAATGGATTCCTACGTACTCCTATTGAAGAGGAGATCAAGTCTGCGTAGTTTGAACCTGGTGTAAGAGGTTCAACGCTGAATGTGAAAGGCAGATAGGTGTAGAAATGTTTTTGTTATTTTTTTTTTGTGAAGAAAGGGAAGAAATGTTTTTATTGTTTTTTTTATTGCGACAAGGCCATATAGAATATGGTTGCCTACATACTCCTATTGAAGAGGAGATCAGGTCGACGTAGTTCACCCCTCAGGACGAATTGAAGGCAAAGAGAAGCGTAAATCCCATATGCAGGCTATACTGCGGGGAGAAGAAAGTTTGATCCCATAATGGGGACAAACTGCAGGTGTGGAAAAAGTTTGATCCCGTCTTTAGGATAAACTGCAAGCATAGAAAAGTTTAATCCCGTCTTCATGATAAACTGCAAGTGTAGAAAAGTTTAATCCCATCTTGGATAAACTGCAGGCGTAGAAAAGTTTAATCCCTTCTTCAGGATAAACTGCAGGTGTGAAAGGTTCAATCCCATCTTTAGGATAACCGCAATTGTATGAAAGATTTGAAATATGAGGTGAAACCAGGCTGCTGGTTTGAAGTGTATGTTTCCCTGAGGGGCAAAAGAGTATGTAGAAAGGAAGGGTTCAAAATTGGAATGACTGGTGATTGGATGATCAAAACTAGGATGTTTGTTTAATGGTAACTTCAGATATAGTACCGTTTCACGGTGTCCGAGTTGATAAGCTGTGGAAATTCATCATCGTCTATTTCCTGCAATCTAAGAGCACCTCCTGTCAATACCTCCTTGACAACAAATGGGCATTCCCAGTTAGGAGCAAATTTTCCCTTAGATTGATCTTGGTTGTCAATGATCTTCTTCAAAACCAAGTCATGTTGTTTGAACTGCCGCAGTCAGACTTTTATGTTGTAAGATCGTGTGATCCTTTGCTGATATAATTGACCATGGAAGATTGTCGCGGTTCTCCCTTCGTCTATTAGAAACAATTGGTGATACCTGTCTTGTACCCATTGGTCCTCATCCAACTGAGCATCCATCAATACTCTGAGGGATTCCATTTCCACCTCAATGGGGAGCACTACTTCCATCCCATAGGCTAACGAGTAGGGGGTTGCCCCAGTGGAAGTACACATAGAAGTTCTTTAAGCTAATAAAGTCAGAAGCAAGAGGTCAGGTCATCCTTTGTGATTGGCGGACATTTTCTGCATGATCTTCTTGATGTTTTTATTAGCTGCTTCTACAGTACCATTCATCTTTGGATGGTAGATAACAGAGTTAAGGTGTTTGATGTGGAATTTGCTGCATAACTCCTCCATCATTTTGTTGTTGAGGTTCTTAGCATTGTCTGACACAATGACCTCTGGTTGTCCATATCGACGCATTTACATTGTTTACGATGAAAGCAATGATAACTTCTTTAGTAACCACGGGAAGGAAGCTGCCTCTACCCATTTGGTGAAGTAATCGATCATGGTGAATATGAATCGATAACCATTACTGGCTTTGGGCTCGATGGGCTCGATCACGTCCATTCCCCACATTGAGAAGGGCTAGGGCGAACTCATGTTGTGTAGCTCCCTTGGAGGGGCGTGGATAACATTCCCATGGACCTGGCATTGATAGCACCTCTTGACGTGATCAACACAATCAGCTTTGAGTATAAGCCAATAATGTCATGTTCTGAGAATTTTCTTGACAAGTAAGAGGTCGCTCATGTGTGGGCCACATACTCAACCATGGATCTCATCCATGAGCCTCTGAGCTTGGTCTTTGTCTAGACATCTGAGGAGACCAAATCATGCATCTCTTTTATAGAGTGCATCTCCGCTCAGGTAGAATTTTATAGCAAGTCGATGAATCCGCCGCTTCTCAGTTAGGCTCGCCTCAGCGGGTGTAGATCCATCTCGCAGATACTCCTTGATATACTGATACCAAGGGTGGTGGATGGGAGGTAGTTCATTCGATACTTCTCCAACGTAGTTCCCACAGACTGGGGCTTTTTGCATAGCAAATGTGATGCTTGGCATGTTTTCCTTGTCAAGTATGTGAACCAAGGAGGCCAACGTTGCTAATGCATCCGCAAAATCATTCCTATTGCGAGTAATGTGTAGAAAGAAGATTTCTTCGAACTCCAAAGCTATCTGTAGAACTTGTCGATGGTAAGGCAACAAATGTAATTCTTTGGTTTGATAGATTCCCGTGGATTATCTGATCACCAATTCGGAATCCCCAAAGACAGTTAACCGCTTGATGCCCATTGAACGGGCAAGTTTTAGCCCCATGATACAACCTTCATACCCAGCTGTGTTGTTGGTGCTGACAAACTGCAATTTGACGGCGATGGAATACTGCTCCCCCATACTGGATATTAGAACTGCTCCAGCTCCAGAGCCTTCTATGTTAACAGCTCCATCAAAATACATTTTCCACGTACGACATGTATTGTCTGGATGTTGTTGTTAAATTTCATTTAACCCCTCATCGGGAAGTATGTTTCCAAGGGTTTGTAGTCCCACAGAGGTGCGGCGGACGGTTGATCTGCAATTCCTTGACCTTTGATGACTTTTTGCATCACGTGAAGCGATGTCAAATTGTTGTAGGATCAATCGCAATCTGGATGTACCGACAATTCAATATGGGCTTCATCGAACACATACTTGAGCGGATCCACGCGGGATATAAGATGGGTCGTGTGACCATGGAGATAATGTTGTAATCTCATGGAAGCCCATGCTAAAGCACAACAAGTCTTCTCAATCAGAGTGTACTTGTGTTCACTGGTGCTGAATCTTTTGCTGAGGTAATAGATAGCTCGTTCTTGGCCTCTATCATCTTTTTACCCCAGCATACAGCCCATGGCATTGTCATTAATGGACAGGTACATGAATAGGGGAGCATCATCCTTGGGAGGTACCAAAATAGGAGCGTTAATCAGCTTCTCTTTAATTGTAAGGAAGGCTTTCTGACACTCATCATTCCATTTCATGGAAGAGTTCTTCCTTAATAGCTTGAAGATGGATTCATAGGTTGCTGTGAGTTAAGAAATGAATCTGCTAATGAAGTTGATTCTTCCCAAAAATCCCCATATTTCCTTCTTTGTCTGAGGAATGGGCATTTCCTTGATGGCCTGGATTTTGGTAGGATCCAGTTCAATCCCTTTGTGGCTGACTAGGAAACCTAGCAACTTGCCTGATTTGACACCAAAGGCGCACTTGGCTGGATTCAACATCAAGTTATACTTACACAACTTATTGAATAGCTTCTTGAGATGGTCCTCCTCCTTTCGGGATTTGACAATGATGTCATCCAAATAGATCTCTATCTCTTTATGCATTAGATCGTGGAAAAGAGCCATCATATCTCGTTGATATGTTGCCCCAGCATTGATGAGGCCGAATGACAACTGTCTGTAGCAAAAAGTTCCCCAAGGCGTGATGAAAGTAGTTTTCTCACGGTCTTCCTCAGCAACCATAATTTGATGGTACCCCGCAAAGCAATCAGCAAAGGAGTACATGTCGTATTAAGTAGTATTATCCATGAGAATGTGGATAAAAGGCACGAGAAAATTATCTTTCAGGCAAGCTTTGTTTAAATCCCGGTAATCCACGCAAACTCGCACCTTTCCTCCTAGTTTAGGCACGGGAACAATGTTGGATATCCACTCCAGATATGTAGACACCATGATGATGCCAGCTTGAAATTGTTTCATAATTTCTTCTTTGACCTTTAAACTCCACTCAGGTTTCAATCGCCTGAGTTTTTGTCTAACTGGCTTGAATCCCTCTTTAATGGGAAGGCGATGAAGAACAATGTTAGTGGACAAACCCACCATGTCTTCATGAGACCATGCAAACACATCCTAGAATTGGGTTAATAGTGCAACCATGTCATTCCGTTGATTTGTGGTAAGGTCTGAACCAATCTAGATTAGCTTAGGATTTTTTAAGGTTCCAAGATTGAAAGGAGTAGTTTGGTCAATGTTGGGTTTAGGCTTATCTGCGACCCATTCCTTAATCCCCTGAGGTGTCTTAATGTCCTCTTGAACGTCCATCAAGTCTGAGTCCAACTTTGCATCAAAGTTACAGCCCTTGTGGAGAGAAGGCACCTCATCAGCAAGCGCATGCATATCTAAATTTAGAGTCCTGAAACAAAGTATGCTTTCACTTAATATATGCAACTGTTCGATCATACAAAAGTTTTAACATGTACTTGATAAAATAACTCCTAGTACTGTAAAGAAAAGTAAGAAATTAAAGTTATCTACAGGGCAGAGGGATTTTCTGCCCATTTTACCCTCGTCGACCAATGCATGGAATGTTGCTCCAATTATCAAGGGCAAAGTATTGATGGACTGTAGTAATGGAAGGATCGTTATTATCCTCCATCTCCCGAATGATAACCATGACATCTGGGCAATCATCGTCTGGGGTGTATCTGTTTGTATGTTCATCATGAACAATGACGTGTATGCTTGCCATCATCAAGGCAAGGTCATGTTTACGTTTTTGTTCCTTTTCTTCCACTTCGGGATCAGGAATCAGCACCTCTTTTGCTTTGAAAGGTACTAGCTTGGGAAACAGCATAGTCAGAATATGTGTTGGCACCTTAACTGGAGACTGTATCAGCTCATGAGGTGCAGATTGAAAACATCGTCGTGTGGCGGAAGCTTGAGGAACCGACCGGTGTTTATGCGGATTCCTATGATAGGAACTGGTAGAATAGCCTAGCTCGACTATCCCAGTTTGATTGGACATTTAAATAGGGTGCTTAATACGCTGCTTATCTTTACCAAGCCCTTGTCCAGGCTGATAACCCAATGACATCATTTCTTGAGTGCATTCACATAACCTCGGCGAAAATCTTGGAGTGCAGAAGTGGTGCTTCAAAAGGTTGATATTGAGTGTTGCTCACTTCCAAGGTATGAAAATTGGCTGGCTCAACTTCAATGTTGAAACTGATGATTGGTAGATCTCCTTGTTCAGGATACTCCAGCTCAGCATTAACAGTGACTAGATTGTTATTGATAATGTATTTGAGTTGTTGATGTAATGTGGAGGGAACAGCTCCAGACATATGTATCCATGGTCTACCCAATAGCAGGTTGTATCCTGAATCTATCTTTAGGACATGGAAGGATACATTGAATGTATTTGGGCTAATCTCAATTGGCAATTCAATTTTTCTGACGGCACTTCGTCGGGATCCATCAAAAGCTCGGATAACCGTGTGGCTGCTCTGGATCCACTTGAGATTGACATTCATCTTAACCAGGGTGGCATAAGGACAGATATTTAGAGATGAGCCTCCATCTATCAGAACTCCAGCTAGCATGTACCTGGAAGATAACACTGCGATGTGTAGTAAGGCTTTACTAATGACCCAAGTCCCTTGAAGCAGGTATGTCATCATCAGTGAAGGATATTACATTGTTGTTGAAAATGTGATCAACCAGATGTTGAAATCTTTCCACATCCACTGATTTTGCCAAGCTTCTTGCAAAACCTGTAATAGAATCTTCCGATGATCTTCGGAAGAGAAAACCAAATCCAGTATAGATATCTGGTGTGGAGCTTGTCGTAAGCTTAAAACCACATTTGCTTCATTGTGGCCCATTGTGCAGAGGAATTGTTCAATCTTCTCCATGGGAATCCTCCCCTTTGCTTTATAAGTAGGCTTCATAACCCGTTGAGGAAGATATAGTGGATTATCCTTCGACACTGTAGTAGTAGTATGAGACTTAGATCCTTCAGCTTCTCCATAATTCCATGGAATTTTGTGCAAGCTAACAACAAAATGTTGTGGTCTGAAGGGTAGAGAAATTGGCTCAGGTGCGACCACTTTCAAAGGATTGTCAGCTCCTTTGAGTTGAATTGAATGTATAGGAAATACTTTGACAGTCTCATTATCCACTCCAGATATAACTATGATCGATTCCTTCGATTTGGTAGGACATGCATTCCCACCTTTGAGTTGCACAGTGTAATCATCTGCAATTTGCAGGACATCGCTATCAATACGATTCTGAATGAGATGGCGGAGTGCGCAGCATTCTTCTGTGTTGTGACCGCTAGTGTGAATGATACTAACACACTTCATCAGAATTGAACCATCCGGAGTGGGGATTGATTAGAGGTAGAAGGAAGGAAATTCTTCCTTCGTTGATCAACATTTCCAATATCTCCTCAATAGATTGGCCGAGATAAGTAAATTCCCTTTGATTGGCAAAATCCCGACGGGCTTTAGCACTTGCTCTCTTTGCAACCTTATCCTCAATAGCTTCGCTTTCTGAAGGTGATGGTGGAGCATTCATAACAAAGGGAAGGAGATAAACATGCTCCTGTTTGATTAATTGGCATGTGACTTGATGCTAATGAGTCACCAGTTCAGCCAATTGCTCGCTTTGTTTACAAAGTGCTTTCATCTTTCATTCCATGGTAAACTAGAACTTTGCATAATCCCATCTGTCATCACCGTCTATGATAGTCTGAGATGGCTCGCCAATAACACTGGAATTTTGCCCAGTGCTCCAACTGATCATGTTGACCTCTTCTTCTTTTTGTTGAGGAAGAGGGTTATCTTGCACATGAGGTTGATCGGGTTTGGTGACTACAATCTCACTGTTGTCTATCAAGTCTTGGATCTTGTGTTTCAAGGCCCAACAATCTTAAGTATCATGTCTAGGTGCTCCGGCATGATAAGCACACTTCCGAGTAGCATTAAAACACCTCCCATTAGGATTGGCTGGTGGAAGCAGCCGTCTAATTTTCTTCTGAGTAGTCAGAAGAGCAAGAATATTCTCGAGCGAGTCCCTAAGGGTGTGAACGTTTGAGGTTGCTTTGCTTCTCCATTTTTAGGCAATAGAGGGTTTGAAGATTTTGCCTGAAAAGGGGAATAGTTTCTCCTTTGTATAGGCATGTTTTGATTGCCTTTCTAACCTTATAGTATCAAGGAAACATCATCCTCTTTCTTTTTATGGACCCTCCGGGGGTTGTTTCCATAAGATCCGGACTGGATGTGTTCAGCAACAACTTTAAGAGCGGCGAGGTCTTTAATCTTCCTAGACTTCAATCCCATTTCAGCCATTTCTCCATGCTTAATCATTTCGGAGAATGGTTTGCTAATACCAACTAGAACTCTTTCATAGAAAGGAGATTCCTGTACATCTATAAAAGTCATGAACATTTCTAATTCTGTCATGGAAGGAATAACTTGAGAAGCAAGGCACCTCCACCTTTGAGCATACTCTCTGAATGACTCATTAGACTATTTTTTGACCTTGGTAATTTGGTACCGGTCAGGAGCCATCTGAGACTGAAAACTGTATTCAGTGAGGAAGGCGTGAGCTAGCTCTTCCCAACTATGGATCTTTGAGTTGTCTAATATGGTATACCATGAACGGGCTTCTCTAGTCAGACTCTTCTGGAATAGCTGCATTCTGAGCTTTTCATTTTCTGCATAAGATCCAAGTTCTCCAATGAATACCTTCAAATGGGTATAAGGATCCCCTAATCCGTCATACTTTTCAAAATCAGGGGTTTTAAATTTCTCTGGATACTGAACACCGGGAAATATGCAAAGGTCTGTATATGAAACACTGTCGTATGTCCCAATCCCTTTGAGAACGTGGATAGTTTAATCCATTTGGAGGACCTTCTTCCTGATATCACCAGTGTCTGGATCTCCTTTGAGATGGGTGTTTTCAGGGTTTTTGTTGGTCGTATCCAACTGATGCTCTGGAATTGTTTTTTCCAGACCTTGGACTCCCCCTTGTGTAGAGGATTCTGTATGTATAGGTATCTTCGTACCCTGAGTGGAATGGTATAATTCTTTCAGTAGAACAGCCAAGTCTGTGATTTGTTTACTCAATCCGTCAAATTCTTCTCGGGAAACAGTGTTAGACTGGTCAGAAGAAGACATGATTGGCTGTAAGCTCGTGGCCTTTTTTGATTTTGAGCGGGTAACAGGCCCAATTGCTTTCCTACAAAAGACTTATGTAGTTTAGTCTTAGGGTAATGTAAATGTTATCATAACAATGTCCGTTTTAGGAATTTTGTCCTGCAAAACCGGTTGTTAATTGATAACATGTCATATATGCATATAGAATAAATTACAAGTAAATGCTTTTACAAGTAATTGAAAATGGAAAGTATGAAGAGACTTTCCTCTGCGTTTGGTTTATCAGAGGTTGACCTATCTTAGGGTTACTTTCGCGGCTTTTTGGCATGAAGGTTCTCAGATCGTCGCAATCTACTTGATGGGAAGTTAATCCAGTCGTTCAACTGGAGCGAATCTGAGTGGTGTCTTTCCTGATCCCCGGGGAATTATTCTTCCCACGGGTCCAGTAATCAAACACCGAGAGGATAGCCTCCTAGTGGAGGGACCACACAACATACATTCACATACAACGTGTCTCACCGTTTATGCAAAATGATGACATGTGCGAAGCACTAATATCACAGATAGATATTTAGCAGTGCAGTAATTAAGATACATTTGTACACATTCATCATAAATGTAAATGCAACATTTACACACAAGCATATAACAATTTTGAAAAGCTTATAATAGCAGCTTAAGCCCTCTTCTTTGGAGTCCCAATGAGTCGCCACACCGTCGACGCCGGGATTTTTGATGTCCCTTTTCGTTACTTGTTCTTTGGTGTTCTCATGTTAATGTGAGATTTGTTTGAATAAACAAGTGAAAAAGGTCCGACATGTGTAATGTTGAAGATTTGACTTTAAGAGTCACCAGTTGGTGTATTTTAACGGGTTGCACCAATGCAACCGAAAAGGTTTGCACATTGACCCAGTGATGTGACACTGCTAAACGGGTCTGTGAAACCAAGATTCATGAAGGGTTCGGGGGCTTGGTTGTGCGGAGGGGAGGTTTTAGGCACCCCCCGACATCCGTGTTGCCACGGTGACCGCCACTTCTCAAAGAAACTGTTATATCAATGTGTGTGTGTGTGTGTGTGGATCAATGTGCAATTATTTGGAAGTAGTGTTGCACCTCGTTCGCACCTTGTGCTCAATAGTAATTGAGGCCTTTGATACTTCCATTTTATTATCTAAATGTTCGGCTTGTTTGCTTTTATTTTCGAGATGCGAGGCATCTGTGAGAAAGTAATATACAGTAATGCCGAACTCGTTATGGGCATGACAGCCATCAAAGGAAATTCAGACACTGTAAATAATGTACAAGCGGCTTACAGCTGGAAAATGTCCATCATGGGAACCGAATCTAGATTCAGTAGACTGAATCTGTGATCACATGATTCCTAGGCTCACATGATACTGCAATTTGTATGGAAAGCGATGGCGATTATATATATATATATATATATATATATATATATATATATATGTACATGATCAACCACCACGAAGCAACTCCATGGGGGATCAGAAATGTAAATAAAGTAGTAAATGCTATCAACCGCCACGAAGTGAACTCCAGGCGGGACTTGAAAGTAAATAAAGCTGTAAAAAGCTATCAACTGCCACGAAGTGAACTCCAGGCAGGACGAAATGTAAAGAAAGCTATAAAAAGCCACGGAGGAAACTCCGGGCCTGACAGGAATATAAATATATATATACATATATATATATATATAAGCAGTAAATGCTCCAGATATGAAATCTAGGCTCATCAGATATGTCCGACAACAGTTATATATATAAGTGTATATATATATATAAGCAATTAAATACTCCAAACCAAAGTCTAGGCTCATCAGACAGAGTTTGACAATAGTTTATATATAAATATATATATATATATAAAATATAAAAGCCAATAAACGCTGCAGACCGAAGTCTAGGCTCAATCGAGGCATAACTCGATAATGTTAGTCCATATAAAAATATATACATATAAATATAAGTAAATATATATAGACAGAAATGAAAACCACGGACTGAAATCCAGGTAAACACACTCACACGACTCTCAACGTGTACAACAGTGTGTGATAATATGAGAAGAAAGCTTTATAGAATGTGAGAAGGGTTACAGTTGGCTGCCAAAGTAGACTTATATGACTTTATTTGGATAACTACTCAGCTCCCGCCGGACAAAAGATAGCTATATGTGAGCTAATAAAAAAGAAAACACTCAATATGGGTGTGTACAGAGCAAAATGGACAGGGCTTCCTCGCCTTTTCTCTATCTTCTCTCTTTCAAATGGCTAATCCCCAGCCTTGTATATATAGACGGATGGGCCTTGGTGTATTTACTGGCCACCACAATTACACCTCGGTGGCCGGTCGTAGTGGGGTCGAAACTTCATGGGTCCCGTCATCTCGAAGTACATGCACTCACACACTGTAATGTCCGCTCGAACTTGCAGAACTTCAATCCAAGCTTGCGAACGAGGTATATGTGACCTTCTTCGGATAGCTTGTGTCGAGAGTTACGCAATGACATGGATTAGAGGTTGTACGAAGTCAAGAAGAGGGGACCATGCCCATGGTCTTCAAGCTTCAAATTCTATCCAAAGTACTACCACGCGTAATAGACACTCGGGATTGGATATCCTGGTTCTAGAAGGACATAGTTGTATGTATGTATGTATGAAGTATTGAGACGATGCGCAAGTGTTGAAAGGGGCAAGATGACATTTGACTCTTCATCGAGGTTATCGCCGATTTAAGCAAAAAGCAGACGTTGCTTAGGGTTACATCTAAGATTGGACTGCTTGTTTGTGTGTCTCACTGTCATCTGTGGGTGTGCCTGTCCGCCCGTTGTTAGCTCCGGGTTTGAGGTATGAGTGCCTCAGCAGGAAGGCTGAGATTGAAGCTGATCGCATGTGTTTGAAACAAGCATTTCCGAAGTTATCGTCGGAACTGCAACAACATTCCTTGGGGTTATCGCCAAAGACGAAACTCGGGGTTATCTCTGAGGTTGGAAATGATCCTTCCGGTGTGTGTTCCGGGGTTGAGGATGAGACTCCCGGTGTGTGTTCTGGGTTGAGACTAATGTTCTCGGTGTGTGTTCCGGGTTGTGAACCGATCCTCCGGTAGTATCCAGATTGGATGTGAGCTGTCTTCCAAGGTTATCTCCGAAAGACGATTCTGCCCTCCTGTAATGTTAGTAACAGTTGTGCAAGAAAATTTTGAGTGTCTACAAAAATAATGTTCATAGTATGTCACCTTAACCCTATTTATAGTCAATACGTAGTTTCAAAATTTTGAAAGAGGGTTGTTATGTTATTATTATTGGTTCAGATTACTTCACAACTATTGATTTGTTGTAGAAGGGTAGTATAAAGAAAATATTTAAATTCTTTCAGCTTTATATATATATATATATATATATATAATTGTTAATATATGTTGGGCACTCAAATGTTCATCCTTGCTTAATTTAAATATTTTCGGCTAAGTGTGAACAAGCAGAAGGCTCGGCTAAGAATAAAGGGAAAGGAAAGGTTGTTGAATGAGTGCAATGATATTTTATGTAATAGTTAACTTTATTAAGACAATGATATATATTATCTATCAGCTTATGTAATGAATGTTTAAAGGTCTCATACCAGGGGAGCTAAACTCTGATAATTATGTAAATTAAGTTTAATATTTATATTATTGTTATTATTATTAGTATTATTTCGCTCGTAGAAATGGTATCGTGAAGCACCGAGTTCGGGTTTCAAGTACCTGAATTTGATGGCTTTACAGGTTGGTATCAGAGCTTAGGGTTAGAAACCTTAGGTGGGATAGACCTTAGGCTATAACCTTAGAACAGAGGGAAACATTGAAAATATAAATAACTCATATAGAGTTTAAAAAGAGATGAATTGAATGAATTCATCGTCAAACAAAAATAAAAGATAACTTATACAAAATTATTGTTTATTACGTGTATATACTATATTCTAATCAGGATAATCTGTGTGTGTAGAAGTCTGGTGGAAAAGGCTTATTATATGCTTATAACTTGAGAAGGATCAAACCCCTACACCCGAGCTAATATTGAAGCCAATAGCTAAAATAGAAGCTCATGATGAAACCAACTCGGACGAGGTAGTTATCGTGGAAAATGTAGTACCAGATCCGAAAATAGTGGAACTGACAGATAGTGATTCGGACACTAAAGTTGAAGCTGATCAAGCATCAATAGAAGTGTAGAATCTGAGGAACAAGGTTTCTTCTCTGGAAAGGTTGTGGGAGATAGAAAAGCTGTTAAATAGTCAACTGCGTCAGGCGTTAATAGAAACAATGGAAGAGCGGGATAAGTTTAAAATCCAAATTGATCAAATGGGAGCCCCAAGCAACACAACGTGTGCTACTCCGTGTTATAAGGGAAAAAGAAAGATAGAAGATCATGACTTAGAAAGACCTGGTAAGAAGAAAGGGAAAAGAATTTGTTATCTTTGCGGTTATAAGGGGCATACCACCCTTTATTGTCCCGACTATAAACCAGGTGCATGTTTTATTTGTGGGATGGAAGATCATCAGGCGAAGAGTTGTCCAAGAAAAAGGCTTAGTAAATAGGTAGTATAGGTTCTCTTGTGTAGGTATGTTTAAGGTAATATGTGTGATAAGTATGTTTGTGTAATGAAATATTCTCAACTTTTGTGTTGGTCAAGGTTGTAAATCCCGACTTTTGTAGTCACAAAGGGATAGCTGATGTTTAATGCAGTATGTGCTGCGATATTTAAAGTATTTTAAAATTGTTAAATGAATATGAATCTATGTTTGAGTAATGAAACAAGTTTAATAAATTAAACTTATATGATAAGGTTTAGAATGTAAGTTAAATTCATGTTTATTTAAACAGATAATGCCGCCAAGACGTCAAACTCGAAACCAAAGGGTAGAAGAGTCTGTCAATAATGTTGAGGGACAATAACAAGCAGACCTGATGCAGTATTTTGTGAATATGGTAGCTCAAGCTGTGCAACAAGGAATACCAGCCCTAGGGAACCAGCCGGACAATCGCTTAGCTAACTTTAAAGATTTCAAGGCTGTGGGACTGCCGAAATTTAAAGGTACAACTGACCCTGTAGAAGCCCAAAATTGGGTTAAGGAGATTGAGAAGGCGTTCGTAATAGTTAGGGTAGCTGAGGGGCAAAAGACCACTTTTGCCACCTACATGATGAAGGGTGAGGAAAATTTTTGGTGGGAAGCAAATCAGGCGAGGGAATGAGAAGGTGTTGTTACATGGGATAGGATAAAGACACTATTTTTCAAAAATTAATTTTCAGGTAGTATGCAGGCTAGGATGGAGGTGAAATTTCTAGAGTTGAAGCAGGAGAATATGACTATTGCAGAGTATGTCGCAAAGTTCAATGAGTTGGCTAAGTTTGCTCCGCATCAAGTTGATACGGAGGCTAGGAAGGCGAGAAGGTTTGAGCTGGGATTAAAACCCTGGCTCTACAACAAGGTGGCGGTGTTACAGATCCATACATTTGTAGCACTCATGGAGAAGGCTATTATTGCTGAGGAGGGGAGTGAGGCCATGAGCCTCTACAACAAGGAGAAGAATAACAAGGGTAAGGCAGTAGGAGCTGAGAAGGTAGAAATTAATAGTGGAAGTAAAAGTGGTAGCAGCAAGAGGAAGGGAAGCAATTTTGGAAGTGTGTAGGTAAAACAGGAAGGTGTTAAGAAACCAGCGGTGCAGTGTGGAAAATGTGGAAAGAACCATTCAAACGAGTGTTTAAAGGGGAAGTTCGTATGCTACAAGTGCGGGTAGGAGGGCCATATCTCTCCCAACTGTCCCAATCCTAGGATGAACAGTGGGTGTTTTCTATACGGGTCGACTGAGCATAGGGTGAAGGATTGCCCAAAAAGGATAATGGAGTCAGGTAATGTGAATACTGGAATAGGCAGTGGAACTCTGGCAATCACGGGACCTACGTCATCGATCAAGTCAACAAAATCTACTGCGAGGGTCTTCAACATGACAGTCCAGGATACGGCGGCAGCTGCCAATGAAACTTCAGGTATTATTCGTATAACTTTTATTTTCTTATATACATGATTTTCATATATATAGTAAATTATTTTATAAAAAATTTGAAGGAGGAATTTGAGTTCTTTTAGAAATCAAATTTTTGTTTAACTAGATAGACAAGCTTTATGTGAATAGTTAAAGATCAGTATGATCATTAATGATCGAGATCTACTTGCAATGATTGTGTATGCTATATACCCTTGTATGTATGAGTTTTAAAACGGTGATTCCGGGGACAGAATCTTTATAAGGGAGGGTGAATGTAACAACCCGATATTTTCTATACAAATAAATCAGAAATTTTGCGTATAAATTTTTTATTTATTTATTAAAATAAATATGGGGAATATATGTGCGAAATGATAATGTGTATATGTATATATTTATATGTGATAAATAAAATATATTTATTACATGAATAATTGCAAATGATTTTATTTTAGAATTATTGATCCTTATAAACTATATGTTTATAATAATTAATTTTACAATGTAAAATGTTTTTATTAATTATTTTCCATGAAAATATGAGTATTATATTATTTAAATAATATATGAAATGATTTTTGAATAATTATAATAATTATTTTATTATATGAATTTTAGTACAAATTATTAAGTTAATTATTTTAACTTAATGAATAATGTTAAGTATGGCAGATAAATCAGATATGGAATCCAAGCCCTAATTTTGGATTTTGATCAAGACATGATAATAATAATATAATATAAATTATATTTTGATTTTTCAGTGCTATATATATGTACTGTATGTATGTGGACTGACAATGATTGGTCAATTATGGTGCAGTATTTGAAAACCCTAGTTGTACTATGGGAAACCCTAAATTGAAACTCAATTGTGAGTTTATAACTTTATGGTTAATTAGGTCAACCCTAATTAACATTTAGATATATTAATTTCTGGAAAACCTAATGTTTGAATTATAAACCCTAATTGTGATTTGGTAACCCTAATTACCAAAATTATAAACACTAATTGCTAATGTAGAATGTTTAATGCTAATTAGTGGACTATAAACCCTAACGTTCATGCATAATATGATTAGAAACCCTAATTACAATTGTTAACCCTAATTTAGTAATTAAAAATCCTAATTATTAATTATAAGCCCTAATGGATAAATTCGGCACCTTAATTGATAAATTTGAACGCTTAATAATAATTAGTAAATGTTAAATCCTAATGTGCAAGACCTGAGTGGTTAGGTAACCTAACTTAATTAGGAAACTCTAATTACAAATTTTAAAAACTAATTTTATTTTATTTTAAACCCTAAATAAAAACCTAGAAATTTATTTTGTGTTAAACCTTAGGGTTAAACCCTAAGGGTTTGCTAATTGACCAATGTGCCATTAAAATCTCTAGCTAAATAACCATTATACCCCTTTTGTGCATTAAAGAAGCTAGAATGTAGGTTTTGACATTTGGTGAAGTTGGTGACCAAACCCAACTACTCCATGTGATTAAAATTGACAGCAACCAGCTCTATATCAACCATACAATGCATCTAACTTGATATATATATATATATATAGATTGAGAGAGAGAAAATTGCATTTGTTAGACATTTTATTCTCCAACACCCAACTAGACTCTCTCAACTCAAAACCCACAAAATCCTTGGACAGAATCTAGATTAAGCCAAGAAAGGTATAAAACCAAAACTAAAAATTTGAACTTGATTAATGTGTTAGATGTTAGTTTTTATGTGTTAAATATGTTGTATATGGTGTATAATGATGATCTAGGTTGCTAGATGTTAGATCCATAACATCTAGAGGCTCGGATTTAATGTTCTTCAAAATCTGGAAAAATATTTTTTTGATGTCTGACAACGAATGTCAAACCTTATATCTCAGTGATTGTTAATTATTTTTGTGTTTTGGAAGCTTGTACTAGTAGTGTGTAATGTTATCTTTGATCTGGTTTTGAAATCATGCTCGAATCAGATCCAGGTTGCAAGTTATTCTGGGTCAAACTTGTTGACCGAGCATGACTAGGCAATTCTGGGTAACCCAGAAATTGCCCAGATCGTGTCTGGCAAGCTTTTGTTGGCCTTGGATCTGTCCATGTTTTATTGTTATGATGTTTGTGTTGTAATAGATTTGTAATATGGTATGTTTACTATAGTTTAAAGCTTTTAGATCATGTAGATAACAAATACATTTAATGTAGTGATCAGTCAAACTAGCAGGGTCAAGCACAAAAATGGTTTTCTAGGTAACCCAAAAAACCTAAGAACACAGTTTCTGACATGCATTGTCGGTCCAGATCTATTGATTCTGTTGATGTTTTGGTAATGTTTTGTAATGGATCTGTATTCTTACATGTTGTCTACAATATGAAACTTTTAGATCACAAAAACAACACTTGTACAATATTTAGTGGAAGCTCAAAAGTGCTTGCTCAAACTGTTCTTCATTTCTGGGCAACCCAGAAATGAAGAACAGCCTCTGACAGCCACTTTGCAAGATTATATGTACTTATTGTGATGTTGTTTGGTCCTGTTTGTTGTTGAATCTTGTAGTCTTACACTAGCACTACAAGATCTGACTAACAACATGCCCATACACATCATAATCGGATCAGAAATCTTGGTCAAACATGGTCTCTTGATCACTGACTTGATTTTCTAGGTTTGCATGATGAACATGAAGAACACCTATAGCGACGGTTCTGTCGCTATAGGTGATCTTTAGCGACAGATTATTTATAAAATTATGTTTTTATTAAATAATTATAGAAAATTAGTTTTTAATTATTCAAAATACAAAATAAATTATTAAAATTTAGTTAAAATTCTGAAAAATAGTTTTTAATTATTTTAAGTATATTTCATAAATATTTAATATTTTTGAAATATTAAAGATATTTAATTTATTTAATTATTATATTAAATAAATTATTTAAAAATGATTTTAATATTTGAAAAATCATTTAAAATTATATTATGGTATAAGAAAATATTTTAAGTTATTTTAATGACTTTTAATATTTTGTGATGAAATTCATTAATAAATTAATATTAATGATAATTAAGATATTTAATAAATGAATTAATTAAATAAATTAAAATGATTTATTTATATTAAAAATCATTTTAAATAATAATAAGGTATTTAAAAATATTTAAAGTTATATAATATAACTTTTAATATTTAAAGGTAGATTTCATTAATTAATTATTATTAATGATATTAAGGTTATTTAATAATTATATTAAATAAAGGCTTAAATATGATTTACTACCTTAAACTATGGGCCATATTCCACTTCGGTGATCCACCTTTCAATTTTGTCAATTAGATGATTGAACTATGAAAATTTTTTTCGATTTCATTGAATTGGGTTTACCACGTCAGAAATTGCTGACGTGGCATCCTAATAGGCTAAATGAGTGCTTATGTGTAAAAAAATATATATTTTTAATGAGATCAAAGGACAAAAAGGTAAAATAATAAATAAAATAACTAAAAATTACACAAATAATATAAAGTAGTTGTATAATTATTTATTTATAGTTATATAAATAATATAAATTATTTATATAATTATTATATAAATATAGCTTTTTTTAATAAAATAAAAAATATTATTTTTATTAAAAAAAAAACAACAACAGTCTCTTTATTTTTAATAAGAAACCAATGCGCTTTTTTTTTATTATTTTTAATAACTATCTTTCTTAAAAAAAAACCAATGCGTTTTTTTTATATTTATTAAAAAAATTGCATTTTTTATTAAAAAAAGCGCACTTTTTTTTATTATTACAAAAAAATAGCATTTTTTTATTATTAAAAAAAAATTGTGTTTTATTTTTATTATCATTAATATTAAACACGTTTTTTAATAAAAAATAATAAAACGTAATTTTTAAATAAAAATATTTATTTTAATAAAATTAATTATTATATTATTTATATAATAATTATATAAATAATTTATATTATTTATATAACTATGAATAAATAATTATACAACTAATTTATATTATTTGTGTAATTTTTAGTTATTTTATTTGTTATTTTACCTTTTTGTCCTTTGATCTCATTAAAAATATATATATTTTTTACACATAAGCACTCATTTAACCTATTAGGTTGCCACGTCAGCAATTTCTGACGTGGCAGGCTCAATTGAATGAAATCGAAAAAAATCATAGTTCAATCATCTAATTGACAAAATTGAAAGGTGGATCACCGAAGTAGAATATGGCCTATAGTTTAGGGTAGTAAATCATATTTAAGCCTTAAATAAATTAGTTTAAAAATTATTTTAATATTATAAAAATCATTTTAAATGAAAATAAAGTGTTTAAAAGATATTTTAAGCTATAAAATATAACTTTTAATATTTAAAGGATAATTTCATTAATAATTTAATATTAATGATATTAATTTAATATTAATGATATTAAATTTATTTAATATTTATATTAAATAAATAGTTTAAAATGGTTTTATTAATTTAAAATCATTTAAAAGGATATAAATGAATTAAAATGTTTTAAGTTATACTTAATAACTTTTAATATTTTGGTAGATAGTACATTAATATTTTAATATTAATGGTAATTATTTAAAAATGATTTTAAATGTTTTAAAATCATTTAAGGGTAATATTAATACTTTAAAAATATTCTGAGTTATTATAAATAACTTTAATATTTTGGCAATGATTTCATTAATACTTTAATATTAATTAAATATTAATGATAATAGAATTATGTAATGTTTCAATCATTTGATAATGATTCCGGTGTTTGAAAATTCATGATAAATTATAATAAATGTTTAAAGATTATTTTTAAGTTATATGACTGATACTTACGGATATTGAACTACAGAATAAAGTCTTAGACTCGATAATTACCCGATAAGGCTGGCGGTACACCGATATATTTCAGAAATTGATCTGGAGTTAGATAGGTTGACTTGATAAGTGTTTATTTGTGATTCAATGGTTGTTGAATATATGTAACAATGTGATTAGGTTATGTGCTGACTGCGAAATGCAGTACTATGTGTTATGGTATATTGATCTAATCGAACGAATGATCTGATTAATGATAGGTCATGACATAAAAGATAAAACTAAGTTGCATTAAGCTAGCAGATCAGGTAAGTATCTTACCTTTGCATTTTCTTTATACAATACACATGAGTAAGAATGTTTCAGAATTATATTATTATTGTACAGATCATTAACCCTATATTATATACGCTCATTGATTATCAACATGTTAGTATATGGTAATTCAGATATATATTCTGTTCGTTAATTTCGATAAATGGTTATACAAGTGTCCCCACTTGGATAATCATTGTATTTAATCACATGTTGATACACCTTTGTTAATTACCCGTATATATATGTTGAATTATAGATTATTGTAGAACAAGATAAAACCTTACTATTATCCAACCGAATTGCTTTGGTTTGGAACCCCGACAAGTATGAACATCCCTTACACGGGAAAACTTTTTATGCACCCAAGGTGGATAGAGTGAATGATAACATCGTTCTTGCAATGTAGTATTGATCAATACAGGGTACAACGGGCTGATCACCCCCGTGCCCGTAAGTTATGACGGTTTATAGATGAAGTTCTGTTTAACCTTTTCGAAAATGAAAACATTGTTCATAGTATGTCACCTTAACCCTATTTATAGTAAATACGTAGTTTCAAAAATTTGAAAGAGGGTTGTTATGTTATTATTATCGGTTCAGATTACTTCACAACTATTGATTTGTTGTAGAAGGGTAGTATAAAGAAAATATTTAAATTCTTTCAGCTTATATATATATAATTATTAATACTTGCTGGGCACTCAAATGCTCATCCTTGCTTAATTTAAATGTTTTCGGCTAAGTGTGAACAAGCAGAAGGCTCGACTAAGAATAAAGGGAAAGGAAAGGTTGCTGAATGAGTGCAATGCTATTTTATGTAATAGTTAACTTTATTAAGACAATGATATATATTATCTATCAGCTTATGTAATGAATGTTTAAAGGTCTCGTACCTGGGAGCTAGACTTTGATAATTATGTAAATTAAGTTTAATATTTATATTATTGTTATTATTATTAGTATTATTTCGGTCGTAGAAATGGTATCATGAAGCACCGAGTTCGGGTTTTAAATACCTGGATTTGGGGGTTTTATAGTTGAGGTAATAATACCTAATACCAGAGACATTGTTCATGGTCTTAAGACCCTCAGATATTAAATTCGAACTTATTTTCTATTTTGATTCGTAGAACAAGTTCATTATTGTTCAGCATTCGTTGTTCATTCTCATGTTGTTATCATTACTACTTCTAATATCAATGAGCAATTATTTGCTCACTCTTGCATTTAACACTGCAACTAAAGTAGAGAAAGTCGATGAGCCATCTAGTAGCAAGGGAAAGGGCAAAATATCCAAGTGTTGAAGACTTATGAGAATTTTATTTTAATGAATTATGTTAAAGACTTGTTTTATTTTATGAAGTATTTCGCAAACTTATGTAATAATTTTAAGGTTAGATTACCTAGGATTATTTTGAGATGATGATGTAACCCTTTAATGGGAAAGATTATTGTTTAACTTATTTAAATTATGTCTTTATCCTTTATGATGGGTAGTTAGATGTAATGGTTTTGGATAGTGAACACCAAATTCTGTGGGAATGGAGTACCTGGATTTGGGGGTGTCACGGGTTGGTATCAAAACCTTAGGTTATGAACCTTAGGTGGGGAAACCTTAGGAAGTAACCTTTAAGGAAACAGAAAACATAGAGGTGTCCAACTCTTATCGAGTTTTAAGGAATGGATTAAGGTATCCATTGAAGTTAAATGATAAAAGACATTATGTGTTATATGTTAATAATTTATGTGCTCACAAGTATCGAAAATGTTAAGTAAAACTTAAAATATTTTTTTGTTAGGATGTCTAACGAAGGAGGATCCAGTCCAGCAAGGGAAGTGATACCTCAGATACCTAGAGACGATGAACACCGAGATATCCATATTGTGCGGGAACAGTTGATCCAGGAGGATGAGCCTGTGATCGATCCCGAGGAGGATAGTTCTAAGGAGATAGAGGAGGATGATGAGGAAGAGAACCCTGAGGAGTTTCCACCAAACTCCATATCAGCTGAGATGTATGACACTTTGTACGACCATAACATAGAATTACAGGACAAGGTTGAGGAGCTGAAAGAGTTGATTGGGATGCATCACGCTGCGATGGAGCAGAATGATGTGGAGATTCAAGAACTCGACTCACGCCTTGGAAACACAGACTGGGACCTAGTTTATACCAAGGGCCATCATGAAGACCTATTGGCAGTAAACGAGAAGATGAAGACTTACACAGAGAAATTAAAAGATAACTTCAAAGAGGAATCAGCTAAGCGTGCAAGAGCAGAGGATGCTTGGATGAAGGCAACTCAACGTGCAGACCGTGTTGAGGCTAAGGTCCAAGTGAAGAAGGTCAAGATGAACGAGATGGATTACGCTTTTAATTCTGCGATTGATAGGGCCCAGGATCGAGTCTTTTATTACCCACCTCAGTTTGAAGATTCTTCATGGTTCGTGATGGATCGTAGAACGGCATATCGTATTATGGAGGAGGAACGTCGAGAAGCCTTACGACGTCTTAATATGCCTAGATAGAATAAGAGTGATAATAATATGTGGTTAATTATTTGAATAAATAAATTCTGAATCCCTTATTTTGAGAGGAATAAAGGGATAGTATGAGTATGTAATCCTGAAATTTGTCTAGTTCAGGAAAGTAAATGTTAATAGCAGTTATGCTATCCTTAATATGTTTTAAAACGTTATGAATGAATAAAATATGAAAGTTTATTTGAAATGTTATGTGTTATAACTTTAATCTTAGTATTTAAGTTAAACTTCAAATACTCAAGAAGTTGAGTAATGAACTAATAAAGCGTATATTTTAACAAAAAATGCCTCCTAGAAGAAGATAACCACATAGACAACAACCTCTTGAGGGGTCTACTAATAATAACAACGAGGCCAACGCTAATCTGGTTCAACAGTTGGTAACTCTGTTGACGGGTGCACTTATGAATCAATCGCAAGCTCAAGTCATGACCCATAGGGAATTCAAAGCGGTTGGACCACCAGAGTTTCAAGGGTTTATGAATCCAGTGGAAGCCCAAACCTAGATCATGGAAATAGAGAAGGTCTTCGACGTTGCTAGAGTCAACGAGGATCAGAAGACCACGTTAGCAACGTTCATGCTGAAGTCTGAAGCTAGCTACTGGTGGCAGACAAATAAGGTTCGTGGGGGACAAGGAGTGATAGTGTGGGATAGATTTAAGGAGATGTTTTTCGAAATGTATTTTCTAGCGAGTTCTCGGAATCAGTTGGAGGTGCAATTTCTGGAGCTGAAACAAGGAGCTATGACGGTGCCAGAATATGCTGCGAAGTTTAACGAGTTGGTAAGGTTTGCCACTTATCAAGTCAATACCAACGAGCGTAAACAGAGAAGGCTCGAACAAGGATTGAAACCCTGGTTGTATAACAAGGTTTCAATGTTCTAGATGAACACATTTGGGGCTGTACTGGAAAAGGCAATTATCGCAGAAGTTGGAAGCGATGCCTTGACCAAGTACAATCAAGAACAAAAGAAGAGGAAGACTGAGAATGAGAATAAGGCTGGTGGAAGTAACATTGGAAGTAACAGTCAAAAGAGGAAGTGGAGCGATAATTCAACTGCGGGAGGACAACAAGGAAATCAGCAAAAGAAGAAATTTGAAGCTTGTGCTACGTGCGGAAAGAACCATATTGGAGTATGTTTGAAGGGAAAGTGAGTGTGTTTCAATTGTGGTCAAGAGGGACACATTGCACCAAAATGCTTTAGTCCCAAGAAAGGAGCATGCTTTACCTGCGGTTTAAAGGATCACATGGCTCGTGATTGCCCTAAGAAGCCAACAGGAAGTGCAAGTAGTGGAAAAGGAAACAACAATGGTGGTGGTGCATTGATTATCACTAGACCAGCACAGTCAAGTCGACCTACTGCAAGGACTTTCAATATGACCGTGCAGGATGTTGTACAGTCAAAGGATTTGGTGTCAGGTATCATTCCGATTAATGGTAATAATGCTTATGTACTATTTGATTCGGGTGCTACTTGTTCATTTATATCTGATGAGTTTGTTCAAAACTTAGATTTGCCTCAGGAGGAATTAGAATTTCCCTTAAGTATAGCGATTGCGAATAGGGAAGTGATTCCTGTTAAATTCATATATAAAAATTGTAGAGTTGATATAAAAGGTTACGAGTTGATGGTAGGCTTGATAACAATTAGACTTGGTGAATTTGATGTTATACATGGAATGGATTGGTTATTCAATTACAGAGCATTAATTGATTGCCAAAGGAAATGTGTTAACCTTATGACTTTGTCAAAGGTTGTGTTCTATGGCAGCAAGTCACCTCAACAAGAAAGTTGTCTGATGGTGATGCAAGCCAAGAAGTTGTTCAGACAAGGATGTGTAGGATACTTAGCCTACAGAGTCGATATACAGAAGAAGAGTACAAAGCTAGAAGAGATACCGATCATAAGAGATTTTGCAGACGTATTTCCAAACGATTAGCCGGGTCTTCCGCCGAATCAACAAATCGAGTTCGTGATTGATTTACTACCAGGAACGGCCCCAATATCTAAAGCACCATACAGAATGGCCTTGGTAGAAATGAAAGAGTTGATGGTGCAATTGCAAGAATTGCTCAATAAGAAGTATATTCAGCTGAGTGTGTCTACATGGGGAGCACCGGTGTTGTTTGTTAAGAAGAAAGACGGATCGATGCGGCTCTGCATTGATTACAGAGAATTAAATAAGGTCACAATTAAAAATAAGTATTCATTACCTAGAATCGATGACCTGTTCGATCAGTTGAAGGGAGCAAGATATTTCTCGAAGATAGACTTGAGAAGTGGTTATCATTAGTTGAAGGTGAGGCCGGAGGATGTACCGAAGACAACGTTCAGAACTTGGTATGGTCATTATGAGTTTCTGGTTATGTCATTTGGTTTAACCAATGCACTTACAGTGTTCATGGATTTGATGAACATGGTATTTAAACAATTCTTAGACAAATTTATGGTGGTGTTTATTGGTGATATATTGGTATATTCCAAAACCAAGGAGGAACATGTTGAACATTTAAGAGTAACGTTGGAGACATTGAGAAAAGAGAAGTTTTATGCTAAGTTCTCAAAATGTGAATTTTTGTTGGAACGTGTACAGTTTGTCGAACACGTTATTGATAAGGACGGAATTTTGGTAGATCCATCAAAAGTAGAAGCTGTAATAAATTGGGATCAGCCGAAGACACCATCAGAAGTAAGGAGTTTCTTAGGATTGGGGGTTACTATAGGCATTTTATTCAAGACTTCTCCAAGATCGCAACTCCATTGGTAAACTTAACTAGGAAAGCGGTTAAGTTTGTTTGGACAGAGAAGTGCGAGGAGAGTTTTCCAGAATTGAAGAAGAGGCTGAGTTCAGCACATGTGTTGTCATTGCCTGATGATACAGGAAATCTTGTGGTGTATAGTGACGCATCGCATAAAGGACTAGGGTGTGTGCTTATGCAGAATCGCAGATTTATTGCGTATGCATCACGTTAGTTGAAAGATTACGAGAAAGGGTATCCGACTCATGACTTAGAGTTGGCGGCGGTGGTGTTTGCCCTGAAAATTTGGAGACATTATCTTTATGGAGAGAGTGAGTGAGGTATATATATACCACCATAAAAAAGTCTGAAGTATATCTTTACACAAAAAGATTTGAATATGAGACAAAGAAGATGGTTGTAGCTGATCAAAGATTATGATTGCAAAATTTTCTATCATCCCAGAAAATCAAATGTTGTTGCTGATGCTCTAAGTAGGAAGGGACGGGAGAAGTTAATGTTATTGACTGTTCAGGAGAAGCTAGTGTCAGAAATGGCTAAGATGGAGTTGGAAATTAAATATCCAACAGAAGCCGACAAAAAATTATTCCAGATAGGAAACGGTTCAACGTTGGTAGATAAGGTGAAGAATGCACAACTTTAGGATGAAGATTGCGAAAAGATAAAACAGAAAATATCTGTAGGTGAGGAAAACAAATTCAAAATCGACTCGGAAGGGTTACTTCGATTCGAAGGAAGAATTTGGGTTCCGCCAGTACCAGAAGTTAAAGAGGAAATTCTAAATGAAACTCACAACTCAAGATATTCGATTCACCCTGGGAGTACAAAGATGTACCAGGATCTTAGACATCATTTTTGGTGGCTGAATATGAAGAAGGATGTGGCTGAGTGCGTGGCGAAGTGCTTAACGTGTCAAAAAGTTAAAGCTAAACATCAAAGGCTAAGCAGATTATTACAACCATTGGAGATACCAGAATGGAAATGGGAGCATATCATAATGGATTTTGTGGTAGGTCTTCCAACAACCCAACAAGGTTACAATGCCATTTGGGTGATTGTCGATCGACTGACAAAGTCATCACACTTTTTGCCAATCAAGCTTTGATTTACCCTAGATTGGTTAGCAATACTTTACGTGAAGGAAATTGTGTCAAGACACAGTGTACCTGTGTCCATTGTATCAGATAGAGATCCATGTTTCACATCTAATTTCTGGAATCTATTACAAGAGTGCTTAGGGACACAGCTGAGAATGAGCACAGTGTACCATCCTCAAACCAACGGACAGAGTGAGAGAACCATCCAAACAGTAGAAGATATGCTTAGAGCATGTATTATGGATTTCAAGGGAAATTGGGATAACCATTTACCTTTGGTGGAATTTTCTTATAATAATAGTTATCACGGGAGTATTGGCATGCCGCCTTATGAAGCATTATATGGCAGGAAATGTAGAACTCCGTTATGTTGGGATGAGGTAGGCGAACGTTAACTATTGGCTGTAGAATTGGTACAACAGACTGTCAAAATCATCAAAGTTATTCGAGAAAGATTGATAGCCGCACAAGATAGATACAAGAAATATACCGATCAACATCGACAAAATAGAGAATTCGATGTTGGTAGTTATGTTTTCTTGAAAGTGTCTCCCTGGAAGGGGAAAATTCGGTTTGGCAAGAAGGGGAAATTAAGCCCTAGATTTGTAGGACCTTTCGAGGTGCTTCGACGAGTTGGTGAAGTGGCGTACGAGGTAGCTTTGCCTCCAGAGTTGGAGCATATTCATAATATTTTCCATGTCTCGGTATTGAGACCATATAAGCCTGATTATAAGCATGTTATAGAATATGAGCCATTACAATTTGAGAAAGATTTGTCATATGAAGAAGTCGTTGTTCGAATTGTTGACAGAAAAGAACAAGTGTTGAGGAATAAGGTGATACCTTCTGTTAAGGTAGTCTGGAGGAACCACAATGCTGAGGAAGCTACGTGGGAACTTGAAAGCGTTATGATGAAGAATTATCCTCAGTTATTTACTTAATCTTGTATATCGATTCTGGGGACAGAATCTTGTTAAGGAGAGAAGAATGTAACGAATAATTTTTTTGAGTTATGATTTTGGGGACAGAATCCTTTTAAGGAGGGAAGGATGTAACGATCAAGAAATTTATAATTTAATTTAAATATTTATTGAATTAAATAAATATTTAAAATAATTTATTTATTGAGGAGAATAAATAATTGATGAATTATGGTGAATTAATTTAGTAACAAAATTGATTAATATAAATTAAATTGAATAATGTTAATTTTATTTTGAAGGATTTAATTTAATGAAATAATTAAATTAAATCAATTGCTTAATATTTAAGAAAATAATTAAAGTAAATGAATTGTTTAATATTAAAGGAAATAAATAAATTAAATAAGGTGATGTTTCTAATTTATTAATTAAATTAGATATATAATTATTTATTTATTATAAGTAAAATTATAACAAAATTATAATTATTATAATTATAATTGTAAGCTATTTAGATGGGTTACATGTGTGGAAAAAAAACTATATAATAAAATATTATAAAAATAATCTACTATGGAAATTCTGTGTAACCAAACAAAACCTTGTGGCTTTTAGTTAATATAACTGCCAAAGACGCTTGACTTAATAAACTGATAATCACGACTATCAGTGTTTAAGCGCTCAGTTGGTTATTTCACGTATTATCTTTCTAAAGCTTTCTAGATAACAGAGAGAGTGCTTAAGAGAGAATTACAGATAATTGAGAGGGGAACAAGAAGGAGAATGATTGAGAGGGATTTGCTATCAACTTTGCTATCGTACAATCAAGGGATTTAGGTATAATTTAAAGACCTAATTCTAATATTTAGTTTTTGTATTTTTTTAGTTCTCTATAAATGATTTTGTTGATTTGTTGTTTGAAACGTTGATTATATGATGTGGATTATATTGTAGAATTTGTAATCATAATATATGAGTGTTGCTTGAGTATGAAGTTCATGAAAAACTGGTTTGTAGGAAGAAAAGTAAAATAACAGTGTTTATACGTGAAAATTGGATTTAGAAAGTACAAATTTCATGCTCTATATGTGTTATAATCTGTAATTTGATATTGGATTATGTTAATATGTTAAGAAACGAAAGCGGCGTATTTCAAATCATGTTAATCGGTTAAGTAACGAAGTCGTGGCGATCGAATTTGCTAAAAGTGTAAAAAAATAGTGAAAGTGGGAAAACTATGGTTTTGATTCTTTAAATTATGTATATATAATATTTTTGTATATAGAATGGTGTATAACATGCGTAACTATGATATTACAAAGTTTTAGATGTTGAAGTTTGGTGAATTTCTGTGGAATTGAGATTTTTGGTCTATAGCAGAGTCTAATTTCGTGTTCAGAAAAAAGCTGGAATCGTGCGTAAGCATGAAGCGAGATAGCATAGCGTATATAGCGCAAGTAATGAGTCGCTGCCAGCACACGTAGAATCTCTTAAGGTGCCAAGCAAGAATAACTAAAGGTAATATTGGCGCCACGGGCCATCAGTTAGTCACAGACAGTGAAGTCTGCTACTTCTGCAGACTTTGGATATTCATTATAACTTAGCTTAATGATTGTGTTAATGTGTCAAATGTGTAATAACAAGGTTAAAGCAGAAACGTATCATGTGGTTAGTCACCTTAAAATGTAAAGTTAGTAAGTTGTGAAAATGATATGTATGATTTAAGAAACTTATTAATCAATGAATAAGTGTTATGAAATGTACACTTGTGATTATGAAATATGTATGGTAAGGTAAGATTTGCACTAAATTAACAAGTTTAACTAGAAGTGGGTGTTATTTTGTAAGTGGATGTTAACACGTCTAATAGATATTGTGATTCCACTAAAATGTGTAGGTGAATGTGAGTATTTAATATTATAGCTTACGCTTGAGGCAAGTTTTCTAACTCTACCTTGTTATCATTGAGCAAGTTTCATAGCTATGTTATCTTTAAGTCAAGCAATCTATCTATTCCTAAATTTTACATTGAAGTTAAGCAGGCCTATTGATTCTATCTCGTGTATGATTGTACAAGCTCTTGTAACATAATTCGTTACCTTGAGCGAGTTTTACTTTTTTACATCTTGATATTATTATTCAAAGCATATGTTGTTCTAATACATCGATTCAAATGAGATTGTTCTAACTCTTTTGGATATAGCACTTTGCATGTATATTATAGTTATTCAATTATACATTGTTATTATTCGGTCCTTGACTTTGATAACCTTGTTCAAAGATTTATTGTTGTATTAAACCTTCAAGTAGTAAGCAAACCTTTATTGATTGAATTAATCTATAATTGAATAGTGTTCTAAAATTCTAGAAACACTTATAAGTTAGTTCCGAGCTAAACTTTCTTTAGAGCGGAAATTCTAAATTCAAACTGAGATGAACAACCCTAACATAGAGGATTTTGTACGTGTAATATTTAGATGTTTGTGCACAATACATGGTACAAAGAGCTGATCCCCCTAAGTATGTTAAGAAGGGTCTGTATAGTCTAATGACTATTAAGGTTAAGGTAATAATACCTAAATACCGAAGACATAGTTCATGGTCTTAAGACCCTAAGATATTAAATTCGAACTTGTTTTCTATTTTGATTCATAGAACAAGTTCATTACTGTTCAGCATTCGTTGTTCATTCTCATGCTGTTATCATTACTACTTCCTATATCAGTGAGCAATTGTTTGCTCACTATTGCGTTTAACACTGCAGCTAAAGTAGATAAAGTCGATGAACCATCTACTAGCAAGGGAAAGGGCAAAATGTCCAAGTGTTGAAGACTTATGAGAATTTTATTTTAATGAATTATGTTAAAGATGTAACGCCCCAGAAAATTGAACCTTTTGTAAATACTTTTATAATGAATAAAATAATATTAATTGTTATTATTATGTGTTGCCAAGATGAATGTCGTTCTATAACCTAGAAATGCCAGAATGTCGTAGTATTTTAACTACATAAAGGAATTAAAGTGTTTGAATTTCCAAGACGAAAATAAAAGCTTTCCGAGAAATTTTTCGAAAAACACTATTCATCAATTTCCGTTCGGGAATTATTTTTGAACTTTCGAGAAATACGTAACGTTATAATATTAAGGTGAGATGAATTATGTAATAATAATTCAAGTATGGAAAACCTAATATTTTGCCTGCGGACTTAGTTCGTGAGTGTTAGGAAAATCAAGTATTAGGAATCTAATATAAGGATCGTATGATACGTAAGTATTGTACGAGGTATTGAATGCGAGTATAATACGAAGTATTATATAAGTATGTATGGAGAATGGAATACCATATATTACGAATTAATATACGAGCTAGAATACGAGAATTATACGTATTGTATATGTAATAAGGCTTTTAGCCAATTAAGTGGGACTTGTAGGATTATTAGCATATTGGTAGAATCCAATAAGAATTAAGGTGCAAGCCCAAATGATTATTAATGCAAGCCAAAATGATTATTAATGCAAGCCCAAAGTTAAGTTAAGATAATTAGACTTAACCCCAATGTAATGATCCAATGGGTTAGCCATGATCCATGGAGCAAACCAAGGTTAATATGGGTTAGACTTGGTGGTCAAGTACTTTATGTGATGGCCAAGCATTGGATATATTATGTTATGAGCAAGAAAGATGAGTGGTTATCAAGATTACTTAAGACTAAAGTTATGAATAGTAAGGAGGTTATTTAAGGAGGTGACTTAAGGAGGTGGGGTGATTAATGATCATAATACCCTAACTTTGTGTTTCCTATAAATAGAAGAAGTTTGCTAGTCTTTTGTTCATTGTTCAAAACACCAACAACTTCTCTTACATTAAAACAACTTAAGTGTTAGAGAGAATAAGCACTTTTAAGTCATAACTTTCCTTGTGAGATTTCCAAGAAGAAGAAAGCTAGTCATCAAAGGTAATGATCTTATGATCTAATAATCTTCTATCTCTATCATTGTAGGATGATAAGAGAAGTGTAGTCTAATAAGCATGTATGCTAAGAACATGTAAGAATTGATTAATGAATGGACTTAAGCCGAATAAGTCATGAATAAGTAACTTGAACCTAAATAAGTTATAAACCTATGAAGAACTTATGATGAACTTGTCATATGATTGTCATATGAAGTTAGTATATTTGATATGATGTGAGAACATTGGGTAAAGGACTTAAATCAATAATAAGTCATAAGAAATGAAAATTGTATTTTATAAGTTGTTAAGTCCTGAACTTATAAAGAATAAGTCAAAACCTAACTTGAAAATAAGTTGATATAATAAGTAGTTTAAAATGTTCATATGATGGTTAGAATCCATTTAGAACGATGATCAAATCGTTAGTAATAAATTTTCGCCGGAATTCACACGATTGGACGATAATTGTCGAATTCGTGAAATTCTCGAAATGGAAGTCATATTTTGTGTTTGAACTCAAAAACGTTGGTTTTCGATGGAGGCAAGTCATATTTGGCATTATATAGTTGTGGACTCGAAAATGACCGAATTCTGACTTAGAATGAAGAAACAAGCGTTAAACGTTCACGAACGTTTATAGTTTTCGTTAAAAATGAACTAATAGGTGAAATTTTAGTAAACAAAGTCAAATAGATAAAATTCTTGCATGAACGTGTAGAGTATGAAATATGTGAATCGTAGGCTTTTGAACGAGCTAATTCGGACTTATAACAAAGAAATAATGCGTCCGGGAATTTTGCAAAATTAAATGTCTGTCAAATTTTTTTGGTGTAAAGAGTTGGCGCCGCGACGCCAACCCAAGGTGTATTGGTGGCGCTGCAGCACTGTAACGCCCCCAAATTTAGATACTTGAAACCCGAACTCAGTGCATTACGATACCATTTCTATGATCGGAAATAAAAATATTGTCATAAATATCTAACTTAATTTACGTATCAGAGTTTTCTAAATTCCAGGTACGCGACCCTAAAATATTTCATTACATGATAGATAATAAATATAATCATCTTATTTAAGTCTAGCTACTACATAAGATAACACAAACTTATTTGAGTAGTTTTCCTTTCCCTTTGTTCTTGGCAGAGCCCTCTGGCCGATCATACTTAACTGGAAACATTTAAATTAAGCAAGAATGAGCATTTGAGTGCCCAACAAGTAATAACAATTATAAATATTAGCTGAAAGGATTAAATGTTTTCTTTGTAATAACCTTCTACAACAAATCAAAAGCTGTGAAGTAATCTGAACTGATAATAATAACATAACAACTCTCTATCAAATTTTGAAACTACGTACTGACTATAAATAGGTTTAAGGTGACATACTATGAACATTGTTTTTCATTTTCGCTAAGGTTTAGCAGAACTTCATCCGCAAACCGTCATAACTTACGGACACGAGGGTGATCTGCCCAATGTGCCCTGTATTGATCAATACTACATGCAAGAACGATATTATCGTTCATATTGTCTGTCTTGGGTGCATAAAAGTTTTCCCATGTTTGAGATGTTCATACATAGTCGGGAATCCAAATCAAAACAATTTGATTGGATACAAAAAGGTTTTATCATATTCAACGATATTTCTAAATCTGTGTCTAGCTGATCAAATAACTTAGATATATATATATATATATATATATATATATATATATATATATATATATCAACATGGGATTAAATACAATGATTATCCAAGTGGGGACACTTGTATAATCACATATAGAAATTAACGAACAAAATATATATATCTGATTTACCATATAGTATCATGTTGATAATCAATGATCGAATATAATATATATAACAACATGGTTAATAATCTGATACAATAATAATATAATTCTGAAACTTCTTACTCGTGTTCATTGCATAAAGAAAATGCAAAGGTAGGATACTTGCCTGGTACGCTGCGTATAATACGCAACTTAGTTTTTATCTTTTGTATAACAACCTATCGATAATAAGATCATTTTACTGATTAGAGTAACATATCGTAACACATAATACTGCTTATTGCAGTCAGCACATAACCTAATAACATTGTCACACTTATTCAACATTCATTGAATCACAAACAAACATTAATACAGTCAAAATATCTAAGTCTAGATCAATTTCTGAAACATGTCGGTGTACCGACGGCTTTATCGGGTAATTATCGAGTCTAAGACTCTATCCATTAGTTCAAAATAATTTAAACATCGGTCAAATTATTTTTAAATGACTTATAATAATTTTTAAACAATTATTATAATTTAGCATGAATTTTCAAACACCGGAATCATTATTAAGTGATTTAAATATCAAATAATTCTATTATCATTAACATTTAATTAATATTAAACTATTAATGAAACCCTTGCCAAAACATTAAAGTTATTTATAATAATTTAGAATATTTTTAAAGTATTAATATTACCCTTAAATGATTTTTAAAATATTTAAAATCATTTTTAAATAATTACCATTAATATTAAAATATTTAAAGTATTATTTATCCAAATATTAAAAGTCATTAATTATAACTTAAAATATTTTTAATTCATTTATATCCTTTTTAAATAATTTTAAATTAATAAAACTATTTTTAAACTATTTATTTAATATAATTATTAAATAAATTTAATATCATTAATGTTAAATTAATATCATTAATATTAAATTATTAATGAAATTATCCTTTAAATATTAAAAGTTATATTTTATAACTTAAAATATCTTTAAACACTTTATTTTCATTTAAAATGATTTTTATAATATTAAAATCATTTTAAACTAATTTATTTAATATAATTATTAAATAACTTAATATCATTAATTAATGAAATTTACCTTTAAATATCGAAAAGTTATATTTTATAACTTCAAATATTTTTAAATACCTTATTATTATTTAAAATGATTTTAATATAATAAAATCATTTTTAATTTATTTATTTAATTCATTTATTAAATAATTAAATTATCATTAATATTAATTTATTAATGAATTTCATCACAAAATATTAAAAGTCATAAAAATAACTTAAAATATTTTCTTATACCATAATATAATTTTAAATGATTTTTCATATATTAAAATTATTTTTAAGTAATTTATTTAATATTATAATTAAATAAATTAAATACCATTAATATTCCAAAAATAATAAATATTAATGAAATATATTCAAAATAATTAAAAACCTATTTTTAGACTTTAAATTAATATTTGGGAATTTATTATGTATTTTTAATAATTAAAAACTAATTTTCTATAATTATTTAATAAAAATAATAATTTCCATAAATAAATTATCGCTAAAGGGCCCTATAGCGACAGTACCGTCGCTATAGGTGTTCTTCATAAACCAAGATTGTTCATACGCAGTGTTCAAGGTGGTAGGTTTGACCACCATTAGATCTAAGTTCTAAGTGTTTTCTGGACTTGTTAATGATATAATGTTGTAGTTCTAATGTAGTACTACAAGTCTAAACAATTTGCATGCTGTTTGATAAAATCTAATTACGCACAACACGCAAGTATACGTGGTCAACAAGTAATAAAGTGATAAGTTGAGTATCATTCCCACAGAGAATTATTTAATAAAAATCACCAAGTACTAACTCGTAACCAACTCAATCTTATTTAAACGAATGAATTTAATGTTATAAATTAAATTATCTAACTAAACTAATTCTAAATACCACTAATTAACAATCAGATTACGGAGATTTAAGATCACAACTTCACTTATTGCTTCATTTAGGTTAACACGGTTCTCATCAATTATTTTCTATCCTGAATTGTTAATCAAGAACACTAAAGCAGATAAAACCACCTCTCGATGTATAATACTCGTACTCACTTAAATCCACAGATGATAGAATTAAGCAAGATACGCTAATTAACTAACCCACTATATCTCTATGTGAATTACCATTAAAAAGGGTTTAAGCACAAGTTCTTATTAGACTACATATGGCGTAAAGGCATATCTCTATCCTAAACACGAAACATGAATTTCATCTATGCAAAAATCACAAACACATGCTATCATGATCATATCTAAATTTATACTTCATCTCTCGAGTTCATATAGATTATCACGGTAATTGTTAGCTAGGCAATTAAGCAATTAAGTCCAAATCATAATAGACAATCCAAATATAGCTAATAAGACTAACAAAGAAGCATATCAAAGTAAACTACACAATAAGATCCATAGTAACCTCAAACAAAGAATTAGTTCATGATTATTGAATTAAAACTAAGAATCCAAAATTGAATACACATTAAAAGACAAAGATAGAAAAAGATGAGAAGATATAATCTATTGTATGTAGATTTGAAGCTCCCTCCTTGCTCCTACTTTGAATCTTCAATGGTCTCCAAGTTGCTTCAATCTCCAAATCTAGTAAGAACTAAGATTTTGATCTAAATTACTCTAATCTAATCTAATGGAATCATATTTCTCCTCTAATCTCCCCTCCAATCCTTGTTATTCTCCTCCTCTTATAAGCCTTTTTTACATGTCTTTAAGTCCTCTTGGAAGTCCTTGAGTCAATTGGATTGAAACAATCCTTCCTGAACTCAAATTTGGACAAAAAGCTCGGCTTTTCACATACCACCCCTGGTACGGGGTCCTAAAGTTTAAAGGGTTCATCATTGTGTGCCTACTATTTTGCAGATAGCATACCCGCCCGGGGTTTTATGAAGGAAAAGCCCACCCCGGAGGGGGTCCATTTTCTGGCATAGCGTCCTCTGGTAAAACGTCCATAACATTTGATCCGAGAGGAGTTACGGGGACTTCCACCAATCAAATCAAAGCTATCGACGAACTCTACAACTTTCATTCTTCGAGAATTGAGAAATAACGAACGAATGAAGGTCGAAATTGGGCTAGAAATGACTGCTATGCAAATGGCCACCCAAAAAAATGATGTTTGACGTCCGTTGGTACAAAGATCAGAATTCTTGCATCTGAACTCCGATTAGAATGATTCAAGATGTATCAAAAAGCTACAAAAACGCTCTACAATGTAAGCCAAGTTCCAAGCCAAAAACATGAAAGGAACATGAAAGCCCAAACGATGTCCGGATTGCTTTTCTTTGCGTTTTCCTACCAATTCTTTGCGATTTCCTTGCTTTCCCTTACCAATAGTTGCTCACACCGCTCCCAAACATATAACCTACAAAATGAACACAAAATGCATGAAAAGTCGGTTAACGATCTTTGACGGCTCAAATCATGAGTTCTAGACATGATCTGGCCTTGTTTCCAGTTCCAGATCATAGTCCACATGACAAAAAACATATTCATAACATAAAACACACATAAAACTTAACACAGAAAGATCTAGAGACTCTGACATTCGTTGTCAGACCTTAGTTTAAATTTTTTTCCAGATTTTGTAAATCTTTAATTTCGAGTATATAAATGTCATGGATCCACTATTTAGCAACCCATATCATTAAAAGGCACCCTCTAAGACATATCTAACCAATCATTAACAACATCTAATGTGACGCCCCCAAAATAGGTATACATCACCCATCTTGAGTCGCCAAATACATGGTACAAACTTCAAATACAACTTAATTATACAACAGTCGTGTAACATACGACAAAACATAAACTGAGAGTTTTAATAAAAATATCGTCATCTAGACAATATCCACACTCAAAAGAGTCCTCATTACATTTATTTTCACACTATTTAACAGAATAGTGAGGACTACTAATACACCATCTCGGACCATCACTCCATTCCCCGACTAGTCCTGGCTACGTTCTCATTTCCTGGAGAGAACAATGAAAGTAAAAGGGTGAGCTTAACTAGCCCAGTAAGAAATATTATGACTAAGATAATGCAGAATAAATTATCATTAGTCTTTAACAATGTTAAACTGATAAAATACAATAGACATCAAATTTAACTGCAGCGGAATAAGCAATCCATTAGAAGAGTCAAGTAGAGCATGATATCTACTATCTTCTATGATTTAAAATGTTTTCATCAATTTTTATCATTTGAGACTCAACAATAAATAAACCACATCATCGAGTCATCCCTGCACTACGGGTAAAGGATATTCATTAAATCATCAATGGTCATGACTATACCGAATAATCCCTGGTCATAATCATACAAAAAACTGTCCATCAATGCACTAAAGGCCACTGAGGACTTTTACCACATCATTTATAACATTACAGGTCATGATTATACCAAATAATCTTTGGTCATAATCATACAAAGTCCATCTATGCACGTAAGCCAAAGATGACTTTCATCACAATATAAGCATGAGGATGATGGCAATGACATAATAATTCAATAAAATAAGTTCAAGGATAAATTTTAAAGATTTAAAATTTTAGTTTATCCAAAAATTAATAACGTCCAAATTATCAACATAATACTTCTTTGTGGAGTAAAATTCAAGAATGCGCAGAAGAATATTTTCATGAAATGATACTGGATGAAGCGCAAATATCCAGGATATTCTACTAATTTCATGGAGTATAGAAGCCAAAACTTTAACCAATTGAGTATAATAGAATATATGAAACTGCAAATGGATTTTCGCCCGCCATGCGGTAATCCACGTAGACAGATCATTTCCACAAGTTAATAAGGAATGAATACAAAGGATCATTCACCATGCATGTGGTAATCCACATAGACAAAAGTTATTTCAACGTAATAATAAAGAATGGAATAATGTAAGAATTCACCATGCATGCGATAGAGCGCGCACAGACGAAAGTTATTCCTAATAGAATAATAAAGAATGGAACCCAAATCACCAGCGTAAACCGCATGAGACAGTGATATTCTAACGAATAATAATAAAGAATGGAACCAGTCATGCGTAATCCGCATGCACGTGATGTTCCAACAGAATAATAAAGAATGGAACCAGTCATGCGAAATCCGCACAAATGTGATGTTCCAATGCAGAATAATAAAGAATGGAACCAGTCATGCGTAAATCCGCATGCATGTGATGTTCCAACAGAATAATAAGGAATGGAATAACAACAGAATTCACCGGGCATGCGATAGACCGCATAGACAGGTTATTCCAACAGAATAATAAAGAATGGAACCAGGTCATGCGTAATCCGCACATACAGGATGTTCCAATAGAGTAATAAAGAATGGAATAACAACTCTTACGAGTATTGAAAGAAAATAATTCTCTTCATGAATACGAAAGAATAATACCCCTTACCTTAGAAAGAAGAGTATTCCTACTGGCGAGGATATTCTTGAAGAAAACTTATACTGTTTTTTACGCTCAAAGTTTCTTAAAACTCTAAAGAAATACGCTCAAGATTATAGAAGAAGAATTCTCTAAATTTCTAGTGTGTTTTCAATTCTAACTAAGCATCCTATTTATAGGAGAATGGAAAGGATACTAAGTAATAAAATATAATATATTCTATTTATAATAT
Source organism: Panax quinquefolius (assembly GCA_020205615.1). Classification (NCBI taxonomy): domain Eukaryota; kingdom Viridiplantae; phylum Streptophyta; class Magnoliopsida; order Apiales; family Araliaceae; genus Panax; species Panax quinquefolius. Next base: position 74,776,524 of record CM035168.1, read on the forward strand.
ATATATATATATAATTTAAAATCTAATAAAACAAATAACTTTATAAAAGTATTCTGTTTTATATAAAAAGATTTTACTATGAAGGCACTATGCAAATACTATGCATAATAAAATATAATATATTCTATTTATAATCTAATAAAATAAATAACTTTATAAAAGTATTCTTTTTTATATAAAAAGATTTTACTATTTTATTACATTTATAATAATAATAAAACAAAATTCATCATCATTATTATAATTCACACTATTAATCGACCAGGTCGTTCCTAGAAAAGGGGGGGCTTTCTAATAAGAATTTGTCTCTATTGGCGCGCAATTAGGTGACCAAACCTCTCCTTGACAGAACTTCTAGACATCGTTAATATTGCAAATAATAATATTAACAACTTTGTCGTCTCAATTATCAATTTAATAATATATAAAATATTGACAATAATTGAATTAAATAACGTGAGATACTATGCAGCAATTACTGTAGCAATAATTGAACAAAACTGAGTGACTTCTCACGTAAGCATCAATAATCAATATCGTGTGCTACTATGCAACCACGCCAGACATTCTTTTTCTTTTAACACCGGGTGTTTCAACAGTTAATGGTAAAACTTCCGCCGTTATTTTCATAAAATATTTTTGTCATTTTCTCAATCCAATAATAATTCTGTTGTGGGGTCCACCTATGATTGTGTCGTTGTACGAATATTCCCTGCTAAAATGAATATTCCCCGACCAATCGAATATTATATAACAACTTGCATACTTTTCAAAATATCTAAATATTACCCACAACTATAACATTATCTCAAATCCATACCATAATTTTGAAAAAAAATATTTCGAAAAAATTTAAATCTTTATTCATAAAATTTGGGGTCTCACAATCTCCCCTCCTTATGAAATTTTACCCTCGAAAAATACGTATGTACCTGGTATGCCAAAGAGATGAGGATACCTTGACTTCATTTCAGATTCTAACTCTTGAGGTATAACCTTTAAGTGTTTAATACAATTCTTCGTATCCAAGATTTTAACACGTATCTCCTTGTACGTTAAATCGTCTGCTATCTCATCTAATTCTAATTCAATAATGTGGTTTGGGTCATCCACATATGAACACGCGACATACTTGGCGGTAAAACGAGTCTATAGGCCATAGTTCCTACTCGATCGAGGATTTTAAATGGGCCAATTAAATCGAGGGTTGAGGTTTCCTCTTTTCATCGATTCTTTCTTCTAGAATAACGCCCTCTTGAATCTTCTTCTTCACATTCATCAGCTCTGAGTATGTAGCTTGAGCGGCTTTAACTTTATCGATTAAAGTCAGTTCTAATTGTATATTCGCTATCTTCACGTAGGTTCGTATATTCGCACTCGTAAACGCATATGATCTTCTACTCAATGCGTCAGCTACCACGTTCGCTTTTTCCATGATGGTATTGAATGGTATTATCATAATCTTCAACAGCTCGAGCCAATGTCTTTGGTACGTGTTACGTTCATTTTAGGCGAAAAAATATTTAAGGGTTTTAGAAATGGGTTTTGTACTGGGGTCAATACAAAATTCGATTTCACGCTCTAGGGTAGGCTAAGAAGTTTTTAGAGAATACGTCAGGAAATTTATTAACAATAGAAATGTCATTCAAAACTGTGACTCTCATCCAAGACTTAGATAGCACGTCACATTGATACCTATCAACTTGCCATCGTTATTCACGACATCCCCTACGGATATTCTGGCTTTGGTGTATTCTAAGACTTGAAAGTCACCAGCGAAAGGCTCGGGGCTCTTTACTTATGGCTTGATATGACAATGATTGACTTTAGTGGTTTGGTTGCTTGAATTCGCAAAATAGGTTGGTTAGGAATATGAAAGCTAACAACCTTACGAAAAGCATGATGAGTAGTTAACCAATTGATTCCTAAAATCACATCAAAGACAAGTATTTTCAAAGAGATAAGATCGACAAGTAACGTGAAAGTGTCAATTTGAATCAAACAAGACTTATAGTGGAGGTAATGAAGATTTCTCCAAACCGAGTTTCAACTGATAAGTCAAATTCTAATCTCTCCGGAGTTAAATTTAAACGTTGAGCGCAAGCAAGAGATATAAAAGAATGGGTAGAATCGGTATCTAATAAGGTATAGACTTCGCAAGAATTTATGATTAACTTACCCGTGACAACTTCGTTCGAGTTCCTCGACAAACGCTCTCACTTAAACTACCAACTTTGACTTATCTGGAGACATCCTTTGGTGTCACTGTGACGCCCGCAAAATAGGTCCACATGACCCATTCTGAGTCGCCAGATATCACTCCATAAAAATCAAATACAAAATTCATTTATACAACTGTTGAACTGTCGTGCAGAGTACGACAACAGATAAGCTGTGAGTTTTAATACAAAATCTATAAACTCTTTGAAAGTAGTATGCACACAAGCCAATCATGTTTGATGATAAAGCATATACTTTGTAACAATCTTATTCATTTATTAATAAAAGTATTAATTTATTAAAGGCTTTTAATTATCTACATGATGCTATTTTATAATATGCGATAAACCCATAGTTTTAAGCAATGCTTTTAGAATAATGATGATGATCATTCTAATGAGATCTAAATTCTTAAAAAGCTTAAAACTAAAATAGTTCCCAATCATTGGATTACTAAATTGGGGATTAGTGAATCCGGATAGATTGGTACATACGTTGCTTGCTCATTGGATGAGGATGATTGATCTCATGATCATTTATGTGGAGACACTAAAGCAAGTATGTAGGTGCCTATTAGAGAATAAGTTCACTGAACGTGGCTCGCTAAGGAATACCTAATGGAGTTTTACTTGCCTATCAATAGGAATTCTTGTAGTGATAGTAGTACAAGTGATCCTTGGACTTGAGATCATCATAGTATCTTGTGTATGATGAGTTATACTTTGACTTATTCCTTAAGACCCTTAGGGTATATCAAAGGGTATGTTTGGGTATAATAAGTTGTACATGGAGATAATGTATGATCAATAAAGAATCTACCACTTTTATTAAAAGCAGAGAAATGTCCTATGTGATTCGATAAATGACAACCCGGTAGTCCTTGGCCAAGGCAGAATGAAATTAGAAAGGAGTTTCTAATTTGCATTATTTGGTGTTGTGCATTTAAGGATCGAAATACATATAATTAAATAATATAAGACTTGACAAGAATTCCATGCCTTATATTTAATTGGGACATCAGATGGTGGAAGGATTGAATTGTATTAGTAACTATTAACTCAAAGGTTCTTTTATGATTAATGTTGAAATCTATATTATCCGGAAAGTCGTTGATCGCTAGGAGGCTTATCCCTATTGTAGAATAAATATTATTTATTTAAATAAATTAATTATTTAATTTATTTATTTAAATAAGATTAGAATTGTTCTAGTTGATTAATTCACAACCGGTTTAATATGGAGAACCTAAAGGGTCACACCATAAAAGGAAGAATAATTATTTAAGAAGTTAATGGCATAATCGTAATAATATAAAGTTAAGTATATTTAATTTAATCTATGGTGATAGAATAAATTAAATAGCTTAATATTTATTATTTAATATTTTAGAAATATTAAATATAAATTAATAAGAGGAGTCTTATTAATATTGTTACAATTATTATTATTTTAATTTCTAAAAGAGTTTAGGAATTAATTTAATATAAGTACTCTCATTTATTCCTAATAGGATTAGGAGGGAAAATTAATTAAAGGAGTTTAATTAATTATCCCTAATAAGATTAGGGAGCCCATTTAATTAAAAGAGTTTAATTAAATAATACCTTATTTTTAATAGGGTTACTTGATATCTTTATAAGAGGAGTCTTATATCAAATATCAAAATATACGCAATTCTAATGGTTGGAGAGTACGTTCCTTTTCTATAGAGATAGAAAAACTAGGGTTTAACCAACCACCCATCTTCTTGAATCCTTCTTCTTCCTTGGTGGATCACCTCTAGAGGCCAAACACTTGGGTGGTTAACGTTGATCAAAGGAAGGAACCAAACCCTATGAAATTCAAGTTGAACGCGAAAGGATTTGGAGGTGAACTTGTACTCGAGGAAGCTCGATCTTCAAGGGTATGATTTTATTCTTTATCTTTTCGCTTTAATTAATAATTGTGCATAAAGGGTGATCCGGGTTTTATGGTTTGTAAAATTTTAAACTCGATTTTACACGCTTATTTATTTGTGCAATTTGATTGCGTTCTTGAATATTACAAATCTAACAGTGGCATCAGAGCCAAACCTTTATGCAAATTATTAATTGTTCAAAATTTGATATGTGTTTAGAACAATTTAATTGGGCATAATTTTGTTGTATAAGATTTTAAAAAAAAAAACGCGAAATATTTTTTTTTTCGTTGCTGATTCACGAATTCGCTGCGCCTAATATGGAATTACTCCATATTACTCCACCATGATTCCGTACAAGTTACAGGATGTCAAGAATATGATTAATTCCTTATTATTTATATAAGTAATTACTTGAGCATCTCTTGTAAATCCTGCAGAATCATGACAAAGGGGATGTATGGGAATCACGTGAAACAAGAAAAAAAGAAGGTGATTCTGCCGATTCTGCCCCACTTGTTCATGACCTTGGGTACATAAGGGATTCGACCCTCTAGGATACCTGGGTGCGCACACGTTTGAACCAGTGGACCCTGATTTGTAGCCTCCTATAGGCATATCGTATCCCAAACTTAGCCCACCTCATGTGCGCCGACTCCTTTTCTCAACCATATATATATTATTCTTGTTTATTTTAATCTTAAAATAAAAATTTATTTTAATTTTAAAATTAGATTTCATGCCAACTAATTAGAGTTGGAATTGGATTTCATGATAACTAATTGGAGTTGAAATTGGATTCTATTTTTCCTTAAATAAAGGAGTTTATTTTGATATGAAATTAGATTTCATATTATTCAAAAGAAAAGGGTTTATTTATGAATAGGAAAAAGAATCGATCTTTCCTTAAGTAAATGAGTTTATTTAGATATGAAATAAGATTTCATATTATTCAAAATAAAGGAGTTTATTTGTGAATAGGAAAGATAATCCATGTTTCCTTTAATAATTTTTTTTTTTTATATATGGAATTGGATTCCATAATTAATTAAAATAAAGGAGTTTATTTTGATTAAAATAAAATAGTTTATTTTATTCAAAATTGGATAAATTAAAATAAAATAGTTTTATTTTGATTTAAATTTGGATTAAAATAAAGGAGTTTATTTTGATTCAAAAATAGATTTTATACTAACTAAATTTGCCCATTAAATGATATCAATATATATTGAATGTTTATTATTCATCAGATGAATGTTATGTATTGATGCATATGGTGATATATATGATAATAAATGAGATTGATTATGGACAATTGACCAATGTGATTGGATTTTATTTTAGTTGGATGCATGAATGTATGGGTTTTATTAAATGGGGTCTCATACCTGCGTCTTCTCTAATTTTTCTCAATGTAAATTCTATCTCCTCCTATGTACTTCCCTCGATCACGATCAAGGTTTCTATTTATTTTAAATAGTTTTGTAATAGGAATAGTTAGAATTAATTTTAAAAAAATTGGAGATCAAGGAGCAAGGAGCGCTTGAAGACCCGTTTGTAATGGAGCCCGGGTTTAAATGTAATAGTTATATTTAAATATTATTTCTTGCACCCTAGGGATTTGACCTTTTGGTTCACTTGGTGGCTCTAGTGAACCAAACTAGAATAAAGTCCATAATCAATCCGGGTAGAATATAGTATTCTATATGTGCATGCTTATACTTTATATATATTATATATTATGCAAACATGCTTCGCATGTTCATTAATATAACACGTATTTTATATATATATATATGTAAATGCTAAAAACAAGATGAGACAAATTAATAACAAACCCCTCAATTTTTTATATTAAGTCCTAAGCGTTCAAAGATATTTGGAATATCGAACGTCAAGCTTTCTAGCATGATAAAATTAATAGAGTATTAAATATTTAATATGAGTTTGTTGTGTCACCACAAGGCAAGTATTAAGTATTTAAGATGTTAATTTATCACATTTGATGCTTATAAAGAAAATTGAACAATATTGTTTTGTTGTGTCACCACAAGGATGATATTTTTCTTTTTTGAATATATGGAGTGCTAGGTTGGACTTAACTTGGATAATTTTGATTCGGATGTACCACCACTTGATCAAAATAATCTAAGAGGCAAAAATACAAGGAGTTGCATAGTTGATGTAATTGACAAGAGTTGTCTACCTATTTATTTATATATAGTTTGTTGTGTCACCACAAGGCTATATACATTTGAAATGGGATCCTTATTCTCACTAGCAAATCTTTAATTAGATTTTACCGAACTATATAAGTGAGGGTAATATAGTTTGAAGAAAATAGTGGGAGATACCAATTTAAAACAAGACCTAATTTATTTTGGTAATTAATAAAAGAATGTATGTTAAAATGTTGTTAATTACAAATTCGCTTATGAAATTTTTACAATGTCTAAATTACTATCACTTAGTAGCATATTAGATGCTAAATTAACTGCATCAATTAAATGATTGGTTAAGGAATTTGAGAATAGTTCTCATAGCTGAAAAGCTATCTTATGTCCTTAATACGCCTATCCCTGCAATGGTTGCAGACAATGCCTCTGAGGAAGAGATTGCTACTTTTAGAAAGTTGCAAGATGATGCACAGTTGGCTCAATGCATCATGCTCGCATCCATGAGTAACGAGCTTCACGGCAAGATGAAACTATGGATGCTCCTACTATATTCCCCGCACATCAAGTAGTTGATGGTGAAGAAAGTAGGACCGATAGATATTAAATATCTAAGGAGCTCTTCCGATCTAGAATGATCGATGACACTACTAAGATGAGATAAAAGTCCTTAACATTATCAATTTGATTGATCAATTAGACAACGAAGTTTTGTCATGGATGGAGAGTTGAGCCAAGATTTGATATTGCACTCACTCCCGGACTACTTTCACAATTGTTGTGAATTTTTCATATGAACAAGCTAGATATCAGCCTCGCTGATTTGCTTAACATATTGAAAAATGTTGAGAGTCACTATCCAACCAAGAAAGATCAAGTCTTACTGGTAGGGGCCAAAGGATCTTCTGAAAAGAAGAACGATTCAATGAAGGTAAATAGAAAGGCATAAACAAAGGATAATAAGAACAAAACTGATACGGATAGCAAAGGAGTTTGCTTCCACTGCAATAAGCCTGGACACTGGAAAGAAATCTGCGAGAAGCATCTTCACGTAGGCTAACCAAAGAAGCTTAGTGAAGTTTCTATTTAATACGCTTTTTGTTCATGATTGAAATAAATTTTCTTTAAGTCAAGGTTCTACTTGGGTATTGGATACCGACTTTGGTTATCATAAATATAGATTTATGAAGGGACCAAGGTAAGTAGAAAGCTAAATAAATATAAGTAATCCTATAAGTAAGGAAATGTAGCAAAGGTTGCCATACTAGCCATAGAAACTTATAGTTTAGCAATACCTACGGGCAAATCTATTAAGTCAATAAGTTGTTATTGTATTCCAGTTCTTGTTAAAAATATTATTTCCATTTTATTGTTGGACAATGAAATCTTTGGTATTATAATTAAGAACAATTGTTGTTCTATTTATAATAATAATGTTTTGTATAGAACTGGAATATTACTTAATAAATTTTGTATACTTGACTTACATGAAAATATATTTTGCAAATTGAACAAACTAGTATAAGAAAAAGAGATGATCATTCAAAGAGTTGAATGTGTGTATTTGCTGAAATACAAGTGTGAATTATTTGAAAGGTTCAAAGAATTCAAAAGTGAAACAAATTGGCAAAGTATTAGGATTCTTTGATCGGATCAAGGAAGGAATACTTGTGCAATAAGTTTCTAGATCATCTCAAATGGTTTTCTCATAATGGACGCCTCTCGATACATAATAATTGATTGATGTATCTGAAAGGAAAAATCGTACCTATTTGAACATGGTGCGATCCATAATGATTTTACCGACATTCCAGTATCCTTCTAGGGTCATGTCCTAGAAATGGTTGCATATCTACGAAAAGGTAACCTCAAAATCCGGCCCCAAGACTCCATAAAAGTTATGGATAGGTAGGATTCCTAATCTTAAGTATGTTAAGATAAGGGGTTGTCCAACTTAAGTGAAAAGGTTTCAAAGGATAAGTTTGGGACAAGATTTGACAAGTACAATTTGTGGGACATCCTAAAGTAAGTTTAGGGTATATGTTCTATAATCCTACTTAGCAAAAGGTGTTTGTTGCGAAACACGCCTTCTCTAAGATAAATGTGTTTATTATTGAAGGGCTAGTGGGAGGATAATAGATCTTGAAGAGTTCAAGAACCACAAAACACTATAAGTTAAATAAGAGGAACACAGAGATAGACCTATTGTACCACAAAATCGAATCAGAAATCGAATAGTCTTCAAGATACCTAGGAGGTATGGATTCATCATGGATGATGATGATGAGGTGCACGATCATAGAAGATGATGATCCAGAGTTACATGCAATGATGTAAGACTTCTAGTGTGTACAAAAGGGTCATGGGAGCATCGTGAAATTTCTAGTATTATATGTTGATATACTACGGATGAGGAATAACATACCAATGCTACAATCAAGAAAGATAAAGTTGTTCAAACATTCCTCCATGAATGATTTGGAAGAGTATCTTAATTGGGGATATAAATCTATATAGATAGATTTAAGAGGATGCTCGACTTAACCCAAGGAACGTATATTCATTTGATGCTAAAGTCGTTTAGCATGGCAAACTCCAAGAGATGTCTCATGTCGATGTGCTATGGAGTGTATCTCTCTTAATAGTCCCCACAGACTCCTGAAAAGGGAGGTCGCATGAGTTACAATCATGTATGCAATGAAATATACGAGACCTGATGTTGATCGGTCCATATTATGGAGAAGTTCACTATGAGTCGCTGAAAACATCTTAAAGTGCTTAACCCAAGACTAGAAGTGATCATATTCATGGTGGGTCTTAATTAAAACTAGAGGGCTTAATGACTCAAGTTTTTTGCATGCATCACCAAGACGTAAAAATCCACTTTAAGGTAAAGCGTTATCTTGAACAGTGGTGCAGTGAATTGGAAAGGTTCCAAACAGCAAAAAGTTGCGGGTTTAGTGATAAAGACAAAGTATATAGCTATAAATGAAGCTACAAGTTGATTGTTTGGATGAAAAGTTCATTACAGAACTAGGAATAGTTCCTAAGTCTCATCTTGGATCTAAATATGTGTTGTGGCACTTTCACTTGATTATAGGAATCATTGAAAGATGGGAAATCACTATAGATAGTGGACTCTCATGAACAACATTACATATCCATTAACTAAAGCTTATCCAACAGCAGGATAATCGTCACTTAGAGAAGAAGAGTATGAGATACCATGACGATTGGCTTTAGTGCAAGTGGGAGATTGAAAGTAGTATGCACACAAGCCAATCATGTTTGATGATAAAGCATATACTTTGTAACAATCTTATTCATTTATTAATAAAAAGTATTAATTTATTAAAGGCTTTTAATTATCTATATGATGTTGTTTTTATAATATGTGATAAACCCATAGTTTTAAGCAATGCTTTTAGAATAATGATGATGATCATTCTAATGAGATCTAAATTCTTAGAAAGCTTAAAACTAAAATAGTTCCCAATCATTGGATTACTAAATTGGGGATTAGTGAATCCGGGATAGATTGGTACATACGTCGTTTTGCTCATTGGATGAGGATGATTGATCTCATGATCATTTGTGTGGAGACACTAAAGCAAGTATATGAGGTGCCTATTAGAGAATAAGTTCACCGAACGTGGCTCGCTAAGGAATACCTAATGGAGTTTTACTTGCTTCGTCAATAGGAATTCTTGTAGTGATAGTAGTACAAGTGATCCTTGACTTGAGATCATCATAGTATCTTGTGTATGATGAGTTATACTTTGACTTATTCCTTAAGACCCTTAGGGTATATCAAAGGGTATGCTTGGGTATAATAAGTTGTACATGGAGATAATGTATGATCAATAAAGAATCTACCACTTCTATTAAAAGCGAGAAATGTCCTATGTGATTCGATAAATGACAACCCGGTAGTCCTTGGCCAAAGCGTAATGAAATTAGAAAGGAGTTTCTAATTTGCATTATTTGGTGTTGTGCATTTAAGGATCGAAATACATATAATTAAATAAAATAAGACTTGATGAAGAATTCCATGTCTTATATTTAATTGGGACATCAGATGGTGGAAGGATTGAATTGTACGGTAACTATTAACTCAAAGGTTCTTTTATGATTAATGTTGAAATCTATATTATCCGGAAAGTCGTTGATCGCTAGGGAGGCTTATCCTATTGTAGAATAAATATTATTTATTTAAATAAATTAATTATTTAATTTATTTATTTAAATAAGATTAGAATTGTTCTAATTGATTTATTCACAACCGGTTTAATATGGAGAACCTAAAGGGTCACACCATAAAAGGAAGAATAATTATTTAAGAAGTTAATGGCATAATCGTAATAATATGTTAAGTATATTTAATTTAATCTATGGTGATAGAATAAATTAAATAGCTTAATATTTATTATTTAATATTTTAGAAATATTAAATATAAATTAATAAGAGGAGTTTTATTAATATTATTACAATTATTATTATTTTAATTTCTAAAAGAGTTTAGGAATTAATTTAATATAAGTACTTTCATTTATTCCTAATAGATTAGGAGGAAAATTAATTAAAGGAGTTTAATTAATTATCCCTAATAAGATTAGGGAGCCCATTTAATTAAAAGAGTTTAATTAAATAATACATTATTTTTAATAGGTTACTTGATATCTTTATAAGAGGAGTCTTATATCGGATATCAAAATATACGCAATTCCAATGGTCGAGAGCGTACGCCTTTCTATAGAGATAGAAAAACTAGGGTTTAGCCAACCACCCATCTTCTTGAATCCTTCTTCTTCCTTGGTGGATCACCTCTAGAGGCCAAACACTTGGGTGGTTAACGTTGATCAAAGGAAGGAACCAAACCCGGTGAATTCAAGTTGAACGCGAAAGGATTTGGAGGTGAACTTGTACATGAGGAAACTCGATCTTCAAGGGTATGATTTTATTCTTTATCTTTTCGTTTAATTAATAATTGTGCATAAAGGGTGATCCGGGTTTTATGGTTTGTAAAATTTTTAAACTCTGATTTTACACGTTTCCGCTTATTTGTGCAATTTGATTGCGTTCTTGAATATTACAAACCTAACACTCTCATGGTGCCTCGACCACAATACCTTACAAAGATACTTTACATAAAAGTATAGTCAATAACTGTTTTAGAAATTAAAATCTTTGGGAAGTGCTCAAGGAAACCTTCGTACATAGAAGGCCATGAATCTAAGTTATGATAGATATCATATGTCCAGAGAATTATCCTTGGTTGACCCAATAGACCCCAAAGAAAAATGAGAAGATTACTATCATGTTCCTTCCAATGGTGAGTCTTCTCTTGACATATAACTATCTCCACTGTTTGTAATTGAAAATTATATTTCAAATAAACTCCAAGATTATATAGGTAGTTCTCGTAGATATACTCAGCAAGTGGATGTGCATAACCCTGTCTTATGATAACACGAGGTTGTATGTCATTAGACATCTTGTATGATAGTGGCAAAACACCCTTCCAAAGTTGGGTTCACCTCACCCTATTCGGTTTACCAAAATTAAATATCAAATGACGTATACAATACGACACACTTATCTAAAGTCATCAATAAAATTATTTTTATACTACTTAGGGAGAACCTCAACAGCTATAGACCACCGTTATACTCCCCTGTTATCCCTCCTCGATACAGCTACACTCTTCTTACCTGAAAGGAATTGTGAAGCAAAAGGGTGAGCACAAATAGCCCAGTAAAGAATATCGTGACTAAAGATAATTAAATTATAAATAGCCTTCGTCAGTAATAAATTAGAGATTTAGAACATATGGTAGATGATAAAACTTTTCAACCATAGTTGCAATGAACGAAAGCAATCCATTAGAAGAGTCAAATAGACCATCGATCTATTATCTTCTATGTTAAAAGTCCACCGATAATGTTTTATCCCTGTAACATCAATCAACAATTCTTGTCCACAATCATATGAATAACTCATAATCATAATTGTGATTCTAAATTCCTCTTCGCACCTAGGACGAAGATAATTTTCATCACCTATTTTCACCTGAAACATCAAAAATCATGGTTATACCAAATCACACTAATAAATTCATCTTTGCACTACGGCCAAAGATATTCATTAACAATTCATCTTTGCACTACAGGCCAAAGACATACAATTGTACTTTAGAAGAGTCAAGTAGAGCATGATATCTACTATCTTTTACGAATTAATATTTTATCACTGAGACTCAGCTTAATAAATAATCCACATCATCGAATCATCCATGTACTACGAGCCAATGATATTCATTAAATCATTAATGGTCATGACTATACCGAATAATCCCTGGTCATAATTATACCAAAAACTGTCCATCAATGAACTACGGGCCAATGAGGACTTTTACCATATCATCTATAACATTACGGGTCATGATTATTGTGACGCCCCCAAAATAGGTCCATTCCATCCAACCCATTCTAAGTCGCCAAATACATGGTACAGAAATAACTACAACTTTATTAATACATTTGTCGTGTAAAAATACGACAACATATATATCTTCTTGAGTTTAAATACAATTATTGTCTTCTAGATAATATACATACCCAAATAAATCCTCATCACAATTATTTATACATTATTTTACAAAAATGGTGAGGACTACTAAACAACTCTCTCTAGAACCTTCATTCCATACCCGACTAGTACTCACTACATTCTCGCCTCCCGAGAAGAAAAAATGGAACAACAAGGAAAAGGGTGAGCTCAACTAGCCCGATAGAAAGAATATTATGACTAAGATAATATACAACAAATTATCGTTAGTCTCCAACAGGAAAAATCTAATAGAATACAATAGACAACCAGCTTTTAAATCAACAATCTGCAGTGAAAACAACAATTCATTAGAAGAGTTAAGTAGAGAATGCAAACTACTATCTTCTATATATGAATTTAAAAGTTCATCGTCGATATTTTATCCCCGTAACATCAATCAATATATATCCGAATCAAATATTCATCTTTGCACTACAGCCAAAGATAGTCATCATTAATCATGTTCATCTAAACACTGCTCATCTTTGCACTACGGCCAAAGATATTAATCACCGGTCATGTTCATCTCAACACTGCTCATCTTTGCACTACGGCCAAAGATATTCATCAAGAAATCATTCATCTTTGCACTACGAGGCCAAAGATATTCAAGAATATCATCATTTAGGCGAGGATGATGAAAAATATTTTAAAGAAAAACGAATCCAAAGGAAAACAAAAGAACAAATATTAAGGATTCATATTTTAAACAATCCAAGTTCAAAAATACTTCATAAGTAATCGAGTGGAGTAAAATTCAAGAATGATCAAAACATGGATATAATCAAAGCTAGTATCCATAATAGATATTTTGGACAAAAAGAAGAAATTTCATTTTTGGTGAATAGTCGTATTCGTGAATAGTGTCAGATATCGTGAATAAAGGCCAGTATCGTGAATAAGTAACTCAGACACCAAAAGATAGAAATTTCATAAAAAAAATCTTCACGCTTCATGAATAGTACTCGTGAATAGTAATTCGTGAATAGTAACTCATGAATAGTAACCCCACACATAAAAAATTCCAAATTTGATAAAAAGTTCCAACCAATATTTCAAAGATAATGATATTGAAGAAATAATATCATTTTCAATAAAATAACATCCCTTACCTCGAAAGACAAGTCTTTAGTTGAAACACACCGATATAGGCTATGACTTGAACTTGCACCGTATAACAATACTCAAAGTATACTCAAAATACTCACAAGAATACGCCGATAATATAGAGAGAAAACTTCGAGTTTAAATGTGATTTTCAATTCTAACCTAAGCACCCTATTTATAGAAAATGCTTTAGAACACCAAAGCGTAAAATTTAATATAATATTAATATATATTTTCCAAAACCTCATACGCACACTTGCCAACTGAATTCAGCTCCTACACATGTTAAATGAGGCCACCTAAACATTCCAAAAACGTTTTTGTTAATTAAAACAATTAAAACTTCCAAAAATCAATTATTTCGAAACTTTGAAACTTCAATAATTCATAATAAATAGCTCTTTTATCAGAAAAATTCAAAACTGGCGACTTTCCATAGGAAATTCTATTCTCTACAACTTTGCAGAAGAAAGTTTTTTTAAATTCCAAATGTAAATTGATCAAAATCCATAAATCCAAGGATTTTACAAAGCTATAATCAAATTTCATTAATAATTGTGTCCACCAACACACAAAATATGTGTTAAACATTTAATGCCACAAAAATACTCTTCCTCCTCATATACTCATATATCCCACATTCATTATAAAATATCACCGTTAATATATTATTAAAATAATATATATTTAAATGAATTATTTTATCGTAAAAAGATAAAATATTAATTTTCAACAATTGTCACATTAAAAATTTTCTCCATCTATATCCACATAAAATCAATATTTTCCTCATCATATAAATCATTAATTAGTTATTCACAAATAATATTACAGAATCACAGTACTGGCAACCAGGCCTTTCCCAAGAAAGAGGGGGCTTTCCAATAAGGATCTCTCCTTACTGGCGCTCAATTAGGTGACCAAACCTCTCCTTAGATAGAACTTTCTAGACATTGCCAATAATGTTATCCAATAATATTATTCAGATAATATGAATTATTGCTCCGATAATGGAAAATACTGTAATGACAATTTATCAAAACAACAATAATATAAAATATCAATGCAAAGAATTATTGAATCAATAAAATAAAATATTTAAAGAATTATCAGTAATAATTATTAAGTAGTGCCTTCTTACGTAAGAATCAATAATTGGTGCAATACCGTGTGTCTTCTTGTTCAACAACGCCATATTAGTGTGTTTTAACCTCCCGTATTCCAACAAGATGATTCTTGGTAACAACTACGCCATTATTTATAAACAACTTATATTTGTCATTTTCTTCATCCAATCGCTTTCAAGTTATGGGACCCACAAAAGATCATACCATTGCATTTAATATTCCCCAACAAAGATTATTCCACGACCAAACGAATATTCCCAAATAATAATGAACATTTTATAACCACTTGCTTATTCAAAATATTTGCGTATTTTACCCATAACTATCCACATTAATCAAATCAACCCTTACTATTTCAAAATAATAAATAGAGAAAAATAAATTTCATTTATTAATAATTTGGGGTCTTACAATTATACCGAACGATCCCTGATCATAATCATACCAATAAACAGTTCATCCATGCACATAAGCCAAAGATACTCATCAATCAATAGTTCATCTTTGCACGTAAGCCAAAGATATACAACTCAGAAACTAATAATTAATGATCCATCTTTGCACGTAAGCCAAAAGATATACAACTAGTAAAGCCAATAATCAACAGTCCATCTATGCACGTAAGCCAAAGATGACTTTCATCATAATATAAGCATGAGGATAATGATAATGATATAAGCATTAATCAAAGCGAAATTAAGGATAAATATTAAAGACTTTAAATTTATCCAAATATTATCAATCACTTAATAAACTCATAATCTAATATTATTAATATTATAACAATATTTTAATTAATTTTAAACTTATAAATAATTTATTTTAATTGTCTACACTTTACCAAATAATGCATTTAATCATTCAAAAATTCCATACTCATAAGATTTAATCACCAATGATCAAATCCTTTATCAAAAATCTGCATATACCCTACTTTTCAACTTCACATAACATATTTAACTCATATGTTCGTAACTAAACCATTTTCATGAAAAATTACAATATCAACTTATTATTTTTCTATTCTTTGTCCAAACATATATACATATATTTCATACACAACAAGTATTTTTTTTATAATTTTTCAACTCCCTTAAGTATTTTCAAAAATCAATTTCTAATTAATTCCTTAAGAAATTAGCTACCTCAAGTTTAACTCCGTAAATTCCCAAATCTTGGCGGGATCTTACACATGTTAACGTGAGCTTCCATTTAAATTTCATGGTCATCGGAGTTATAGAACTCCGATTATAGAATTTTTCATCGAAAAAACCTAAATATTGAAATGGACATAACTTGCTCATTTTTGGACAGGAGGTACTTTATTCCATATATTTTCATGTCCCAAAAGGCCGGAATTTTTCTCACAAAATAAAGAAGTCGAAATAGCCCTTTTTAAACTTCCGGCAAGAGTTTTTTAAATTTGCGACTTTTGACTCCTTTGCTAAAATCAATCCACACAAAAATCTACAACACCTTTTACAGTGATTCCACTTGGATAAGTTAGAAAACTCATAGACCTAAGTCTAGAACTTGATCACACTCAAAAATTCGAAATATAATAGGAGATATGGTCAATTGAATTTCATGTTCCATTTTCATCAAAATCTGATTTTCAACCCTTTGTGATTTCTAAGAAACTTTCATGTCTTCACATAATAACCAACATAACTTATCATAACACTTACTAATACTACATATACCCATGATTTTCATCAGTTCAATGCTTTTATTATGACTTCATCATAATCCACGTAAATAGATCATTTCCATAATTTAATAAGGAATGAAAACAAAGGATCATTCACCATGTATGTGGTAATCCACACGCATGACGTTTATTCCAATGTAATAATAAAGAATGGAATAACAAAAGGATTCACCATACGCATGCGATAGATCGCATATACTGAGTTATTCCCACTACTAGAATAATAAAGAATGGAACTGGTCACGCAGAACGCACGCATGTGATATTATTCATAATAATAAAAAGAACGGAACCAATGTCGATGAAATTGCGACCGATAAGATATTCCAACAGAATAATAAAGAATGGAATAACAACAGAAATCACCATGCATGCGATTAACCGCACAGACAGGTTATTCCAACAGAATAATAATTAATGGAACCTGGTCAGGCGTAATACGCACCGACAAGATATTCCAACAGAATGATAAAGAATGTAATAACAAAAGAATTTCACCATGTATGCGGCACTTCACATAGACAGGTTATTCCAACATAATAATAAAGAATGGAATAACAAAAGAATTTCACCAAGTATAGGGAAGTCCGCGTATAGAGGTTATTCCAATAGAATAATAAAGAATGGAATAACAGAAGTTCTCTTCATGAATACGAAAGAGATAATACCCCTTACTATAATAATAATATCCCTTACCTTAGAAGAAAACTGGATACTGGAATAGTGAGGTAGCAGACTTCTCTTCTTCTTTCTCTCTATAGATTTTCTCTCTATAGCTTTTCTCTATAATTTCTCTCTATAGAGTTTTAGTGAATTCGTAAGAAATAATGAAGGAATGAGCTTCTATTTATAGGAGAATGGACTGAATAGTAACTAATTCATGAACGGTCCAAATTAATTTACTTTTAAACGGACTGTCCATATTGCTTTACTATGCCCTATTAATAAAATATTCTAATAAAATAAAATCTTTTAAATAAAATATAATATATTCTATTTATAATATAATAAAATGAATAAATTTATAAAAGTATTCTGTTTTATATAAAAAGATTTTACTATGCAAACACTATGCAGGCACAATGCAAACCTTATGCATAATAAAATATAATATATTCTAATTATTGTATAATAAAATAAATAACTTTATAAAAGTATTACATTTTTATATAAAAAGATTTTACTATGCAAAACACTATGCGCATAATAGAATATAATATATTCTATTTATAGTCTAATAAAACGAATAAATTTATAAAAGTATTCATTTTATATAAAAAGATTTTCTGCTTTTATTACATTAATAATACTAATAAAATAAAACTTCATCATCATTATTATAATTCACACTATTAATCGACCGTGTCGTTCCCGAAAGAGGGGGCTTTCCAATAAGGATTTCTCCCTATCGTACGCAATTAGGTGACCAAACCTCTCCTCGCGTAACTTCTGACATCGTTAATATTGCAAATAATAATATTAATAACTTTGTTATCTCAATTATTGATTTAATAATATATAAAATATCGATAATAATTGAATCAAATAACGTGAGATACTATGCAGCAATTACTGTAGCAATAATTGAACAAAACTGAGTGACTTCTCACGTAAACATCAATAATTAATATTGTGTGCTACTATGCAACCACGCGTATTACAGTACTTTTACCACCGATTATTTTATGACAAATTGTTTACTTTGCAAAATTTTCAAATATCACCCTTAATTTTAACCCTTTATCAATTTAGCTATTTACTAAATAAAATAATAACTAAAAGAAAATTATGTACTTTAATTTCATAAATTTCGGGGTCTCACAATCTCCACTCCTTATGAAATTTCGCCCTCGAAATTTACGTACGTACTTGGTATTTCGAAGAGATGAGAATACCTTGCTTTCTTTTCGGATTGTACCTTCCCGGTTATTTTCTCTGTATCATTATTTTTCCATTGCTCATCTCCTATGTTTCAGATATCATTCTAGAATATACTTCAAAACAAAGGTTAATTGACATATAATAATTTGTCAATTTATCAAGTAAACAATTTTAGCTTAGGTAAGTCACACACTAACGAAGTATATTACTCGTCTCTCCCATCCTAGTTCTAGACTCATATCTCCGCCAGCGACCATATCCCTAAGCTCTGATACCAAATGTGACGCCCCCAAAATAGGTCCACACGACCCATTCTGAGTCGCCAGATATCACTCCATAAAAATTAAATACAAACTTCATTTATACAACTGTTGAACTATCATGTAGAGTACGACAACAGATAAGCTGTGAGTTTTAATACAAAATCTATGAACTCTCATGGTGCCTCGACCACAATACCTTACAAAGATACTTTACATAAAAGTACAAATCGATAACCTGCTTTTAGAAATTAAAATCTTTGGGAAGTGCTCAAGAAAACCTTCAGACATAGGGAGGACATGAATCTAAGTTATGATAGATATCATATGTCTAGAGAATTATCCTTGGTTGACCCAATAGACCCCAAAGAAAAACGAGAAGATTACTATCATGTTCCTTCCAATGGTGAGTCTTCTCTTGACATATAACAATCTCCACTATTTGTAATTGAAAATTATATTTCAAATAATCTCCAAGATCATATAGGTAGTGCTCGTAGATATACTCAGAAAGTGGATGTGCATAACCCTGTCTTATGATAACACGAGGTTGTATGTCATTAGACATCTTGTATGATAGTGGCAAAACACCCTTCCAAAGTTGGGTTCACCTTACCCTATTTGGTTTACCAAAATTAAATATCAAATGACGTATACAATACGACACACTTATCTAAAGTCATCAATAAAATTATTTTTATACTATTTAGGGAGAACCTCAATAGCTATAGACCATCGTTCTATTTCCCTGTTATCCCTCCTCGACACAGCTACACTCTTCTTACCTGAAAGGAATTGTGAAGCAAAAGGGTGAGCACAAATAGCCCAATAAAGAATATCGTGACTAAAATAATTAAATTATAAATAGCCTTTGTCAGTAATAAATCAGAAATTTAGAACATATGGTAGATGATAAAACTTTTCAACTATAGTTGCAGCGGAACGAGCAATCCTTTAGAAGAGTCAAATAGACCATCAGATCTATTATCTTCTTTATGTTAAAAGTCCACCGATAATGTTTTATCCCTATAACATCAATCAACAATTCTTGTCCACAATCATATGAATAACTCATAATCATAATTGTGATTCTAAATTCCTCTTCACACCTAGGACGAAGATAATTTTCATCACCTATTTTCACCTGAAACATCAAAAATCATGGTTATACCAAATCTTAATTTCTGCTCATAATCATACTAATAAATTCATCTTTGCTATACGGCCAAAGATATTCATTAACAATTCATCTTTGCACTACATGCCAAAGACATACAGTTGTACTTTAGAAGAGTCAAGTAGATCATGATATCTACTATCTTTTACGAATTAAAAGTGTATAATCAATATTTTATCGCTGAGACTCAGCTTAATAAATAATCCACATCATCGAATCATCCATGTACTACGAGCTAATGATATTCATTAAATCATCAATGGTCATGACTATACCGAATAATCCCTGGTCATAATCATACCAAAAACTGTCCATCAATGCACTACGGGCCAATGAGGACTTTTACCATGTCATCTATAACATTACAGGTTATGATTATACCGAATGATCCCTGGTCATAATCATACCAATAAACAGTTCATCCATGAACATAAGCCAAAGATACTCATCAATCAATAGTTCATCTTTTCACGTAAGCCAAAGATATACAACTGTAAAACCAATAATTAACAGTCCATCTTTGCACGTAAGCCAAAGATATACAACTATAAAGCCAATAATCAACAGTCCATCTATGCACGTAAGCCAAAGATGACTTTCATCATAATATAAGCATGAGGATAATGACAATGATATAAGCATTAATCAAACGAAATTAAGGATAAATATTAAAGACTTTAAATTTATCCAAATATTATCAATCACTTAATAAACTCATAATCTAATATTATTAATATTATAGCAATATTTTAATCACTTGTTAAACTTATAAAGAATTTATTTTAATTGTCTACACTTTACCAAATAATGCATTTAATCATTCAAAAATGCCATACTCATAAGATTTAATCACCAATGATCAAATCCCTTATCAAAAATCTGCATATACCCTATATAGGATTCCCAAGCCATAAAATCCTGTTTTCCACTTTTCAACTTCACATAACATATTTAACTCATATGTTCATAACTAAATCATTTTCATGAAAAATTACCATATCAACTTATTATTTTTCTATTCTTTGTCCAAGCATTTATACATATATTTCATACATAACAAGTATATTTTTATAATTTTTCAACTCCCTTAAGTATTTTTTAAAAATCAATTTCTAATTAATTTCTTAAGAAATTAGCTACCTCAAGTGTAACTCCAGAAATTCCCAAATCTTGGCAGGATCTTACACATGTTAACGTGAGCTTCCAGTTTAAATTTCATGGTCATCTGAGTTATAGAACTCTAGTTATAGCATTTTTTGTCGGAAAAACCTAAATATTGAAATGGTCATAACTTGCTCATTTTTGGACAGAAGGTACTTTATACCATATATTTTCGTGTCCCAAAAAGCCAAAATTTTTCTCACAAATTAAGTAGCCGAAATAACCCTTTTAAACTTCTGGGCAGTAGCCTTTTTGTAATTTACAGCTTTTGACTCCTTTGTTAAAATCAGTCCACACAAAAATCTACAACACCTTTTACAGTGATTCCATTTGGATAAGTTAGAATACTCATAGATCTAACTCTAGAACTTAACCACACTCAAAAATTCAAAATATAATAGGAGATATGGTCAATTGAATTTTATGTTCCATTTTTACCAAAATCTGATTTTCAACCCTTTGTGATTTCTAAGAAACTTTCATGTCTTCATATAATAACCAACATAACTTATCATAACACTTACTAATACTACATATACCCATGATTTTCATCAGTTCAATGCTTTTATTATGACTTTCATCATAATCCACGTAAATAGATCATTTCCACAATTTAATAAGGAATGAAAACAAAGGATCATTCACCGTGCATGTGGTAATCGACACAGACAGGTTATTCCAACACAATAATAAAGAATGGAATAGCAGAATGATTCACCATGTGTGCAATAGACTGCACAGATAGGTTATTCCCAACAGAATAATAAAGAATGGAACCAGGTCATGCATAAATGCATATACAGAATAATAAAGAATGGAACCAGGTCAGACAAAATTCGCATCGACAGGATATTCCAAAAAGAATAATAAAGAATGGAATAACAACAGAAATCACCATGCATGCAATAGACTGCACAGACAGGTTATTCCAACAGAATAATAATTATTGGAACTAGGTTAGGTGTAATACGCACCGACAGGATATTCCAACAGAATGATAAAGAATGGAATAACAGAAAATTTTGACCATGTATGTAGTACTTTGTATAGACAGGTTATTCCAACATAATAATAAAGAATGGAATAACAGAAGAATTTCACCAAGTATAGGGAAGTCCGCGTATACAAGTTATTCCAACAGAATAATAAAGAATGGAATAACAGAAGTTCTCTTCATGAATATGAAAGAAATAATACCCCTTACTATAATAATAATATCCCTTACTTTAGAAGAAAACTGGATATTGAAATAGTGAGGTAGCAGACTTCTCTTCTTCTTTCTCTATAGATTTTCTCTCTATAGCTTCTCTCTATAATTTCTCTCTATAATTTTTCTCTCTAGAGTTTTAGTGAATTCGTAAGAAATAATGAAGGAATGAGCTTCTATTTATAGGAGAATGGACTGAATAGTAACTAATTCATGAACGCTCCAGATTAATTTACTTTTAAACGGACGGTCCATATTGCTTTACTATGCCCTATTAATAAAATATTCTAATAAAATAAAATCTTTTAAATAAAATATAATATATTCTATTTATAATCTAATAAAACGAATAACTTTATAAAAGTATTCTGCTTTATATAAAAAGATTTTACTATCAAACACTATCTAAGTACTTATGCAAACACTATGCATAATAAAATATAATATAATCTAATTATTGTCTAATAAAACAAATAACTTTATAAAAGTATTTTGTTTTATATAAAAAGATTTTACTATACGTGATATACTATGCATAATAAAATATAATATATTCTAATTATTGTCTAATAAAATAAATAACTTTATAAAAGTATTCTGCTTTATATAAAAAGATTTTACTACGAAAACACTACGCATAATAGAATATAATATATTCTATTTATAGTCTAATAAAACGAATAACTTTATAAAAGTATTTTGTTTTATATAAAAACCTTTTCTCGCTTTTATTACATTAATCATACTAATAAAACAAAACTTCATCATCATTATTATAATTCACACTATTAATCGACCAATGTCGTTCCCGTAAAAGAGGGGCTTTCAATAAGGATTTCTCCCTATCAAGCGCGCAATTAGGTGACCAAACCTCTCCTTGGCAGAACTTCTAGACATCGTTAATATTGCAAATAATAATATTAATAACTTTGTTATCTCAATTATTGATTAATAATATATAAAATATCAGTAATAATTGAATCAAATAACGTGAGATACTATGCAGCAATTACTGTAGCAATAATTGAACAAAACAGAGTGACTTCTCACGTAAGCATCAATAATCAATACCGTGTGCTACTATGCAACCACGCATATTACTGTACTTTTACCACCGATTATTTTATGATAACTTGTTTACTTTGCAAAATTTTTAAATATCACCCTTAACTTTAACCCTTTATCAATTAGCCATTTACTAAATAAAATAATAACTATAAGAAAATTAAGTACTTTCATTTCATAAATTTAGGGGTCTCACAGTCACCATCCCAACTGGACTTGACTTCACCATACGACAAAATTGAGCTACGTGACCTTCTCTTCTGCAATTAAAACACGCTTTGGATTCTTTGCATCACAGATTTAGACGGATGTGTCGCTTCCCCGTCCAAGATTTGAAACATACGACCGTGCGGCCGTTCTTCTTTCTTTTGAAACGGGTCTTTGGTCATTGCCTTTCCATCATTATTGAACTTTCTCTTCTTGAAATTTCCACTTCTATTATCTTGGCCATGATTACCACCGAAGTGATTACCATTCTTGGCATGATAATTTCCCCGATGGTTATCATTGTTCCAACGGTAGTTACCACTTATAGTATAATTATTATCGTGTTGGTGGTCGTTGCCTTTTGGTTGTGCTGACTCATTATCGCGCTCCAATAACTGAGCCTTATTCACAATATCTGAATATAAACAATGTTTGTGAGAAATGAGGTATTAACGTATTTCAGGTTTCAAACCTCGCAGAAACATTCGCGTCATTCTCTCCACATTATCGACCAAATAGGATGCAAACCGGGATAACTACGCAAACTTAGCCTCGTACTGCGACACGATCATATTGTTTTAATCCAGCTTGATGAATTCCACCTCATTTATGTGACGAATACTTTCAGAAAAGTACTTGTCATTGAACAGCTCTTGGAACTTCTCCCAAGACATCTTGAGTGCGTCAGGCTGGGTACGTTTTATAGATTCCCACCAGTAATCTGCCTCTTCACGCAACATAAAGGTGGCGAAGGAAACATTTTCTCCTCTGAGCATCCCAAGACATCAAATATCTTGTAGATCTGCTTTATCCACGTCTCTACCTTAAGTGGTTTTGGCTCTCCAAAAAACTCCGGTGGTCCCAGTTCCTTGAACTACTTAGCGGTGACCGTCCGAGAGTTGCCAGTGTTTCCACCTGCATTTTGGACAGGAGCCGCTCTTTCCTGATGTTGCATAAATTGCATAAATCCTCTAAACATTCCATCGTTCATCATTTGGTCAGTGTCATTGTTTGCATGAGGATTGTCGCCTTCCTGATGCATATTATCCTGATTATTGATCTGTGGAGACTCAACGGTCTCCTGTGCTCCATTACTATTCTCAACATTCTCGGATGTCATTTTCAAATACTACCACAAAATAAGGATTAATTTACATGTCACATATTATCCCTATACTCTGACCGACCAATTAAATACCAAATTAACTTAGGTAGGTCATACTAGCGAAGGAATTTCCCGTCTCTCCCCTCCTAGTTCTTGTCTCACATCTCAGCCAGGGATCATATCCCTAAGCTTTGATACCAACTGTGATGCCCCAAAAATAGGTATACATCACCCATCTTGAGTCGCCAAATACATGGTACAAACTTCAAATACAACTTAATTATACAACAGTCGTTTAACATACGACAAAACATAAACTGAGAGTTTTAATAAGAATATTGTCATCTAGACAATATCCACACTCAAAAGAGTCCTCATTATATTTATTGTCACGCTATTTAACAGAATAGTGAGGACTACTAATACACCATCTCAGACCATCACTCTGTTCCCCGACTAGTCCCGGCTACGTTCTCATTTCCTGAAGAGAACAATGAAAGTAAAAGGGTGAGCTCAACTAGCCTAGTAAGAAATATTATGACTAAGATAATGCAGAATAAATTATCATTAGTCTTCAACAATGTTAAACTGATAAAATACAATAGACATCAAGTTTAATCTGCGCTGGAATAAGCAATCCATTAGAAGAGTCAAGTAGAGCATGATATCTACTATCTTCTATGATTTAATATGTTTTCATCAATTTTTATCGCTGAGACTCAGCTTAATAAATAAACCACATCATCGAGTCATCCATGTACTACAGGCAAAGGATATTCATAAAATCATCAATGGTCATGACTATACCGAATAATCCCTGGTCATAAGCATAACAAAAACTGTCCATCAATGCACTACAGGCCACTGAGGACTTTTACCACATCATTTATAACATTACAGGTCATGATTATACCGAATAATCCCTAGTCATAATCATACCAAGTCCATCTATGCACGTAAGCCAAAGATGACTTTCATCATAATATAAGCATAAGGACGATGACAATGACATAATAATTAAATAAAACATGTTCAAGGATAAATTTTAAAGATTTAAAATTTTAGTTTATCCAAAAATCAATAACGTCCAAATTGTCAACATGATACTTCTTTGTGGAGTAAAATTCAAGAATGCTCAGAAGAATATTTTCATTAAAAGATACTGGATGAAGCGCAAATATCCAAGATATTCTACTAATTTCATGGAGTATAGAAGCCAAAACTTTAACCAACTGAGTATAATATAATATATGAAACTGCAAATGGATTTTCGCCTACCACGCGGTAATCCACGTTAACAGATCATTTCCACAAGTTAATAAGGAATGAATATAAAGGATCATTCACCATGCATGTGGTAATTCACATAGACAGGTTATTCCAACAGAATAATAAAGAATGGAATAACAGAAGAATTCACCATACATGCGATAGATCAAATGCATGCATTATTCCCAACCGAATAATAAAGAACGGGACCAGTCGTGAAATTGCATGCATGTGATATTCCAAATGTAATAATAAACAATGGAACCAGGTCATGCGTAATCTGCATAGAGAGGATATTCCAACAGAATAATAAATAATGGAACCAGGTCAGGCGTAATCCGCACAGACAGGATGTTCCAATAGAATAATAAAGAATGGAACCAGGTCATCCATAATCCGCATGCATGTGATGTTCCAAATGTAATAATAAGGAATGGAATAACAACAGAATTCACCAGGCATGCGATAGACCGCACAGACAGCTTATTCCAACAGAATAATAAAGAATGGAACCAGGTCATGCATAATCCGCACAGACAGGATGTTCCAATAGAAAAATAAAGAATTGAATAACAACTCTTACGAGTATTGAAAGAAAATAATTCTCTTCATGAATACGAAAGAATAATACCCCTTACCTTAGAAAGAAGAGTATTCCTACTGGCGAGGATATTCTTGAAGAAAACTTATACTGTTTTCTACACTCAAAGCTTCTTAAAACTCTAAAGGAATACGCTCAAGTTTATAGAAGAAGAATTCTCTGAATTTCTGGCGTGTTTTCAATTTTAAATAAGCATCCTATTTATAGGAGAATTGAAATGATACTATGCAATAAAATATAATATATTCTATTTAATATATATATATATATATATTATTTAAAATTTAATAAAACAAATAACTTTATAAAAGTATTTTGTTTTATATAAAAAGATTTTACTATGCAAACACTATGAATAATAAAATAAAATATAATATATTCTATTTATAATCTAATAAAACAAATAACTTTATAAAAGTATTCTTTTTTATATAAAAAGATTTTACTATCGCAGTACTATGAAAAATAAAATATAATATATTCTATTTATAATCTAATAAAATAAATAACTTTATAAAAGTATTCTGTTTTATACAAAAAAAAATTTACTATTTTATTACATTTATAATAATAATAAAACAAAATTTATCATCATTATTATAATTCACACTATTAATCGACCAGGTCGTTCCCAGGAAAGAGGGGGCTTTCCAATAAGAATTTTTCCCTATTGGCTCGCAATTAGGTGACCAAACCTCTCCTTGATAGAACTTCTAGACATCGTTAATATTGCAAATAATAATATTAACAACTTTGTCGTCTCAATTATTGATTTAATAATATATAAAATATTGACAATAAATGAATCAAATAACGTTAGATACTATGCAGCAATTACTGTAGCAATAATTGAACAAAACTGAGTGACTTCTCACGTAAGCATCAATAATCAATACTGTGTGCTACTATGCAACCACGCGTATTACTTTACTTTTAACACTGGGTGTTTCAACAGTTAACGGTAAAACTTCCGCCGTTATTTTTATAAAATATTTTTGTCGTTTTCTCAATCCGATAATAATTCCATTGTGGGGTCCACCAATGATTGTGTTATCGCCAGCATTTAATATTCCTCGCTAAAACGAATATTCCCCGACCAATCGAATATTATATAACAACTTGCATACTTTTCAAAATTTCTAAATATTACCCACAACTATAACATTATCTCAAATCCACACCATAATTTTGAAAAAAAATATTTCGAGAAAATTTAAATCTTTATTCATAAAATTTGGGGTCTCACATCTAACATCAAATCATAAGATTTTAGAGATTAGGGTTTATACCTCCTTTTTATGCTTGATCTTGATTCTGACCTTGATGTTTGTTCTTGGCAAGCTAAATGTTGATATTGGCTTTGCTTCTCACTAATTTTCACTCTAAAAATTTTGGATGGGAGAAAGAATAAGACTTTGGTGAATATGAAAAGTAAAGTGAGCATTCTCTCTCTCAATCTATATAGAATTTGATGCAAGGACTATGGCTGATTATAAGGGCAGGTTTTGGTTGATTAAAGGCTAGTACTATACCACGTGGCTAGTTAGAGTTGGTCACCAACTCCTTACTAGGGCTAGATCTACACTCCACCTTATTAAAATA
This sequence comes from Panax quinquefolius, assembly GCA_020205615.1. NCBI lineage: Eukaryota > Viridiplantae > Streptophyta > Magnoliopsida > Apiales > Araliaceae > Panax > Panax quinquefolius. The sequence continues at coordinate 74,804,905 of CM035168.1, forward strand.
ATAAAAAGGGTAGTTTGGTCATTTGACTTATAAAGTGAATGGCAACTTGGTAACTTCTCACAACCCTTAGATTTTAACCCTAGGGTTTTATAAGCTTATTTTCTAGGATTGTGTATTAAGAGAAAATATGGAAATCTTAGTTTCTAAAAATGTTGATTAGGGTTCCCTAATTACACTAGGTTTCCTAATCACCTAGGATTTGTAAATTAGCCTTTATAATATAATAATTACCATTAACCTTGCTAAATTAATACTTAGGGTTTATAACTTAGCAATTAGGGTTTTAATTTAGTAATTAGGATTTCTAGATATTAATTAGGGTTTACCTAATTAACATTAAACATAATAATGGTTATTAATTACATAACACACAACTTAACAAATCTTACAATCATAACTGAGTTCTGTACTATAGTTTATCAATAATGCTAGGATTTGTACTATTTTACTATAACTGATCTACAAAATAACATTACACACATATCAGGCATATTTATATCACTGAAATATAAATACACTACAAGAAATCACACATTTTATGACAAAATTTTTGCCACGCACAAAATTTTGTTACAATTTGTTAATTAATAATTACGAAATTCATAATCGTCACTAAAACTTTTGCTTTTGTGATGACTTTTACTTTTGTTACTATTAATCATTTATATCGTCACTAATTTACACATTTGATGACGATTAACAAAATTTCGTCACAAGTTATTTTGGAGGTAGAATTTGTACCAAAATTTTGGAGGAAAATCTTTTAGTGACATTTTGTAATAATTGATGACAATATTTATTGTCACAAAATATTTCTTTCGATGACATCATAATAGTTTGTCATTAATTATTTGTAAAATTTAGTGACAATGTGCTTTCGTCACTAATGTTCACATTTAGTGACGCCAAATACAAATTTGTCACAATTTTATTTGGAGACAAAATTTTGGAGGAACATTTTGGAGGGAAATTTTTTAATGACGAAAAAGATAATAATTTATGACAATTTGTATTGTCATAAATACCAATTTTATATGGCGAAATAATAGTGCGTCACTAATTAGATGCGTGGATAAGTGACAAAAATTGTTCGTCATAAATCCTTATATTTAGTGACAAAGTACGTAATATCATCACAATTTTATTTGGAGGCAAAATTTTTCTAAAAAAATTTGGAGAGAAATTTTTTAAAGATGAAAAAAATATTAATTTATGACAATTTGTATTGTCACAAATACCAATTTTATATGACGAGATAATAGTGCGTCAGTAATTAGCTGCGTAGATAAGTGACAAAAAATGGTTCATCATAAATTGTTATATTTAGTGACAAAGTATGTAATATCGTCACAATTTGATTTGGAGGTAAATTTTTTTAAGAACTTTTGGAGGTAAATTTTGTAAAGACGAAAAATTAATAATTTATGACCATTTTTATTATCACAAATACCAATTTTATATGACGAGATAATAGTATGTCACTAATTAGATGAGTGGATAAAAGACAACACTGGTTCGTCATAAATTCTATTAATCTCACTACAAAAAAATGGACATTTGGCAACGATTTATTGGACAACGACTTATAAAGTCGTTGCCAAAAATGTATATTTAGCAACAAAATTTTTCATTCGTTTCAGTTTCTAAAAGGCTTTCATTTTTCGTAACGAAATTCATAGGTTGGTGCAAAATTTCGTTTCTAATTTGTTAGTGGGAAAAAAAATAATTTCCTACCTATTTAATTTTTTTGTTGTCGATGTTATTTCTCCTCATTTTGGGCAAAAAAATATTTTTTTGCTATATTTTGTATCCTAATATGGGCTACATTCATTGTCAACAATTTTTTTTCGTTGCGTATTTTGTATATTTTTTTGCAACGACTAGTAAATTGTTGTCCAAAATTAAGATAAACCCAATAAGCATGTTTTGACCTTTTTTTTTTCCAAAACGCATCATTTTTCATTTCAAAATTATTATTTATTTGGACGCAAACTTATACAGTGAAATGTTTCACTTCCTCTGTCTCAAAATAAGTGTCCAGTTTTAATTTTTTTAGTCAGATTTATAATTTTGAAATTAAAATTGAGCACATATAGATATAATATTTTCTAATTTTAAAAAATTAAAGTTTGTAGTAAATTAAATGTAATTTATAATGACCATATTCTCTCACTTATAATTTTTTAAAAAAGTAATTAATTTCTAAAATAATTTATATGAATTTTTTCTTGTAACTCATTTTTTACATATATAAATTTTGACAAGGGCTGAGCAAAGAACCGAAATCGTCTCCGAAATCACACACAAAATTGGAAAACGCACCTTTATCCCATTGCGGTCGTCGTATTTTAAGCAATTAGTCACTATAGTTTTAAAAAATTCAATTATTTACCGTGTTTTTTAAAATTGTTAATCGCTTCATTCAAATCCAATTTTACTCACGGACATTAAAAAGTTGAACCAATTTTCCTACGTGGCTTTTGAAAAAAAAAATAAAACAAGTTATTTCCTACGTGGCAAGCCAGTCAGCCAAATTCCTAATACTTGTAAATTGAAAAAAAAAAACACCTTTACCCCATTAGGTTCGTCGAGTTGTAAGTATTGAGCCACTGTATTTTAAAAAATATAATTGGTCCACTGTGATTTTAAAAAATGCTTAATTGGGCCATTTCGTTAAATTTAGTGGATGTCTGTTTATTTATTTCTTACATGACATTTAAAAAAAAAAAAATTCAAAGAAATGACGTGAAATCAAATAATCATACACACGTGGATATAGTATGCATATGCTAAAAATGAGGTAGAAAATATTTATAATATGTATAATATTAATAAAAAATTAATATTATAATTTTTATAATATGTATGTTTTATTTAAAAAATAAAAATAAAAATACTTTTATGTTTTAAAATACTTATAAAATTCTTTTAAAATATGTATAAAATTCTTTGCGTATATTACCAACCTCAAATTCCAACCCAAACCCCTTCTTTCATTCTGAAGTAATTTTGCCACATTCTGGTCGGTATTATCAATTTTTTCAACTATTTGGGTATGTTTATCATTGAATTGGGGTTTAGGTGTTGATATCCCTCCTCTTCATTCTTAGACGATTCTCAAAAGTTCCAATGCCTATAGGTATTACCAATTTTGTTCTCTGATTTCACTAGTACAAAATAATAAAAAGATGGCATTTAAAAGATGGCATTTTTATAAAAAATGTTGTGGTATTTTTTTTTTACAATATTTTTTAATAAAACGTTGTAGATATATATAAAAAAATGTTATTTATTTATAAGGGTAATTTTTGATTTTAAATAGATAACGTTTAAAAAAGCAGAATTTCTAGGGGGGACATTTTTTTGTGACATTATCTAGCGACATTTTTTTTGTAGTACCTCTTAAAAAATGTATAGTATTTATTTCAACTGAAAGTTTTGTAAAAAATAGTGTTTTAGGTGTTGTAGTACTTGTACAACCTTGTTTCTTGTATGTATCCAATTTACACCTAAAACACTGTTTTTTACAAAAATTTCAGTTGAAATAAATATTAAACATTTTTTAAGAGGTACTACAAAAAAAAAACCAAAAAAATATCGCTAGACAATGTCACAAAAAAATGTCCCCCTAAACTACTCTTAAAAAACAGCGTTGTCTATGTAAAAAAAATGCAATTTGAAATGGAAACGCGGAAGGAGTACTTTCTTCCCTCTCGTTTCTTCCTCTCATTCTTTCTCTCCCATTTTATCTCTCTAGCAGCAGCGGCGACAAACCCTCGTCCCTTCGTCGCTACCTTGCTAGCGACCTCCTCCTATTCCTCCTCCTGTATCTCTCTCTTGCTCTCTTACAGTAGATCGATAGTCTCCTCATTTTTCTTCACAAACATCACTTATTCAGTTGCAGTCGACCGTTTTAAAGTTCAATCTGGTAAGAGCTCTTCTCTCTCTACATTCACATACGTATATATGTATATATCTGCATATTATATAAAATATATTATTGTTATGTATCTGAAAATTGCTTATTTAATTTCAGAGAAGAAGAACGAAGATGAATAAAGGGACAAGAGGAGCGGCCGGAGCCAAGGGGAAGAAGAAGGGAGCGACCTTCGTGATTGACTGTGGAAAGCTGGTGGAGGACAAAATTATGGACATTTCTTCACTGGAAAAGTTCCTTCAGGAGAGAATCAAGGTCGGCGGCAAGGCCGGAGCTCTGGGTTATTCTGTCTCAGTCGTCCGCGAGAAGAGCAAGATCATTTTCACCTTTGACAACAGCTTCTCCAAAAGGTATTCAAAAATTTAATATTGCCCATTTCTAGGTAAGAACATTAGAGTTGATTTATACTCTTGATTGCTCGACCCATAACTTAAATCTGGTATGTATCGATTGAAAAATTCTGATTATGATAAATGTCTGATTTTTCTCACTCCTGTTGGGGATTTTCACTGAATGATGCATGTTCTTCAAGTTATCTGGGTGTTTTTATCTTTGATTTAATCATCTATTGGCTGATTTTGATTGTTGATATGTATATGGGTTGATTGGAAAATTAATGGGTATGAATGAAGTTAACACATTGATTATTGAATTTTCGTTGGGGATCTCTTGTTTGATGATTAATTATGGTGTTTTGCTGCAGAAATGATGTTAGTTTGTAGATTCTAATACTTATAACAGAATCAATGGTATGACTGTAGTTTTGTTTAATTGGACAGTTTTTTTTGTTCAATTTTAAAATTTTGATTTTGTATGTGTATTTTAAAGATAACCAGTAAATTAAATTTGCTATATTGTTTGATATGTTGATATTTTACAGATTGTAATGGCACCAATGGTTGCTGAGGCATTTAGTACTAATTCGAGTCAAACATCACCTGCTATATCTGTTCAAGAAACGGGAAGTAGGAATAAGAGGAAATTCAGTACTGATCCACACATATCTGATGAGGAACACCGGAGTGGGTGTGATATATTTAGTGAAAGTCAAGACAATTCCAATGATTTGACGCTTGATCTTGGATTGTCTTGTGCACTAGGGCCATCCGAGGTGGTGCCAAACCATCCCGAGGAGGAGATAGCAGCTACTGATGAACTGCAAGATGCTCATTGGAGTGATCTGTTTGACCTTGAAATACTTGAGTAGTGCTAACTCAAATACTTGAGGTGCAAAAATCTTAATCTAATCAACTAAAGAGAGATCATGTGAAAAACACGTGGTTCTTCCTCTCTCTGACCTTGAAACATGGGAAATTCAGTGTTTCACAAACATGCAACATAACATTTTTTTTACAGGTTGCAAGTGTAGATTCTTTCCAAGGGAGAGAGAAGGATTACATTACTTTGTCATGTGTGAGGAGTAATGAATATCAGGTTGGTTGATATAGTTTTTATTTTTAAATTGTTTTACCTTGACTAATATGGCTGTTAGATCTACTTTATCTTATCCTTTCATTGTACGAGTGTCATACATTGTTATTCTGTTAATTGCTTTGTCCTTTAACTTAATTGCAGCAATAGCTTTGTAAATAATTGAATATTATATCTCAGGTGGGTGAGGATGAATTCAGGTACATGTTAGCTGACATTTTGAAACAAAACAAGGTCAACAACTCTGGCATGCAATTTGACCCAGCTGCAAGGACAACACTGGCATTTGTTACACTCAGGTCTGATGGTGAGCGAGAATTTATGTTTTTCCGTAATCCTAGTGCAGATATGCTTCTTCGTGAATAAGAACTAGGTATAAATCCGATCAAGCAGAACTAGAAGTTTTTGTTTATGAATAACACATTGAAATTTATCTCCTAGTAACAGTGGGACTGTATCTCCTTCTACCTCATAATTTTTTGGTCTTTTTGATTTGATGTATTTTATGAACTTATCATCATTTCTATTTTGCTTGCTTGTTAAATTGTGTTTTTCTTTTGCCTTGCCAGTTTATAGTTTTTTATGCTTTTTTTTTTGTCTTGATAAGTTGTATCAGTTGTTTGTTTTTGCTCTATGAAGTCACTATATCCTTCAGATCATTCAAGAGGACAACGGGTCTGTTTGTTATGTGTTCCATAAATGGGGTCGTGTTGGAAATAAAAAAAATTGGAGGAGTCAAATTAGAAGAGATGTATAAAGCTGATGCAATCAAAGAATTTGAGCGATTATTTCTTGAGAAAACAGGGAACAAATGGCAAGCATGGGAAATAAAGAAAAAATTTCAAAAGATGCCTGACAGATTCTTTCCCTTGGACATTGTATAATGGTTTTTTCTGAATTATTTTTGAATAAACATTTTCTAAATGTGAAAATAGGTGCTCAATCTATTCCGTCTTTTCGTGATATTTAAATTTTGTGTGTGTAGGATTATGGGGTTAATAAAGAGTTGAATCAGAAAAAGAATGTTAAAGACTTGGTTAGTCAACTTATGAAGTTTTTTCTTATGATGCCCCCACCCTTTTTTGCAGGTTTTAGTAGAAATACCATATATATTTGTGCAAGTTGTGGTATATGGTGTTATAGTTTATTCATTGATTGGATTTGAATGGACAGTGGCAAATTTCTTTTGGTACTTATTCTTCATGTATGCCACTTTATTATACTTCAACTTTTATGGCATGATAACTGTGGTTGTGACTCCCAACAACAACATTGCTTCCATTATAGCTGCTTCCTTTTATGGAATATGGAATTTATTTTCAGGATTTGTAGTCCCCCAAACTGTAAGTTGTTAAAAATTCCATTAATTAATAACAAAAAAATTCCAAAAAATCACCACATCCGCTAGAAAGTCTAGCGGATAGCAAATATATTCTAATTCTCATGGAAATCTCTCTATCTTCAAGCTCATTAAGCATTAAAGAATTTCATTATTTTCCATCGGCTAAATCTCTGCGAAAATCTCAGAAATTTAGTTCAATTTCATGTAGAGCTGCATATAATGATACTAACTTCTATAAGGTTCTTTCTTTAAGCTCGAGTAATGCAGGTATTGTAGAAATTAAAAGGGCTTACAAAACCTTGGTTCTCAAGCTGATGATCTAAAGCTTGTTCCAACTTTGGAGCACACATAAGAATCACATCTGCTACTGTAAGGAAAATCTTGTCCTCCTCGATCAAGCTTGCAAATTCGGATGCATGAAGTTTGTCGAGTACAACTTGGCCCGAATTTGCTAGAATGAGCTATTTATGAACGACCAAAGATCAGGTACCATGTATGCTTGCTTATAAAAGCTCAACACAAACTACATTGCTTAATACAAATATACACTGCTTTGTTAAAAAAATATAATGAATGGCATACCGAGCTTCACGATAACGATTCCTAAAGCAGAGTTTTAAAACAATTGACATGAAAGATGATGTGTTCATTGATCGATCTGCTTAATTACCTAAATTTCCCTTTTTTGTAGACTCTTGTACAATTCTTCCAAGGCATGAATGCCACTAGTGTCTACGTCTGTAACAGCTGCATATAACAATGATCATTTTATAGAAGGTTGACATTAGATGCATTTCATCAGTATTATGGTGGAAAAATTCTCTGAAAAAATATAACGGGAATCGCTTACGTGACATGTCCACTATCAAATTTTGGATTCCAGGTTGCTTGTGTTCATTCAATATTTCTTCCTCATCCAGTAGCCATCTCAATATCCTGTCAAAAAAAATTTTAAAATTATAAATTTGGTTCTCAAGTTGAAACAATAGAAAGATGTTAATAAATTGGTATTTTTGTTTTGTGTGATGCAATTTTTATCTTTGAAGCTTAATATTGAGAGGGGGGGGGGGGGGTAATAATTATTATATCCAATAGTGTCATAGGGTAAAAGAGCATCCATACCTGATTACAACACATGGACGAAGCAGAAGTTAATTTCTTTATGAGGTGGAGATTAAAAAATTTGTTGCTAAAATTAAATCTCATCCTTCATTAATTACTAAACCTTGGGCAATACGAGGCCTTTGCTTCATAATAGATGTAGAGTTGGCAGCAGTCATCTTCGCGCTAAAGATCTGGAGGCACTATCTATATGGGGAGAAAGTGGAGATATATTCAAACCATAAAAGCCTCAAATATTTCTTCACTCAAAAGGAAAAGAGCATCCATACCTGATTACAACACATGGACGAAGCAGAAGTTAATTTCTTTATGAGGTGGAGATTAAAAAATTTGTTGCTAAAATTAAATCTCATCCTTCATTAATTACTAAACCTTGGGCAATACGAGGCCTTTGCTTCATAATAGATGTAGAGTTGGCGTAGCTCATCTTCGCTTAAAGATCCGGAGGCACTATCTATATGGGGAGAAAGTGGAGATATATTCAAACCATAAAAGCCTCAAATATTTCTTCACTCAAAGGAACTCAACACGCAAGAACGACGCTGGCTCGAATTGTTGAAAGATTACGACCACACTATTCAATACCATCCCGGAAAAGTGAACGTGAATGGCGCTGCGTTGAGTAGAAAGATCATATGCAGGAACGAAAAGCGATGATGTCAAGTATATGCATAGAGCCAACTTTAATAGAAAAAGTTAAGGTTGCTCAAGCCACCGACCCAGAGTTGATGCGTATGAAGAAGAAAGTACAAGAAGGTGCTATTCTGGAAGCGAGAATCGATGAAGAAGGAATACTTTGAGTCTACTCCAGACTTTGTGTTCCTAACGACTCTGATTTAAAGTACAAGATTATGATGGAGGCACATAATACACCATTTGCGATCCATCCTGGAAGTACCAAAATGTATTGTGATCTTCGACATACATTTTGGTGGAACAATATAAAGAGAGAGATTGCAAAGTTTATCTCGACGTGTTTAACTTGTCAACGTGTAAAGGTGGAGCATCAAGTACCTAAGGGTCCATTGCAACCACTTAAGATTCCGAAATGGAAGTGGGAACACATTACCATGGATTTTTTTACGGGTCTTCCTACGGTTTCTCAAGGCATCGATGCTATTTGGGTTATTGTTGATAGATTAACCAAATCTGCTCATTTCTTACCGATATGGGAGACTTATTCCCTTGAACGTCTTGCTCATATGTATGTAAATGAGATTGTGAAATTGCATGGCATGTCAGTATCCATAGTTTCGGATTGTGACCCAGGATTTACTTCAAGATTTTGGGTTAGCTTGTAAAAAGCTATGGGCACGGATTTACGATTTAGTTCAGCATACCATCCTCAAACAGATTTTACGATCGAGAGATGACTATTCAAACTCTTGAAGATTTATTAAGGCTCATGGTCCTGTGACTTCAAAGGAGTTGGGATAAGTATTTACCATCGGTGAAATTCTCCTATAACAACAAGCTTATCGACAAAAGCATTGGTGTGGCCCCATTTGAAGCATCAGATGGACGAAAGTGTCGCTTCCAAAGATGTTGGGACGAGGTGGGTGAAACAACATTGTTGGGACTCGAGTTGATACGTATTACTACGTAAAAGATCCAAATGATTCGACAACGATACAAAACGCAAGACAAGATCGACAAAAGAGTTATGCGGATCTTCATCGAAAAGAGCGTGGAATTTAGTATCGGGGATCATGTATTGTTGCGTGTTGCCCCATGGAAGGGAGTTACAAGATTCCTAAGAGAGGAAAGCTCAATCCATGATTTATCGGTCCATTTCAAATTCTTGACCGAGTAGGTAATGTAATGCCTTTATAGACTGCTAAGTTACCTCCCGAGTATGTCTCGTGTTCATAATGTGTTTCACATATCCGTATTCAGAATATGTGAAAGACCCGACCACGCTATTGAGTTAGAACCGGACGAGATAGCTGAAGACTTAATGTACGAGGAGGTACCTGTCAAGATCTTGGATAGGAAGGAGCATGTCCTACGCACGAAGGTCATACCACAAGTTAAAGTTTTGTGGAGAAATCATGCTATAGAGGAAATGACCTGGGAGTTGGAAACAAAAATGAAAGCGAGGTATCCTCACCTTTTCAAAATACCAGGTACGTACGTCAATTTCGAGGACGAAATTTCATAAGGAGGGGAGGTTGTAAGACCCCAACTTATTATTTAATGAAATTAAATTTCTACTATTTATTATCTTGAAATAGTAAGGGTTGATTTGATTAATGTGGTAAGTTATGGGTAAAATGCGCAATTATTTCAAACAAGCAAGTGGTTTTAAAATATTCATTGTTGACGGGGAATATTCGTTTGGTCGTGGAATATTTTTTACCGTTTGGGAATATTCGCATGACGCCTTTACGACCTTGTGTGGGCCCAATAACTAAAAAACGCGATTGGATGAAGAAAACGACAAGAATAAGTTGGTTATAAATAATCATGCGTAGTTGTTATCGTTAATCTTGTTGGAATACCCTATGGTTAAAACACGAAGAAGCACACCAGATTACACCAATTATCGATTCTTACGTAAAGAAGGCACTACTCAATAATTATTACGAAGAATTATCGCTCATATTTTATTTTTTGATTCAATAATTCTCATATTGATATTTTATATTACTGCTGCTTTTAATAATTACCATCAGATAAGATTTTCTATTATCGAGCAATAATTCATATTATCCTAATAATATTATTAGATAACATTATTGCAATGTTTAGAAAGTTCTGCCTAAGGAGAGGTTTGGTCATCTAATCATGCGCGAAGAAGAAGAGATTATTGAAAGCCCCTTTCTCGAAACCGCCTCGGTGGTTCTGTGCAGATTGTGATTCTATAATATTATTTGTGAATAATTAATTATTAATTTATACGATGAGGAAAATATTGATTTTATGTGGATATAGATGGAGAAAATTTTTAATGTGACAATTGTTGAAAATTAATATTTTATCTTTTTCTGATAATATAATTCATTTAAATATATTATTTTAATAATATAATAATGGTGATTTTTTTACAATGAATGTAGGATATATGAGTATATGAGGAGGAAAAGTATTTTTGTTGCATTAAATGATTAACACATGTTTTGTGTGTGCTGGTGACCCCATTCTTTCGATCGAAATTTGATTATAGCTTTTTAAAATTGCCCGCTTGTGGATATCCATCCAATTTCATTTGGAATTTGGAAAAACTTTCTTCTGCAAAGTTTTAGAGAATGAAATTTCCTATGGAAAGGACATGTGGTTTAATTTTTTCTGATAAAAGGGCTATTTATTATGAATTATTGAAGTTCCAAAATAATTGATTTTTGAAAGTTTTATTTATTTTTTTGATAAAAAACATTTTTTTGTATTTTGTGGACATCATTAATATGTGCAAAGTGCTAAAATCAGATGTCTAGAGGTGGGCTAAGGAAAATTTGATAAATATATTAATATTATATTAAATTTTACGCTTTTTGTGTTCTAAGCATTTTTCTATAAATAGGGTGTTTAGGTTAGAATTGAAAATCACACCGTAAACCCAAGTTTTCTCTATTTCTCTCTCGATATATTGAGTGTATTCTTGTGAGTATTTTGATACCTTGAGTGTTCTTATATACGGTCGCAAGTTCCTTCAAAGACTATATCTAGTATTCCAGTTAGGAGTACCGTCTTTTCGAGGTAAGGGATGCTATTTTTTTTAAATGATATTATTTCTTTCAATATCATTATACCAGAATATTGGTAAGATTTTTCTTGTGAAATTCTGATCTTTTCATGACAGAGTTACTATTCACGAGTTACTATTTATGAGTTATTATTTACGAGTTACTATTCACGAGTACTATTCACAAAGCATGATAATTTTTCTTGTGAAAGTTCTACCTTTTAGTGTCGGAGTTTCTATTCACGTATACAGTACTATTCATGTATACGGCACTATTCACGAATTCGACACTATTCACAGAAAAATTAAATTTTTTTTTCTGTGTCCAAGATATCTATTATGGATACTAGCTTTGATTGTATCCATGTTTTGATCATTCTTGAATTTTACTTCACTATGATTATATATGAGGTATTTTTGGACATGAAATAGTTGAAATACGAATCCTTGATATTTATTCTTTTGTTTCACTGGATTCGTTTCCTTTAAAATATTTTTCACCATCCTCAGTCCTAAATGATGATATTATTGAATATCTTTGGCCTGTAGTGCAAAGATTAATGATTTTATGATAAATATCTTTGGCCCGTAGTGCAAAGATGAATAGGTGTTGAGATGAACATGACCGACTGATGAATATCTTTGGCCTGTAGTGCAAAGATGAATATTTGATTCAAGATGCATATTGATTGATGTTACAGGGATAAAATATTGATGATGGACTTTTAAATTCATAGATAGTAGTAGATTTCATTCTCTACGTAACTCTTTTATGAATTATTATTTTCACTGCGAATATTGATCTAAAACTTGTTGTCTATTGTATTCTATCATATTTTTTCCTGTTGAAGACTAACGATAATTTGTTCTATATTATCTTAGTCATAATATTCTTTACTGGGCTAGTTGAGCTCACCCTTTTCCTTTTTGTTCCATTTTTCTTCTCAAAGTGTGAGAATGTAGCGAAAGTACTAGTCGGGGTACGGAATGAAGGTTCTAGGAAGTTATTTTAGAAGTCCTCACCATTTTGTAAAGTATTGTATCAATAATTGTAATGAGGACTTAGTTGGGTATGATATTGTCTGGATGAAAATATTTGTATTTAAACTCACGCTTTACGGGTTGTATTAATAAAGTTGTAGTTGTTTACATACTCATGTTATCGATTTACTTCGTAATGGGTGATGTATACCTATTTTGGGGGCGTCATATATAACACTGGCAGATTGGATGAGTATTGATTCTATTTAGTTTTCATGTGGAAGGTTATTTTTTTATTTTATTTGGACAAAATAGTTTTTCTAGTTGATAGTGTTGTAATCTATAATGAATTTGACGTCTCGCTTCGTCCATGTGTGGTGCAAGAATCAAAGTGGATCCTTAATGTAGTTGGAATTGGAAGTAGATTGCAGAATCAACTCGACTATAAGAACACCGTGAACTCGCATTGCTTCTAGATATTGTTGCATGCTCCTCAGTAAACATTAGTCCCTGGATCTTCCCTAGAAATGATATCCACGATAGTGTCACTTATAAGAGAATTTTGGCAAAAGTCTTGTGTATTCATAGCCCTTCATTTTGAAATGGAAGGTATAGATGTTATATGCCCATTTTTGATCCATAGTAAGTATATGTTATGGATTATTACCCATATATATATATATATATATATATATATATATATATATATATATATATAAATGAATCTATTTATCATTTATTTTATACACAAATATAAGTCATTAGAAGCAAACCGACATTTTTATGTTTCATCATTTTTGAAATTTGTTAACAACATAGGATGCCTATGTGGAGGAGATGGTATTATCGGGCATGTCTAATTTCATGGACCTCAGATGGATTTGCTTTGCTTTCCATTTGGAGACGTAAAGGATGTGCTTGATGATACAAATGTTAGCGTCGAGGAATTCTTGAAATATTACTTTGGCTTCCATCACGTGAAAATAGTTCATGCACATGGTGGTCATTGGCTCATTACTTTGCACTTGATTGTGAAAATAGTTCTTGCACATGTTCTGGTATTTGAGTATTAATTAACTGTATCTTTCTGTTGGTAAGGTTGAGTTTGTTGCTCAGTTCTGCTAGTGTTGTTGTAATAACATGATGATTTTATTTTAAGGGTTGGAATTTATTGGTCATCATCTTGGTGTAATCTTTTTTCTTATTTTTAGATTTATAATTTTATATTTAGTTTTTCATTTAGTCACAACAAATAATTTTGTCACTATTAATAACTCTTTCTATGATGAGATGTCGTCACCATAAGCATTCAATTAGTGGCATTGAAAAATGTGTCCTAGAAAGTAACTCTTTGGTGACAAAATATTTTGTAATATTATTTAAAATATAAAATGACAACGACATAATTATCATGTTAAATATATTATTAGGTGACGAATTGTTCTGTCGTCATTTATTTTCTTATTTTTGGTGACGATAAACACAATAACATGATGAAAGAATAATCATAAATATGACAATATTGTCGTCATTAAAATTAGATGATTTAAATAGGGTAACATATTTTTGTCACTAAAACAATATCATTTAATGACGAAAAATGATTTTTTTTCATTTAATGCACCAAGTTTTGATGACGAAACATAATATAGAGTGACGAAAGTTTTATTCAAATAGTGACGTTATTAACGTCACTAAAAGTAATTAATTATAGTGACAATGATTTAGATCGTCACCATAAGTTAAAACATTTAGTGACGACATCAAATATTGTCAAATATACTTAATACCACGCTCATACGGTGACGGTCTCTATGACGATTAACAATTGTCACCAAATGTTTTAGTGACGAAAAATGAATTTTATGTGACAAATTTTAGCGTCATTTTTTGTGTGATTTCTTGTAGTGATAATATTATATTATTATTCTCATTCCTTATTCAAAATCCAGACTTAGGGTATTGAATTCATATCTGACATAACCTTCATACATACCATTATTAATTAAGTTAAAATAATTAACCTAACCAATATAATAAAATACATATCATAAGAATCCTAATAATCATATCATATATATCATAATCATATTTTCATGGAAAATAAATAATAAATATTTTTATTACAAAATTAATTTATTATAAGAATATATTCTATAATGATCAATAAGTCTAAAAGAAATTATTTACATCTAATAAATAATTTTATTTATCATATAGATACATATACTTTACTTTGAAAATATTTTCACCTTTATATATATATATAAAAAAATTAAATCACAAAATTTCTTATTGAAAATATTGAGTTATTACATCCACCCTCCCTTATAAGGATTCCGTCCGCGGAATCACCGCTTTAAAACCTATAGACATTAGGGAAAATAGCATATACAGTCATTGCAAGTAGATCTCGATCATAATTGATTGAACCGATCTTTAACTATTCAGCATAAAGTTTGTCTATCTGCTTAAACAGAAATTTGATTTCTAATAGAACTCAAATTCCTCCTTCAAAATTTCTTTATAAAATAATTTACTATATATATACGAAAATCATATATAAGAAAATACAATTGACTCGAATAATACCTGGAGTCGCATCCCCATTTGCCACCAGATCTCGAATCTGGCATGTCAAGACTCTTGCGGTTGATTCTCATTGGGTTGTTTATCAAGTTGATCCATTGTCGCCAGACGTCCCGCTTACTTTTCTCCGTAATCACAATTTTTCGCATCCCTTCTCCTTTTCTGGACAAATCCTTCACCTTATGCTCGCTTGATCCACACACAAACACCTCTATTCATCCTAGGATTTGGGCAGTTGGGAGAGATATGTCCCTTCTGCCCACACTTATAACACACTAACTTACCTTTAAGACACTCTCTCGAGTGATTCCTTCCGCAACTTCCACACTGCACAACCTGATTCTTTCCACCTCTTAGCCTAATTTTGGTATTCTCGAAATTATCTCCTTTTCTTTTTCCAGTCCTACTACGACTACTCCCTTCTTCGGCTCTAGCTTGATTTGACTCCCACCAAAAATTCGCCCCCCTTTCATCGTATAGGTGGCAAAAGCTGTCTGTTTCCCCTCTGTTACCCTAGCTATCACAACCACTTCTACAGGGTCAGTTGACCCTCTAAATCCTGACGGTCCTATGGCCTTAAAATCTTTAAAGTTCGCAAATCAATTGTCTGGCTGATTTGTCGTGGCTGGCATTCCATTCTGCATATCTTGAGCGACTACATTCGCAAAATTTTGCATCGGGTCTGGTTGTCCTCCAGCTTTGTTGACATGTTCTTCTAACCTTTGGTTTCGTTTACATCTTGGCGATATTATCTGATCATAATTGATCTTTTATCGACTTACCTTCTATAACACAAAATTTTCTACTCAAATAATCATAAATTCAAAATATTATATTTCAAAAAACTCAGTTTACAGTATTAACCAGTGTTTAGATAAATAATTACTATCTTTATACCAACTTATTTCATTAATCCAACATAGATTCAAATTCATAGCTCTTGACATACCATAACACATACTGCTTTAAACATCCGCAATCCCCTTGTGACTCGAAAGTCGGGATTCGCTGCCATAACTTATACAAAAGTTAAGAATATTACATTATACCCACATACCTATCATATACGCATCATATAATCATACATATTCAAGTAAAACTAATACTACTTATTTCTTACGCCTTCACTAAGGATCAATTGCTTAGTATTCTATATATTCCCATTATCCTTAATAATCCATTCACACTTAACTATACCTAGTTCATCGAACTTTACTGCACATTATGAGTTTAAGAACTCACCACAGATATATTAGTTTAAGAACTTGAGCTTGTCCTTATATTCTTTAACTATACTCTACCTATCAGTTATACTATCGTTTCTGGGTCCGGTACTACATTTTTCAAGTATAATCACCTCATCAGGGTTGCTTTCAATATAAGCCTCTATTTCATCTATCAGCTTTGATATTGGCTTGGTTATGGAGGTTAACTCCTTCTTTACGATCTAAGGGTATCCTAATCCTTTTCTATCTGACATCTACACATAAATTATCTTGATTAACATATAATATATACACAAAGCAATTAATATTTTTATTTGTTTGACGATGAATTTATTCGATTCATCACCTTTTAAACTTTATGTGAGTTATTTGTACTTTTGACGTTTTCCTCTGCTCTAAGGTTATAGCCTAAGGTCTATCCCCACCTACGGTTTTTAACCCTAAAGCTCTGATACCAAATTATAACGCCCCCAACTTTAGATACTTGAAACCCGAACTCAGTGCATTACAATACCATTTCTATGAGCGGAAATAATAATATTGTCATAAATATCTAACTTAATTTATATATCAGAGTTTTCTAAATCCCAGGTACGCGACTGTAAAACATTTCATTACATGATAGATAATAAATATAATCATCTTATTTAAGTCTAGCTACTATATAAGATAACACAAACTTATTCGGGTAGCTTTCCTTTCCCTTTGTTCTTGGCAGAGCCCTCTGGCCGATCATACTTAACTAAAAACATTTAAATTAATCAAGGATGAGCATTTGAGTTCCCAACAAGTAATAACAATTATAAATATTAGCTGAAAGGATTAAATGTTTTCTTTGTACTACCCTTCTACAACAAATTAAAAGTTGTGAAGTAATCTAAATCGATAATAATAACATAACAACTCTCTATCAAATTTCTGAAACTACGTACTGACTATAAATAGGGTTAAGGTGACATACTATGAACATTGTTTTTCATTTTCGCTAAGGTTTAGCAGAACTTCATCCGCAAACCGTCATAACTTATGAACACAAGGGTGATCTGCTCAATGTGCCCTTTATTGATCAATACTACATGCAAGAAAGATATTATCGTTCACTCTGTCCGCCTTGGGCGCATAAAAGTTTTCCCATGTTCGGGATGTTAATACATAGTCGGGAATCCAAATCAAAACAATTTGTTTGGATACAAAAAGGTTTTATCATATTCAACGATATTTCTAAATCTGTGTCTAGCTGATCAAATAGCTTAGAGGTATATATATATATATATATATATATATATATATATATATATATATATATATATATATATATCAACATGGGATTAAATACAATGATTATCCAAGGGGGACACTTGTATAATCACATATAGAAATTAATGAACAGAATATATATATCTGATTTACCATATAGTATCATGTTGATAATCAAGGATCGGATATAATATATATAATAATAGGGTTAATAATCTGATACAATAATAATATAATTCTAAAATTTCTTACTCATTTCCATTGGATAAAGAAAATGCAAAGGTAGGATACTTGCCTGGTACGCTGCTTATAATATGCAACTTAGTTTTTATCTTTTTTATAACAACATATCAATAATAAGATCATTTTACTAATTAGAATAACATATCGTAACACATAATAACGCTTATCGCAACAAAGACATAACCTAATCACATCATCACACTTATTCAACAATCATCAATCACAAATAAACATTAATACAAATCCAAAATATCTAAGTCTCAGATCAATTTTTTTTAATTATGCTTGCAAAATTACTTTACTTTATCGGCAATTATCGAGTCTAAGACTCTATCCATTAGTTCAATATAATTTAAACATCACCAAATTATTTTTAAATGACTTATAATAATTTTTAAACAATTATTATAATTTAACATGAATTTTAAACACCTAATCATTAGTAAATGGGTTAAATATCAAATAATTCTATATCATTAACATTTAAGTAATATTAAACTATTAATGAAACCTCGCTAAAATATTAAAGTTATTTATAATAACTTAGAATATTTTAATGTATTAATATTACCCTTAAATGATTTTTAAAACATTATAAATCATTTTTAAATAATTACCATTAATATTAAAATATTTAATGTATTATTTATCCAAATATTAAAAGTCATTAATTATAACTTAAAATATTTTTAATTCATTTATATCCTTTTGAAATGATTTTAAATCAATAAAACCATTTTTAAACTATTTATTTAATATACTTATTAAATAAATTTAATAACATTAATGTTAAATTAATATCATTAATATTAAATTATTAATGAAATTATCCTTTAAATATTAAAAGTTATATTTTATAACTTAAAATATCTTTAAACACTTTATTTTCATTTAAAATGATTTTTATAATATTAAAATCATTTTTAATCTAATTTATTTAATATAATTATGAAATAACTTTAATATCATTAATTAATGAAATTTACCTTTAAATATCGATGATTATATTTTATAACTTAAAATATTTTTAAATACCTTATTATTATTTAAAATGATTTTTAATATAATAAAATCATTTTTAATTTATTTAATTAATTCATTTATTAAATAATTAAATTATCATTAATATTAATTTATTAATGAATTTCATCACAAAATATTAAAAGTCATAAAAATAACTTAAAATATTTTCTTATACCATAATATGATTTTAAATGATTTTTCAAGTATTAAAATCATTTTTAAGTAATTTATTTAATATTATAATTAAATAAATTAAATACCATTAATATTCCAAAAGTAATAAATATTAATGAAATATATTCAAAATAATTAAAACCTGCTTTTTAGACTTTAAAATAATTTTAAGAATTTATTATGTATTTTAATAATTAAAACTAATTTTCTATAATTATTTAATAAAAATAATAATTTCCATAATATGATATATTATTCAATCAATAATTTATTTAATCCATAAGTATTATCTTCATAATATGATATATTATTCAATCAATAATTGAGACGAATAAGTTATTCATATTATTAAATCGCAATATTTACAATGTCTGTAAGTTACACGAGGAGAGGTTTGGTCATCTAATCAGGCGCTAATAAGAAGAAAATCCTTATCTGAAAGCCCCTTTCCTCGAATGACCCGGTTGTTAAAATATCGTGAGTTATAATATTAATGATGAATAAGTTCGTGTTGATTAAAGATGAATTTGATAGTTCCATTGTGTTGGGATTATTAGTGTTAGTGGAGATTGACATCTATTCCAATGATAATTGATGTCTGGGGGTTATATTGATAAATCGGATAATTAATCAGATAAATAAGCAATTAATTACTACTAATTCACATGCTTATATAACTATTTGTTCACATGTGTGTACTATTGAATCACATTCTTGTACTATTAGGGGAGGTGGTGCAAGATTGATAATACTTGCATGACTAAGTTAAAAATAGAGGTATAGATGGAGGTACTATACTGTAATTCGTATTTTCACATGTCAGAACTATTGATTCACATGATTTACTATTAGGGGAGATGGTGCAAGTTTGATAATACTTGCCAGGACTAAATTAAAAATGAAGGAAAAGAGGAAGGTATTGTACTGTACTATTTTGAGCCCCAAAACGTGCAATTATCGAAACTATATTTTCCTATAAATAGAAGCTCATTCTTCCTTCATTTCTCATCAATTTACTAAAGCTATAGAGCAATTATTATAGAGAGAAATTATAGAGAGAAAGAAGAAGAGAAGTTTGCTACCTCACTATTCCAAAGATCCAGTCTTCTTTTCGAGGTAAGGGGGTATTTTTTCGTATTCATGAAGAGAGCTTCATTATTCCATTCTTTATTATTATGTTGAATAACTCGCTCATGCAAGTACCGCATACATGGTGAAATTCTTCATTATTCCATTCTTTATTATTATGTTGAATAACTGCCTCATCCAAGTACCGCATACGTGGTGAAATTCTTCATTATTCCATTCCTTATTATTATGTTGGAATAACCTGCCTCATGCTGAAGTACCGTATACATGGTGAAATTCTTCTCATTATTCCATTCTTTATTATTACTCGTTGAATATCCTATCTCGTATGTATTACGCATTTAACTGTTCCGTTATTTATTATTCTCATTGGAATAACCATGTCTGTCTTGATTATCGCAAGCTTGGTGAATTCTATTGTTATTCTATTCTTTATTATTCATTTGAATATCCCGCATGCATGCGGATTACATACGACTGGTTCCATTCTTTATTATTCTGCTGGGAGTAACTTATCTGCAAGGTTACTATCGCATGCATGGTGAATCCTTCATTATTCCACTCTTTATTATTCTTGCTGAATAACTCGTACATGTGGATTACCGCATGCATGGTAAATAATCCTTTGTATTCATTCCTTATTAAATTATGGAATTGATCTGTCTACGTGGATTACCGCATGGCGGCCGAAAATCCATTTGTAGTTTCATATATTCTATTATACTCAGTTGGTTAAAGTTTTGACTTCTATACTCCATGAAATTAGTAGAATATCCTGAATATTTGTGCTTCATCCAGTATATTTTCATAGAAATATTCTTCTAAGCATTCTTGAATTTTACTCTACAAAGCAGTATCATGTTGACAATTTGGACATTATTAATTTCAAGATAAATTAACTTATAAATCTTTAAAATTTATTCTTGAACTTGTTTTATTGAATTATTATGTCATTGTCATCATCTTCATGATTATATTGTATGAAAGTCATCTTTGGCTTACGTGCATAGATGGACTTGGTATGATTATGTCCAGAATCATTCTTAAATAATGACTGTAATGTTATAAATGATGTGGTAAAAGTCCTCAAAGGCACATGTGCAGTGCATCACGTACGCTTTTGGTATGATTATGACCGTGGATTATTCAAGATAGTCACGACCATTGATGATTTAATGAATATCCTTGGCACAGAAAAGTGTGAGGATGACTCGATGATGTGGTTTATTTATTAAGTCGAGTCTCAACGATAAAAATTGATGAAAACATTTTAAATCATAGAAGATAGTAGATATTATGCTCTACTTGACTCTTCTAATGGATTGCTTATTCCACTGTAGTTAAACTTGATGTCTATTGTATTTTATCAGTTTAACATTATTGAAGGCTAATGATAATTTATTATGCATTATCTTAGTCATAATATTTCTTACTTGGCTAATTGAGCTCACCCTTTCTTTCACTGTTCTCTTCAAGAAATGAGAATATAGCTGGGACAAGTCGGGGAATAGAGTGACGGTCCAGATGATAGTATTAGTAGTTCTCACTATTCTGTTAAATAGTGTGACAATAAATGTAATGAGGACTCCTTTGAGTGTGGATATTGTCTAGATGACAATATTCTTATTAAAACTCTCAGTTTATGTTTTGTTGTATTTTTCACGACAATTGTATTATTAAGTTGTATTGAATTTTGTACCATGTATTTGGCGACTCAAGATGGGTGATGTATACCTGTTTTGGGGGCGTCACACCTATAGCAACAGTACCGTCGCTATAGGTGTTCTTCATAAACCCAGGATGTTCATACGCAGTGTTCAAGGTGGTAGGTTTGACCACCATTAGATCTAAGTTCTAAGTGTTTTCTGGACTTGTTAATGATATAATGTTGTAGTACTAATGTAGTACTACAAGTCTAAACAATTTGCATGGCCATTTCATAACGTATGAGGGAGATCTAAGCATTAGAAAAGTCTGACAAGGTTGTTCTTCATTTTATGGGTTTTCTAGAAAATGAAGAACAGTTAGGGGTGCTATATTTAGATCCTTATAACTTACGCTCTAGTTCTATTTTGTAAGATCTAACGGTTCATACTTGTAGAATGCATGCCCAGGTACAATAACATATCATCATATCATCATAACAACAACACGAATGAACGATCAAGGCTGGTCAAACCTTGTCAAAAAAATGCCTCATGAAGAAATCTGGGTTTTCCAGATTTGAGACAAAATAGCTGGTCAACTCAACATTGACTAGCAATAACTTTCATTATATGCACGCTCTAAGTGTTCTGGATGTATAATAATATAGCCTACATATCAGTCTACAAATGGAATACAACAACATGGCTAAAGTCCTAACCAGAAGCAAGATCTAGGGCCTCTAAAGTCACTGTCAGACCATTCTGGGTTTTTGGGCTGCCCAGAAACCAGTTGGTCAATGTCGATCAACGATCTTTGACAGCTCATATCATGAGTTCTAGACATGATCTGGCCCTATTTCCAGTTCCAGATCATAGTCCACATGACAAAGAACATATTCATAACATAAAACACACATAAAACTTAACACAGAAAGATCTAGAGACTCTGACATTCGTTGTCAGACCTTAGTTTAAATTTTTATCTAGATTTTGTAAATCTTTAATTTCGAGTATATAAATGTTATGGATCCAATATTTAGCAACCCATATCATTAAAAGGTACCCTCTAACACATATCTAACCAATCATTAACAACATCTAACATCAAATCATAAGATTTTAAAGATTAGGGTTTATACCTCCTTTTTAAGCTTGATCTTGATTCTGACCTTGGTGTTTGTTCTTGGCAAGCTAAATGATGATATTGGCTTTGGTTCTCACTAATTTTCACTCTAAAAATTCTGTATGGGAGAGAGAATATGACTTTGGTGAATATGAAAAGTAAAATGAGCATTCTCTCTCTCAATCTATATAAAATTTGATGCAAGGACTATGGCTGATCATGAGGGCAGGTTTTGGTTGATTAAAGGCTAGTACTAGACCACATGGCTAGTTAGAGTTAGTCACCAACTCCTTACTAGGGCTAGATCTACACTCCACCTTATTAAAATAATAAAAAGGGTAGTTTGGTCATTTGACTTATAAAGTGAATGGCAACTTGGTAACTTCTCACAACTATTAGGTTTTAACCCTTAGGGTTTGACCCTTAGGGTTTAACCCTAGGGTTTCATAAGCTTATTTTCTAGGATTGTGTATTAAGGGCAAATATGGAAATCTTAGTTTCTAAAAATGTTGATTAGGGTTCCCTAATTACACTAGGTTTCCTAATCACCTAGGATTTGTAAATTAGCCTTTATAATATATTAATTACCATTAACCTTGCTAAATTAATACTTAGGATTTATAACTTAGCAATTAGGGTTCTAATTTAGTAATTAGGGTTTCTAGATATTAATTAGGTTTTACCTAATTAACATTAAACATAATAATGGTCATTAATTACGTAACACACAACTTGACAAATCTTACAAATCCTTACACACATATCGTCAGGCACATTTATATCAATTTAAATATAAATAATATTATATTATTATTCTCATTCCTTATTCAAAATCCGCACTTAGGGTTTTGAATTCATATCCCATATAACCTTCATACATACCATCATTAATTAAGTTAAAATAATTAACCTAACCAATATAATAAAATACATATCATAAGAATCCTAATAATCATATCATATATACCATAATCATATTTTCATGGAAAATAAATAATAAATATTTTATTACAAAATTAATTTATTATAAGAATATATTCTATAATGATCAATAAGTCTAAAAAGAAATTATTTACATCTAATAAATAATTTTATTTATCATATAGATACATATACTTTACTTTGCAAATATTTTCACCTTTATATATATATATATATATATATATATATATAACTAAATTACAAAATTTCTTATTGAAAATATTGGGTTATTACAAACGCCAAAGGCAATAACTTTCTCATAGAGTCATGGCGGCTGCCCAAGATATTATATGTGGCGTATGCAAAGATGCTTCTTGGACTCGACCATCGTGCATCGGAAACTCATACCACACAAATTTTAAGAGGGGCATATAAAAAGAAGGTTTGCAAGTAGAGAAAGAATGGTAACAGTTTATCAAGGAAGTAAAGGTTAATTTTAAAAATATAAGGTATTGTAAACCTTAGGGTATGATAACGAATTGAACATGAACATAAGAACAATGTGAACTATATCGAAAAAGTCAGAACCAATAATAAACAAATCTAAGTCATAATTAGATTAAGAAGAAGGGTAAGATACATTAGGAACCATGTATGTTCATTCATGACCTAATGTGTTATGTGATGTTATCAATTACAATAGAGACTTAAAGACTTAAACGAGAACATGTTATAACTGTAGCAGATGCTAAAGGTAAGTATTCTAACCCTTGTTCTAGTTCAATCTGGACAAGCTTTGTAATTCATGTATTCTGACACATGAAGTATTGTATGATGAAGTCCAAGCCAATTCTTTCGGCTAGACTTATATTATGTTTCTATCAAGCATGGTCAATGTTTACCAAGTTATATTGGTGTGGTTTTCAAACGAGGACTGAGTATGCTAAAAATGTTTCGTCGTCTAACGACAGGCACGTGCGGTTGCCACAACTTAAACGTACACACGTTTAATAAATGTAGTGTTGTTCAATGTGACACCCCCAAATCTAGGTACTTCATTCCCACTAGATTTGGTGTTCACTATCCAATCATTCATATCTATCTACCCAAATAAAATAACATTTAACCATAAATCCTCCCTTTAAATAGGGTTACATTATTAAATAAAAATCTTCCCAGGTTCTCTAACCTTAAACATCATTCAAGTGCGGAAATAAAATTATTACATCACATCATTATTTAAAAGTCTATGACCATCATAATAAATAAAATTACAAGTCTGCATCACTTGTACATTTTTCCCTTTCCTTTGCCAGTTGAAGGCTCATCTACCTTCTCAACTTTAGCTGCAATAAGTGTATAAATATGCAAGAGTGAGCAAAACAAATGCTCACTAGATATAACAATGAGTCAACAAGAATATCATAGCTGCCAATAAATAGGCTCATCAAAACTGAATAGTACTCTATCAATGATAACCATGAACTATGGAATATAAATATCTGAGGGTCATAAGACCACGAACTATGTCTACAGTTGCGAGTAATCTTTCAACTCTAACTTTAACAATCATAAGACTATAAGGACTCCTCGTATTTAGGGGGATCAGCCCTTCGTACAATGTATTGTGCACAAACATTTCAACGCTAAGCATAAATTATCCCCTATTAATAGGGTTGTTCATCTCAGTATTTAGAGTACAAGTCTGCACCAAAGAAAGTTTGGGTTGGATAAGCTTTCAAGGGTAATTTGAAGTTTAACGAACATCAACTAGAGGACTAGTTGAATCAATAGTGTTTGATAACACAACAACATCAATAAGAACATAATATGGAACAATGAATAAGTGTGTTTAACTAACTATATTTCGAACTCATGCTTAGAAATAACTACAATGCATAAGTATTGAATGACAATAAACCTTGCTTGAACAATATTAAGTTAGGACTATGAATTATTGAATATACATTAAGTAATAGCAAGCTGAAAATAATGCTTGCTCAACATAAGAATAGCTTGTGTCAAGTAAATGAAATAAGGTAATTCAACATTAGAATTAGAATTCAAGAAAATTTCATTCATAATACACGAATGATAATAACGAAACTTGTCTAACAATAAACAAGTTAAATCCATCAATAAATATTGGAATTCAAAGCTTGTTCGAATGAAGTTAAAGTATAGCTAGCTTGCTCAAATACTGATTAGGTGTGACGCCCCCAAAATAGGTACACATCACACATCTTGAGCCGCCAAATACATGGTACAAAATTCAATACAACTTAATAATACAGTTGTCGTGTAAAATACGACAAAACATAAACTGAGAGTTTTAATAAGAATATTGTCATCTAGACAATATCCACACTCAAAGGAGTCCTCAATATAATTATTGTCACACTATTTAACAGAATAGTGAGGACTACTAATACTATCATCTGGACCGTCACTCCGTTCCCCGACTAGTCCCGGCTACATTCTCATTTCCTGAAGAGAATAGTGAAAGAAAGGGTGAGCTCAACTAGCCCAGTAAGAAATATTATGACTAAGATAATGCAGAATAAATTATCGTTATCCTTCAACAGTGTTAAACTGATAAAATATAACAAACATCAAGTTTAACTGCAGCGGAACAAGCAATCCATTAAAAGAGTCAATTAGAGAATAAAATCTACTATCTTTTATGATTTAAAAAGGTTTTTCATCAATTTTATCGCCGAGACTCAGCATAATAAATAATCCACATCATCCCTGCACTACGGCCAAGGATATTCATTAGTATCACGACCACAAATTATCCATGCACTACGGCCAAGGATATTCGTGTACTCATCAATGGTTATGATCATGCCAACAACTGTCCATCAATGCACTACGGGCCAATGAGGATTTTTACCTCATCATTTATAACTTTACGGTCATGGTTATACCGAATAATCCCTGGTCATAATCATACCAAGTCCATCTATGCACTACAGGCCACATATGACTTTCAACATAATATAAACATGAGGATGATGACAATGATATAAGAATTCAATAAAACAAGTTCAAGAATTAATTTATCCAGGAACCAATAACGTCCAAATTTTCAACATGATATTGCTTTGTGGGGTAAAACTCGAGAATGCTCAGAAGAATATTTCCATGAAAAGATATTGGATGAAGCGTAAATATGAAGGATATTCCACTAATTTCATGGAGTATAAAAGCCAAAACTTTAACCAACTGAGTATAATAAAGAATGAAATAACAAAAGAAATCACCAGGCATACGATAGACCTCACAGACAGGTTATTCTAATAGAATAATAAATAACGGAACTAGGTCATGCATAAACGCACAAACAGGATATTCCACCAGAATAATAAATAACGGAACCAGGTCAGGCGAAATTCGCACCGACAGGATGTTCCAACAGAATAATAAATAACGGAACCAGGTTAGGCAAAATTGCAACGGCTGTGATGTTCCAATGTAATAATAAAGAATGGAATAATGTAAGAATTTCACCATGTATGCGATATTGCAGATGTATGTTATTCCAACATAATAATAAAGAATGGAATAACAGAAGTTCTCTTCATGAATACGAAAGAAATAATACCCCTTACCTTGGAACAAACTGGATATAGGAGTAGTGAAGTAGCAGAATACTTTTCTTCTTTCTCTCTATAGTTTCTCTCTCTAGAGTTTCAGTGAATTCGTAAGAAATAATGAAGGAATGAGCTTCTATTTATAGGAGAATGGACTAAATAGTAACTAATTCCTGAACGGTCCAGATTGATTTACTTTTAAATGAATTTTATCCAGATTGGTTTACTATAAAATATTCTAATAAAACAAAATCTTTTAAATAAAATATAATATATTCTATTTATAATCTAATAAAACGAATAACTTTATAAAAGTATTCTGTTTTATATAAAAAGCTTTTCTGTTTTATTACATTAATAATACTAATAAAACAAAACTTCATCAGCATTATTATAATTCACACTATTAATCGACCAGGTCGTTCCCAGGAAAGAGGGGTCTTTCCAATAAGGATTTCTCCCTATTGGCACACAATTAGGTGACCAAACCTCTCCTTGGTAGAACTTCTAGACATCGTTAATATTGCAAATAATAATATTAATAACTCTGTCATCTCAATTATTGATTTAATAACATATAAAATATTGACAATAATTGAATCAATTAACGTGAGATACTATGAAACAATTACTGAAGCAATAATTGAACAAAACTGAGTGACTTCTCACGTAAGCATCAATAATCAATACCGTGTGCAACCACGCGTATTCCTGTACTTTTAGCACCAGGTGTTTCAACAGTTAACGATCAAACTTCCACCGTTATTTTCATAAAATATTTTTATCATTATCTCAATCCGACAATAATTCCGTTGGGGGGTCCACCAATGATTGTGCTGTCGTACGAATATTCCCTGTTAAAATGAATATTCCCCGACCAATCGAATATTATATAACAACTTGCGTACTTTGCAAAATTTATAAATATTACCCACAACTATAACATTATATCAAATTCATTCCATAATATTCAAAAATGATAATTATAGAAAATTCATCTTTATTCATAAAAGTTGGGGTCTTACAATCTCCCCTTCTTATGAAATTTTGCCCTCGAAATTAGGGTACGTACCTGGTATGTCGAAGAGGTAAGGATACCTTAATTTCATTTTAGATTCTAAGTCCCAGGTCATTTCCTCAACATCGTGGTTTCTCCACAAAACTTTGACTTGAGGTATAACCTTGGAGCGTAGAATATGTTCCTTCTTATCCAAGATTTGAACAGGAACCTCTTCATACATTAAATCTTCCACTATTTCGTCCGGTTCTAACTCAATAATGTGGTTCGGGTCTTCCACATTTTTACGTAACATGGATATATGAAAAACATTATGAACACGAGACATACTTGGCGGTAAAGTGAGTCTATAGGCTACAGTCCCTACTCGATCGAGGATTAAAAATGGGCCAATAAATCAAGGATTGAGCTTTCCTCTCTTTCCAAATCTCGTAACTCCTTTCCATGGAGCAACACATAACAACACATGATCTCCAATATCGAATTCCACGTCCTTTAGATGAAGATCAGCATAACTCTTTTGTCGGTCTTGTGAGGTTTTTATATCGTTGTTTGGATCGCTTGAATATTTTTTCGTAGTCATACGCATCAACTTCTATCCCAACGACGTTGCTTCACCCACCTCATCCCAAAGATAATCGAGAACGACACTTTCTTCCATACAACGCTCAAATGGAGCCATGCCAATACTTTCTTGATAACTATTGTTATAGAAAACTCCACCAATGGTAAGAACTTGTCCCAACTTCCTTGAAGTCAAGGACACGAGTCTTAATAAATATTCAAGAGTTTGAATAGTCCTCTCTCGATTGTCCATCCGTCCCGAGGATGATATGCCAACTAAATCATAAATCTGTGCCCATAGCTTTTTACAAACTAACCCAAAATTGTGAAGTGAATCTTGGGTCTCGATCGAAACTATGGATACCTGCAGATACCATGCGCCTCTACAATCTCGTTTATGTACATACTGAGCAAGACGCTCAAGTGTATAAGTTTCTCAGATTCGGTAAGAAATGAGCGCCTCTTGGTCAATCTATCAACAATGACCCAAATCGCATCAATTCCTTGAGAAACCTTTGGAAGACCCAGAACGAAATCCATGGTAATGTGCTCCCACTTCCATTCGGAATTTCAAGTGGTTGCAATGGACCTTTTGGTACTTGATGCTCGCTTTTAACTCGTTGACAAGTTAGACACCTTGAGATAAACAAATATTATCTCTCTCTTCATATTGCTCCACCAAAATGTATGATTTAATATCATGATACATTTTGGTACTCCCGTGATGGATTGCAAATGGTGTGTTGTGCGCCTCCATCATGATATTATACTTTAAATCAGGGTCGTTAGGAACACAAAGTATGGAATTTCAAGTGGTTGCAATGGACCTTTTGGTATTTGATGTTCCGCCTTGACTCGTTGACAAGTTAGACACCTTGAGATAAACAACACTATCTCTCTCTTTATATTGTTCCACCAAAATGTATGTCGAAGATCACGATACATTTTGGTACTCCCAGGATGGATTGCAAACGGTGTGTTATGCGCCTCCATCCTGATTTTATACTTTAACTCAGGATCATTAGGAACACAAAGTCTGGAGTTCACTCGAAGTATTCCTTCTTCATCGATTCTTGCTTCTGGCATAGCCCTTCTTTTACTTTCTTCCTCATACGCATCGCCTCCAGTGTCCGTAGCTTGAGGCTTTTAACTTTATCGATTAAAGTCGGTTCTACTCAGTATATTCGCCATCATCACATGGGTCCTCGAGTCTTTATCTCTATCTCCATCCTTTGCAAGTCATACAAAATGGGCCTTTGCATTGACAATATCGCACTTTTCATTCGCATATGATCTTTTTACTCTCAATGTAAGCTACCACGTTAAACTTTTTCGTGATGGTATTGGATGGTATGATCATAATCTTTCAATGCTTCAAGCCAACGTCATTGCCGCATGTTGAGTTCCTTTTGAGTGAAAAAAATATTTGAGGCTTTTATGATCCGTAAAGATCTCCACTTTCTCCCATACAAGTAATGCCTCCAAATCTTTAGTGCAAAAAACATCGCCGCCAATTCTAGATCATAAGTAGGATAATTCCTCTTATATTCTTTGAGTTGTCGAGAGGCATAGGCTATGACTTTCCCATGTCGCATGAGAACACATCCTAACCCTTTGCCCAAGCATCATCATGAGATGACAAATCCCTCCGAGCCAGATGGTATTGTCAGAATAGGTGCTGAAATAAGTCTCCTCTTGAATTCTTGAAAACTCTTCTCGCATTCCTCACTCTAACTGAATTTTATATCTTTCCTAGTCAGCTGAGTTAATGGAGTAGTGATTCGAGAAAACCCTTCTACAAATCTCCGATAATAACCAGCTAAGCCGAGAAAGCTACATACTTCGGTCACTGATTTAGGTTATTCCCAGCTTTGTATAGCTTCAATCTTTGTCGGGTCAACAGATATTCCATGACTTGATACCACGTGCCCAAGTAATGCTAATTCCTCAAGCCAGAACTTTCATTTCTTCAACTTGGCATAAAGCTTATATTTACAAAGCTTTTGGAGTATCAGCCTCAAGTGTTGCTCATGATATTCACGGCTTTTGGAATAAATAAGGATGTCATTAATAAAGACGACCACAAAGTGATCTAAATATTCCTTGAATACTCGGCTCATCATATCCATGAAGGCAGCAGGAGCATTAGTCAATCCAAAAGACATGACTAGGAATTCATAATGCCCGTACCGAGTTCTGAAAGCCGCCTTTGGAATGTCATCGGTTCTAATCTTCAATTGGTGATATCCGGAACGAAGGTCAATCTTTGAAAAGAATTTGGCGCCTTGCAACTGGTCAAACAGGTCATCAATACGTGGAAATGGGTACCTATTTTTTATGGTGACATGATTCAACTCCCGATAATCAATACAAAGTCGCATACTCCCATCTTTCTTCTTCACGAATAGAATAGGAGCACCCCAAGGAGAAGTACTAGGATGAATGGAACTGACATCTAACAATTCCTGCAGTTGGGTCTTTAACTCCTGAAGTTCAATAGGAGCCATTCGATATGGGGCTTCAGAAATAGGTTTTGTACCAGGTTCAAGGTCGATACAAAATTCAATTTCATGCTCTTGGGGTAGGCCAGGAAGTTTTTCAGGGAATACGTCAGGAAATTTATTAACAATAGAAATATCATTCAAAACTGACGTATTTTTGTTTAAATCCGTGACATGAGCTAAGAAAGCTTGACATCCATTTTTCAATAAACGAATAGCTTTATGGCATGAGATGACAGTGATTGATTTTAATGGTTTGGTTGCTTGAATTCGCATAAAAGGTTGGTTAGGAATATGAAAGATAACAACCTTGCGAAACAATCAATTTTTGCATGATGAGTAGTTAACCAATCAATCCCTAGAATTACGTTAAATACAAGTATTTTCAAGGAAATAAAATCGACAGGTAATGTGAGGGTACCGATTTGAACCAAACAAGACTTATAAACAGTGGATGTAACGAAGGTTCCTCCCAACGGAGTTTCAACAGATAAGTCAAAGTCTAATTTCTCTGGAGTCAAATTTAAACGTTGAGCGCAACTAGTAAAAATAAAAGAATGGGTAGAACCGGTATCAAATAAGGTATATACTTCTCTAGAGTTTATGATAAGCTTACCTGTGATGACCTCGTTCAGGTTCCTTGCTTTCTGGGAGGTCACGACAAACGCTCTCCCTTGAACTACCGGTTTTGTTTTATCTGGGACGACCTTTGATGCCTCCATCCCAGCTGAACTTGACTTTGGTGCACGACAAAATTGGGCTAGGTGACCTTCTCTTCCATAATTGTAACATGCTTTGGATGGCATCGCGCAGTTTGGACTGATGTGTCCCTCCCCTCCATATTTGAAGCATGTGATAGGTGGTCGTTCTCCTTCCTTAACGACAGGTGCTGATGCTGACGTCTTTCCATCATTGTTGAATCTCCTCTTCTTGAAATGTCCATTCTTATTGTTTTGGCCATAATTACCACCAAGTGGTTACCATTTCGCATGTTGATTCCTCCACACTTATCACACCGCTTTGATGATCAAGTATAACCGGTATTATCATTTTGTCTTACCGCTTCTTTTGGTTGGGTTGACTCATTATCACGCTCCAATAACTGAGCCCTATTAACAACATCTGAATACAAACATAGTTTATGAGAGATAAGATATTGACGTATCTCGGGTTTCAAACCTCTTAGAAACATTCGCGTCATTCTCTTCTCATTATCAACCAAATGAGATGCAAACCGGGACAACTCGACAAACTTGACTTTGTACTGCGACACGGTCATGTTGTTTTGCTCCACCTTGATGAACTCTACCTCTTTCATGTGACGAATACTTTCGGGAAAGTACTTGTCGTTGAATAATTCTTGGAACTTCTCCCAAGTCATCTTCAAGCAAGGCAGTTGAGTACGCTTTTGAGATTCCCACCAAGAATCGCCTCTCGCTTTCATAACATGAAGGTGGAAAAGGGAACCTTTTGCTCTTCAGAGTATCCCAAGACATCAAATATCTTGCAGATCTGCTTTATCCACGTCTCCGCCTTAAGTGGTTTTGGTTCTCCAAAAAACTCCGGTGGTCCCAGCTCCTTGAACTGTTTAGTGGTGACCGTCCGAGAGTTGCCAGTGTTTCCACCTGCATTTCAGACAAGAGTCTCTCTTGCTTGATGTTGCATGAATTGCAGAAAGCCTCTGAACATTCCATCGTTCATCATTTGGTCAATGTTGTTGTTTGCATGAGGATTGTCGCCTTACTGATGTACATTATCCTGTTTATTGATATGTGGAGACTCAACGGTCTCCTGTGCTCCATTGCTAATCTCAACATTCTCGGATGCCATTTTCAAATACTGCCACAAAAAAAGGGTTAATTAACATATCACATATTATCCCTATACTCTGACCAACCAATTAAATACCAAATAAACTTAGGTAGGTCATACTAGCGAAGGAATTCCCCGTCTCTTCCCTCCTAGTTCTTGTCTCACATCTCAGCCATGGATCATATCCCTAAGCTTTGATACCAACTATGACGCCCCCAAAATAGGCATACATCACCCATCTTGAGTCGCCAAATACATGGTACAAAATTCAAATACAACTTACTAATACAGTTGTCGTGTAAAATACGACAAAACATAAAATGAGAGTTTTAATAACAATATTGTCATCTAGACAATATCCACACTCAAAGGAGTCCTCAATATCATTATTGTCACACTATTTAATAGAATAGTGAGGACTACTAATATTATCATCTAGATCGTCACTCCGTTCCCCGACTAGTCCCGGCTACATTCTCATTTCCTGAAGAGAACAGTGAAAGAAAGGGTGAGCTCAACTAGCCCAATAAGAAATATTATGACTAAGATAATGCAGAATAAATTATCGTTAGCCTTCAATAGTGTTAAACTGATAAAATATAACAAACATCAAGTTTAACTGCAGCAGAACAAGCAATCCATTAAAAGAGTCAAGTAGAGAATAAATCTACTATCTTTTATGATTTAAAAAAGGTTTTTCATCACTTTTATCGCTGAGACTCATCTTAATAAATAATCCACATCATCCCTGCACTACGACCAAGGATATTCATTAGTATCACGACCACAAATTATCCATGCACTACGGCCAAGGATATTCATGTATTCATCAATGGTCATGATAATGCCAACAACTGTCCATCAATGCACTTCGGGTCAATGAGGATTTTTACCATATCATTTGTAACTTTACGGTCATGATTATACCGAATAATCCCTGGTCATAATCATACCAAGTCCATCTATGCACTACAGGCCACAGATGACTTTTAACATAATATAAACATGAGGATGATGACAATGATATAAGAATTCAATAAAACAAGTTCAAGAATTAATTTATCCAGTAACCAATAACGTCTAAATTGTCAATATGATATTGCTTTATGGGGGTAAAACTCAAGAATGCTCAGAAGAATATTTTCATGAAAAGATACTGGATGAAGTGCAAATATCAAGGATATTCCACTAATTTCATGGAGTATAAAAGCTTAAAATTTAACCAACTGAGTATAATAAAGAATGGAATAACAACAGAAATCACCGGGCATGCTATAAACCGCATAGACAGGTTATTCCAAAAGAATAATAAATAACGGAACCAGGTCATGCGTAAACGCACAGACATGATATTCCAATGTATAATAAATAATCGAACCAGTCAAAGTAAATTGCAAACGGATTGTGATGTTCCAAATGTAATAATAAAGAATGGAATAACAAAAGAATTTCACCACGTATGTGGTACTCAGATATAGACAAAAGTTATTCCAACATAATAATAAAGAATGGAATAACAGAAGAATTTCACCATATATGTAGTACTTCGCATAGATAGGTTATTCCAACATAATAATAAAGAATGGAATAACAGAAGTTCTCTTCATGAATACGAAAGAAATAATACCCCTTACCTTGGAACAAACTAGATATAGGAGTAGTGAAGTAGAAGAATACTTTTCTTCTTTCTCTCTATAGTTTTTCTCTCAAGAGTTTCAGTGAATTCGTAAGAAATAATGAAGGAATGAGCTTCTATTTATAGGAGAATGGACTGAATAGTAACTAATTCTAACGGTCCGTATTGATTTACTTTTAAACTAATCGGTCCAGATTGGTTTACTATAAAATATTCTAATAAAACATAATCTTTTAAATAAAATATAATATATTCTATTTATAATCTAATAAAACGAATAACTTTATAAAAGTATTCTGTTTTATATAAAAAGCTTTTCTGTTTTATTACATTAATAATACTAATAAAACAAAACTTCATCATCATTATTATAATTCACATTATTAATCGACTGTGTCATTCCCAAGAAAGAGGGGTCTTTCCAATAAGGATTTCTCCTTATCATGCGCAAGATTAGGTGACCAAACCGAAAGTAATATGCACACAAGCCAATCATGTTTGATGATAAAACATATACTTTGTAACAATCTTATTCATTTATTAATAAAAAGTATTAATTTATTAAAGGCTTTTAATTATCTACATGATCTTTGTTTTATAATATGTGATAAACCCATAGTTTTAAGCAATGCTTTTAGAATAATGATGATGATCATTCTAATGAGATCTAAATTCTTAGAAAGCTTAAAAACTAAAATAGTTCCCAATCATTGGATTACTAAATTGGGGATTAGTGAATCCGGATAGATTGGTACATACGTTGCTTGCTTCATTGGATGAGGATGATTGATCTCATGATCATTTGTGTGGAGACACTAAAGCAAGTATGTAGGTGCTTATTAGAGAATAAGTTCACTTGAACGTGGCTCGCTAAGGAATACCTAATGGAGTTTTATTTGCTGTCAATAGGAATTCTGTAGTGATAGTAGTCAAGTGATCCTTGGACTTGAGATCATCATAGTATCTTGTGTATGATGAGTTATACTTTGACTTATTCCTTAAGACCCTTAGGGTATATCAAAGGGTATGCTTGGGTATAATAAGTTGTACATGGAGATAATGTATGATCAATAAAGAATCTACCACTTCTAATAAAAGAAGAGAAATGTCCTATGTGATTCGATAAATGACAACCCAAAGAGTCCTCGGTTTAAGCGAGAATGAAATTAGAAAGGAGTTTCTAATTTGCATTATTTGGAGTTGTGCATTTAAGGATCGAAATACATATAATTAAATAAAATAAGACTTGACAATAATTCCATGTCTTATATTTAATTGGGACATCAGTATGGTGGAAGGATTGAATTGTACGGTAACTATTTACTCAAAGGTTCTTTTATGATTAATGTTGAAATCTATATTATCCGGAAAGTCGTTGATCGCTAGGGAGGCTTATCCCTATTGTAGAATAAATATTATTTATTTAAATAAATTAATTGTTTAATTTATTTATTTAAATAAGATTAGAATTGTTCTAATTGATTTATTCACAACCTATTTAATATGGAGAACCTAAAGGGTCACACCATAAAAGGAAGAATAATTATTTAAGAAGTTAATGGCATAATTGTAATAATATATTATGTATATTTAATTTAATCTATGGTGATAGAATAAATTAAATAGCTTAATATTTATTATTTAATATTTTAGAAATATTAAATATAAATTAATAAGAGGAGCCTTATTAATATTATTACAATTATTATTATTATTTTAATTTCTAAAAGAGTTTAGAAATTAATTTAATATAAGTACTCTCATTTATTCCTAATTGGATTAGGAAGGAAAATTAGTTAAAGGAGTTTAATTAATTATCCCTAATAAGATTAGGGAGCTTAATTAATTAAAAGAATTTAATTAATTAAATAAAACCCAATCCCTTAATTGTTAAGGTGGGTTGCCCACATCTATAAATAAGAGGAGTCTTATTATGGGTGTTGTGGTTGTTGACTTTTACAACAGACATAATTCCAATTTGTTGGAGAGTACGCCCCCTTTTTCTATACAGATAGGAAAAACTAGGGTTTGAGCCAATACCCCTTCTTCTTGAAAATTCTTTTTCCTTGGTGGATCACCTCTAGAGGCCAAACATATGGGTGGCTAACGTTGATCAAAGAAATGAACCAAACCCGGTAGATTCAAGTTGAACACGAAAGGATTTGGAGGTGAACTTGTACCTGAGGAAGCTCGATCTTCAAGGGTATGATTTTATTCTTTATCTTTTCGTTTAATTAATAATTGTGCATAAAGGGTGATCCGAGTATATGGTTTGTAAAATTTTAAACTCTGATTTTTCCACGTTTCCGCACTTTTATGCAATTTGATTGCGTTCTTGAATATTACAAACCTAACACAAACCTCTCCTTGGCAGAACTTCTAGACATCGTTAATATTGCAAATAATAATATTAATAACTCTGTCATCTCAATTATTGATTTAACAAAATATAAAATATCGACAATAATTTAATCAATTAATGTGAGATACTATGCAACAATTACTGAAGAAATAATTGAACAAAACTGAGTGACTTCTCACGTAAGCATCAATAATCAATACCGTGTGCAACCACGCATATTCCTGTACTTTTAACATCGGGTGTTTCAACAGTTAACGATAAAACTTCCGTCGTTATTTTCATAAAATATTTTTGTCATTTTCTAAATCCGATAATAATTCAGTTATGGGGTCCACCAATGATTGTGCCGTCGTATGAATATTCCTTGTTAAAATTAATATTCCCCGACCAATCGAATATTATATAACTACTTGCGTACTTTGCAAAATTTATAAATATTACCCACAACTATAACATTATATCAAATTCATTCCATAATATTCAAAAATGATAATTATAGAAAATTCATCTTTATTCATAAAAGTTGGGGTCTTACATTAGGAATACAAGAGTTCGCTTAAATGAAAGTTTAAAGTAAGAAACTTGCTTAATGTAAAAAGATAAGGTTTAGAAACTTGCACAAAGAAAGCTTAGAGTTAGGAAAACTTGTTCAAAGATAGTTTAGATACTTGCACAATTATAAAAGTAGAGTTAGAGAACTTGTCTCATGCATAGGTTAAACAATCATTACCCACGTTCACTACAAGTCCTACACATACCATAAGTATTGACAATACATATTAGTTATGCTAACATTACCTTCATGAGTTGCTTTCTTACTTTTAGTATAGCTACTAACTAAGTTTATGTTTAAACAACATCACATCTTTTCATGAACATTACTTTCTAGCTTTATTACAACTACTTAAGTGATCATGTCATTGCACCACATACACAATAAAAACTTGATACAACATCCTATTACATGTCCAACATGTTATCATTAGGTTATACTAATACACAAAGGATTGCACTTGCATTCGCGCATCCCGACGCCCTCCGATTGGCTCCAAATACACAACAGTCCTAAAGATGGCCATTTTAACACTTCATAACGATTTCAAATTGAAAACCTTAAAAAGTAAAATTATAGGCCTATTCGTCCTCGTTCCGAATCATCTTGAATCACCACAATCGGATTTCGTATGGAAACGTTATGGCCGTTTTAATACAGGAGGTCAAAACTATCCGACCCATACTACTATTACGGCGCTGGGGCGCGAGAACTAAGTTTGACAGTGGTGTTGAAGTGTGAAATTGGCATTGTGGCGCTGATTTCGACGCTGCGGCCCGAAGTTATGGGCTGTGGCTCTGATTTTTTGGCGCTAAGGCACCGAAACTTACAGAAACCGCGCACGAAGATTAGAACACAACAATTCTTAACGGTTTAATGGCTTCTCGCAGCTAATTTAACATATATAATTTATTTAAATCATTAACAAGCATACATATACTAATTTAGCACAACTTAAACAATAATTTTAGAGAAGTTAAATCCTTGAAACACTATTTAAAACAAAACTCCATTGTTGACGTTGTTTTACAAGGTTTAACACTTTAAACCACAATTATCGAACGAATTCATTCCTCTGAACTACGTTCTCAATAAGTTCTTACCCAATTAAGATACATAAGGTTCAATTTCACAATTAGCATACAATCACATACTAATTTTGTTATCCTACAAAACATGTTTATGTATATGTAATCACTGTAAAACCATTTTCTTATTTTTGAACGTACATGTAATCTACAGTCATATATCTATGCTAATTATTACCAAAACACATGATTCCATAATCAATTAGTAAAACATATGGATTACAAATACTTTTTGTAAAGAATTTTTATACTACAGTCAAATTTAGAAACACAGAGAATCAAATTCACAGTAAATTTGGCGTAAAACATATATAGTAAAGAAATACCTTCAATTTGCTCAGACAATCTTTGTTAAACACCACAAATAACTATTTGAAAGTCTCAGGAAGTCCCTCTTGCTTTTCTCTCAGACTCTCTCAATACTCTCTGAATTTTCTCTGTATTCTCAGTCAAGATCTTCTCTGAATTCTCTTCCCTCTTCTCAGTAGACTAAACCATAGGCTAACTTAAGCGTAAACTAAAAAACTAATAACCTTAATAATCATAATAACTAATATCAGTTACTAAAAGAAACGTATATATTATATTTATTATTTTATTTATTTTATTTATATTATTTATTTTATTTATTTTATTTAAATTCAAAAATTAGAAATCCAAAAGCCATAAGGCTTTGTTTGGCAAAACTCTTTAAAAATTAAAGACTTAATATATTTAAGCCTTGTTTGGCAAAACTAAATTAAACTCCTTTAATTTATTTTAATAACTCCTTTATAATATAGTTATTTATCACACTTTATTTAATTAAGTTTTAATACTTAATTTAATTAATTCTAATAACAATTTATTGAATAAATCATTTAATCATTATAAACTCTCTAACTTAATTATTAAATTAAATTAGAATATTATCTCATAACAATTAATTTTCTTAGCTCCTTAATTATTTACTTAATAAATAATTAACCAATCAAGTCAAATCAAATTAAATATTTATTCAACAATAACCACATCCATTAAATATTTATATAACCCAATAAATATTTAAAAATTATCATTAAAATTCTGGATTGTTACATCCTTCCCTCCTTATAAGGATTCTGTCCCCAGAATCACAACTCAAACAAATCATTCTTCACATTCTTCCCTACTTACAAAGATTCTGTCCCCAGAATTGAAGACATAAATTAAATAAATAACTCAGGGTGATTCTTCATCATATCAGCTTCGAGTTCCACGTATCCTCTTCGACATTGTGGTTCCTCCATATCACCTTCACAGAAGGTATCACTTTATTCCTGAGCACTTGTTCTTTCCTGTCGACTATCTAGATAGGAATCTCTTCATAAGAAAAATCTTTACTGAACTGCAACGGTTCATACTCGATCACATGCTTGTAATCGGGTTTATACGGTCGCAACACCGATACATGAAAAACATTGTGCACATGTTCTAATTCTGGAGGTAAAGCTACCTCATAAGCTACTTCTCCCACTCTGCGTAGAATCTCGAAAAGTCCAATAAACCTTGGGCTTAGCTTTCCTTTCTTTCCGAAACGAATTTTCCCCTTCCAAGGAGAAACTTTCAGGAACACAAACTTTCAGGAACACGAACTTTCCTGCTTCAAATTCATGACTCTGCCTGTGTTGATCAACATGCTTTTTCTGTTGATCTTGAGTAGCTACCAATCTTGCTTTGATGAGTTTGAAAATTTCAGTGGTCTATTGTACCAGTTCTGGTCCAAGCAGTTGATGTTCTCCAACTTCATCCCAACATAGTGCATTTCTTGTCGTATAATGCCTCGTATGGCGGCATTCCAATGCTTGCATGGTGACTATTGTTGTACGCAAATTCCACCAAAGGTAGATGATCATCCCAGTTTCCTTTGAAATCCATGATGCACGCTTTAAGCATATCTTCTAGTGTCTGAATCGTTCGTTCGCTTTGTCCATCGGTTTGTGGATGATATGTTATACTCATCTTCAATTGTGTTCCCATGCATTCTTGTAATCTCTTCCAGAAATTCGATGTGAACCTCGGGTCTTGATCTGACACTATAGATACTGGAAGTCCATGTCTCGACACGATCTCGTTAACATATAATTTTTCCTACTGATCAAGATTAAATCTAATCTTTATTGGCAAAAAGTGTGTAGATTTTGTCAGTCTGTCCATTATCACCAATATCGCATCGTATACTTTTTGAGTCATTGGAAGACCTACCACAAAATCCATTGTGATATGCTCCCATTTCCATTCTGGTATCTCTAACGGTTGAAGTAATCCGCTTGGTCTTCGATGCTCGGCCTTGACTCTCTGACATGTCAAGAACTTTACAACGCATTCTACAATGTCTCTTTTCATATTTGGCCACCAAAAATGTCACCGCAAATCTTGATACATCTTCGTACTTCCCGGATGAATCGAATATCTTGAGCTATGAGCTTCTGTCAAGATGTCTCCTTTAATATCCTATACTGCTGGAATCCAAATTCGTCCCTCTAATCTTAGTAACCCTTCAGTATCGATCTTGTATTTCACTTCACCACTCTCAACCATTTTCTCTTTGATCTTTCTACATTCTTCATCTTGTAGTTGAGCATTCTTCACCTTGTCAACCAAAGTTGAACTTGCTTCCATCTGGAACAATCTTTCATCAGTTTCTTTTGGAAATTTGATTTCCAACTCTAGTCTTTCCATTGCTGAAATGAGTTCCTCCTGGTTGGTTAACAACATCAACTTCTCCCGACCTTTCTTACTTAAAACATCTGTAATCACATTCGCTTTGCCGGGATGATAAAAGATCTCACAATCGTAATCTTTTATCAATTCCATCCATCTCCTTTGATGCATGTTCTTGTCCTTCTAAGTGAAAATATACTTTAGACTCTTATGGTTTATGTCGATCTCACATTTCTCTCCATAGAGATAGTGTCTCCATATTTTTAGCACAAACACCACTACCGCCAATTCTAAATCATGAGTCGGATATCCATTCTCATAGTCTTTCAACTACCTTGATGAATATGCAATAACTTTGTCGTTCTGCATAAGGACACAACCCAATCCTTTGTGTGAAGCATCATTATACATCACAAAATTTCCTGTATTATCTGGTAATGACAACACAGGTGCCACACTGAGCCTCTTCTTCAATTCCGTAAAACTCTCTCCACATTTCTCCGTCCAAACAAATTTTACAGATTTTCTCGCCAAATTCGTCAATGGAGTGGCAATCTTGGATAAACTGTCTATAATAGCCTGCTAATCCGAAGAAACTTCTCACTTCTGATGGAGTTCTTGGTTGTTCCCAATTTATCACAGCTTCGACTTTTGATGGATCCACTGAAATTCCATCCTCATCGATTACATGCCCAAGGAATTGTACACGTTCCAGCTAAAATTCACATTTAGAGAATTTCGTGTACAACTTTTCCTTTCTTAACGTCTCCAACGTCAGACATAAGTGTTTCACGTGTTCTTCTTGGGTTTTAGAGTACACCAGAATATCATCGATAAATACCACCACAAACTTGTCTAAAAATGGTTTAAACACCTTGTTCATCAAATCCATGAACGCTGCAGGGGCGTTTGTCAAACCATAAGACATCACCTAAAATTCGTAATGTCCATACCGAGTTCGGAATGCCGTCTTCGGTACATCCTCCTTCCTTACTTTCAATTGATGATACCCACTTCTCAAATCTATTTTCGAGAAATATCTAGCACCCTTCAATTGATCAAGCAAGTCATCTATTCTTGGCAACGGATATTTATTTTTAATAGTGACTTTGCTTAATTCTCTATAATCAATGCAAAGACGCATTAACCCATCCTTCTTCTTCACAAATAACACTGGTGCTCCCCACGGTGATACGCTCGGCTGATTGTACTTCTTATCTAACAGCTCTTGTAGCTGCACCATTAGTTCCTTCATCTCTACCAGGGCCATTCTGTACTTGGCCTTCGATATTAGAGCGGTTCCTTGCACAAAGTCGGTCATGAACTCAATTTCTCTGTCAGGCGGAAGTCCTGGCAAATCCTCCAGAAACACATCCCCGAATTCCCTAACCACTGGTATTTTCTCCAATTTCACCCATTCTCCTTTTGAGTATCGACTATGTAAGCTAAATACCTTACACAGCCCTGACTCAACAACTTCTTGGCCTGCATCATCGTCAGACATCTCATTTGTCTAGGCGATTTGCTACCATGAAAAACTACCTTTGACGAAGTCATAAGGTTTACACATTTCTTTTAGCAATCAATGGCAAAAAGCACTTTTATCCCACTGTGGTTGTAGTGTTTTAAGCAATTAGCCACTATGCTTTTAAAATATTCAATTAGCCCACTGTACTTTTTAAAAATGTTCAATCAGACCATTCCGTCCAATTTCTTGGACGGACGTTAAAAAATCAGCTTGGATTGCTTACGTGGCTTTTTGAAAAAAATTAAAAATTACGTGGCATATGCTTAATTACTGGGTATATCCTTAAATGGCAACAAAATAATTTTTTAATGGATTTTCTTTATAATTTTTTCTTCTCAGACAAACAAATAAAATAATAAAATCATTATGTGGTAAAAAAAATAATTAAAATAATAATAAAATTAAAATAAATATTTTAATTCATTTTTATAATTTTTCTTTTCCTTTCTTTTAATAATTATTTCTATTTAAAAATTAATTGCAAATAATACAAATAATATATCAAAAATTTTGTATCAATGAGATATATTACAACATTATATTAATTCCTACAAAAATTATTTTTATTTTAAAATTAATACTATTATATATTTTAATGATATAAAAAAGGTAAGTATATAATTAACATAAAATAGGAAATTTGATACAATTAGCAAAAATTAGTTAAACAAATGACACAAAAATTAAAATTATTTATACAATCAAAACCACATTATTTTTTTATAATTTATTCTTTTCCTTTATCTCTTTTCCTTTCTTTTAATTATTTTAATTCTAAATAATACAAATAATCAATCATTGATTACGTGACAAAAAATAATTAAAATAATAATAAAATTAAAATAAATATTTGAATTTATTTTTAATAAGTTTTTCATTTCCTATTTTCTTTCTCCTTCAAAATGAATAAATAAACCTAAAATAAAACAATAAATAAAAATATAATTTTGCCATGTACAATACATGTTGACTTTATATTTGACAGTAAAATACCAAAAAATTTTTTGAAATTTTTAGACAAAAAAGAAATAATGCAAATTACAAACATAAGTAAATAAAACATTATTAATTCTACTATTCATCTTCTTCCCTAAATAAACCCTACTGTTCATCTTCTTCCTTAAACAAACATAAGAAATATGCAGAAAACAAAGCTCAATCACCGCCGCCAACGACTCCTCCCGGCTCACAACAAAGCTCAATCTCACTATCTCCTCTATAAATCCCAACAAAAAGTAGATTTTGGATACCCATGTGAGCCACCACAGTTGACAAATTTAAGAACATAGACCGTTACATCATCTCTAATATCTAACCAAAATTGCAGGACAAATCTAGGGGAAACCCATCGGGTTCCTGAGCTTTAGAGGGACCCATCTGAGATAAAGCAATTTCTACTTCCGACCTAGTGAATAGCCTATCAAAACTATGACACTGTCTGGGATTAATTTTCTTACTCCAATCCACAAAGCACTCATGCACATTCCTCACGCCAGAAGGCATAAATAACATCTTGAAGAAATAGAGCTCATACCTTCCAAATCCGATCTCCTAAGAACCATGGTCATCAAACGGCCGTGTATGAAGTTATTTCTTTCAAGCATTATGAAGTTTGGGTTTTTATTTTATTTTAATTTTATTATTATTTTAATTATTTTTTGCCACACAATCAATGATTTTATTTTTATTTTTTTTTGCTACATCAGAAAATAATGTTTTTTTGATTTTTTTTTCAATGCCACATGTGTAATTATTTGACGTCC
The DNA here is from genome assembly GCA_020205615.1 of Panax quinquefolius. Taxonomy (NCBI): domain Eukaryota; kingdom Viridiplantae; phylum Streptophyta; class Magnoliopsida; order Apiales; family Araliaceae; genus Panax; species Panax quinquefolius. The sequence goes on from CM035168.1 coordinate 74,849,794, forward strand.
GTCCAAGAAATTAGACGGAATGGTCTGATTGAACATTTTTTAAAAGTACAGTGGGCTAATTGAATATTTTAAAAGCACAGTGGCTAATTACTTAAAACACTACATCCACAGTGGGGTAAAAGTGCTTTTTGCCGGCAATCAATTATCGCTCCATAATTGAATAACCAATCCATTCCCAATATCACATAAAACTCTCCAAGTTTTTTGGGATTAAATCTACTTTCATAACATTCCCCTTAATGTTCACCCTATAGTTCTTGTATACGAACCTAACATGAATCACTTCCTTATTCGCAATTCTATGTTTAAAGGGAAATTCAACTCTTCACTAGGTATTTCTAACTTCTTAGCAAAATCATCAGATATAAATGAGCAAGTAGCACCCGAATCAAATAATACATATGCATTTATATCATTGATTGGGATAATACCTGACACGACATCTTTTGATTGCACCGCGTCCTGCACCGCCATGTTGAAGGTTCATGTTGTGGGCTTATTTATTAACGTTGGTCCAACAATAGTCAGTGTACCTCCACTAACATTTCCCTTGTTTCTATTTGCCTCACCAGCTCTCTTCTTAGGGCATTAATGAGAAAAGTGATCCTTGGACCCGCACGTGAAGCAAACGTTCTTCTTAGGTTGATTACAATTTGGGGCGATGTGACCCTCCTGGCCACAGTTGAGGCATACTCATTTCCCCATCAAACACACACCCTTCTGAAACTTCCCACATGTAGCACATACTTCGAACTTCTTCCTTTGCTGGTTTCCTTACTGATTTCCAGCTCCCACATTTGCATTCCACTTTCTCTTCAAATTGTTGATGCCATTTCCACCGTTACCACCACCACCATTCTTAGCTTCACCTTTACTCTTCTTCTTCCTCTTGCTTCTTCAGGTTTTTTTACACCCTCGCCTCCACTCTCAAATGAGAATTGCTTTCTCCATTACCATTGCAAAGTTTTTAGCTAGAATAAAGCGACTCTCTTTGCATAACTAGGGCTTCAGTCCCTGCTCGAACCTCTTCGCCTTGTGTTCATCTATGCTGACTTGATATGGCATAAACCTCGCCAACCCATTGAATTTTGCGGCATAATCAGATACCGACATCGTTCCGTGCTTCAGTTCCAAAAACTGCACCTCTAGCAGACTCTTCAAACTCTCTGGGAAATAGGTCTCGAAGAATATCTCCTTAAACCTTTCCCAAGTCATAATCCCTTGACCTCCTCGGGTTTTATTGGCCTGCCACCAATAACTAGCCTCTGCTTTAAACATGAATGTTGCAAAAGCAGTATTCTAATCCTCCCCTACTTTCGCAACATCAGACACTTTCTCTATCTCCATAACCCAGGTCTGAGCCTCAACTGGATTAATGGACCCACGGAATTTTGGTGGTCCAACCGCCTTGAAATCCTTAAACGTTGTACCTTAATTCTGAGCTTGATTCTGCAACGCTCCTGTTAGTAACGTCGCTAGTTGTTGAATGGGGTTAGCTTCAACATTATTGTTTTTAGTTCCTTCAGTGGTTCTCTGTCGGGGTGGTTGACGTCTTGGAGGCATTTTCTGTTAAAAATACACTCATTAGACTATTACTCCATTTCTTTAAGTATTTCTACTTAATTTACACACAAAAAATTATCACGTAACACATAACACTTTGAATAAAATAATAGCTTTTATTTATTCATAATCTTTTAAAAAAAATATCAAAATAATAGCATCACTTCCATTTACATAACTTTCCTGAACTACAATAGTTGCAGGATTACTTCATCATCATCACATCCCATTGGTTGAATCATACCCAGGATTTACATCTTATTTACTCATCAATCACATAATAGTTACATATCAACCTACGATGTCCTACTAAGATGTTGTGTAGCCTTATGACGCTCTTCCTCCATAATTCGGAACATTGTTCGGCCGATCTAATATGTATGATGGTAGCGTCTCAAACTAAATTGGAAACCCATGACCCGATCCTAAGCTCGATCGATCATGGTATTGAATACATTATTCATCTCTTCCGTCTTCATCCTCTTTGCTTGTGCGTCCCTCTCCGCTATTCCGGCTCGTTGGTAAGCTTCATTGTATGCATCTTAAGCTCTTTCCCTCTTAGTAGATTCCTCTTTTAACTTGTTCTTCAACTCTGAAATCTCTGCCATCATTCGCTCGTTCTCTCCTTCAGTGTGGACCAGCTTCTCTTCAACATTATTCAGACGTTCCTCTCGATCCTAGATCTCTTCATCCTTCTGCGCCATCAAGGTCTATTGTTCAGCTACTATCTCTTGCAACTCCTCGACGGTATTCTGAAGTTCCACATTGCGGTCATATACCTTGTCGTACATACGGGCAGCAATCGAGTCAAGTGGAATCTCTTCCTCCTCGATCTCCTCATCTGACTGTGGCAGCTCCACGGGGTCCTCCTCATCCGTCTCTATCTCATCATCCTCATAAGGTACTCTCTCCTTCTCAACTACTGTGACCAACAGAATTGCTTCACGTGGCAGTAGTTGTTCCAAACCACGTGAATATCTCGAGGCTCCTCCTCTCTAGGCATCTGGGATCCTTCCTCCCTAGCCTGACTAGATCCTCCTATATTAGCCATCCTGTCAATCAAATTTTAAGTTTTAATTACTAATCATTACTACTCGACACTCACGAGCACATAGGTTATAATCACATAAGCACATAAGTGTTTTATTACTTCTTCCTTAAAACTCGATAATAGTTTATTACCACTATCTTTTCAAAGGTTGCTTCCTAAGGCTTTCCCCCCACCTAAGGTTCATAACCTAAATCTTTGATACCAACCCGTGACACCCCCAAATCTAGGTACTTCATTCCCACAAAATTTGGTGTTCACTATCCAATCATTCATATCTATCTACCCAGATAAAATAACATTTAACCATAAATCCTCCCTTTAAATAGAGTTACATTATTAAATAAAAATCTTCCCAGGTTGTCTAACCTTAAACATCATTCAAGTGCGGAAATAAAATTATTACATCACATCATTATTTAAAAGTCTATGACCATCACAACAAATAAAATTACAAGTCTGCATCACTTGTACATTTTTCCCTTTCCTTCGCTAGTTGAAGGCTCAACTACCTTCTCAACTTTAGCTGCAATGAGTGTATAATATGCAAGAGTGAGCAAAACAAATGCTCACTAGATATAGCAATGAGTCAACAAGAATATAATAGCTACCAATAAATAGGCTCATCAAAACTGAATAATACTCTATCAATGATAAGCAAAGACTGGAATCAAAATATGGAATATAAATATCTGAGGGTCATAAGACCATGAACTATGTCCACAGTTGAGAGTAATCTTTCAACTCCAACTTTAACAGTCATAAGACTATAAGGACTCCTCGTACTTAGGGGGATCAGCCCTTCGTATAATGTATTAACGCTAAGCATAAATTATCCCCTATTAATAGGGTTGTTCATCTCATTATTTGGAGTACATGTCCGCACCAAAGAAAGTTTGGTTTGGATAAGCTTTCAAGGGTAATTTGAAGTTTAACGATCATCAACTAAAGGACTAGTTGAATTAATACTGTTTGATAACACAACAGTTGATCAATAGTAACATAATATGGAACAATGAATAAGTGTAAGCGAACTAACTATATTTTGGACTCATGCTTAGAAACAACTACAATTCATAAGTATTGAATGACAATAAACCTTGCTTGAACAATATTAAGCTAGGATTATGAATTATTGAATATACATTAAGTAATAGCAAGCTAAAAAATAAAGCTTGCGCAACATGAGAATAGCTTGTGTCAAGCAAATGAAATAAGATAATTCAACATTAGAATTAGAATTCAAGAAAATTTCATTCATAATACACGAATGATAATAACGAAACTTGTCTAACAATAAAAAAGTTAGAATACATCAATAAATATTGGAATTCAATGCTTGTCCGAATGAAGTTAAAGTATAGCTAGCTTGCTCAAATAATGATTAATTAGGAATACAATAGATCTCTTAAATGAAAGTTTAAAGTAAGAAACTTGATTAATGTAAAAAGATAACGTTTAGAAACCTGCACAAAGATAGTTTAGATACTTGCACAATTATAAAAGTAGAGTTAGAGAACTTGTCTCGTGCGTAGGTTAAACAATCACTACCCACGTTCACCACAAGTCCTACGCATACCATACGTATTGACAATACACATTCGTTACACTAACATTACCTTCATGAGTTGCTTTCATACTTTTAGTATAGCTACTAACTAAGTTTAAGTTTAAACAACATCACATCTTTTTATGAACATTACTTTTTAGCTTTATTACAATTACTTAAGTGATCATGTCATTGCACCACATACACATTAACAACTTGATACAACATCCTATTACATGTCCAACATGTTATCATTAGGTTATACTAATACACAAAGGATTGCACTTGCATTCGCGCATCCCGACGCCCTCCGATTGGCTTTAAATACACAACAGTCCTAAAGATGTCCATTTTGACACTTTATAATGATTTCAAATTGCTAACCTTAAAAAATAAAAGTTATAGGACTATTCGTCCTAGTTCCGAATCATCTTGAATAACCTCAATCGGAGTTCATGTGAAAACGTTATGGCTGTTTTACTACAGGAGGTCAAAACTGTCCGACCCAGACTACTATTCCGGCGTTGGGTCGCGAGAACTAAGTCGAACGATGGTCTTTGCGGTATAAATTGGTATTGTGATGCTGATTTCGGTGACGTGGTGTGGAGTTAAAATTTGCATACTCGATTTTTTTTTACCGAGGCGTCGAAACTTACGTAAACCGCATTACGAAGAATGTAACACAAAGAACTCTTAACGCTTTAATGGCTTCTAGCAGCTAATTTAACATATACAATTTATTTAAATCATTAACAAGCATACATATACTAATTTAGCACAACTTAAACAATAATTTTAGAGAAGTTAAATCCTTGAAACACTATTTAAAACAAAACTCCATTGTTGACGTTGTTTTACAAGGTTTAACACTGTAAACCACAATTATCCAACGAATTCATTCCTTTCAACTACGTTCTCATTAAGTTCTTACCCAATTAACATACATAAGGTTCAATTTCACAATTAGCATACAATCACATACTAATTTTGTTATCCTACAAAACATGTTCATGTACATGTAATCACTGTAAAACCATTTTCTTATTTTTGAACGTCATATAAAACTATATAGTCATATATCTATGCTAGTTATTACCAAAACACATGATTCCATAATCAATTAGTAAAACATATGGATTACGAGACACTTTTGTAAAGAATTTTATATACTACGTACCAAATTTAGAAACACACAGAATCAAATTCACAGTAAATTTGGCATAAAACATATATAGTAAAGACATACCTTCAATTTGCTCAGACAATCTTTGTTAAACACCACAGATGACTATTTGAAAGTCTTAGAAAGTCTCTCTTGCTTTTCTCTCAGACTCTCTCAAAACCCTCTAAATTTTCTCTATATTCTCAGTCAAGCTCTTCTCTGAATTCTCTTCCCTCTTCTCAGTAGACTAAACCATAGGCTAACTTAAGCGTAAACTAAAAAATTGATAACCTTAATAATCATAATAACTAATATCAGTTACTAAAAGAAACGTATATATTATAAATATATTATATTTATTATTTTATTTATTTTATTTATATTATTTATTTTATTTAAATTCAAAAATTAGAAATCCAAAAGCCATAAGGCTTTGTTTGGCAAAACTCTTTTAAAAATTAAAGACTTAATATATTTAAGCCTTGTTTAGTAAAACTAAATTAAACTCCTTTAATTTATTTTAATAACTCCTTTATAATATAGTAATTTATCACACTTTATTTAATTAAGTTTTCATACTTAATTTAATTAATTCTAATAACAATTTATTGAATAAATCATTTAATCATTATAAACTCTCTAACTTAATTATTAAATTAAATTAGAATATTATCTCATAACAATTAATTTTCTTATTTCCTTAATTATTTACTTAACAAATAATTAACCAATCAAGTCAAATCAAATTAAATATTTATTCAACAATAACCACATCCATTAAATATTTATATAACCCAATAAATATTTAAAAATTATCATTAAAATTTTGGATTGTTACAATCAACATAGAGTGTTATAGGCTGATCACCTAGACGTGCTCGTAAGTAATGTCAGACCTACGGACTTAGTGCCGAGATGTCCTTTTCAAAAAAACATATAAAATGCTCAAGGTCTTGGACCGGAATTGATGTTTTACTGAATATTGTTGTTGTAAAATGTTTTAAAGGAAAAGAAGTGCTATTTTGAATTATCGATAGTACTTCGTAACTATTATTCAGTTATTGAAGATATACGATTTCTATGTTTCAAGCATGTTGTTTATTAGAAATGTTATACTTGCTGAGCTAGTCGTGCTCACTCTTGCTTGAACCATATGAACACAACTAAGATCGAACGGACCGAAGGCTCTGGCAAGGATAAAGGCAAGGCGAAGACGAACCCGTAGAATACTTATGTAATAGTATAGGGTGAAAGATTGTAATATATTTGATATTATGACAAGAACAATGTAATGGTTATAAAGAACCTGGGGGAATGTTAATATTATTTTGAATATATAGAAGACATATTCGTTCCTTTGAGACTTTTTAATTGCATGTTTGTGTGAATGGTAGTACCGTGTAGCGCCATCTGTCAGGTTGGAAGATACCCAGATTTGGGGGCATAATAGGTTGGTATCAAAGCATTAGGTTATAAAACTTAAGGGGAAATTAAAAACCTTAAGTCATAACCTTAAGAGAAGTCATAAAAAGTAAAAGAAGTAAATAACCTTATAAAAATGCATTATTATTATGTTATGTGTTTTTATTATTCTATTGACGTGTACTAATCAACTTAATTATTTTATGTAGATGTCAGGAGTAAATAGAATGCATTTAGATGGACAGGCAGTTAGTGAAGAGTCGGTGAACCAAATAGAGGTTATCTTTAACCCATAACTAATGAGCTTAGAGATAGTGGTTATTGAGTCTGGAGACTCAGAGGATCCTGACCTCATGTCAATATTCGATGATATGATAGAAGAGGAAGTAGAGGTAGTGTCCTTCAATCCAATAGCAATAGAAGCAAAGATGGTTCCTGGGGAGTCAATGATGTCACTATTTATGTCAGTGTTGGATAGAAATATCCATTACTGTCAGGAGGTTAAGGAGCTAAAGGTAGAGCTCCAGGCGGTTATAGAAGACAAGACAGACGTGGAGTCCATGTGGGAACAGGAGCATGATGAGAGGATTTTGGCTAAGGACAAAGTCCACGAGCTGAAACATTAGGTCTTTGAGCTCACGGAGTAGCTAAAGACCAAATAGCAGAAAATTGGGAGAATGTCCTATATTCGTAGGAGTTCTCATACAGATTTTCAACAGCAAGTAGCTGGTTATCCTGTAGAGGTGGGGCAGACGCGACATACTATCAGTCGTGATATTATTACCGGTCTTGCCAAGGCAGATTTTGATAATGCCTTGAGGCAGATGCAATCTAGTAATAGCTAGAATAGTTTAAGTATGTATATATTTTGTACTTATTAGTGACGTAAAGCTCTCTTTTGTATAGCAAAGGGTAGTCTTTTGTAAATCCCAATTTTTGGAAAGCAATAGCGGGAAAGTAATGTAATTAGCTTAGGATGTGTAATGTAACCTATGTAGTATTATACTACAATGAATGAATGAATATACTTTTATAAATAAAGATGAATTTTCTATAAATATTATTTTTGAATATTATGGAATAAATTTGATATAATGTTATAGTTGTGGGTAATATTTATAAATTTTGCAAAGTAAGCAAGTTGTTATAAAATATTAGTTTGGTGGGGAATATTCTTTTTGTCGGGAATATTAAATACGACGACTCAATCATTAGTGGACCCCTGGCGGAAGTATTATAAGTAGTTAAAAAGCGACAAAATTATCTTTCTATAAAAATAACGGCGGAGGTTATTCTGAATTAAAAGCTGTTGAACTACCGGTAGTAAAAAATGCGATGTCTGGCGTGGTTGCGTAGTAGCACGCGATATTGATTATTGATCTTTTTACGTGAAGTCACTTAGCTATACTCGATTATTACTTTCTGATAATTCTTTGCATCATATCTCTTATATTATTGATTCAATTATTGTCACGATATCATCATATAATATGTTATATTATTAATTGAGGGGCGACAAGTTATAAATGATTAATAATTGTTGAAAGATTAAATATGTGTTGATTAAAAATAAAATGATTTGTGGTAATATTTATTCAATCCTTGATGTATATAAAGAGTGCATTATGAGAGGCGTTTGTGGTAAGTTTGATTATTTTATGGGGGCCCATATATGTCATCATCTAAGAGTCTCTTAAATCGATAGTAATTACCTTTGTGAATAGTAATTACCTTTGTGAATAGTAATTACCTTCGTCGATAGTAATTACCTTGAATCGATAGTAATTACCTTCGTCGATAGTAATTACCTTAAATCGATAGTAATTACCTTCTTGATAGTAATTACCTTAATTAGTAATAGTAATTACCGTCGTCGATAGTAATTATTATCCCTTCGTCGAATAGTAGTTGTCCCTTGATATTACGAGAGTTAACTTGCTCTTCTTGGTGTTCAGGGTTTAATTACCCCTTCATGAAATAGTAGTTGTCTCTTGATATTACGAAGTCATTTTGACCCTTCGTTAAGACCAAGAGCCACCCTCGGTTTTCTATAAATAGAAAGCTCATTCCTTCATTATTTTTCACGAATTCATTGAAACTATAGAGAGAGAACTAATAAGAGAGAAAGAAGAAAAGTATTTTGTTTCTTCACTTTTCCAATATTCGGTTCTTCTAAGGTAGGGAATATTATTTGTTGTACCGTAAGGGGTGTTATTCTTTCTTATTCATGAAGAAGAAGCTGTTGTTATTCCATTTCTTATTATTACATTGGAATAACTTTTGTCTCGTGGTTTACCTATACTTGGTGACATTCTTCTTATTATTACATTGGAACATCACATGCATGTGTGTTTTACAGGACTGGTTCCGTCTTTATTATTATTACATTGGAACATCACATGCATGTGTTTTACACACAGACACAGTTATTTTATTATTCCATCTTTATTATTATTACATTGGAATATCATCATGCATGTGTTTCTGGCGGGACTGGTTTCCATCATTTATTATTATTTATTATTACATTGGAACATCACATGCGGTGTGTTTTCTGGCGGGACTGGTTCCGTTATTTATTATTACATTGGAATAACTTTTGCATCTTGATCTATCGCGTGCGTGGTGATTTCTTTTGTTATTCCATTCTTTATTATACCCGGTTGGTTAAAACTTTGACTTATATACTCCATGAAATTAGTAGAATATCCTTGATATTTGCGTTTCATCGATATCTTTTCATGGAAATATTCTTCTCGATCATTCTTGAATTTTACTCTACAAAAGCGATATCGTGTTGACAATTTGGATGTTAATAATTCTGGATAAAATAATTCTTGAACTTGTTTTATTGAATTCTTATATCATTGTCATCATCCTCATTTTATATTATGTTGAAAGTCATACATGGCTTTTGTGGTGCATAGATGGACTTGGTATGATTATGACCGAGAGACTATTGATTGTAATCATGACCGTTAATGTTACAAATGATGTGATGAAAGTCATCTGTGGCCATAGTAATGGACTTACAAATGATGTGGTAAAAATCCTCGATGGCCGTAGTGCATTGATGGGCGATTGTTGGCATGATCATGACCATTAATGAATACCTGACTATTCTTGGCGTAGTGCATGAATAATTGTGGTGCGTGATACTAAAGAATATCCTTGGCGTAGTAGTGCGGGGTGATTCGATGATGTGGAATATTTATTAAAAAGTGAGTCTCGGCTATATATTGATGATGAAAAACCTTTTAAATCATAAAAGATAGTAGATTTTATTTTCTACTTGACTCTTTTAATGGATTCTTTGGTTCATTTGTAGTTAAACTTGATGTTCATTATATTTTATCGGTTTAACAACATTTGTGAGGCTAATGATAATTTATTACGCATTATCTTAGTCGTAATAATATTTCTTCTTGAGCTAGTTGAGCTCACCCTTTCTTTCAACTTTCTCTTGAGAAATGAGAATATAGGCTTGGGACGAGTCGGGGAGCGGAGTAATGGTCGAGAGGATAGCATTAGTAGTCCTCACTATTACGTGAAATAGTGTGATAATAATTGTAATGAGGACTCCTTTTGAGTTTGTATAATATCTAGTAGACAATATTTGTATTCAAACTCACGGTTTATGTAAATATTATACAGCAGCGAGTTATATTAGTAAGTTGTATTTAAATTACATACCATGTATCGACTACCCAAGATGGGTGATGTATACCTAATTTTGGGGGCGTCACGGTTGGTATCGAGCTTAGGGATATGATCCACAGCTAAGATGTGAGAATAGTACTAGGAGGGAGGCGAGGAATACCTTATTAGTATGACCTACCTAAGTTTATGTGCTATTTTATTGGTGGTCGGTCGAAATATAGAGATAATTTGTTACATGTCGATTAACCTTTTGTTTTGTGGCGATGTCTGAAAATGACATCGAGAATGTTGAGAATAGCAATGGAGCCTGAGCGATCGTTGATTCACCACATATCGATAATCGAGGATAATGTGCATCGAGGAAGGCGACAATCCTCATACAAAACAACCTTGACCAAATGATGAATGATCAAATGTTGGAGGCTTTATGCGATTTATGCAGCAATGATGAGAGCGACTCTGTCCAAAAGCGTGGGGTGGAAACACGGAAAACTCTCGGGCGATCACCATTAAACAATTCAAGGCTGGGACCACCGGAGTTTAAGGAGGCCAAAACCACTTACGGCGGAAGCATGGATAAAGCAGATTACCAAGATATTTGATGTCTTGGGATGCTCAGAGAAGCAAAAGGTTCCCTTCTACGCCCTTTATGTTTAGCTTGCGGAGAAGCGATTCTTGGTGGGAATCGGTAAAAGCGTACTCGACTTCTTTGTCTTGAAGATATCTTGGGAGAAGTTCGGGGAGGCATTCAATGACAAATACTTTCTGAAAGTATTACGCCACATGAAGGAGGTGGAGTTTATCAAGTTGGAACAAAACAATATGGCCAGTATAATCATGATACGAGGCAAAATTTGCGGAGTTATCACGGTTTCGTCCCACTGGTGGATAATGAAGAGAGAATGGCGAATGTTTTTAAGAGGTTTGAAGCGGGAATCGTCGACATCTTATTTCTCATAAAGCGTGTTTGTATTGAGATGTTGTAAATAGGGCTCGATTAGTGGAAGCGCGATAACGAGTCAACCTTGACTAAAAGAAGCGGTAAACAAAATTATAATACCGGTGAGTAGTCATCGAGCGGTGACAACAAGCGTGGAGGGGAATCAACGGGCGGATATGGTAACCACTTGGTGGTAATCGGGGCCAAAAATAATAGAATGGACATTTCAAGAAAAGGAGATTCAACAATGATGGAAAGGCGTCGGCACCGACACCCGTTGTTAAGGAAGGAGAAAGACCACCTATCGTATGCTTCAAATGCGGAGGAGAGGGACACATCGATCAAAGCTGCGCCATGCGTCAAAGCGTGTTATAATTGTGGAAGAAAGGTCACTTAGCTCGATTTTGTCGTTTCTGAAGACAAATTCAACTAGGATGGAGCACCACCAAAGTAGTTCGGAAAAAGTCAAAAGCCGGTAGTCTGAGGAGGCGTTTTGTTGTGACCTCCCGAAGAGCAAGGAACGAATGAGGTCATCACGGGTAAGCTTATCATAAACTCTAATGAAGTCTATACTTTATTTGATCTGGGTTCTACCCATTCTTTTATTTCTCTCTTTGCGCTCATCGATTAAATTTGACTCAGGAGAAATTAGACTTTGACTTATCTGTGGAAACTCAGTTGGGAGAAACCTTCATTACATCCACTTTTTTATAAGTCTTGTTTGGTTCAAATCGGTACCCTCACATTACACATCGATCTTATTTCATTAAAAATACTTGCATTTGGCGTGATTACAGGGATTGATTGGTTAACTACTTATCATGCAAAAATTGATTGTTTTAAATAAGGTTGTTAGCTTTCATATTCCTAATCAACCTATTATCTTGAATTCAAACGACCAAACCATTAAAATCAATCACGGTCATCTCAAGCCATAAAAAGCTATTCGTTTATTGAAAAAGCGGATGTCAAGCTTTCTTAGCTCATATCACGATTTAAACAAAAATCGTCGATTTTGAGCGATATTTCTATTGTTAATAAATTTCTGACGTATTCCCAGAAGAACTTCTGGCCTACCCCGGGCGTGAAATTGAATTTTGTATCGACCTTGAACCGGTACAAAACCTATTTCCAAAGCCCATGTCGAATAGCTCTATTGAACTTGAGTTAAAGACCCAATGCGAGGAATTGTTAGACATTGGCTTTATTAGTCCTAGTACTTCTCCTTGGGGTGCTCTGTTACTATTAAGTGAAGAAGAAAGATGGGAGTATCGCGACTTTGTATTGATTATCGGGAGTTGAATCATGTCACCATCAAAATAGGTATCCATTGCCACGTATTGATGACTGTTTGACCCGATTGCAAGGCCAAATTCTTTTCAAAGATTGATCTTAGTTTAGGATATCACCAATTGAAGATTAGAACCGTGACATTCGAAAGGCGGCTTTTCGAACTTCGATGCGGGCATTATGAATTCCTAGTCATGTCCTTTGGATTGACTAATGCTCCTAACTTGCCTTCATGGATATGATGAGCCAAGTATTCAGGAATATTTAGATCACTTTGTGGTCGTCTTTATTGATGACATCCTTATTTATTCCAAAAGCCGTGAAGATCATGAGCAACACTTGAGGTGACACTCCAAAAGCTTCGTGAATATAAGCTTTATGCGAGTTGAAGAAATCGAGTTACGGCTTGAAGAAGTAGCATTCCTTGGGCACGTGGTATCAAGTCATGGAATATCTGTTGACCAGCAAAGATTGAAGCTATTCAAAAGTTTGGGAACAACCTAAATCGATGGCCGAAATCGTAGCTTTCTCGGTTTAAATTGGTTATTATCGGAGATTAGTGGAAGGATTTTCTCGAATCGCTACTCCATTGACTCGGTGACTCGAAAAGATCTGAAAGTTCGGTTGGAAGCGAAGAATGTGAGAAGAGTTTTCAAGAACTCGAGAGAGACTTATTTATTTTGTTACGACAATACCATCGGCTCGGAGGGATTTGTCATCTCTGATGATGCTTGAGGCAAAAGGGTTGGGATGTGTTCTCATGCAACATGGAAAAGTTATAGCTATGCCTCGCGACAACTCAAAAGAATATGAGAGGAATTATCCTACTCATGATCTAGAGTTAGCGGTTGTTATCTTCTTACTTAAAATTTGGAGGCATTACTTGTATGGGGAGAAAGTGGAGATCTTTACGGATCATAAAAAGCCTCAAATATTTCTTCACTCAAAAGGAACTCGACATGCGACAACGACGTTGGCTTGAAGCTGTTGAAAGATTATGATCATACCATCGATACCATCTGGAAAAGCGAGCGTGGTAGGCGGCGCATTGAGTAGAAGATCATATGCAAATCTGAGTGCGATATTGTCAATATGAAAGGCCCATTTTGTGTGACTTGCAAAGGATGGAGATAGAGTTAAAGACTCGAGGGACGCGTGTGATGATAAGCGAGTATCTGAGTAGAACCAGACTTTAATCGATAAAGTTAAAAATTTGCTCAAACTCTGACGGACACAGGGTGATCGTATGAGGAAGAAAGTGCAAGAAGGTGCTATCTTGGAAGCAAGAATCGATGAAGAAGGAATACTTGAGTCGACTCCGGACTTTGTGTTCTAACGACCACGATTTAAAGTATAATATCATGATGGAGCGCCTGACACACCATTTGCAATCCATCACAGGAGTACCAAAATGTATCATGATATTAAATATTACATTTTGGTGGAGCAATATGAAGAGAGAGATAGCGTTGTTTATCTCAAGGTGTCTAACTTGTCAGCGAGTTAAAGCGGAGCATCAAGTACCAAAAGGTCCATTGCAACCACTTGAAATTCGAGAATGGAAGTGGGAGCACATTACCATGGATTTAGATTCTGGGGTCTTCTAAGGTTTCTCAAGGCATTGATGCGATTTGGGTCATTGTTGATAGATTGACCAAATGCGCTCATTTCTTCTTGATCTGAGAAACTTATACACTTGAGCGTCTTGCTCGTATGTACATAAGCGAGATTGTAAGGCGCATGGTATCTTGCGGTATCCATAGTTTACGATCGAGACCCAAGATTCACTTCACGATTTTGGGTTAGTTTGCAAAAAGCTATGGGCGCAGACTTACGATTTAGCTTCGGCATATCATCCTCGAGACGGACGGACGATCGGAGAGGACTATTCAAACTCTTGAAGATCTATTAAGACTACTGTGTCCTTGATTTCAAGGGAGTTGGGACAAGTTCTTACCATTGGTGGAGTTTTCCTACAACAACGATTATCAAGCAAGTATTGGCATGGCTCCATTCGAGCGTTGTATGGAAGAAAGTGTCGTTCTCGATATCTTTGGGATGAGGTGGGTGAAGCAACGTTGTTGGGGCCGGGAGTTGATGCGTATGACTACGGAAAAGATTGAAACGATCCGACAACGTATAAAAACCTCACAAAATCGACAAAAGAGTTATCTTGATCTTCATCGAAAGGGCGTGGAATTCGATATAGGAGATCATGTGTTGTTAAGAGTTGCTCCATGGAAAGGAGTTACAAGATTTGGAAAGAGAGGAAAACTTAATCCTCGATTCATCGGTCCATTTTAATCCTCGATCGAGTAGGAGCGTGGCTATAGACTAAACTTTACTGCTTGAATATGTCTACGTGTTCATAACGTTTTCACATATCCATATTACGTAAATATGTGAAAGACCGAACCATATTATTGAGTTAGAACCGGACGAAATAGCGGAAGATTTGGCGTATGAAGAGGTTCTGTTCAAATTTTGGATAAGAAGGAACATATTCTACGCTCGAGTTATACCTCAAAATCGAAGTTTTGTGGAGGAACCACGATGTTGAGGAAATGACTTGGGAGTTAGAATCGAAATGAAATCAAGGTATCCTTACCTCTTGACATACCAGTCGTACCCTAATTTGAGGAAAATTTCATAAGAAGGGGAGGTTGTAAGACCCCGACTTTTATAAATAAAGATGAATTTTCTATAAATATTATTTTTGAATATTATGGAATAAATTTGATATAATGTTATAGTTGTGGGTAATATTTATAAATTTTGCAAAGTAAGCAAGTTGTTATAAAATATTAGTTTGGTGGGGAATATTCTTTTTGTGGGGAATATTAAATGCGACGGCTCAATCATTAGTGGACCCCTAGCGGAAGTATTATCGTAGTTAAGCGACAAAATTATCTTTCTATAAAAATAACGGCGGGAGGTGTTCTGGTTTAAAAGCTGTTGAACTACCGGTGGTAAAAGTATGCGATGTCTGGCGTGGTTGCGTAGTAGCACGCGGTATTGATTATTGATGCTTTACGTGAGAAGTCACTTAGCTATACTCGATTATTACTTTCGATAATTCTTTGCATCATATCTCTTATATTATTGATTCAATTATTGTCACGATATCATCATACGTATAATATGTTATATTATTAATTGAGGCGACAAGTTATAAATGATTAATAATTGTTGAAAGATTAAATATGTGTTGATTAAAAATAAAATGATTTGTGGTAATATTTATTCAATCCTTGATGTATATAAAAGTGCATTATGAGGCGTTTGTGGTAAGTTTGATTATTTTATGGGGGCCCATATGTCATCATCTAAGAGTCTCTTAAATCGATAGTAATTACCTTTGTGATAGTAATTACCTTTGTGAATAGTAATTACCTTCGTCGATAGTAATTACCTTAGTAAATCGATAGTAATTACCTTTACCTTCGATAGTAATTACCTTCTTCGATAGTAATTACCTTCGTCGATAGTAATTACCTTCGTCGATAGTAATTACCTTCGTCGATAGTAACCAGTAATTACCCCACATTATGAATAGTAGTTTGTCCCTTGATATTACGAGAGTTAAGCGCCTCTTGATTGTGTTCGAAGGTTAATTACCCCTCATGAAATAGTAGTTGTCTCTTGATATTACGAAGAGTCATTTTGACCCTTCGTTAAGACCAAGAGCCACCCTCGGTTTTTTATAAATAGAAAGCTCATTCCTTCATTATTTCTTACGAATTCATTGAAACTATAGAGAGAAAACTATAGAGAAAATAAGAAAAGAAAGATACTTTCTTCATTTTTCAATATTGAGTTCTTCTAAGGTAGGGAATATTATTTGTTGTACTAAAAGTAAGGGTGTTATTCTTTCTTATTCATGAAGAGAACTGTTGTTATTCCATTTCTTATTATTACATTGGAATAACTTTTGTATCGTGGTTTACCTATACTTGGTGACATTCTTCTATTATTACATTGGAACATCACATGCATGTGTTTTTTACAGGACTGGTTTAAATCTTTATTATTATTATTATTTGGAATTTCACATGCATGTGTTTTTTACACGGACTGGTTCCATCTTTTATTATTCCGTCTTTATTATCATTGGAATATCACATGCATGTGTTTCTGTGGGACTGGTTCCATCATTTATTATTACATTTATTATTACATTGGAACATCACATGCGTTTCTGTAATTTCACACGACACAGTTCCGTTATTATTATTACATTGGAATAACTTTTGCTGTCTGCGATCTATCGCATGCATGGTGATTTCTTTTGTTATTCCATTCTTTATTATACCCGGTTGGTTAAAACTTTGACTTATACTCCATGAAATTAGTAGAATATCCTTGATATTTGCGTTTCATCGATATCTTTTCATGGAAATATTCTTCTCGATCATTCTTGAATTTTACTCTACTAAAGCGATATCATGTTGACAATTTGGATGTTAATAATTCTGGATAAAATAATTCTTGAACTTGTTTTATTGAATTCTTATATCATTGTCATCATCCTCATGTTTATATTATGTTGAAAGTCATACATGGCACATAGTGCATAGATGGACTTGGTATGATTATGACCGAGAGACTATTGGTGTAATCATGGCCAAGTAATGTTACAAATGATGTGGTAAAAATCCTCGGTGGATTATGACGTAGTAATGTTACATTGATGGATAAAAATCCTCGATTGTTGGCATGATTGTTGGCATGACCATTAATGAATACCAAATATATTCTTGGCGTGAGTGCATGAATAATTGTGGTGCGTGATACTTAAAGAATATCCTTGGTAGTAGTGCGGGGGTGATTCGATGATGTGGAATATTTATTAAAGTGAGTCTCGGCTATATAATGATGATGAAAAACCTTTTAAATCATAAAAGATAGTAGATTTTATTTTCTACTTGACTCTTTTAATGGATTCTTTGGTTCATTGTAGTTAAACTTGATGTTCATTATATTTTATCGGTTTAACAACATTGTTGTGAGGCTAATGATAATTTATTACGCATTATCTTAGTCATAATATTTCTTCTTGAGCTAGTTGAGCTCACCCTTTCTTTCCTTTGTTCTCTTGAGAAATGAGAATATAAATTTGGGACGAGTCGGGGAGCGGAGTAATGGTCGAGAGGATAGCATTAGTAGTCCTCACTATTACGTGAAATAGTGTGATAATAATTGTAATGAGGACTCCTTTTGAGTTTGTATAATATCTAGTAGACAATATTTGTATTCAAACTCACGGTTTATGTTGTATTGTACACGTTATATTATAAGTTGTATTTAAATTACATACCATGTATCGACTACCCAAGATGGGTGATGTATACCCCTAAGTTATATTATAGTTGTATTTAAATTACCTACCATGTATCGCGATCTACCCATGGGGATGGGTGATGTATACCTAATTTTGGGGCGTCGACACATTTCACCTAACTGTCCAAGTCCAAAGAAGAACCACGAATGCTTTATGTGTGGGTTAACTGACTACATGGCAAAGAATTGCCTGAAGAAGGGGACGGACGGGAACCGGGGCACTAATAGTGGTAAGTTAGCTATTAGTGGTCCAGCGCAGTCGGGTAGGCCGATGGGTCGTACCTTTAACATGAAATTCCAAGATGCAGTTGCATCAGGGGACGTCATCGCATGTATTATTTTGATCAACGACATAAATTCTTATGCGCTGTTTGATTCGGGTGCTACTTATTTGTTTATAGCATGTGATTTTGCTAGACGATTAGGATTACTTTCTGAAAAGTTGCCTATACCTTTAAATATTAAGGTAGCAAACGAAGAAATAATTCCTCTAGAAGATGTTCATAGGAGTTGTTGCGTAAATATACGAGGCTATAAATTATCGGTAGATTTGATACCGATAAAGTTAGGAGAATTCGACATAATTCTCTAAATGGATTGGTTAGTTAACCATGGGGCAATTATAGATTGTCAGAAGAAATGTGTGAACCTTAGACTGTTAAAGCAACCTTAGGTAGTATTTTTCGAGAATAGATCATCGGGATGTTCGTGTTGTCTAACCATGACACAAACTAGGAAATTATTGAGGAAGGGATGTGTAGGTTATCTGTGTCATGTTGTTGATACCCAGAGAGTGGTAGCAACCATGGAACAAATACCTATAGTTAGAGAATTCACCGATGTATTTCCAAGTGAATTGTCGGGTCTTCCACGGATAGGAGAGCGAGTTTGTAATGACATCGTGCGAGGCGGCACTTTGGTTTCGAGGCACCATATCATATGGCGCCAGTGGAGATGAAGGAGTTAATGGTGCAGTTACAAAAACTGTTGGACATGAAGTACATTCAACCGAGTGTTTCGGCGTGGGGAGCGCTGATACTATTTATTAAGAAGAAGGACGGATCGTTGAGACTTTGTATCAACTACAAAGAGTTGAACAAGTTGACGATAAAGAATAAATACCCATTGCCCAGGATCGATGATCTCATTGATCAGTTGAAAGGGGCTAAGTATTTTTCTAAAATAGATTTAAGACCGAGGTATCATCAGTTGAAGTTTAGGAAGGAGGATGTACCCAAGACAACATTCAGGACTCGTTATAGTCATTACGAGTTTCTGGTGATGTCATTTGGGTTGACTAATGCAACAACTTCATTTATGGATATGATGAACAGAGTGTTCAAACCAAATTTCGACATGTTCATCGTGGTGTTTATCGATGATATTCTAGTCTATTCTAAGACGCCAGAAGATCATGTTGAACACCTAAGATTAGTGTTGGAGACACTAAGAAATGAGAAATTGTATGCGAAGTTCACTAAGTGTGAATTTTGGTTGAAGAGGGTACAATTTTTAGGTCATGTCATTGACCATGAGGGGATTTCGGTAGATCTAGCGAAGGTGGAAGCCGTAATAAATTGGGAACAACCAAAAACGCCGACTGAGGTGCGGAGTTTCCTAGGGTTAGCGAGTTACTATCGAAAATTCATCCATGATTTTTCGAAGATAGCTACTCCGTTGACTAATTTGACAAGAAGGATGGTGAAATACGCGTGGACTGATAAGTGCGAGGACAATTTTTAAGAACTGAAAAAGAGGTTGAGTGAAGCGCCTATTTTGTCATTGCCTGATGACACATGAAATTTCGTAGTATATAGCGATGCTTCACATAGAAGGCTTGGTTGCGTGCTCATGTAGCATGGCAAGGTCATTTCGTATGCATCTAGGCAGTTGAAGGATTATGAGAAAGTTTACCCTACTCATGATCTGGAACTGGCCGCGGTAGTTTTTGCTCTAAAGATTTGGAGACATTATCGTTATGGAGAGAAATGTGAGATATACACGGACCACAAGAGTCTAAAATATATCTTCACCGAGAAGGAGTTGAATATGAGGCAGATGAGATGGCTGGAGTTGATAAAGGATTACGATTATGAAATCCTGTATCACTCTGGAAAAGCCAATGTAGTTGCCGACGTGTTAAGTAGGAAGGGTCGGGAAAAGTTGTCTTTGTTAAGGCTCAAACTGAGTTATTAACGAAGATGGCTAGGATGGAATTGGAAGTGAAGTTGCCAAGTGAAGCAGGAAAAATATTGTTTACGATGGAGGTACAATCTACCATCGTAGAGAGAGTTAATGAGGTGCAACTTAAAACGGATGAGTGTGACCGTATAAAAGAACGACTAAACAATGAAAAAGATATTAAGTATAGTCTTGATAATGAAGGATTTTTAAGATTTGAAGGAAGAATTTAGGTTCCAAATGAGACAAAATTAAAGGAGCATGTGTTACATAAGGTCATAGTTCGAGGTTTTCTATTCATCCTGGTAGTACTAATATGTATCAAGACCTTCGACAGAGTTTTTGATGGTCGAACATGAAGAGAGAAATAGCTGAGTATGTGAGTAGGTGCTTAACTTGTCAGAAAGTTAAAGCCGAACATCAATAACCAAGTGGCTTGTTACAGTCATTGGAGATTCTGGAGTGGAAGTGGGAGCATATCACAATGGATTTTGTGGTGGGACTTCCGACTACAACAAAAGGGTATGATGCGATTTGGATAATAGTGGACCGGTTGATGAAGTCGGCTCACTTTTTGCCAATTAGGGTCAAGTATAACTTAGACCAGTTAGCTAGACTTTATGTTAAGGAAATAATTTCCAGACATGGAGCACCAATATTGATTGTGTCAGATCGTGATCCACGATTCACATCAAACTTTTGGAGAAGTCTACAAGAGCAGATGGGAACGTAGTTGAAGATGAGTATGGCGTATCATCCATAAACTGATGGACGGAATGAGAGAACAATTCAGACGTTATAAGATATGTTGAGATCTTGCGTCATGGATTTCAAGGGTAGTTGGGATGATCATCTACCATTAGTAGAGTTTGCATATAACAATAGTTATCATGCAAGTATAGGTAAGCCGCCTTACAAAACTTTGTATGGGAGAAAATGCAGAACACCATTATATTGGGATGAAGTAGGAGAACGCCGAATGCTAGGACCAGAATTGGTGCAGCAAACAGCGGATATTGTCTAGATAATCCAAATTTAAACGTTGAGCACAAGCAGATGAAATAAAAGAATGGGTAGAACTGGTATCTAATAAGGTATAAACTTCACAAGAGTTTATGATTAGTTTACCTGATAACTTCATTTACGTTCCTCGCTTTTTGGGAAGTCACGATAAATGCTCTCTCTTGACCTACTGGCTTTGACTTGTCCGGGACAGCCTTTGGTGTCACCGTCCAACCTGGACTTGACTTCCCTGTATGACAAAATCGAGCTAAGTGACCTTCCTTTTTGCAATTGTAACACACTTTGGGTTGCTGCATACAGTTCGAACTGATGTGTCCCTCCTGTCCACATTTGTAGAATACAACCGATGCTCATTCTCCTTCCTTAAAAATGGGTGTTGGTGCTGCTGCCGATGTCTTTCCGTCATTATTGAATCTTCTCTTTTTTGAAATTTTCATTTGACTCATTTCTTCTATTATCTTGACCAGGAATACCACCGAAGTGGTTATCATTTCTGGCATAATAATTTTCTCCACGTTTATTATCATTGCTTCGATCACTGTTGCCACTGGTATGAATATTATTGTTTTACTGGTTGTTGTCTTTTGGTTGAGCTGACTCATTATCTCGCTCCAATAATTGAGCCCCATTCACAACATCTGAATACAAACACAGTTTATGAGAAATGAGGTATTATCGAATGTCGGGTTTCAAACCTCTCAGAAACATTCGTGTCATTCACTCCTCATTATCCACCAAATGGGATGCAAACCGAGATAACTCCGCAAACTTTGTGACGCCCCCAAAATAGGTCCACACAACCCATTCTGAGTTGCCAAATACATGGTACAGAAACCAAATACAAACTTCATTAATACAATTGTCGTGCAAAATACGACAACACATGTGCTGTAAGTTTTAGTACAAATATTATCTTTTAGATAATATCTAAACTCAAATAAAATCCTCATTACAATTATTGATACACTATTTTACAAAATAATGAGGACATCTATAATATCTGTCATGAACCATCACTCCACACCCCGACAAGTCCCAGCTATATTCTCACCTCTTGTGAAGAACAATGGAACAAAAAGGAAAAGGATGAGCTAAACTAACCCAGTAAAGAATATTATGACTAAGGTAATGTAGAACAAATTATTCTTAGTCCTCAACAGGGAAAAATCTGATAGAATACAATAGACAACAAGTTTTAGAGTACAACTGCAGGGGAAACATCAATCCATTAATTAGAAGAGTAAAGTAGAGCATGATATCTACTATCTTCTATGATTTAAAAGTTCATCATCAGTATTCTATCCTTGTAACATCATTCAATAAATATTTCAAATCAACGAATTATCCATACACTACGGGCCAAGGATATTCGTTCGTATCACCAGTGGTCATGATCATACCAAACACCTGTCCATCTATGCACTACGGGCCAAAGAGGACTTTCACCACAAACCTTATCTGTAACATTAAAGGTTATGATTATATCAATACATAATTTCTGGTCATAATCATACCAATCAACAGTCAATCCTTGCACTACGGGCCAAAGATGACTTCTAATATAAGCATGAGGATGATGATAATGATATAAAGATTCAATCAAGAGAGATAAAGGATAAATTTTAGAGAATTCTAATTTAACTTATCCAGAGTTCAAAATAAAATGTCTAAATTATCAACATGATAAATATTTGTGGAGTAAAATTCAAAAATGATCTTCATGTATCAAAAATAATTTTGGCAGAAAAGAATTAATTTTTTTATGAATAGTACCTCGTGAATAGTACTTTATGAATAGTAACCCGACATGAAAATATGAAAATTTATCAAGAAAGTTCAAACCAATATTCCCGTGAAATGATATTAGATGAAGCGCAAAACTTAAGGATTTGCTAATCATTTCAGGAATTATAGAAGCAATACTTACCATAGTAAGTTTAAATTTAGAAATATGAAATAAAATAATTTCACTTTCATAATATGGAGTATGAAAGAAAATAATATTTCTTAAGAGTATTGAAATAAAATAATATCATTTACCTTAGTAGAAACTGGATTTGACTGGAATATCAGATATTATTTTGAGAAAATCTTTCACAAAAAATTACGCTCAAAGTATTCTTATACTCAAAAGAAATACTCACAATACTATAGTAAAAATGCTTGAGATTTTTTGTGTGATTTAGGATGGAGGGTTGCCCTCCTTTTATAGTGCAATTTAAAGGAAGAAAGTAATCATTATTCCCAACTTTTTCTTTATTTTATTCTCTCCGCCTAACATCTCTTTTTCTCCTATGCCTAACTTCTTATTCTTTCTTTTCATTGGATGAGGGCTCGCCAATTTGGAAGGAAATTCTTACAGGAGGACAAAAAAATAAACCAGCACATGTTTTGAAATGGAAGCTCACATTTTGAGGGCCCACACTATTTGGAAAACAAAGGATTGCATGGGAATTATTCCACCCATTTGCAAAGGAGGAGTGTGCAGAAGGAATAAAAATGATACCCTTCACTCCACTTTTATTCACATGATAAAAATTATATATAATAATAATAATAATATTATAATAATATATTTGAATGAATATTTTATGAGAGAAGATAATTGTATTTCCATAGAAAAATACATCAAACTCAACAAAATGTTTTATGCAAAATTCCTTCATTTATATCAAAATTGAATGAATATCTACCACATAATAATTATTCACAAATAATATTATAAGCTTGCAATATTAACAACCAGATCATTCCCAAGAAAAAATGGGGCTTTCCGATAAGGGTTTCTCCTTATTGGCGCGCAATTAGATGACCAAACCCCTTTTCTCGATAGAATTTTCTAGACATTGCCAATAATGCTAACTAATAATATGAATAATTGTGTTGTGTCAATTATTGATTTAATAATATAAAATATTGTGCAGATGATACTGTGACAATAATTGAATTAATAATATGAGATACTATGCAACCATTGTTATGGCAATTACTGAATGAAACTGAGTGACTTCTTACGTAAGAATCAATAATCTAAAAATACTGTGCAATACCGTGTGTTACTGTGCAACCACGCGTATTACTATATTTTTTATCACCGGGTATTTTAACAATTAACGGTAATAGTTTTGCCGTTATTTTTATAAAAATGTTATTTTTGTCGCTTTCTATATGCGACAGTTATTCTATTATGTGGTTCACCAATGATTGCACCATCGTACAGATATTCCCAGACAAAAAGAATATTCTCCGACCAAACGAATATTTTATAAAAACTTCCTTACTCTGCAAAATTTATACATTTCACCCATAACTAAAGCATTATATCAAATCAACACCTTATTATTCAAAATAATAATTAGAGAAATTAAATATTTATTCATAAAAAGTTGGGGTCTTACAAACTTGTCCTCGTATTGTGATACAATCATATTGTTCTGTTCCAGTTTGATGAATTCCACCTCCTTCGTGTGACAAATACTTTCTGGAAAATACTTGTCGTTGAATAATTCCTGGAACTTCTCCCAAGACAACTTAAGTGCAGACAAATGAGTACGTTTTACAGATTTCCACCAATAATCTGCCTCTCCACGCAACATAAAGGTTGTGAAGGGAACCTGTTGCTCCTCTGAACATCCCAGGACATCAAATATCTTGGTGAACTGCTTAATCCATGCCTCTGCCTTAAGTGGCTCTGGCTTTCCCAAAAACTCCGGTAGTCCCAACTCCTTGAATTGCTTAGCAGTGACCAGCCGTGAGTTACCATTGATTCCACATGCATTTTGAACAGGAGTCTCTCTCGTTTAGTGTTATATGAATTGTAGAAAGCTCCTAAACATTCCATCGTTCATCATTTGGTCGGTGTTATTGTTTACAAGAGGATTATTGCCTTCTTGATGCACATTATTCTGGTTATTGATTGGCAGTGACTCAATGGTCGCATGTGCTTCATTACTTATCTCAAAATTTTTATATGCCATTTTCAAATACTGCCACAAAATAAGGGTTAATTAAAGAAATTGACATGTCATATATTATCCCTATATTCCGATCAACCAATTAGATAACAAATAAGCTTAGGTAGGAAATACTAGAGAAGGTTTTACCCGTCTCTCCCATCCTAGTTCTAACCTTATATCTCCGCCAAAGATCATATCCCTAAGCTCTGATACCAACTGTGATACCCCCAAAATAGGTCCATGCAACCTATTCTGAGTCATCAAATACATGGTACAAAATTTAAATACAAACTTTGTTTATACAATTATTAACTATCGTGTAAAATACGAGAAAACATAATCTGTGAGTTTTAATGCAAATATTATCTCATAGATAATAACAAAACTCAAATAAAGTCCTATTTTCAATTATTATCACACTATTTTATAGAATAGTGAGGACTACTATAGCAACCATCTTGGACCATCACTCTATTCCCCGACTAGTCCCAACTATATTCTCATTTCTTGAAGAGGACAATGAAAGAAAAGGGTGAGCTCAACTAGCCCAGTAAAGAATATTATAACTAAGATAATGCACAATAAATTATCTCTAGTCCTCAACAGTGAAAAATCTGATAGAATACAATAGACAACAAGTTTTAGATCAAGAACTGCAGCAGAAATAACAATCCATTAGAAGTGTCAAGTAGAGCATGATGTCTACTATCTTCTATGATTTAAAAGTCCATCATTAATATTTTATCTTTGAAACACCAATCAATAAATATTTTAAATCAATAAATTATCCATGC
Organism: Panax quinquefolius; assembly: GCA_020205615.1. NCBI lineage: Eukaryota > Viridiplantae > Streptophyta > Magnoliopsida > Apiales > Araliaceae > Panax > Panax quinquefolius. The sequence goes on from CM035168.1 coordinate 74,875,722, forward strand.
ACTACGGGCCAATGATATTCGTTTGTATCACCAGTGGTCATGATCATGCCAAACAACTGTCCATCTATGCACTACAAGCTAAAGAGGACTTTCACCACAACATTTGTCTGTAACATTACAGGTCATGATTATACCAATACATAGTTCATGGTAACAATCATACCAATCAACAGTCCATCTATGCACTACGGGCGAAAGATGACTTTCACCACAATATAAGTATGAGGATGATGACAGTAATATATGGAATCAATCAAGTGAGATCAAGGATAAATATTGGAGATTTATAATTCAATTTAACCAGAGTTCAAGAATGTCCAAATTGTCAACATGATAATTAATTGTGGAGTAAAATTCAAGAATGATATTCATGTATCAAAAATAATTTGGACAGAAAAGAAACAATTTTTGTCGTGAATAGTACCACGTGAATAGTACCCTGAATGAATAGTATCCTGAGTGAATAGTATCCTGTGAATAGTACCCCGACATGAAAAATTAAAATTTAATAAGAAAATTCAAACCAATATTCCAGCGAAGTGATATAAAATGAAGCGCACTCTATTAAGGATATTATACTAATTTTAGAGATTATATAAGCAATACTTATCAAAGTAAGTGTAAATTTAGGAATATGAAACGAAATACTATTACTTACATACTATAGATTATGGAAGAAAATAATATTTCTTACGAATATTGAACGAAAATAATATCCCTTACGAATACGAAAAATAATAGCCCTTACCATAGTAGGAGACTAAATCCGACTGGTATAGCGGAGTTATTCTTGAGAAAAACTTACACTATTTGCTACACTCAAAGTATCCTTATACTTAAAAGAAATACGCCCAATAATATAGAAGAAGAATTCTCTAATTCTCGTGTGATTTTCATTTCTTAAGTAAGCATCCTATTTATAGGAGAATGGCATGGAACTATTTAAGAAAATAATCACGGATGAACAGAAACTTTCTTCACAGATGAATTCGGTGAATTTTTTGATTTTTACGATTCATCACTGTGCAATAAAATATTCTAATAAAACAAAAACTTTATATATAATATATTCTAATTATAATATAATAAAACAAATAAATTTATATATATTATAAAAAGTATTCTGCTTTATATAAAAAGTTTTCTATTTTATTACTATTATAATAATAATAAAACAAAAGTGAGACAACTTTCTACCGGTGATTTTGAAAAATGAGTAAGTGGGGGTCTATGTAATAAGCCAAACTTACAAAAAATATTTCACGACAAACCCCTCTATTTATATAAAATATTGAATAAATATTTACCATAAATCACTTATCTTCAATAAACACATTTTAATATTTCAACAATTATTCATCATTAATATTATAACTCACAATATTGACAACCAGATCATTCCTAAAAAAGAGGGGGCTTTTCGATATGAATTTCTCCTTATTGGCGCGCATTTAAATAACATTACCCCTTTTCTCGACAGAACTTTCTAGACATTTTCAATAATGCAAATAATAATATGAATAAATGTGTCATCTCAATTATTGATTTAATAATATAAAATATTATACAGATGATACTGCGACAATAATTGAATCAATGATATGAGATACTATGCAACAACTACTGTTGCAATTATTAAATGAACTGAGTGACTTCTTACGTAAGTATCAATAATCAGAGATACTGTACAATACCGTGTGCTACTGTGCAACCATGCGTATTACTGTACTTTTATCACCGGGTATTTCAACAGTTTAACGGTAGAAGTCTTGCCATTATTTTTATAAAAAGGTTATTTATGTCATTTTTTATATCTGACAGTTATTCTATTGTGGGGTCCACCAATGGTTATGCCATCGTACGAATATTTCTTGATAAAAAGAATATTCCTCGACCAAACGAATATTTTATCACAACTTACTTACTTTGCAAAATTTTCACATATCACCGACAACTATAGCATTATATTAAATCAACACCTTATTATTCAAAATAACATTTAGAGTCTTGCAATATTTGTATTGAAACTCACAGTTTATGCGTTGTCATATTTTGCACGGTAGTTATATTAATGAAGTTTGTATTTGAATTGTGTACCATATATTTGGCGACTCAGAATGCAATGTGTGGACCTATTTTGGGGGTGTCACAGTTGGTATCAAAGCTTAGGGATATGATTTCTGGCGGAGATCAGAGATTAGAACTAGGAGGGGAGAGATGAGTAAAACCTTCGTTAGTGTGTCCTACGTAAGCTTATTTGTTATATAATTGGTCGATCAGAATATAGGGATAATATTTGACATGTCAATTTATTTAATTAACTCTTATTTTGTGGAAGTATTTAAGAATGGCATCTAAAAAATTTGAGATAAACAATGGAGCACATGAGACCATTGAGACATTGCCAATCAATAAACAGGATAATATGCATGAAGAAGGCAATAATCCTCTTGTAAACAACACCACCAACCAAATAATGAACGATGGGGGTGTTTAAGAGTTTTCTATAATTCATACAACACCAAAAGAGAGAGACTCCTATTCAAAATGCAGGTGGAAACAATGCTAACTCACGGCTGGTTACTGCTAAGAAATTCAAAGAGTTGGGACCGCCGGAGTTTTTGGGAAAGCCAGAGCCACTCAAGGAAAAAACTTGGATTTAGCAGATCACCAAGATATTTGATGTCCTTGGATGAACAGAGGAAAAAAAGGTTCCCTTTGCCACCTTTATGTTGCGTGGAGAGGCACTGGTGGGAATCTGAAAAACGTACTCATCTTTCCGCACTTAAGATGTCTTGAGAGAAATTTCGGGAATTATTCAATGATAAATATTTTCCAGAAAGTATTCATCATACAAAGGAGGTGGAATTCATCAAACTTGAACAGAACAATATGACTGTATCACAATATGAGGCCAAGTTTACAGAGTTATCCTAGTTTGCATCCCATTTGGTGGATAATGAGGAGCGAATGATACGAATGTTTCTGAGAGGTTTGAAACCTGAAATTTGTCAATACCTCATTTGTCATAAACTTTGTTTGTATTTTGATATTGTGAATATGGCTCAATTATTGGAGCGAGATAATGAGATAGTTCAACAAAAAGACAACAACCAACAAAACGATAATAGTCGTACCAGTGGCAACAGTCTTCGAAGTAGTGATAACCAACATGGAGGAAATTATCATGCCAGAAATGGTAACCACTTCGGTGGTCATCATGGCCCAAATAATATGAGAGGTGAATCAAGTGGAAATTTCAAAAAGAGAAGATTCAACAATGACGGAAAGACATCGGCAGCAGCACCAACACCCATTTCTAAGGAAGGAGAACGACCATCGATCGTATACAATAAATGCGGACAGGAGGGACATATCAGTCCAAACTATACGTAGCAACCCAAAGTGTGTTTCAATTGCGGAAATGAAGGTATCTTGGCACGATTTTGTCATGCAGTGAAGTCAAGTCTAGATGGGATGGTGACACCAAAGGCTATCCCAGACAAGTCAAAGTCTGTGGTTAAGGGAGAGCATTTATCGTGACTTCCCAAAAAGCGAGGAACTCGAACAAAATTATTATGGGTAAGTTAATCATAAGTTTTTGTGAAGTCTATACCTTATTAGATACTGGTTCTACCCATTCTTTTATTACACCTTGTTAGGAGATTGCATATATAAGATTTGATATTAAAAGTAAATATTCATGATTTTATATAAAGTCCTTAAAAGAATACATGTAAAAGGACTTAGTGATTGATCAAACTTGTTAGGTTGATCTGGTCTTTAAGGTTTATCATTCTATAATGAATGTATAGAAGAAAAGATCAAAGTTGTTAGGTTAATCTATGTCTTGAAGTGTAATAGATAGGATTCAACATAATCGTAGCCTATCAAGCTGATCAAAAAGATTACAGAAAATAAGGCAAAAGTCATAGAGCATCGAGGATCATAATGTGTCTGCTATGAAGGGCCTCTCTTAAATTGTAGAGTGGTCCAAACGCCTACCGAGCCAACTCAGAATTAGTAATGTGCTCTCAAAAGCGTAGAGTCTGCAAGTCAAGCAAGTAAAAATCGTAGTGTACCATCACTTAAGAGAAATCGTAGTGTTCTCATCTTTCTGCACCAGATCAAGTACCTAGACGCAAGACACCACGATCATGATCGTAGTATATCATCTATCTGCATCAGAAACATCGAGCCTTATCCATTTATTTAATAATAAAAGTCAACAAATATGGAATGAATTATAGACGTTGAGAGTATCATAAATCCCCATGACACAACAGTCATCCTTAGTATGTAACAAAGAAGCGTATTGAAGAAGCTAAGAAAAGTACTATGGGTAAGCAAAAAATACCTTTTCAGGTGTTAGGTGAGATAGCAGTCTGCTGGGTCAGTGGGCCAGACTGCTAATCAGAAGTTGTGCAGAAATTCTCCATCAAAGCTCAGAAACGTCAAATGCATTTAATGCTTCAACGGATGTCTTCAACAGATACATTTCAAAGGCATCATATATACAAAACATTAGCAGATGAAAGAATCAAGCAAGCATTAAAAAAAAAAGCTAAAGCACACTCAACTATCAACTCTATGATCTGAAAAAGGAAGCTTGCTCAGCTACTCAGTTCTTTCAAACACAAGCTTAATGGAAACTGAGTAGCACCATTCAAGAACTCAACTATTATCAAGTGAAGTAAGAAGTTCCAAGTCAGAAGGACTTGAAGTGTTCTATGTGAATTGAGAAGTACCAAGTCTGCTGGACTTGAAGAGTTCAAAAGTGAACTAAGTAGTTCCAAAACTATTGGTCTTGAAGGAATCTATGAGATTCAGAAGTTGTAAAGATATTCTTAGTGGATTTCCTACTCAATGAGTAGAAGAGTTGACTAGGAGCTTTAAGTGCTCTGAACCACTTAAAATAACGGTATCTCTTATATTCTTACCATAACTGCTATAATTGTCATAATTTCTTTACTCCTATTAATTCACTATATCTTGAAGGGAAAACAAACTAATCTTAATCCCGTTGTGTTTAAATTATTATCAATACAAACAAGTATTTTGATTAAAAGGATTTTAAAATATCTATTCAACTCCCCTTCTAGATAACTATCGTGCCTCTGGGAACTAACAATTGGTATCAGAGCAGGTTCTATCAAATAGGCTACAAAGCTTAAGTAGATCTAATGGCACATCTGATAAGTGAATCAAAGACTAGAGGAGGCAGCAAGCCACCTATGTGCAATAAAGATAAATTCGCTAACTCGAAAGTTCGTATGCAAGCCTACATGGATTGAATAGATGAAGATCTATTTTAAACTGTTCAAAATGGGCCCTACATTCCTACCAAGCTTGTACTTACTATAGACAACCCAAACAGAATTCAGATTAATGTCAAAGAAGAATGGACTGACAACGAAAAAAAAGTTGTCCAACTTGACAAGAAGGCCAATAACATCTTGTTTTAATCGTTAAAAGACGATCTGTTTGAAAATGTGGTCAACAACAAAGGAAGTATGGGAGGCATTGCTTATCATGCATGAATGAATTGAAGAAGTCAGAGAAAACAAGCAATCTCTTCTGACTCAGCAATATAAAATGTTTGCCCATGTTACAGGAGAAAATGTTACTTTCACCTATGAAAGATTCAATGTTCTGCTCAACTCTCTTCGAGCCTTTGGAAAGATCTATCCAAATAAAGATCTAATCATAAAGTTCATAAGAGCCTTACCTAGCAAATGGGATGCCAAAACCACAGCTATTAGAGAATTAAAGAATTTCCGTAAAATAACTGTTCAACAGTTATATGGAAACCTTCTTACATATGAACTAGAGCTGACTCAACGAGCAGAAACCCTTTCTGAAGGAAGAAAGAAGAACAAAGGGATTGCTCTAAAAGCAACAGACAACATTTCCAAAGCTAACACTGAGAATGACATTGACTATGATAAAGATGATGATGAGGACTTTGCAATGTTGGTGAGAAGACTTAGAAGGTTCATATGTCAAGGCAGAAGCAGCAAACCTAAGAAGTTCAACAACTATAACAGCCAAGAGCAGATAAATGACCTATGTTACAACTGCAAGAAGCCTGGTCATTTCATTGCAAATTACAACAAACATCTTAGAGAAGAACTAAAGAGGAAATCAAATCCAAAGAAAGAATTCAAAGACAATAAGAGGCTCTAGAAGAAAGACAAGGGTCTTGTAGCTGGAGGATCATTGAGTGACTCAGACAACGACTCAACTCCTGAATTTGGAGATGATGAAGATCCTCAAATGGAAAATCTTTGTCTGATGGCCAAACATGCAAAGGATGAGAATAGCTCTGACATACTTGAAGTAACTATAGATGAGGTATTTGACTTTAGCTCTCCTTATGTAGATATTAATGACTTAAGAACTGCACTACATGGCATAACATCTCATTTGCATCAATATATGAAATGGTTCAGAATTCTGTCCAAATATTATTCTCTTCTTCAAAAAGAGAAAGAGAAAGTTCAGGAAGAACTGGAAACAGCTCTTCTAAGTACTAACTCTCTCTCCAAATTTGAAGATGAGAATAAGTTTTTAAACAGACCAATAAACTTAGTGCACAAAGAGAGTCAAGTCTAACCTCTAAAATTGAGGAACTAGAAAGAACAATCTCTACATGGAATAAATCCTCTTCTTCCATGGACTCCCTGATCTCCAATCAGAGAAGTGCATTTGAAAGAATAGGTTTAGGTTTTGGGGAATCCACCTCAAAACCATATATGGAAAAGATAAAGGAAACTATCTCCAGTAATGTTTCAAGTTTTAGTAGAAGCATTACATTTGTGAAATCCTCACAGAAGGGAGAACCAGTCCAACCCTCCTCTTCAGATCCAATCTATATTCTAAGGAATAAAGGATCTCATGATGGCTTAGGTTTCAGAAGAGAGAAGAGTAACTCAGTCCATACTCTCCAACCTCAAAGGGTCGTAGAGTCGAGTAAAATCAACTTCACGAACCAACTGGGAAGGAACAGTAGAGTCAGGCTACACTTTTCATAAATCATGAAACACAATGACACATGGAGAAAGGAGAATAAGTATAAAGGAAGGATTGATGAGAAGCCACATAAGTCCAAATGGAGGAAGAATCCACACACACACACACAAGCATGCATCATATTAGATGCTTTGTATGTAATAAGACTGGTCATAAGACTGCAATATGCTACCATAATCTTATGCCTGTGAGACCCAGAAGTAAGAAAGTTTGGGTTCCCAAAGGTACTAACAAAGTAGGACCCATACAAGTATGGGTACCAAAATGAGAGTTTTATCTTACCACAAGAATTAAGCTCCACGATCACAACCTGATATCTGGACAGTGGATGCTCAAGGCACATGACAGGGAACAAAGCCCTTCTATCTAACTACATAGAGAAAGAGGGTCCATCAGTCATCTTCGGAGACAATGGCTCTGGCAAGACAAGAGGATATGGATCAGTTGGGAATGGAGCAGTGTTCTTCAGTAAAATAGCCTATGTGGAAGGCCTACAACACAATCTTTTGAGCTTAAGCCAACTCTGCGACAAAGGTCATCAAGTCACCTTCCTCAACAATCAATGCCAAGTCAGAGATATATCCTCTATAAAGCAGACTGGAATAAGAGAAGGAAATTTCTACACTGTCAATCTTGATCAACTAAGCTCAGACGAGACGATATGCTTTCTGGCTAAAGCACCTGAAAAAATGACCTGGTTATAGCATAGAAGACTGTCTAATCTCAACTTTAAAAGCATGTCTAAACTAGCTTCGAAGAACCTAGTAGCAGGCTTACCCAAGTTTAGCTTCGTCAAAGAAAAGCCATGCAATGCTTGTTAGCTTGGAAAGCAGACTAGAAGCTCATTTAAGAGCAAAACTGTCAACTCAATTGACAAAACTATGCAGCTGCTTTACATGGATCTTTTTGGGCTAATTCCAACAACAAGCCTTGGAGGGAAGAGATACTTACTAGTCGTAGTAGATGACTACACCAGATTGACATGGGTGTTCTTTCTAAACTCAAAAGATGAAACTAGCTCCCAACTAAACAAAATGTTCAGACTAGTGATGAATAAGAAAGGGGAGAAAATCAAGACTAGAATGAGTGATCATGGCAGAGAATTCAACTTCTCTTAGATGGCAGTTCTGGATAGACAATGTCATCAGTCATAACTTCTCAGCTCCACGAACCCCTCAACAAAACGGAGTAGCTGAGAGAAAGAATAGAACGTTGATAGAGGCTGCAAGAACTCTACTAGCAGCAACCCATATGCCTGAATACTTATGGGCAGAAGCTGTCAACATTACATGCTACACTCAGAACAGATCACTTATACACTCTACGATAAAGAAGACTCCCTGTGAACTGTGGAAAGGAAGAAAGTCAAATGTCAACTACTTCCATGTATTCGGCTGTGCATGCTACATTCTTAACAATGGGAAGCAGTATCTGACAAAGTTCCAACCCAAGTCAGACGAAGGAATCTTTCTCAGATATGCCACATATAGTAAGGCTTATAGATTATTCAACAAAAAGACGCTAAGTGTTGAAGTTTCGATCCACATCATTTTCGATGAAACAGATTTGGACAAAATAGTGTCTCAAGACACTATAAACAATAATTTAGATGTGGTCGTCGAGCTCAACACCACGATTATAGTCCCAAAAAATGAAATCATAGAGCAAGAAGAGGAGATCATAGAGAGAACTATGCAAGATAATGAACCTCCACGTCAAGAAGCAGAAATTGATCTTGAAGGTCTCAGATAAGAAGGCATCAGGATAGATGTTCCAACAAGAAATAGACAGGCAAGAGATCACACTCAAGACTTAATCATTGGAGATCCAAATACACAAGTCAAGACAAGAACTGCCACCTAGAATGAGTGTTTTTATCTAAGCTTTCTGTCACAAATGGAACCAAGTAGATAGAAGATGCTATGGAAGACTCCAGTTGGATAGAATCTATGCAAGAAGAACTAAATCAGTTTGAAAGAAGCAAAGTATGGAGATTAGTTCCAAGACCAAAGAGTCATCCGGTCATTGGCACCAAGTGGGTCTTCAAAAACAAAATGGATGAAGATGGAGTAATAACCAGGAATAAAGCAAGATTAGTGGCCAAAGGTTACTCTCAAGAAGAAGGCATTGACTATGATAAGACCTTTGCACCTGTTGCCAGACTAGAAGCCATCAGAATATTCCTTGCCTTTGCTGCTCACATGAAATTCAAAGTGTTTCAGATGGATGTCAAAAGTATATTCCTGAATGGTGAACTTCAAGAAGAAGTGTATGTAGAGTAACCTCCAGGTTTCATCTATCCATCTCTCTCTAATTATGTCTATAAATTAAACAAAGCCTTATACGGTCTTAAACAAGCACCTAGAGCATGGTATGAAACATTAACTAACTTTCTTATTGAAAATGGGTTCACTAGAGGTAAAGTAGATACCACATTATTTCTTAGAAAGTATAAAGACAAAGTCTTATTAGTTCAAATATATGTTGATGACATTATCTTTGGCTCTACTGATGAAAAATTATACAAGAGATTTGCCAAGCTTATGCAGAGCAAGTTCGAAATGAGCATGATGCGTGAGCTAAACTTCTTTCTTGGATTGCAAGTAAAGCAAACTGATGAAGGAATCTTCATAAACCAAGCCAAATACATTAAAGACTTACTTAAAAAGTATGGCATGGAATCAGCTTCTCCCATGAAAACCCCAATTGCTCCAGCAACCAAGCTTGACAAAGATGAAAAAGGTAAAAGTATTGATATAACGCAATACAGAGGTATGATAGGCTCTCTTCTATATCTAGCTGCCAATAGACCAGACATAAAGTTTGCAACATGCATATGTGCTAGATTTTAAGCTAATCCTAAGGAATCACACTTAACTGCTGTAAAAATAATTTCTAGGTACCTCAAAGGCACACCTCACTTGGGGCTTTGGTATCCCAAGGAGTCCTCTTTTGAACTGACAGGATATACAGATGTTGATTTTATAGGCTGCAAAATAGATAGAAAAAGTACTAGTGGCACCTGTCAGCTGCTGGGAAACAGGCTTGTGTCCTGGTTTAGCAAGAAGTAAAACTCGGTATCTACATCAATAGCAGAAGTTGAATACATTGATGCTGGCAGCTATTGTGCTCAAATCTTATGGATGAAAAATTAGTTAGCAGATTATGGGTTTGATTTCAAATCTATACTTGTTCATTGTGATAACACAAGTGCCATAGCAATAACACACAATCCTATCATGCATTCTAGGACAAAGCATATAGAAATAAGATATCATTTTATTAGAGATCATGTTCAAAATGAAACCATATCTTTACAATACATCCCTACTAAAAATCAACTTGATGATGTCTTTACAAAGCCTCTAGATGAATCCAGATTTAATAAATTAATAAGTGAGCTAGGCATGCCAAATCTACAACCATAAAATCTATGCTCTAGTTTGTGCTAACCATGCAGATATAAAGGCTGTGTTCAAAATCGTAGACATGACCAAAGAAAGTCCACGATCATAGAGTTGCAGTGACATAAAAGACCACAGTCGTAAAACTTCCTCAACATGACAAAGAAGCATTCTGTGATGACAAAAAGTCCTAACAAAGCTAAGCAATCTCTTAGTCAAGCGCCTCAGGGACAAACCTAATCCTTATTTCATTCTAAGAGGTTCACCCTTCCTGAGCTACCTTAACACGAAAGAAATGTTAAGTCAAAAGTTCATCACAAGGACCAGAGTAGATGATGTTCGTAGATCAAATTCAGTAATGGATTCAACGATCACAATGACAACCTCAACGACCGTAGTGCTATCTTGACGATCGTAGTTCTCCCAAAGAATACACTAGCTCAGGAGGAGCTAAAGGAAAATCAGTATTTTCCACACAAGTTAAAATCGTGGAGCTAAGCAAAACTCGACACATGTCCCACTATGAAAATCAAAAGGAGGGAAGTTACAAGTGCAGTTTGAAAATATCTTTTGGAGAACGCACCTCAGAAGTTTAAAAAGCTTATTTCTCTCTCTCTCTACCAGGAAAAACCCTAACTGTCAAAAACACTCAACCAACCTTAGTGCAAGAAAATTAATGGATGCTTCAAGTATTATCACTGGTTACCGACTTTGTTTCGAAGAGTTCAAGATAGCTGACCCCAAATTTCTTAAAATTTTATCTCTGGTAAAGAAAGATAGTCTTGAGGAGGCTCTGGGCATAAGCACATAGATCTACCCAAAGCTAATAAAGGAGTTTTACAACAATAAAGCTTTTGAGAATGACACTATCATCACAAGGGTGAGGGGAGTATAAATTAAACTTAAGGCTGAAGACATAAACCTAGCCCTAGGTTTCAGATCAAAGGGACTTCTATCGATAGAGGTCATCAACTTCCATAAAGGACGAACGAAGATGCATCAAAAAAAGAATTAGACCGTTAAGGGATACAAGAAGGAGTTTCCCCAAAAGTGTGAGTTTTTGGCTGACATTATTGGAAAATGCATATGTTGCAAAAGCTCTGTCCATGACTCTGTGAATGAAATACAACTAAAGCTTATGACAACTATCTGCTCTGTGATCTAACTCATCGATTGGATTGAGAAGTGGATTCTCAATACGAAGAAATCAAAGTGCTCTGGAAAGATGTTCTACGGGCAGTTCATAAGCATCATCATACAGTTAGCACTGGGTGACAAAATTGGGGATAATGAAGGAGAATCCATCAATCCCAACAGAAGGATGACACAGCAGCTGTTTGAAACTAGAAAAGAAATCCTGCTAAAAATGTTAAGATGATGTTTGAATCCAGTGGAAGAAATGGTGATGCTAAGGATTCTGGAATACCAGGAAATATGTCAGTTGTAAAGGAAACTGAAGAAGAAGAAGAAGAAGAAGAAGAAGAAGAAGAAATCAACAAGGAAGAACCCATTGCTTTAATCAGAAAAAGCAAGGGTAAGAGAAAAATGAAGTCTCTAATGGCAGAGGAACCTCAAGGTTCAACTACTGAGGCACCTCAAGAAAGTTTAGACACTAAAACTTTGAAGAAATTGAAAAGGAAAGAACAACAGTCTGAGGAAGAAGAAGACAGAGCTACCATCTCTCAGCTGCTCAAGAAAGGAAAGCAGAGTCACAAGTTAAAGAAGCACTCTTTCTCTTCGATCGTAGAGTCTCTACCAATCGTAGAATCTAGACTTGACACCACTCTAAAAGAAGATGCTGCAACAGCTTCTCAACCTGATCAACCTTTCAGAGCTGAAGATGAAGAAAGTACTGAGGCTATAGCTTAGCCTAAAAGGTCAAAGAGAAAACTGATCAAGAAGTACATCCTTATCAATGAAAAAGTGTTAAAAGAGGAAGACAAAAGGATAGTTGCTGACAAAGGGCTACCCAAAGCTAATAAGGAGAAAACAGCTCAAGTTGAGGGGGAGTTTCCAGAAGTTCTTTCACTAGAAAATGCTCCAGCTGAGGGGGAGCCGTTTGAAATTCAAATGGATGATCAAGTTGAGGGGGAGCTTCACGAAGACCCGTTGTCATAAAAGACTGCAACTGAGGAAGAATTGTCAAGAAATCATCATGAATCTTCCACAGTCCCTTAAGAGAATCTAGCTTTAGGAAATGTAGAAATGGAAAGGATTGAAGCTATGGAGGATAAGAGAGCAGAAGAACAAAGAAGTCAAATGGAGATAATTGATGTAGTGGAAATTTCAAATGAAGATAGAGAAGAAGAAGAGGATGACGAAGTTGAGATCATTGTTGTGGGCTATGATGGACATAGGAGAGCCAACTACAATCAACTATTCTCCTATCTACCTATGATGCCATTTCACAGAGCCCAAATCCTCAACTCCTGGGATCACATGTTCTAGACCTTCAAAGCGTATCCAGCAATCTCGGTGCTAGCTCATGGATTCCCAGGTAAACTTAACTTTGCCCGAAAGATGATCACCAACATCCTCTCTTCAGAAAATGGGCATGAGGTACAAACTATTCCCATCTCTTTTAGGGTAAATCACTGTCCACCATCATCTTTCAACCAATTATATGAATTACCAAGATGGTTGGAAGTGATACTTCATCCACTCAATCAATTTCCAGTTATAGAATCCTAACATTATGTAACTGATGAACCAAATCTGCCCAACTTTGTGTTGATCCAATCTCCTATCATCTCTAACTCTATGATTATTGATCCACATCCAACCGTAGAGTCACCTTCTCAAACCGTAGTGTTATCCCCTCCTGAAGTTCAATCATACACACTAGCCCCTTCAACAGATAGCCCTTCCTCATCAATAAATGAGTATTTCAATCTTGATCTTGCTCTTTACAACATGTAAGATCAATACGCAAGAGCCTCTCCTCTAAATAATCCGCAACTCCTTAAGCTTATATCTGATCTTCCTACAAAAACGGAGTTTTCAGAAGTAACTAAGAAGGTGACCAAGGACATACAAGAAGATCTTGAAGTTCACTCAGAACTTGTTCATATAAGGCTGACTCATTTGATCGAGGCTGCCAATACTCTCCCAAATAATCTCAGTTTTGAGCTGACAAAGAAGCTTAGGGAGATCGTAAAAGAGATGATTCAGAGTATCAATGAAAGGGACCAAATCCACTTTCTAGATGCAAAGAAACACAAGGATGTTGTTCTTATTTTACAGAATACTTAGGAATCCCAAAATAATTTTCTGATGGAAAATATCACGAGTCTAAAAACCCAAATGAAAGAATTCCAAGCATTCTCCATGGGTCAAATGCAACAAACAGAAAATGTCTTGGCCAATCTACAAAAGAGAGAAGCTCGTACTGACTCTCTGATCCAGGAAAATTGTACAGACATTGTTCAATCCAAGACTCAACTCCACGAGCTCGTATAAGGCATGACTCGACTATCTAAAGATATTTGAACCCTTGATGCTGACATAAAGAGGGACAATAAAGGGGAAGGAGACAAAGGAGGAGGCAAAGGCAAAATTTCTAAATTCTCAAGAAGGTTTCCTGCAAGACAGTCTTGCCATCAGACTCCATGACCTAAATAGTAGTAAATTCTTATGGTACAACCACTAAGTAGTCAAAGGTCCACTCCCATCTCACAAGAAGTGACCACCACTGGTCTAAGAATTCTAATTGGAGATCCTGTATTCATGAATAGACACGATCATTCGCAAAGGCTAAGTCAAAGCAAAGTGGACGATATAGCATTGAGATACGAAGTTAGCAGGAGAAGAAGAGCTCAAGAGTATGCAAATCCTCCAAGGAACAAAAGGCAGAAGAAATAGAGATAAGTTGAAACTAATTTCTTATTGATGTAACTAAGCTTAATTGTAATATCTATCCTTACAAACATCAATAAATTCATGCCTATTCTCTAGAATTTCAGCAGCTCATTCAAACACTAAGTCATATTTACTTTCAAGCAACTACATCTAGAAATTAATAATCATGATAAAAATCTCATGGTTATGTCAACATCAAATAGGGGGAGATTTTTGGGAGATTGCATATTTAAGATTTGATGTTGAAAGTAAATATTCATGATTTTATGTAAAGTCCTTAAAAGAATACATGTACAAGGACTTAGTGATTGATCAAACTTGTTAAGTTGATCTGGTCTTTAACGTTTATCATTCTATAAATAAATGTATAGAAGAAAAGATCAAAGTTATTAGGTTGATCTATGTCTTAAAGTGTAATAGATAGGATTCAACAGAATCGTAGCCTGTCAAGATGATAAAAAAGATTGTAGAAAATAAGGTAGAAGTCATAGAGCATCGAGGAACGTAATGTGTCTACTTTGAAGGGCCTCTCTGAAATCGTAGAGTGGTCCAAATGCCTGCCTAGCCAACTCAGAATTCGTAGTGTGCTCTCGGAAGCTTAGAGTCTGTAAGTCAGGGAAGTAAAGATCATAGTGTACCAGCACTGAAGAGAAATCGTAGTGTTCTCATCTTTCAGCACCAGATCAAGTACCAAGGTGGCAAGACACCATGATCATAATTGTAGTATATCATCTATCTGCATCAGAAGCATCAAGCCTTGTCCATATATTTAATAATAAAAGTCAACAAATGTGGAATTAATTATAAACATTGAGAGTATCATAAATCACCATGACACAAAAATCATCCTTAGTATGTAACAAAGAAGCGTATTGAAGAAGCTAAGGAAAGTACTATGGGTCATTAGAAAACTCCTTTTCAGGTGTTAGGTGAGATAGCGATCACCGTGTCAAATGGCCGAATCGCTAATCGGTTGTGCAAAAGTCTCCATCAAAGCTCAGAAATGTCAAATGCATTTAATGCTTCAACGAGTGTCTTCAACAGATACATTTCAAAGGCATCATATATACAAAAAATTAACAGATGATAGAATCAAGCAAGCACTGAACAAAAAGCCAAAGCACACTCAACGATCAATTTACGATCTAAAAAAAAAGCTTGCTCAGCTACTCAATTCTTTCAAACACAAGTTTAACGGCAACTGAGTATCAACATTTAAGAACTCAACTATTATCAAGTGAAGTAAGAAGTTCCAAGTCAGAAGGACTTGAAGAGTTCTAAGTGAACTGAGAAGTACCAAGTCTGTTGGACTTAAAGAGTTCAAAAGTGAACTAAGTAGTTCCAAGACTGATGGTCTTGAAGGAATCTATGAGATTCAGAAGTTGTAAAGATATCCTTAGTGGATTTCTTACTCGAGGATTAGAAGAGTGGACTAGGAGCTTTAAGTGCTCTGAACCACTTAAAATCACTGTGTCTCTTATATTCTTACCATAATTGTTATAACTGCTTAACTCCTATTAATTCACTATATCTTGAAGGGAAAACAAACTAATCTTAATTCTGCTATATTTAAATTATTATCAATACAAACAAGTATTTTGATTAAAAGAATTTTAAAATACCTATTCAACCCCCCTTCTAGATAACTATTGTGCCTCTGGGAACTAACACACCTGCTTGTGCTCAACGTTTGAACTTGACTCCTGAGAAATTAGACTTTGACTTATCTATTAAAAATTCATTGGGAGAAACCTTCATTACATCCACCATTTATAAATCTTATTTGATTCAAATCGACACCCGCACATTACTTGTTGATCTCATCTCTTTGAAAATACTTACATTGATGTGATTTTAGGGGTTGATTGGTTAACTACTCATTATGCTAAAATTGATTATTTTTGTAAGGTCGTTAGCTTTCATATTCCTAACCAACTTGTTATGCAAATTCAAGTAACCAAACCACTAAAGTTAATCACTGTCATATCAAGCCATAAAGTCATTCGTTTATTGAAAAATGGATGTCAAGTTTTCTTAGCCTATGTCCTTGATTTAAACAAAAATACATTAGATTTAAATGATATTTCTATTGTTAATAAATTTCCTGACGTATTTCTCGAAGAACTTCATGGCCTACCCCCAGAGTGTGAAATCATATTTTGTATTGACTTTGAACCCGGTATAAAACCCATTTCCAAAACCCCATATCGAATGGCTCCTATTGAACTTCAGGAGTTAAAAACTCAAATACAGGAATTGTCAAACATTAGTTTCATTCGTCCTAGTACATTGCCTTTGGGTGCTCTTATTTTATTCGTAAAGAAGAAGGATGGGAGTATGCGACTTTGTATTGACTATCGGGAGTTGAACCATATCACCATATAGCCCAATATCTCCATCAATAGGGATATCTGGCCAATACAACAGAGGATCTGCACTGACAAAACCATCTAAATATGGGCCACCTGAAGGACCAGCCCTTGAGCTGGAAGGATCAAAAGTATCCGCCTCGGAGGGATCTCTACCTAAATGCCAGATGAAAAAATTTGTCCGGTCCAACTGTTGGGTCAAGCTATCAATCTGGGTCAGATGAGTAGGCTCTCAGACGCAGGTAATCCAATTCGCCATCATAACAAAGCCAGGAACCATATCCCTCATAAATTATGTGGTGCGGGTCTGAGCTTTGAGGGTACGAGGGAACCATCGGCGGTAAAATGCCTCCTGAGTGAACGGTCCATCTGACAAAGAAAAGCCATCAATTCCCACCAACGGGATATCACTGATCGGCGATTGCAACACAGGCCAATAACGCCTGGCAAGAGGACAAATCGGTATACAGATCACTCATGTGGTGCTAAAATA
Source organism: Panax quinquefolius (assembly GCA_020205615.1). Taxonomy (NCBI): domain Eukaryota; kingdom Viridiplantae; phylum Streptophyta; class Magnoliopsida; order Apiales; family Araliaceae; genus Panax; species Panax quinquefolius. Next base: position 74,892,878 of record CM035168.1, read on the forward strand.
GCACGCTCTCCTAAATAGAGTTCCCAACCTCCATATGTGTAGAGAGAAAGCCTACGGGTAGACATCACATGCTCGACACCAGTTAGGAAACCATCCTCAAAGCCAATTGTCAAATGGTCCTCAGAGTAAGGAACTTATGTAATGACATCGGCTGTCAACAGCTCCAATTATAAGCGTGAATTGGTGAAACTCTCAGCTACAAGAACCTCCATCAAAGTGGAGTGATGCCATCGTCGTCCCCGTGGATAGGTGTCTAAACGTAACAAGCTAACGAGACGAAGACATGGAAGCCTCTCATAAGCCAAAAACTGCTAATACAAGATCAAATATCTGCGGTCAGTTAACACTCTTAATCCGAATAAGGGAAATCAAAAGAGAAATACTCACCAGCAAGAATGGGTAAAATCCTAGCCAAGCCTCTGTCAAGCCCTGCGAGCGCAAACGCATTCCCCTGAGGAAGTAGGCAAAGGTGTAGGAGCCACAATAAAACTCTCCAATACGGTTCACCTCCCATGTGGCGCTGACTAAATTGAATGACATTGTGGAAGAGTTATCTGCCTGGAAATAACCCCTGAGGATGATTAGGAACATCGCCAAAGAATGCAATCCCTAAATCTCCTATCATCGGGTAATGGCTCAGTCAAAGCCCCACTCATGGTGCCTACACTCAAAGTACCAACGTAGACTGTACAGCCTTTGAGCGTCGTAGCCTGGACTCCTAGTAAGGATCTGACCATAGTAGGGAAAATGTCAGCTACACAAGGCACTAGCGCTCCGAAAAACTCTATACTGTTAATAAACCGCCAATCCATTGGTGTTATCATCACCTCATAATCTAGCAAATAGAGAGACTGATTCTGGTGAAATCAGTGCTCAGACAATGCCCTGAGGTAACCCCAAGGACAATGGCAGGGGAGGATGGAAAAGAACGCCTCAAAACCCCAAGCATGCACAATATCTCGGTACTCTAGATGAAGACTCTGGTACATAGAATAAATGCAGAACCAGTTCCCTCGAGGCTGTGTAAAGCCGAGAACCTACATCACAAATGCAAATCAACATCAGATCCCTTTCTTCTCATAAATAGGAAAAATGAAGATCAAACACAACTTTTACCTCGTTCGCATGTAAATAGATAGATGGGTGGTGACTCAAATCATCGAAAAGCTCTAGAATCGTCACATTTATGGCTGAAAGCTCCTTGTACAGAATAGAACTAGAAGGAGCAGGATCCGCAACCAGTACATCATCCTCCTCATCCTTGACATCTGGTACATCAACCTGGATAGGACGAATCACTGACTCCGTCAACCTACGAGGCTGTCGGGATGAGTGAGGCCGAGTAACATCATAAGCTCTCCTCCTCACACCTGAAGAGGTCCTAAGAGAGCTACTCGGCTGGTCTAGATCCATATATCTGGATAAAAGTCTCTAAATCACCTTAGAAAGGGTGTGATAAGTTTTAACCTGGAGCTCATCAAATGCATTTTATGTCTATATGCATGCATGTAGTACATTAACATACGCATATAGTATAGTTAAAAAATGCATGTTCATTCAATGCCTAGACTTGTGAAAAAATTTCGCCAGAGTCTCCTTTGAAAAAAGAACTATCCATATGCGCGTAGGCATGACTAAGTGGTCATTCAGTAGCACACCAACTCACAGTCATAAATATCCTATATGCATATAAAATGTCAAAGTCTTAATCTATAAGGTTAGTTTAATTACCAAGATTACTTTGCGTTATAACCTTTTGCTCATTTATCCTCAAATAGGATAAGAAATAGCAAAAAAAGGTGCCAAATTAAATGTTTTAAAAGTCAATTTTTTTCACATCAATATGCTCAGCATGGTTAATTACTAACATTTACTATGTTTAATATTTTTTATCTAGTCATATGAGCATGCATATTCACTTCTATGTCTTTAGAAGCTTTTCAAATGATAACTTAATTTCCAACGGTCAAAACTAGAAAATAAGACATGCATACATTATAAAGATAATGCAGAACACTTGTATGGTGATGGATTTTGTAGAAAATAGCTCAAACTCAGCAGATCTGAAGAAGAACTCTCTAATTCTCTGTGTGGTTTCAATTGAAAATAACTTGTAAAAGGGAAAGGCAGCTGAAATACCACCCACGAATGGTCGTGGGTGTATCTGTGGCTGTCACGAGTCCACCTACAACTATCTTAGGTGGTCCCCACCCCCTCTGGCTCGATCAAATTTGATTTAGAAAGGAGGTCCCACAAGTTAAAAAGTCAAATCAGGAAAAAAACGCTACACGATTAGGTGGAAAAGCCTGAAATCCTAATTTTCATAGACCAAACTACAGGTCTACATATCAATCATTGGTATTCACCCAAACACAGGGTTCACAAAGCCAATGATCACAACTCCTGGAAGCTACCTGTGGCAATACCTCACGAAGGTCCAATGTCGTTAGTCCGATTATAATTACAATTAAAACTATGCATCTTACCAGAAGTTCATCCCCAACAGAGATCTCATACATCTTTGACTGTTAAAAACCATTTGAACAAAGGTCAAACAACCTTGACTTTTTCAGCCGTTGGCAAGAAAATCTAGCGAAGCATCAGAGGTGGTTCAATGATGGTTAGACCGTTAAAACCCATTTTAGAGAAGGTCAGGCAACCTTGATGTTATCGGTCGTTGGCAAGTAAATCCAATGAATCATTGGAGATGGTCCGATGATGGTAGCCATTAAAGGGCATTTCAATGAAGATCAGGCAGCCCTGATATTATTATTCATTGGCAAGTAAATCCAACGAAGCATCAGAGATGGTCCGACGATGGTAGTCGTTGAAGGACATTTCAACGAAGGTCAGACAGCCCTAACAACATAAACTATTGGCTGTAACTCCAACGAAGCGTCAGAAAGACCTGGTGATGCAAACCATGGAAAACTATCCTCATCGGGGAGGACACGTGATGGACTTTGTTATACAAATCTTTAGCAGACAGAGCACAATTCCCCAAGAGTCTCTTGCACTTGAGAAGAACATCTTCAGTGGGATATCCTGCAATGAGGATTAAGGACTTTGGTAATAACCCTAATGTCAACATCCTGTAGTCTCATTCATGGAGCAGCCTCCATTCCTTTATACACTCAGCATAACATTCACATTATGCTACATTACATTTGCATCATGGTTATCCTATCACGTTTCAAGTGTCTAATAATCTTTATTCTATCCATGCAACTATATTATATGAATATGATAAAAAGGGGCATCGGTAGACACTCAAAATTTTGCATCCCTGTTACTAACCTTGTAGAAGGGCAAAATCGTCTTCCAAATATAACCCTGGAAGTCAAATCAGCTCAATCCCAGAGATAACCCCGGGATACTCAGTTTTTAATCTCGAAGATAACCCTAGGATACTCAGTTTTAATCTCGGAGACAACCCCGAGATGGTCAGTTCTAACCTCGGAGATAACCCCAAGGGAAGCAGCTCCAGTTCCGAAGATAACCCCAGAATAATCAGTTTCAACCCCAGAGGCAGCCCTAGGAGACTCAGTTTCAACCCTGAAGATAGCCCAAAGAGGTCAAGCACACCTCAGAGATAACCCTGAGGACATTTAGCCTTCACAGCAGCCCAATCTAAGAGATAACCCTGAGCAACGACTACTACATCTGTGCAGAACAGGAGATAACCCCGGTGAGGGGCGAAATCATCATTTTACCACCTCGATACTACATTCACGTTGTCTCAACATCATTTCAATCCACACTGCATACAAAGTGTTCCACAACAACCATAGCTCAAATCCCGAGTGATTACTACACAAGACAGCACACCAGATAGAATTTAAAGACTTGAAGATCTGGTTATGGACCCATCTTCCCGGCTTCGTATAACCTCTAATCCCATGTCATTCTGTAGCTCTCGACAACAACATTCCGGAAAGGTACATCACACCTCCATCGGATGCTTGGATTGAAAGTTATGAAGGTTTGAGATAGCGTGTTGCATGAGTGCACGTACATTGAGATGACCCGGGCAACTCGGGCAGCTGCAGGTAGACACGTGGCTGCCGCAGGTAGACCCACTACCATATGGTCTATAAATAAGAGCTTTTGGATGCTCATTTAAAAAAAATAATAGAAAAAGGAGAGAAAATTTTGTCCATTTCAATCTGTAAACACTTCTAGAGTGCTCTAAATTGAGTGATTCTTCTTTTTAAACACTTTTAAGCTCATTTTTTGCTACATACTAAAATTTAACAGGTGGAAACCGAGTTTTCAGGCGTCAAAAACTATATGAAGTCTTTTTGGCAGCCCACTGTAAGATATTTTAGATTTTAAAGCTTTTTATCACTTCTGAATATATATATATATATACAACTATTTTTCAAACTCTGTTTGATTGAGCCTGGATATATATCCGATGCGTTTAGAGCTTATATATACATACACACACACACATATAAATATATATATATATATATATATATATATATATATATATATATATATTTATTGTAGACACTCAAAAATTTGTTTGCCTGTTACTAACTATACAGGAGGACAAAAGTGTCTTTTCCACAATCCAAAGATAACCCTGGAGGACCACAACATCAATTCCAACCCCGGAGATAACCCCGAGAAATCAATTTCCAACCTCGGAGATAACCCTGGGAAAATCAGTTCCAACCCTGGAGTTAACCCCAGGAGGTAAATCCAACCTCAGAGATAACCCCGAAGAGAGTCAGAGTCAACAACATGCCAACCTCAGAGATAACACTGAGAAAAGTCTGCTATAATTTTGCAAAAATCGGAGATAACCCTAGGAGGGGCAAAATTGTCATTTTGCCGAATCAAACTCAACTCAAATAAAATCAACTCATTTCAACTCAAACTTCTTCAAAAGAAGTCCCACAAAAACCATATCTTAACTTCCAAGTACAAACTATGCAAAATAGCTCAACGAACTGCTTGACCGAGACCCATAAATGCTATTTTGGTAATAGACCCATTTTTCTGGAATAAAAAATGGTCAAATCCTATATCATTGTATAGCTCTCAAAAAGAGCTTTCCGAAATATTATGGCACGCTTCCATCGAACTCCTAGATTGAAAGTTATGAAGGTTCGAGCGAACAACGCGTTGTCCGATTACACATACTTCGAAATGGCGGGACCCACGTTGCTCAGGGCACCCACGTTGTCCGAGGGCTTGGGGCGGCCATTTTTAAGAGAGAAAATGAAAGTAGTATGCACACAAGCCAATCATGTTTGATGATAAAGCATATACTTTGTAACAATCTTATTCATTTATTAATAAAAAGTATTAATTTATTAAAGGCTTTTAATTATCTACATGATGTCGCTTTTATAATATGTGATAAACCCATAGTTTTAAGCAATGCTTTTAGAATAATGATGATGATCATTCTAATGAGATCTAAATTCTTTGAAAGCTTAAAACTAAAATAGTTCCCAATCGTTGGATTACTAAATCGGGGATTAGTGAATCCGGATAGATTGGTACATACGCCGCTTGCTCATCGATGAGGATGATTGATCTCACGATCATTTGTGTGGAGACACTAAAGCAAGTATGTAGGTGCTTATTAGAGAATAAGTTCACCGAATGTGGCTCGCTAAGGAATACCTAATGGAGTTTTATTTGCCTCGTCAATAGGAATTCTCAGAGTGATAGTAGTAGACAAGTAATCCTTGGACTTGAGATCATCATAGTATCTTGTGTATGATGAGTTATACTTTGACTTATTCCTTAAGACCCTTAGGGTATATCAAAGGGTATGCTTGGGTATAATAAGTTGTACATGGAGATAATGTATGATCAATAAAGAATCTACCACTTAATAAAAGAAGAGAAATGTCCTATATGATTTGATAAATGACAACCCAAAGAGTCCTTGGCTAAGGCGTAATAAAATTAGAAAGGAGTTTCTAATTTGCATTATTTGAGTCAGGCATTTAAGGATCGAAATACATATAATTAAATAAAATAAGACTTGACAAGAATTCCATGTCTTATATTTAATTGGGACATCAGATGGTGGAAGGATTGAATTGTATTTTAATTATTTACTCAAAGGTTCTTTAATGATTAATGTTGAAATCTATATTATCCGGAAAGTCGCTGATCGCTAGGGAGGCTTATCCCTATCAGAGAATAAATATTATTTATTTAAATAAATTAATTATTTAATTTATTTATTTAAATAAGATTAGAATTGTTCTAATTGATTTATTCACAACTTTCTATTTAATATGGAGAACCTAAAGGGTCACACCATAAAAGGAAGAATAATTATTTAAGAAGTTAATGGCATAATCGTAATAATATAGTTATATATTTAATTTAATCTATGGTGATAGAATAAATTAAATAGCTTAATATTTATTATTTAATATTTTAGAAATATTAAATATAAATTAATAAGAGGAGTCTTATTAATATTATTACAATTATTATTATTTTAATTTCTAAAAGAGTTTAGGAATTAATTTAATATAAGTACTCTCATTTATTCCTAATTGGATTAGGAAGAAAATTAGTTAAAGGAGTTTAATTAATTATCCCTAATAAGATTAGGGAGCTTAATTAATTAAAAGAATTTAATTAATTAAATAAAACCCAATTCCTTAATTGTTAAGGTGGGTTGCCCACATCTATTAATAAGAGGAGTCTTATTATGGGTGGGGGTTGTTGACTTTTAAAAAATACGACATAATTCCAATTGTTGGAGAGTAGTACACCTTTTCTATAGAGAGAGAAAAACTAGGGTTTAGCCAACCACCCTTCTTCTTCTTGAATTTTCTTCTTCCTCAGGATCACCTCTCAGAGGCCAAACATTTGGGTGGCTAACGCTGATCAAAGGAAGGAACCAAACCCGGTGGATTCAAGATCGAACGCGAAAGGATTTGGAGGTGAACTTGTACCGAGGAAGCTCGATCTTCAAGGGTATGATTTATTCTTTATCTTTTTTTGTTTAATTAATAATTGCGCATAAAGGGTGATCCGTATATGGTTTGTAAATTTTTAAACTCGATTTTTACACGCTTCAGCACTTTTTATGCAATTTGATCATTTCATGAATTTTACAAACCTAATAAAGGGCATCGAGCCAAACCTTTATGCTAATTATTAATTGTTTTTAATTGATATATATATTGATATGTGTTTAGAACAATTTAATTGGGCATAATTTTATCGTATAAAATTTAAATTAAAAAAAAAAAAAAAAATCGTGTTGCTGTTTTTTTTTTTTTACTTGATTGCATGCTCAAGGGCAATCAGGCCAAGAAATAAAAAAATAAAATAAAAATAAAAACTGGGCCACCAGCTATGTACGGAAATTAAGGGGCATGATTGGTTAATGATTAAAGCAAATCACGGAAATCATGAGCCACCAGCTGGGCACGAAAATTAAGGGGCATGATTGGTTAATGATTAAAGAAAATCACGGAAATCATGAGCCACCAAATTGGGCACTCAAAATTAAGGGCATGATTGGTTAATGATTGTAAAAAGCAAATCACGAAAATCAAGGCAAAGAAGTCATGTTATTAAAATTTTTAAAGTTGCTTAGTTTTTTTTTTTTGAATGACGATGTAAAGCATAATCGATATAATATTCATGTATGGCATATTCATGTATATATACGGATCACGAAAAAAAAGGATATTGGAAGGAACGGATATATATATATAAATATATTATGGTTATATATATATATATATATATATATTACGAATATATATATATATATATATATTCTTAATTATTATATATAATTAAAATAAAAGTTTATTTTATTTTAAATAAAAGGTTTATTTTAATATTAAAATATAAAGTTTATTTTAATATTAAAATATAAAGTTTTATTTTAATTTTAATAATTTTATAATTAAAATAAAAAGTTTTATTTTAATCTTAAAATAAAAGGTTTATTTTAATATTAAAATAAAAGATTTATTTTAATTTTAAAATTAGAATTTCATGCTAACTAATTAGAGTTGGAATTGGATTCCATGCTAACTAATTGGAGTTGAAATTGGATTCTATTTTTTCCTTAAATAAAGGAGTTTATTTAGATATGAAATAAGATTTCATATTATTCAAAATAAAGGAGTTTATTTGTGAATAGGAAAGAGAATCCATGTTTCCTTAAATAAAGGAGTTTATTTAAATATGAAATAAGATTTCATATTATTCAAAATAAAGGAGTTTATTTGTGAATAGGAAAGAAAATCCGTGTTTCCTTAAATAAAGGAGTTTATTTAAATATGAAATAAGATTTCATATTATTCAAAATAAAGGAGTTTATTTGTGAATAGGAAAGATAATCCGTGTTTCCTTTAATATTTTTTTATTACATGGAATCGATTCCATAATTAATTAAAATAAAGGAGTTTATTTTGATTAAAATTTTGATTAAAATAAAATAGTTTATTTTATTCAAAATTTGATAAATTAAAATAAAATAGTTTTATTTTGATTTAAATTTGATTTTAAATAAAGGAGTTTATTTTTATTCAAAATAGATTTTATACTAACTAAATTTGCCCATTAAATGATATCAATATATATATATAAATGTTTATTATTCATGAGATGAATGTTATTTATCGATGCATATGGTGATGTGTATGATAATAAATGGGATTGATTATGGACTATCAATTAATATGATTGATTTTATTTTAGTTGATGCATGAATGTATGGGTTTTATTAAATGGGGTCTCACAGACTCGCCTTCTCTAATTTTTCTTAATGTAAATTCTATCTCCTCCTATGTATTTCCCTCGATCACGATCAAGGTTTCTATTTATTTTAAAATAGTTTTGTAATAGGAATATTTAGAATTAATTTTGAAGAATTAGAGATCAAGGACAAGGAGCGCTTGAAGACCCGCTTGTAATGGAGCCCGTTTAAATGTAATAGTTATATTTAAATATTATTTCTCGCACCCTGGGGTTTGACCTTTTGGTTCACTCTGGTGGCTCTAGTGAACCAAACTAGAATAAAAGTCCATAATCAATCCGTAGAATATAGTTTCTATATGTGCATGCTTATACTATATATATTATATATTATGCAAACATGCTTCGATGTTCATTAATATGACGCGTATTTTATATATATATATATATGTGCATGCGCTTAAACAAGATGAGACAAATTAATAACAAACCCCTCAATTTTTTATATTAAGTCCTAAGCGCTCAAAGATATTTGGAATATCGAACGTCGCTTTCTAGCATGATAAAATTAATAGAGTATTAAATATTTAATATGAGTTTGTTGTGTCACCACAAGGCAAGTATTAAGTATTTAAGATGTTAATTTATCACATTTGATGCTTATAAAGAAAATTGAACAATATTGTTTTGTTGTGTCACCACAAGGATGATATTTTTCTTTTTTGAATATATGGAGTGCTAGGTCGGACTTAACTTGATAATTTTGATTCGGATGTGCCACCACTTGATCAAAATAATCTAAGAGGCAAAAAGAAAAGGAGTTACATAGTTGATGTAATTGACAAAAGTTGTCTACCTACCTATTTATTTATATATAGTTTGTTGTGTCACCACAAGGCTATATACATTTGAAATGGGATCCTTATTCTCACTAGCAAATCTTTAATTAGATTTTGTCGAACTATATAAGTGAGGGTAATATAGTTTGAAGAAAATAGTGGAGATACCAATTTAAAACAAGACCTAATTTATTTTGGTAATTAATAATAGAATGTATGTTAAAATATTGTTAATTACAAATTCATTTACGTAATTTTACAATGTCTAAAATTACTATCATCGCGAAGCATATTAGATGCTAAATTAATCGTAATCAATTAAACGGATTGGTTAAGGAATTTGAGAATAGTTCTCATAGTTTAAAAGCTATCTTATATCCTTAATATGCCTATCCTCGCAATGGTTGCGCATAATGCCTCCGAGGAAGAGATTGCTACTTTTAGAAAGTGGCAAAATGATGCACAACTGGCTCAATGCATCATGCTCGCATCCATGAGTAATGAGCTTCAGCCACAAGATGAAACTATGGATGCTTTTACTATATTCCCCGCACATCAAGTAGTTGATGGTGAGGAAAGTAGGACCGATAGATATCGAGATATCTAAGGAGCTCTTCCGATCTAGAATGGCCAATGGCACTATAGTATGCGCATAAAAAGTTCTTAACATAATCAATTTGATTGATCAATTAGACAACTGGTTTTTGTCATGGATGGAGAGTTGAGCCAAGATTTGATCTTGCACTCACTCCTGGACTCCTTTCACAATTGTTGTGAATTTTTCATATGAACAAGCTAGATATCGCCTTCACGATTTGCTTAACATATTGAAAAATGTTGAGAGTCACTTTCCAACCAAGAAAGATCAAGTCTTACTTGTAGGGCCAAAGGATCTTCCTAAAAGAAGAACGATTCAAAGAAGGTAAATAGAAAGGCATAAACAAAGGATAATAAGAACAAAACCGATACGGATAGCAAAGGAGTTTTCTTCCAATCGCAATAAGCCCGACACCGGAAAGAAATCATGAGAAGCATCTTGCAGAGGCTAACCAAAGAAGCTTAGTGAAGTTTCTACATAATACGCTTTTGTTCATGATTGAAATAAATTTTTCTTTAAGTCAAGGTTCTACTTGGGTATTGATACCGACTTTGGTTATCATAAATATAGATTTATGAAGGACCAAGCAGAAGTAGAAAGCTAAACAAATATAAGTAATCCTATATGTGGAAAAATGAAGCAAAGGTCACGATTAGCCATAGAACTTATAGTTTAGCAATGCCTACGCAAAAATCTATTAAGTCAATAAATTGTTATCAGATTCCAGCTTCTTGTTAAAATATTATTTCCATTTTATCATTGGACAATGAAATCTTTGGTATTATAATAAAGAACAATTGTTGTTCTATTTATAATAATAATGTTTTGTATAGAACCTAATATTACTTAATAAATTTTGTATACTGACTTACATGAAAATAATTTTGCATATCGAACAAATTAGTATAAGAAAAGGAGATAATCATTCAAAGAGTTGAATGTGTGTATTTGTTTGAATACAAGTATGAATTATTTGAAAGGTTCAAAGAATTCGTAAGTGAAACAAATTGACAATGTATTAAGATTCTTTGATTAGATCAAGGAATAAATACTTGTGAAATAAGTTTCTAGATCATCTCAAATGGTTTTCTCATAATGGACGCCTCTCGATACATAATAATTGATTGATGTATCTCGAAAGGAAAAATCGTACCTATTTGAACATGGTGCGATCCATAATGATTTTACCGACATTCCAAAGATCCTTCTGTGGTCATGTCCTAGAAATGGCTACATATCTACGAAAAAGGTAATCTCTAAATCCCCCCAAGACTCCATAAAAGTTATGGATGTGGAGGATTCCTAATCTTAAGTATGTTAAGATAAGGGGTTGTCCAACTTATGTGAAAAGGTTTCAAAGGATAAGCTTGGGATAAGATTTGACAAGTGTCGATTTGTGGGACATCCTAAAGTAAGTTTAGGGCATATGTTCTATAATCCTACATAGCAAAAAGGTGTTTATTATGAAACACCCCGCTTTCTAAGATAAAGGTGTTTATCATTAAAAAGGGCTAGTGGGAGGATAATAGATCTTGAAGAGTTCAAGAACCACAAAACACTATAAGTCAAATAAGAGGAACTCAGAGATAGAATTCTATTGTACCACAAATCAATCGTAAGTCTGAATAGTACCAAGATACCTAGAGGTATGGATTCATCATGGATGATGATGATGAGGTACGATCATGTAAGATGATGATCCAGAGTTACATTCAATGAGGTAAGACTTCTAGTGTGTACAAAAGGGTCAAATGGGAGCATCGTGAAATTTCTAGTATTATATGTTGATATACTACTTGATAAGGAATGACATACCAATGCTACAATCAAGAAAGATAAAGTTGTCTAAACATTCCTCCATGAATGATTTGGAAGAGTATCTTAATTGGGGATATAAATCTATATAGATAGATTTAAAAGGATGCTCAATTTAACCCAAGGAACGATATTCATTTGATGCTAAAGTCGCTTAGCATGGCAAACTCCAAGAGATGTCTCATGTCGATGAGCTATGGAGTGTATCTCTCCTAATAGTCCCCACAGACTCCAAAAAGAGAGGTCACATGAGTGACAATCATGTATGCAATGAAATGTACGAGACCCGATGTCGACGGCATCATATTCGAGAAGATCACTAGAAGATGCTGAAAAACATCTTAAAGTACTTAACCCAAGACTAAGGATGTGATTAAATTTAAGGTGGGTCTAAATTAAAACTAGAGGGCTTAACAAACTCAGTTTTTCGCATGCACTAAGATGATGTAAAATCCACTTTAAGGTAAAGCGTTATCTTGAATAAGGGTGCGTTGAATTGAAAGGTTCCAAACAAAGAAAGAGTTGTTGGTTTAGTGATAAAGATAAAGTATATAGCTATAAATGAAGTCGCAAGTTGATTGTTTGGATTAAAAGTTCATTACGTAACTAGGAATAGTTCCTAAGTCTCATCTTGGATCTAAACATGTGTCAGTGGCATTTTCATTTGATTATTAGAATCATTGAAAGATGGGAAATCACTATAGAGATAGTGGACTCTCAAGAACAACATTACATATCCATTAACTAAAGCTTATCTAATGTACAGGATAATCGCCACTTAGATAAGAAGAGTATGAGATACCATGATTTATTGGCTTTAGTGCAAGTGGGAGATTGAAAGTAGTATGCACACAAGCCAATCATGTTTGATGATAAAGCATATACTTTGTAACAATCTTATTCATTTATTAATAAAAAGTATTAATTTATTAAAGGCTTTTAATTATCTACATGATGTCGTTTTTATAATATGTGATAAACCCATAGTTTTAAGCAATGCTTTTAGAATAATGATGATGATCATTCTAATGAAATATAAATTCTTTGAAAGCTTAAAACTAAAATAGTTCCCAATCGTTGATTACTAAATTGGGGATTAGTGAATCCGGATAGATTGGTACATACGCTGCTTGCTCATCGATGAGGATGATTGATCTCACGATCATTTGTGTGGAGACACTAAAGCAAGTATGTAGGTGCTTATTAGAGAATAAGTTCACCGAACGTGGCTCGCTAAGGAATATCTAATGGAGTTTTATTTGCTCGTCAATAGGAATTCCTCAGAGTGATAGTAAAAGTACAAGTAATCCTTGGACTTGAGATCATCATAGTATCTTGTGTATGATGAGTTATACTTTGACTTATTCCTTAAGACCCTTAGGGTATATCAAAGGGTATGCTTGGGGTATAATAAGTTATACATGGAGATAATGTATGATCAATAAAGAATCTACCACTTAATAAAAGAAGAGAAATGTCCTATGTGATTCGATAAATGACAACCCAAAGAGTCCTCGGCTAAGGCGTAATAAAATTAGAAAGGAGTTTCTAATTTGCATTATTTGAGTCAGGCATTTAAGGATCGAAATACATATAATTAAATAAAATAAGACTTGACAAAGAATTCCATGTCTTATATTTAATTGGGACATCAGATGGTGGAAGGATTGAATTGCACGGTAACTATTTACTCAAAGGTTCTTTAATGATTAATGTTGAAATCTATATTATCTAAAAGTCGCTTGATCGCTAGGAGGCTTATCCCTATCAGAGAATAAATATTATTTATTTAAATAAATTAATTATTTAATTTATTTATTTAAATAAGATTAGAATTGTTCTAATTGATTTATTCACAACCTGCTTAATATGGAGAACCTAAAGGGTCACACCATAAAAGGAAGAATAATTATTTAAGAAGTTAATGGCATAATCGTAATAATATAAAGTTAATTATATTTAATTTAATCTATGGTGATAGAATAAATTAAATAGCTTAATATTTATTATTTAATATTTTAGAAATATTAAATATAAATTAATAAGAGGAGTCTTATTAATATTATTACAATTATTATTATTTTAATTTCTAAAAGAGTTTAGGAATTAATTTAATATAAGTACTTTCATTTATTCCTAATTGGATTAGAAGGAAAATTAGTTAAAGGAGTTTAATTAATTATCCCTAATAAGATTAGGGAGCTTAATTAATTAAAAGAATTTAATTAATTAAATAAAACCCAATTCCTTAATTGTTAAGGTGGGTTGCCTACATCTATAAATAAGAGGAGTCTTATTATGGGTGAAGGGGTTGTTGACTTTTTCAACATACTTACATAATTCCAATAGTTGGAGAGTACGCCTTTTCTATAGAGATAGAAAACTAGGGTTTGAGCCAATATACCACTTCTTCTTGAATTCCTATTCTTCCTCGGTGGATCACCTCTGAGGCCAAACATACGGGTGGCTAACGCCGATCAAAGGAAGGAACCAAACCCCGGGATTCAAGTTGAACGCGAAAAGGATTGAGGTGAACTCAGTACACGAGGAAGCTCGATCTTCAAGGGTATGATTCTCATTCGTTATCTTTTTCGCTTAATTAATAATTATGCATAAAGGGTGATCCGGTTTATGGTTTGTAAATTTTTAAACTCGATTTTACACGCTCAAGACTTTTATGCAATTTGATTGCGCACATGAATATTACAAACCTAACATTTTTGCCATATGAAAAATAGTAAATAAATTTTAAAAAATTTCGAGAAAAATATATGTTCAATATGGGACTATATTCTGCTAAATCCCAGAAAAGAATAATTTTTGGGACTGATTTGATATTTTTCATGAAAATGGTTTAGTTACGAACATATAAATTAAATATGTTATGTGAAGTTAAAAAATTGGTAAATAGGATTTTATGGCTTGGGAATCCTATATAGGGTATATGTAGATTTTTGATGAGGGATTTGATCATTGCTAATGAAATCTTATGAGTATGGCATTTTTAAATAATTAAATGCATTATTTGGTAAAGTGTAAACAATTAAAATAAATTGTTTATAAGTTTAAGAAGTGATTAAAATATTGTTATAATATTAAGGTTTGGCACAAAAAAGTTTTAAATTTTTTAATTAGGGTTTGAAAAATAAAATATAAAATTTAGTTTCCAAAAATAAAAATTAGGGTTTCTTTAATTAGATTAGGTTTTTAATTATATTATACATGAACATTAGGGTTTAAAGTCCCCTATTCAGCATTAAGCTTAATAATTAAACGATTAGGATTAATAACTTAGCAATTAAGGTTTTAAATTTGGAAATTAGGGTTTCTATTTATCAATTAGGGTTTTGAAAATTAGGGTTCTCCCAAATTAGGTTTAATATCTATAATATCTGTCGTTAATCACATTATCATGATTACATAACAGTCTTAAGCTTGTATTCGACTTTTGAATTAGGGTTTAACAGCTTGAAACTAGGGTTTTCTAGTTATTTTTTTTGAAATCAGAGTTTCTAAATATTAATTAGGGTTTACCTAATTAATCATAAAATTATATAATATACAACGTAAATCATATAACACAGTTATATAACAGTTTGGAACTCCTAATTGAGTTTCAAATTAGGGTTTAACACAGTATTGTTAAGGTTTTCTAACACTGTACCATAATTGACCAATTACCAGTCTACACACATATAGTTCATATTTATAGTACTGAAATAAATATAATATTATATTATTATTCTCTTCCTTAATCAAAATCAAAAATTAGAGTTTGGATTCCATGTCTGATTTATCTTTCATATACATACCATTATTAATTAAGTTATAATAATTAACTTAATTAATCGTAAATAAATTCATATAATAAAATAAGAATTATAATAATTCCAATAATCATTTCATAAATTTCTTAAATAATACAATGCTCATATTTTCATGGAAAATAAATATTAAAAATATTTCTACTATAAAATTAATTATTATAAGAATATACTTTATAATGAGCAACAATTCTAAAATAAAATTATTTGTAATCATTCATGTAATAAATATATTCATCACATAAATACATACACATTACCTTGCACGCATTCTCACCTTCAAAATAAAAAAAAAATTATACGCAAAATTTTTGATTTAATTATATAAAAAATACCGGGTTATTACATTCACCCTCCTTTATAAAGATTCTGTCCCCGGAATCACCGTTTTAAAACTTATACATACAAGGGTACATAGCATACATAGTCATTGCATGTAGATCTCGATCATAATTGATCGAACCGATCTTTAACTATTCATCATAAATCTTGTCTATCTGATTAAACGGAAAATTGATTTCTAATAGAACTCAATTTCCTCCTTAAAATTTGTTTATAAAATAATTTACTATATATATATATAAGAAAATCATATATAAGAAAATAAAAGTTATACGAATAATACCTGGAGTTGCATCCCCGACTGCTATCATATCTTGAGCGGTCATGTTGAACTCTTGTGGTTTGTTCTGTTGGTTCGTTTGTTGAAGTTGGTCTCATTGTCGCCAATGTCCTGCTGCCTTTTCCCGTATTCGTATTCCTTGCCTCCCTTCTCCTTCTTGGACAGTCTTTCACCTTATGTTCCATTGATTCACAAATAAAACACCCACTATACATTCTTCGATTGGGGCAGTTGGGAGAGATATGTCCCTTCTGCCCACACTTATAACACACAAACTTACCTTAAGACACTCTCCCGAATGATTCTTTCTGCAATTTCTAAACTACATAACCTATTTCTTTCTACCTCCTAGCCTAATTTTGGTATTCCCGAAATTATCTCCTTTCCTTTTTCCAGTCCTACTACTACTACTCCCTTCTCCGGATCTAGCTTGATTTGTCTCCCACCAAAAATTCGCCTTCCATTTTATCGTATAGGTGGCAAAAGTTATCTTTTGCCCCTCCATTACCCTAGCTATCACAAACGCTTCTACAGGGTCAGTTGATCTTCTAAATCCTGGCTGTCTGATTGCCTTGAAGTCTTTGAAGTTCTCTAATCGATTATTTGGTTGATTTCCCGCGGCTGATATTCTGTTCTGCATAGCTTGAGCGATCATAATTGTTAAATTCTGTTTTGGGTCTGGTTGTCCTCCAGCTTTGTTGACAGGTTCTTCTGTCCGTTATTTTCGTTTTCGTCTTGGCGGCATTATCAAAAATTATTCCTTATTAACTTACATTCTAAGACTTATCGTATACGTTTAACATATAACACGAAATTCTCTATTCATATAATAATGTACTCAAAATATTAGATTTTGATAATTTGGTTTACTGTATTAACCAGTGTTCCAATAAATAATTACTATCTTTATACAAAACTTATTTCATCAATCCAACATAAATTCATATCACTTGACATACCATAGCACATACTACTTTAAACATCCGTTATCCCTTTGTGACTTAAAAGTCGGGAATCGCTGCCATAACTTATAAAAAAATAAGAATATTACATTATACCCACATACCTATCATAAATATTTTAATTTAATAATATGAATAACTTTGTCGTCTCAATTATTGATTTAATAATATATCATATTATGTCGATGATACTGTGACAATAATAGAATCAATAATATGAGAGATATGATGCAGCAATTACTGTAGCAATAATTGAGTATAAATGAGTGACTTCTCACATAAGCATCAATAATCAATACCATATGGATATTCCCCGACAAAAAGAATATTCCTCGACCAATCAAATATTATATAACCACTTGCATACTTTTCAAAATTTCTAAATATTACCCACAACTATAACATTATCTCAAATCCACACCATAATTTTGAAAAAAAATATTTCGAGAAAATTAAATCTTTATTCATAAAATTCAGGGTCTTACACTAAAGCTCTGATATCATATTTTAACACCCCCAAATTCAGGTACTTGAAACCCGAATTCAGTGCTTTACGATACCATTTCTACGAGCGGAAATAATACTATTAATAATAACAATAATATAAATATCAAACTTAATTTACATATATCAGAGTCTAATTCCAAGTACACAACCTTTACTACAATACATTACATGATAGATAATAAATATCATGGTCTAAATATTGTCTAACTATTACAAAAGATACCATTAAACTTATTCTGTTTGCTTTCCTTTTCCCTTGATCTTAGTCGAACCTTCTAGTTTATCACACTTAGCTGAAAACATCTAAATTAAGCAAGGATGAGCATTTGAGTGCCCAGTAAGTAATAACAATTATAAATATAAGCTGAAAGAAGTAAATATTTTCTTTGTACGACACTTCTACAATGAATCAACAGTTGTGATGTAAGCTGAACTAATAATAATAACATAACAATTTTATATCATGTTTTTGAAATTACGTACTGACTATAAATGAGTATTAGTCGACATACTATGAACATTGTTTTTAATTTTCGATAAGGTTTAGCAGAACTTCATCCGCAAACTATCATAACTTACGGGTGTGAGGGTGATCATCCCAATGTGCCCTGTATTGATCAATACTACATGCAAAAATGAGATTATCGTTCATCTTATCCACCTTTGGCGCATAAAAGTTTTCCCATGTATGGGATGTTCATACTTAGTCGGGAATCCAAACTAAAGCAATTTGATTGGATATAATAAAGTTTTATCATCTAAATCTGTGTTTAGCTGGGTCAAATAGCGTAGACGGCCTTTAATTAATATATACATATCAAAGATCGATAGGTGTGTATTAATATGTCATTAAATACAATATTGATTATCCAAGTGAGGACACTTGTATAACCATATTTAGAAATTAATGAACAAAATAAATATCTGAATTATATAATAGTACTATACTGATAAATAATGATCGAATACATAATCGATAACAATAGAGTTAATATTCTGGCACAATGATAATATAAATCTGAAACTTTCTTACTTATATCCATTGCATAAAGTAAATGCAAAGGTAGGATACTTGCCTGGTCTGTTGCTTACAATACACAACTTAGTTTTATCTTTTATATAGCAACCTATCATTAATAAGATCATTTATTCAATTAGAATAACATATCGTAACACATAATACTGCTATTTACATTAAGCACATAACCTAATCACATTGTCACACATGTTTAACAGTAATTGGATCACCAACAGACACATATACAGACAATTTATCTAAGTCCAGATCAATTTCTGAAACACGTTGGCGTACCGACATCTTTATCGGTAATTAACGAGTCTAAGACTCTATACCAAAGTTCAATAACTGTAAATATCAGTTATATTATTTTTAAATAACTTATAATAATTTTTATTTAATTATTATAATTTATCATGATTTTTCAAACACTAGAATTATTATAAAATTATTTAAATGTCAAATAATTCTATTATCATTAATATTTAATTAATATTAAACTATTAATGAAACCATCACAAAATATTAAAGTTATTTATAATAACTTAAAATATTTTTAAAGTACTAATATTACCCTTAAATAATTTTTAAATAATTACCATTAATATTTAAATATTAATGCATTACTTATTAAAATATTAAAAGTTATTAATTATAACTTAAAAATATTTTTAATTTATTTATATCCATTTTAAATGATTTTTAAATTAATAAAACCATTTTTAAACTATTTATTTAATATAATTATTAAATAAATCAAATATCATTTGATATGAAATTTACCTTTTAAATATGGAAAGTTATATTTTATAACTTAAAATATTCTTAAACTCTTTATTTTCATTTAAAATGAATTTTCTAATATTAAAATCATTTTTAAACTAATTTATTTAATATAAATATTAAATAAATCTAATATCATTAATATTAAAATATTAATATTTTTCATGAAAAATATCAAAAGTTATATTTTATAACTTAAAATATCTTTATAACCTTTAAATCATTTTTATATGATTTTTAAATCATTAATTCTATTTTTCATAATTTATTTAATACATTTATTAAATAACTTAATTATAATTAATATTAATTTATTAATAAAATTTATCACAAAATATTAAAAGTCATTAAAATAACTTCAAATATTTTCTTATACCATAATATAATTTTAAATGATTTTTCAAGTATTAAAATAATTTTAAATAATTTATTTAATATAATAATTAAATAAATTAAATACCTTTATTATTCCAAAATTATTAAATATTTATGAAATATACTCAAAATAATTTAAAACTAATTTTCAGACTTTAAAATAATTTTTAGTAATTTATTATGTATTTTTAATAATTAAAAACTATTTTTTTATTTCATTAATAAAATAATTAATTTTCTAAAATTAAGTGTCGCTAAAGGTAGCTATAGTGACAAAACTGTCACTATTGGTGTTCTTCAGCGAACCCAAATATTCATAAGCAGTTTGCAGGGTATGTAGTTTGACCACCCATAGATTCATGATGTAAAGGTTTCTAGGCTGGCTGAAGGGTTAGAATTGTTGTGTTTATGTAATTCTACTATCCCAATCAATTGTCATGGCAATAACATCAAATATCAGCAAGATCTAGACCTCCAAAAATCATGTCAGAGGCTGTTCTTCATTTCTGGGATTCCAAGAAATGAAGAACAGTTCAAGGTGTCTACTTTAGATCTTTATAACTTCCACTACAGGTCTGATTTGAATGATTTAAAGATTCATAATTGTAAACTACATGTCCAGGTACAATAACATATCATCCGATCAATATAACATCAAAACAAGCAAGATATATGGGTCCGTCAAAGTAGTGATCAGGAACTGTTCTTGAACATTTCTGGGTTTTCCAGAAATGTTCTTGAGCAGTTTCGTCAACATAACTTTGACCACTGATTTCTTTTATTTTGTGAAGGATCTAAAGATTCTGGAGAGATGGATCGTTCGTACTCATGTTAGACTACAACATTCAAACAACAAAATGGACAAAATAGCAAACAACAGCAAGATCGAAGCTCTGCAAAAATACCGTAAGACGTTCTGGGCAAATTTGGGTTGCCCAGAAATAGCTAGTCAATGTCGGTCAATGTAATTTGACCCTTAATAACTTGCAATCTATACAAGATATAAACATGATTCCAGCTCCAGATAAAAGATCTCATATCAGACTACAACTATAAACTTTCAAAACACAAAATCATTAACGATCACTGAGATATAAGGTCTGACATTCGTTGTCAGACATCATAAATTTTTTTTCCAAATTTTAGAAATCTTCAAATCCAAGCCTATAGATGTTATGGATCTAATATCTATCAACCCAGATCACTTAATCATACTCCATACAACATGTTTAACGCACAAAAACTAAAATCTAACATGGAATCAAGGGTTAGATTATAAGTTAGGGTTTTATACCTTACATGAACAAATCTTGAATCTTAGTTAGTGATTTGTTTATAGAAGTAGTGGGGCTTGTTTATGGGACTGAAATGATAGTATTTTTCGTGGGTTTGGGTGAGAGAAAAGTGGATTGAGTGCTTGTAAGCAAATGAGCCAAGTTAGTAGAATTTCTCTCTCTTGATCTATATATATCTTGATATATAATGAAGTTGGTTGAGATATGTGGCTGATGGCTGATTATTTTTAGCACATGGGGTTGTTAGGGTAGTTCAACCACTACATATATGGCAAGATTTGCAAGAAACTTAATAAAAAATGTGCAAAAAAAGGGCATAATGGACATTAGGCTTGCAAATTTAATGGCTTTATAGTAACTTATCCCAATCCTTAGGGTTTGACCCTTAGGGTTTAACATTAAGGTTTAACACAAAGAGGTTTTAAATTTTTTTTAATTAGGGTTTGAAAAATAAAAATATAAAATTTAGTTTTCAAAAATAAAAATTAGGGTTTCCTTAATTAGATTAGGTTCCTAATTACATTATACATAAACATTAGGGTTTAAAGTCCCCTAATAAGTATTAAGCTTTATAATTAAACGATTAACGTTAATAACTTAGCAATTAAGGTTTTAAATTTAAAAATTAGGGTTTCTATTTATCGATTAGGGTTTTGAAAATTAGGGTTCTACCTAATTAGGGTAAATATCTATAATACCGGTCGTTAATCACATTATCGTGATTACATAACAGTCTTAAGCTTATATTCGACTTTTGAATTAGGGTTTAACAACTTGAAACTAGGGTTTTCTAATTATTATTTTTTGAAATTAGGGTTTCTAAATATTAATTAGGGTTTACCTAATTAATCATAAAATTATATAATATACAACGTAAATCATATAACATAGTTATATGACCGTCTCAAACTCATAATTGAGTTTCAAATTAGGGTTTAACATAGTATTGCTAAGGTATTCAAACACTGTACCATAATTGACCAATTACCAGTCTACACACATACAGTACATATTTATAGTTCTGAAATAAATATAATATTATATTATTATTCTCTTTCCTTAATCAAAATCCAAAATTAGAGTTTGGATTCCATATCCCATTTATCCTTCATATACATACCATTATTAATTAAGTTATAATAATTAACTTAATTAATCGTAAATAAATTCATATAATAAAATAATAATTATAATAATTCCAATAATCATTTCATAAATTATTTAAATAATACAATACTCATATTTTCATGGAAAATAAACAATAAAACACATTTCTACTATAAAATTAATTATTATAAGAATATACTTTATAATGATCAACAATTCTAAAATAAAATTATTTATAATCATTCATGTAATAAATATATTCTTCACATAAATACATACACATTACCTTGCACGCATTCTCACCTTGAAAATAAAAAAAAATAAAAAAATTTATACGCAAAATTTCTGATTTAATTATATAGAAAATATCGGGTTATTACATTCACCCTCCCTTATAAAGATTCTGTCCCCGGAATCACTATTTTAAAACTTATACATACAAGGGTACATAGTATACACAATCATTGCAAGTAGATCTCAATAATAATTGATCGAACCAATCTTTAACTATTCAGCATAAAGCTTGTCTATCTGAGTAAATGGAAAATTAATTTCTAATAGAACTCAATTTCCTCCTTCAAAATTTCTTTATAAAATAATTTACTATATATATATAAGAAAATCATATATAAGAAAATAAAAGTTATACGAATAATACCTGGAGTTGCATCCCCGACTGCTACCATATCTTTAGCGGTCATGTTTAAGACTCTTGCGGTTTGTTCTGTTAGTTCATTTGTTGAAGTTGGTCTCGTTGTCACCAATGTCCTGCTGCCTTTCCCCGTATTCGTATTCCTTGCCTCCCTTCTCCTTCTTGGACAGTCGTTCACCTTATGTTCCATTGATTCACAAATAAAACACCCACTATACATTCTTGGATTGGGGCAGTTGGGAGATATATGTCCCTTCTGCCCACACTTATAATACACAAACTTACCTTTAAGACACTCTCCCAAATGATTCTTTCTGCAATTTCTACACTGCATAACCTGTTTCTTTCCACCTCCTAGCCTAATTTCGGTATTCCCAAAATTATCTCCTTTCCTTTTTCCAGTCCTACTACCACTACTCCCTTCTCCGACTCTAGCTTGATTTGTCTCCCACCAAAAATTCGCCTTCCCTTTTATCGTATAGGTGGCAAAAGTTATCTTTTGCCCCTCTGTTAACCTAGCTATCACAAATGCTTCTACAGGGTCAGTTGATCTTCTAAATCCTGGCGGTCCGATTGCCTTGAAGTATTTGAAGTTCTCTAATCGATTATCTGGCGTATTTCCCGCGGCTAGTATTCCGTTCTGCATAGCTTGAGCGATCATAATTGAAAATTTCTGTTTTGGGTTTAGTTGTCCTCCAGCTTTGTAGACAGGTTCTTCTGTCCATTCGTTTCAATTTCGTCTTGGTAGCATTATCAAAAATTATTCCTTATTAACTTACATTCTAAGCCTTATCGTATACGTTTAACATATAACGCGAAATTCTCTATTCATATAATCATGTACTCAAAATATTAGATTTTGATAATTTGGTTTACTGTATTAACCAGTGTTCCAATAAATAATTACTATCTTTATACAAAACTTATTTCATCAATCCAACATAGATTCATAGCACTTGACATACCATAGCACATACTGCTTTAAACATCCGTTATCCCTTTGTGACTTAAAAGTCAGGAATCGCTGCCACAACTTATACAAAAATTAAGAATATTACATTATACCCAAATACCTATCATATACACATCATAGATTCATACATATTCAAGTAATACTAATACTACCTATTTCTTACGCCTTCACTAAGGATCAATTGCTTAGTATTCTATATATTCCCATTATCCTCAATAATCCATTCACACCTAACTACTATACCAAGTTTGTCAAACTTACCACACATTATGAGTTTAAGAACTCACCACAATCATATGAGTTTAAAAACTCGAGCTTGACCATATACTCTCTAACTATACTCTACCTATCTGATATACTACCGTTTCTGGGTCCGATACTAAATTTTCCAGTATAATGACCTTATTAGGGTTGCTTTCAATGTGAGCCTCTATTTCAGATATTGGCTTTGACATTGGCTCGGTTATGGAGGTTGGCTCATTCTTTACGATCTGAGGGTATCCTAATCCTTTCCTATCTAACATCTACACACATAAATTATCTTGATTAGCATATAATATATACACACAACAAATAATAGTTTTATATAAGTTATCTTTTATTTTGTTTAACGATGAATTTATCCAATTCATTTCCTTATAAACTCTATATGAGTTATTTGTATTTTCAACGTTTCCCTCTGTTCTAAGGTTATAGCCTAAGGTCTGTCCCACCTAAGGTTTCTAACCCTAAAGCTCTGATACCATATTATAACGCCCCCAAATTCAAGTACTTGAAACCCGAATTCAGTGCTTTACGATACCATTTCTACGAGCGAAAATAATACTTGTTAACGCCAAGATCTTCTATCACATCCCAATCACGTAAGACGTCCTGATCCTGCAAAATAAACACGATCAACACCAAAAGCTTGACGGCTTTGACTGTCGGGGGATAGCTCAGGCGTGAGAGTCAGTACAGGCGATTACAAGGGTTAACAATGGAGGATAAAATATCTAGTGTATTGAGAGAGATAAAATATCAGTTACCTTTACTTGGATGAATTTCTTGCTATGTTATACTCTCCCCGCCTTAGCTAACCGTGCCTTTCTACTCATTTGTCGACATCTATCCACCGACTCGACGGTCTCATCCGATCGCATGCAAATTTCACCCACTACATATCACATCGTTTCACCACCGCCGCCGACTATAATCCCATCCACATTAATGCATGGCAGAGACCCGTCAACTGCTACCACTATTTCATCATTACCAGTCAAAGATAGATATTTAATTATCTAATGGGTCGGTCCAACAATTAGACCCAATATAATAAGGATGACCCATCTAATTAGGTCCAACTGAAATGACCCAATAGAACAACCAAATAAACAGGCCCAACCCATTCGGCCCATTATGAAATATCATGACCCAACATTGCCCCCTAGTTTTTTATTAAACAGGGTGTTTAATAGAAAACTATAAGTGGTCCATGATATGAAGAATCTGATTTGATTGAAAGAGACCCAGAATAAAACCCATCAAGGCCCAATCGATAATGAATTAAAATAAGAAGATGCACTAAAATCGAAAGCCCAAATGAAAAACCTAAATTGGTTAAATATCAAAACTTCTCTTGGACGCTACCCTTTCAAATTCATGATTATGACTATCATTCATAATAACCCTCCTAGGGTTTATTGGTTTTGGGTTCGCCCAGTTGGTACCAAACTCCTATATCCATATTCTGGCCTTCATCGCATTCTGTCATGAAGTTGGAGTAGAGCCCACTCTCGATTTCTTCTTCACTGTCTACAAGGTCAGCCAATCCCAAGAAAAGGGGTTTAAGGTTTTGGGTAAACAATCTCCGAAGGTAGGAGAGAAATTTGACAGACGCGAGTTGGTCTCCACCCCGTCCAGCAAAAAAGGATGGCACAAAGGGTGTTTCTTTATCAAGGGACCAGAGATTGCCTCCCTGCCGAACAGGGCCACTGACGATGTAGTTTCTGCCGACTTCGGTGACATCCTAGAGGAACGTGTGAGTGAAATGATAGAACTCTTCGAGAACTTCCCCTCAAAGGAATGGAACTACTTGCTTCTCACTAAGCAAGCCTGGTTGTATGACCATAAATGTAAGTCCTGAATTATTTTGTTATGTAATTATTTGAAATGTGAAGTGATACAGATTCTGACATATGACTTCCTGACTTCTGCAGTGTCTTTAATTAAGCCAACATCTTCGGATATAAAAGACTTGAAAGATTTTTTGTCCGAAAAGTCCAAAGAAACAACTGTTGAATCTCCAGTTCTGGAAGCCCCTCCCGAAGGTGATACAACTACTGAGGTGCCTACCACTGAGCCTCAAACTGAAGATCCAAAAATTGAGGATATCCTTCTTCCAGAAGAATCTCATCAACCCCGTCGAAAAAGGAGAGCCGTTTGAAAGCCTAGAATCATTCTGACAGATACATAACCTGAACCTATTCCTGAGTATGAACTGATCGCCAATCCTACACCAACAAAAGGAAGTTTACTTGATCTGCCTGTAGACGATCAAAAACGGCTTCTTCAAGTTAAGAAATTAAGAACTAAGGTCACCCCTCTGAGCGCGGATGAGCTCCGAGTGCCTTCATCTTCAACCATTCCACCTCCTGTAATCCCAGTTGAAATACAAGCTTCTGATGATGACGAGCAGATCGAACCTACCCCCTCTCTATCACGAAAAAGAAAACATCCCTCGGATAGTCATCCCAGTTCAGCGTCTGCTTCATCACCACCTCGAGAACCTATCCCAATTCGATCTCCATCTCCTAAGAACGTATATATGGACCTATCGCCAGTTCACGAACAACCTATGCCTTCTCCTGAACGACTGATGCCCTCTCATTCTGGGCCTCCATCTCATGAATTTCAGAATGAAGCCATGGCATCACCAACCTTGTGGCCCCGTTTCAATGCCAACTTCCCCTTCCAACTCTTTAATACCTTCGTCCGGGAAACCGACGATCACCGATTTGGCAACAGCTCGATCGGGGATCTACTAGATAAAGGCATGAGCTATATAGCACAGGTAAATTTACTTTCTCAATCTTTATACTTCTTATCATGCTTAGGTTAGATATCTTGAAATTGATTGATTAATATTGAACATGTACAAGCCAATGCTATTTTTGGGCGCTTACACCCGAAACATCTCAAAGCCGAAGCTGCAAAAGAAGCTGCAAGAAAAGAAAATGCTATTTTGCAGTCTGCTCTGGCGAAGGAGAGGCATGAACGAGATATTACAGAGTTCAATAACAAATGCCTTCGGAAGGACTTAGCTCAAACCAAAGACGAACTGAAGACCTCTAAGGAAGAACTAAAGACGACCAAGGCCAGTCAACAAGATCTGACTAATATGAATGTCTATCTTATTAAAAAGAACGAAGTTCTAAGGGCTAGTAATGAAGAACTTGCTATAGCCAATCAGAGCCTGGAAATACAAGTGGACGATCTTCAGGTGAAGGCCCAGGAAGATAAAGAAAGGTACCTGGTCAGACGCTGGAAGCTACAAGATAAGATGAAGGCCTTGAAGGAGCTAGGTCCTCATCTGACTGAAAAATTGCGTAAACAAATCAAAGAAGAATACCGGAGGTCCGATGCATTGAATGTGGAAATTCTGAAGGTATATTCTGAGGGTTATGAATTTTGCAAAGGCCGAGGCAAGGAAAAGTTAACTGCAGCTCAACTAGATCCGGCCCTACTTGATTCCGAAGATGAAGAAAATGCCTGAATCGGATATTGCTTCATTCTAGTATTAGGACTTTTATGTAAAAATTTCTATCTTTTTATGTAAACATTTGAATATTAATGAAATATCAACTCTGTTCATCATGACTTTTGTTTAATTCGTCACTTGTCAATAATTCAGTGTCAATCAACTTGAAAATTGTTTAAGATTCTATTGAACTTAACTTAAATTGTGAACCAGGTAAGCAAGCAGATCATATAAGTGGTTAAGTGAAAGAACATCGTAGACCGGACATAATGAACCGAACTCAACACTTGAACAAAAATGAAGTAATGCATACTTATTGTTACCGAAGTGTGAAATAGATCGTGTATAAGGTGAATTCGGCTGATCCTCCTTGCACCATCGGGATCTTGTTTACCACTCGGGGTAAAACAATTATATAAAGACATTTTTTTACCACTCAGGGTAGAACAAATTTATAAGGACCATGGAATTTGTTTACCACATGGGGCAAAACAAATTCATAAGGACACACCTAACAATAAGGCTAGCATCGAATGGTCAGCGAATCTGACCGAACCTCCTTACTTCGGTGCATTGGTTTACCACTTGCGGTAAAACAATATTAAAAGGACTATGGAATTTATTTACCACGCAGGGTATAACAAACCCATGAGGACACTCCTGCCGATAAGGCTACCATCGAATGGTCAGCGAGTCCACCTGGTTTTTCTTACACCATTGTGAATTTAGGACCAATAGAGAGAAGATAAATTGTGAAAAAGTGAATCTTTTATTGACGATGATCCAATATTTACAGACATTCGGGAGACTGATTCGATCTTTACTAAAATACTTCCGAAGCCTACCAGCATGCCAAGTGTTCTTGATCTCGGATCCGTCCAATGCCTTCAACCGATAAGTTCTTGGCTTCGGTACTTCAATTACTTCATACGGCCCTTCCCAGTTCGGCATTAGCTTTCCCAAGTTCTGAGGTGTAGATATCACTTCTTCTCCGAGGGCCGAAGTCCCCACTTCAAATCTACGAAGCTTTACCCCCTTATTGTAATGCTTAGCCACTCTTCGCTGATAGGTTGCCAATTTGATCAAAGTTGTCTCTCTGACTTCTTCCAGTAGATCCATGTTGATCTTCAGCCCTTCATCATTGTAGATCTCCTTAAACTGACTGACCCGAAGACTTGGAGATCCAATCTCAACTGGGACTAAGGCATCAGTACCATAGGCCAGTCTTAAAGGTGAATCCCCTGTTGTAGTCCTCGGTG
This sequence comes from Panax quinquefolius, assembly GCA_020205615.1. Lineage (NCBI taxonomy): Eukaryota > Viridiplantae > Streptophyta > Magnoliopsida > Apiales > Araliaceae > Panax > Panax quinquefolius. Next base: position 74,921,952 of record CM035168.1, read on the forward strand.
TAGTTCGGTAAGCCCATAATACGCTGAGTAGCTCTTCAGGCCATCTCCCTTTAGCTTCATCAAGTCTGCGCTTGATCCCATTCAGCAGCGTTCTGTTAGTCACCTCGACATTCCCATTCTACTGTGGATGAGCTACTGTAGTCTTTTTGTGTTGAACCCCCAACTCCTTCAGAAATCCTTCAAACTTTGATCCCACGAACTGACGTCCGTTGTCCGATATCACCACCTTAAGAATTCCGAAACGAAACACTACTGAATCCTTCATGAACTTCAAGCACTCTTGTTCTGTTATCAACCGAAGTGGCTTCGCTTCTACCCATTTAGTCATATAATCAATGGCGACTATAACGAAACTGACTTGACCTTTAGCTTTCGGTAATGGACCCAGTATATTGACCCCCCAGACAGTAAAGGGTATAGGAGATAAGATCGAGTATAACTCTTCTGATGGCTGATGTGGGATCGGACTGTTAAGCTGGCACTTCTCGCACTTCTTCACATACTCTGTAGCTTCCTTGAAGATTGCAGGCCAGTAATATCCCTGCCGAAGTACTTTGTAAGCTAATGACTTAGCAGCCATATGGTCGCCACAGATGCCATCGTGAACCTCCCGAAGAGCATATTCAGCCTCGAATGGAACCAAACACTTCAACAATGGTGACGAAAAAGCCCTTCGATAAAGATCCCCATCAATGAGAACAAAATTGGCGCTCTTATACTTGATCTTCTTGGCCAACATCTGATCCGAAGGAAGGACGCCATCTGTCAGATACTCTATGTATGGAGTCATCCAACAGTTAGAACATTCAATGCACATCACTGCTTCATGCTGGATACTCGGCTGCTACAAAACCTCCAAATAAACTGAACCATCAAAGTTGTTAGCATCTGTAGTGGCCAGCTTCGACAATGCATCTGCAATAGAATTGTCACTACGCTCTACACCCTAAAATTTATAGGAGAGGAAATACTGAAGCCGATCTTTCAACTCTGCCAAATACTTTATCATCCTTGAACCTCGAGCTTCATACTCCCCTGAAACCTGTTTGACGATCAACTAAGAGTCACTGTAGATGATCAACTTCTGAACTTCGAGACTCTTCGCTAGTCGGACTCCAGCCAACAATGCTTCATACTCTGCCTCGTTGTTCGTCGCTCTGAACCCAAATCTAATGGCCTGCTGTACTTTGAATCCCTCCAGACTTGTCAGAATAATCCCTGCTCCACTGACGTCCGTAGTAGAAGACCCATCTCAGCATACAAAGATCCATGAACTCGGTTGTCAAGAGTCAAGAATCGATTGGTCGACACTTCAACTTCCTAAGCATCTCAAGATCGCCTCTGTGAATGAACATTCCACCATAAAATCAGCTAAGGCATGTCCCTTTATAGCTGTTCGGGGATGAAATTTGATGAAAAATTGGGACAACTGCATTGTCCATCCAACCAATCTCCCAGAAACTTTTGGCTTGCTCATCACCTTCTTCAGCGGTTGATCCGTGTAAACGACCAGGAGCCGACCTTGAAAATATTTCCTAAGCTTTCGACTGGCTATTATCAAAGCAAAGGAAAATTTTTAAATATTCGGGTACCGGGTTTCAGCATCCCTTAGAACATGACTGACATAGTAGACTGGATGCTGCTTCCCCCAACTTCTCGAACCAGCACTGCTCCCACTGCCAACGAACTAGCTGCCAGATACAAATAAAGTGGCTCAGTAGGAATTGGCTTTACCAATAAAGGAGCCGAAGACAAATACGTCTTTATTCCCTAGAAGGCGTCTTCACACTCAAAGTCCACTGGAATGTCTTCGCATTCTTCAGTCCCTTCAATGTGCCAAAGAACTACAAACACCTTTCTGCCGACTTGGACATGAACCTCCTCAAAGATACAATCCTCCCTGTCAGACGTTGAATATCTTTGAATGACTGAGGAGTCTTCATATTTAGAATAGTCTGGATCTTCTCTAGATTGGCCTCAATGCCCCTCTGACTGACCAGATAACCCAAGAACTTTCCTGCTCCGAGCCCGAAGGTACATTTGGTAGGATTAAGCCTTAATTTGTGATGACAAACCGTCTGAAAGCATTCTTCTAGATCATCCAAGTGCTTCTGAACGATCATGCTCTTCACTATCATGTCATCAACATACACCTCCATGTTCCTTCCTAGCTGCTTCTGGAAGATAAAGTTCATCATTCTCTGATAAGTGGCTCCAGCATTTATTAAGTCGAACGTCATCTTCTTGTAGGCATACACCGAACGGTGCGTGATGAATGCTATCTTCAGAATGTCCTCTTTGCACATAGAGATTTGATGATAACCTGAAAAAGCATCCATAAAGCTTAGTAGTGCATACCCCGAAGTCACATCAATGAGCTGATCGATGTGGGGCAGAGAATAGGAGTCCTTTAGGCAAGCTTTATTCAGGTCCGTGTAGTCGATGCATACTCGCCACTTCCCGTTCTTCTTCTGGACCAGCACCACATTTGCCATCCACTCTGGATAATCGATCTCAAAGATGAAGTCAGCAACTATCAGTTTTGTGATCTCCTCATCAATAATCCTCTGGCACTCAGGTGCAAAGATCCGCCTCTTCTGCCGAACTGGCTTCTTTGACGGGTCTACGTCGAGCCTATGCTCTGCAATCTTCCGACTGAATCCCGGTATATCTTGTGGCTCCCATACGAATATGTCCAGATAATAATGAAGAAGTTTTATAAGGTTTGTCCGGAGAGGTTCCGGCAAACCCGAATCTATCTTCACTGTTTTGTCCTTCTTTCTAACAACCAGTTTGATATCTTCTGTCTCTCCTGCAGGCATGACCAGTGGCTCTGAACTGCTTTCAGTAAAGGGCTCTATTTCTATTGTCATAGTCTGCTTCTGCTTGCTGACACCTACTCCCGATGTTATAACAGCAATCCGATAGCATCGTCTGGCCAGATCCAAATCCCCTGCTACCTCTCCAACTCCATGTGATGTTGGGAACTTGATCTTGAAATAAGGAATGGAAGGCACTACTTGTAGGGCTGTCAAAGTAGGTCGTCCCAATATGGCGTTGTAGGCCAAATCTACATTATTTCTACCTGTTGTGGAGCAGTACCGAAGATGACTGGTAGCTCAATAGTTCCTGCCACTTTAACCGGATCGTTGCTGAAGCCATACAAAGGTGTCTCCTGCCCTACCTCCATTTTTTGCCCATCAAGATGCATCCTCTGATAAGCATGGGCATATAGAATATCCACGGAAGACCCGTTGTCTATCATCATCCGTTTCATGTCAACCAACCCCATTTGTGCTATGATCACCAATGCTCCTTCATGGGGTTCGATGGGTTCCGAAGGATAATCTGCATCAGTAAAAGATATAACTGTCCTTGGAAATGGTCTGTCGGTCTTTGGGAGAACACCCGCCACGGACATAACTGAATCCAGATATCCCCTCCTCTTCTTCCCTACCAATTTTCCTGTCGTCCCACCGGTTATTACATCAACGACGTGCCTTGGCGGATGATTTGAAGCAGGTTGTATGGGTGGAACCGGTTGAACCACTTGAACAGTCCGATCTGCATTCTGTTGTTCCTGCTGATGGTCCCTTTCAGTCACATACTGAACTAACATACCGCTCTGAACCTTCCTCTCTACAAAGTCCTTCAAATTACAACATTCATTAGTGTCATAACCTGTAGCTTGATGATAGCCGCAAAATTTTTGAGCATTGCCCTGTCCTAGCTTGATATTATCACGAGGTGGTTCAAAGAACTATTGGTTCCTGATCTGATCCAATATTACCGACCTATCCGTGTTCAGTTTGGTGTAAACCTTGTTTACTTTCTGGGTAGGAGCAGGTGGGCGATTACTTCCCTTTCGCCAGTTGTTGTTGTACTTCTTTGAGCTGCCCTCTGGTCGATCATTATTCCCTCCATTCTTCTTCTAATTGCCTTCAGATTTAGAAGTATCTGCCTCCTTCATTCGGTCTGAAGAAGGGCACTTCAGTCTATTCATAGCCTCCTCCACCACAATACAGCCCTCCGCTTTATCAAAAGCCTCGGCCAAACTCTTCGGATGGTGAAACATCAGCTTCTTCACCAACTTCTCTGACTTCACCAGATCTAAACCATTCTGAAACAACCCCACAGCTTGAAGATCATTGAGGTCGGAAACCTGGCCAATGGCTTCCTTGAATCGCTTCACATACAGACCCAAAGACTCATTAGAAAATTATCGGACTTGAGCCAAAGAACCCGTAGGCTTTCCCCTCCTTCGATTGCTCCCAAAATGAGCATGAAACTTGTCACACAGCTCGGCCCATGACACGACTGAATCAGTAGGAAAAGTCCCCATCCACTGCCTTGCATCCTTCCTCAACGTCATAATAAACGTGTGACACTTGGCAGCATCAATGAAATCATAATAGTCCATCAACCTATCAAACGCCTAACTATGGTCATAAGGTTCCCCGGATCGATCATAACTCTCCATATGAGGTAACTTCTTAGTGGTATCTTCCTTCTCCTTAAGAATATCCGAGGAAAAGGGAGACGCCTTCTTTCCCGGAGTATCCTTCACCTGTTGAACCTCAGTCAACTGCTTTCGAAGCTCCTTTAACTCCTTCACCAAGAAATTTACACCTTCTGGTTGCGAGGAGACTTCTTTCTCCTGAGTAACCATTTCATCTGAGTAGATCGACCCCTTCCACCAGAACCTAGGGCCCTCGATGGACTTCTGGACCTACTTCGGCGTGCGGCCCTATTATCATGGTGAGAATATTCAAGACGATATTCTCTCCTTCTATTCTCAGGTATATGCTCTCTTGACCGGCTCCTTTGTCTACCATCATCTCAACCTTGGGAACCGATCACGAGAAGTGCTTTCTTCAATACCTCAGGAGTTCTGCTCCTTGATCTCCTTCGTTCTTGAGGTTGCCCCCGAGATGTATGAACAGAATGCTCCGGCTCCTTCCCCTCTCGCTATTGTACATCTCTAGGCCTACTACGCCTCTCAGACTGCACATAAGTGGATGCCTCATCCTTCAGATCGACCATCCGAAGCATCTGCACGACTATATTCTCCTTTTGCCTCAGAAGAACCTCTAGAGCTTTATCTGTTTTGTCTGCCATCTTCGTAAACTTGGCAGCCTTATCATCCCGACCACTTCGGTGATGGGTTCTAAGCGGTGAGCCTTCTACCCGTCTTCGGTCCTGGTCACGACCTTTATCAGCAGCAAACACCAACCTCCTTCGGGCTTCACCATGGGCTCTCAAACGAGAACCCCCTGAATCATGCTTGGAAGCCATACTGTCATGAGCACTCTTCGAGGGACCCAGACGATCCCTGACAGAGACACGTGGTAATGATGAACTCACAGCCATCGGTTGTCCTTCCGGTGTAACAATTCTACTCTTCACCATACTCTCCGACGTAGAACAAATAAAAGTTTGTGATTGAAATCTCAAGGAGACTAGAACACAGCCCTCCTTCTAGCGCCAATGTTAACACCAAGATCTTCTACCACGTCCCAATCACGTAAGACTTCCTGATCCTGCACAATAAACACGATCAACACCGAAAGCTTGACGACTTCGACCGTCGGGGGATAGCTCAGGCGTGAGAGTCAGTACAGGCGATCACAAGGGTTAACAAAGGAGGATAAAATATCTAGTGTATTGAGAGAGATAAAATATCAGTTACTTTTACTTGGATAAATTCCTTGCTATGTTATACTCTTCTGCCCGGTTAACCGTGCCTCCTACTGTTGTTTGACATCTATCCACTGACTCTGACGGTCTCATCCGACTGCATGCAGCTCACCCACTACATACTATCACTGTTCACCACCGCCGGCCGACTATAGTCCCATCCACATTAATGCATGGAAGAGACCCGTCAACTGCTACCACTATTTCATCATTACCAGTCAAAGATAGATATTTAATTATCTAATGGGTCGGTCCAACAATTAGGCCCAATATAATATGGATGACCCATCTGATTAGGTCCAACTAAAATGAACCAATAGAACAACCAAATAAACAGGCCCAGCCCATTCGGCCCAATATGAAATATCATGACCCAACAATACTATTAATAATAACAATAATATAAATATCAAAATTAATTTATATATATCAGAGCCTAATCCCAAGTACCCAACCTTTACTACAACACATTACATGATAGATAATAAATATCATGGTCTAAATATTGTCTAACTGATGAATTGGTTATATACCCATGAATTGGATACATTCGGGCTTAATTTATTGTTGTTCTCAAGTCTTTTAGAATATTTTTTAAGTGTTTGGGTCTATTCATGCATGTTTTATGTTGTTTTATAGGAATTGGGACAAAAGTTACTTGGATCGACGTTTGGGGTTGCTAGATTCGCGTTTTCGGCTTGCCATTTACATAGCAGTCACTTCAGAGCCAATTTGAGTATTTCTTCGCACCTTATTTTGAAAAACGTAAAGAATAAAAGTTGTATATTTATGTCTCTTCTTTCCGGAACATGTTGAGTCATCAAAATCGGAGTTCAAACTAAGAAGTTATGGTCATTTTCCCAAAGGACGTCAGAACAGAAAATGTTCCAGCGCCGGGGCGCCAAAATCAAGCTTATGCTCAGCCACGGGAGCTATAATGCGCAAAGTTCCAGTCAAGTGCCTAGTGCCGGCACTGGGGAAGGGATCGGTGATGCTTGGACACGCTTTTGGGGCTTAATTTTGACACTTTTCTAACTCCAAATTGATCGGGTTTGTTCCTAAGCTAAAATTGGACTCAGAACCTATAAATACATGATGTAAGGTATAAAATAGAGAGAGATTACATAGATTAGATTAGAGATACACTCCATTAGATTAGAAACATAAACCCTAGTTCTTATTAGTTTTGAGATTGAAGCAACTTGGAGATCATCAAGAAAAAAAGAGCAGAGCTTGAGGAAGATGGAGATTTGCTGACAATAGATTTATTCTCTTCTCTAATCTTATTTTTATCTTTTAATGTCAATTCAATTGTGGATTCTTGGTTTTAATTCATTAATAATGATCTAAATTTCTTTTATTAAGACTACAATTGAACCTTTTATACCTAAAAATTAATTATTTGACTTATTCCAAGTATTTATGTCAAGGTGGATTGTTTATCATGTTTTGTGCTTATTGATTAATTATTTGATCAGTAATTACCTTGTACTCTAGAAGGATTCGGGAGAGGAGATCTAGGGTTAGAACTGGACATGATAACATGTATGCTTAATTATTTGCATAACGAATAATTAGGGTCGTGAATTGAATAGGAATATATGTTCACTGCATGTAAGAAATTGGGAATTGGGATTGAAAGAGTTTAATTTAATTGTTTTGCATAGGAATATAGCAAGATTAATTGGATTAAATAGAAGTTAATTGATCACCTAGAAAAGGGCTTTTAACACTTGGAATTCTTATTAACAATTCATTAGGCATAATAATTGGGATGATTGGATAATTAGTTTATAGTTCATAATTGGGGATATTGTAGTCTTAACCTTTATTTATTTGAATTCATTTATAAAGCAATTCAGTTTAATTAGTTAATTTTGTTTTCTTAATTAGAAAAATCACGATTTGAGATTGTTTAAAAAAAATTAGTTTGGTTAAGAACTAGTACGTAGTGATTTTTTATTAAATAATTCCTCGTGGGAACGATACTCTACTTTCACTTTATTACTTGTTGATCGTGTATACTTGAACGTATTCATTGATTGCGAAATCGACCAACAAGTTTTTTAAGCGCCTAGCTGTTTAGAATTAATTTAATAAATTTTTACCAATATTAATTTCAATCAAATTAGTCTCAATTTAAACATTTTTATTTTTATTTTTAATTCTCTTCCTATATTTCTCTTTTTTCGTGTACCATGGATGCCTTTATAGATCAATGGCCATACACCTAACACGACTCAACCAAGGAAAATAGATTGATGGACTTAATACATTTTCTGTAGAGCCAAGACAAATTGAGACAAATTCAAGACGTTGGAGGTTATCGCAACCCAACGGAGTCGGAAGGATGGCAAACACGACTCAAATGCAAGGGGAGCGGAGAATGATGGACTCATGACAAAGATTTTCTCATTATTATCAAGACAAATGGAGACACTTTCTAGGAGGTTAGACGCTTTTAAAGACAACGTCACAAAGTGTGGCGGTGTACTTGTGATTATTGTGCTAGAAATCATATGAGTCATCAATGCACCATCGCTTTTGAGCCGAAGACAAGAGATGGTGGTGATTACCCCAACAATTATGTCTATCCCAACAACTATTATCGTGATCGGGGTATCACCCGGATTTTTCATGGAGCCATACTCATCAAGATCAATTTTATGCTCCAAGTCCAACATACCCACCGAATTTCTCGTGTCCACCTCTACTACAACAGGAAGAACATTCAAATTTGGAGGAAGTTTTATCCAAGTTCATAGCTTCAGGTGAGGAGTGGAGGATTAATCAAGAGATATTGAGTCAAAATTTTACGAACCAAATGGAATAACTAACCAATGCCTCGAACATTTGTCCTCAATACACTTGGCCCTACGATACATGGATTCCAGACCGATGGAGAGCCCAACAAAATCTTCAACTAGATGAGCCACAAGATGTCGAAAGAGAGGAAACAATTGGGAACCAAGAAAAGAGATCGACGAAGATTTAACTATAAGATTCAACGAAGATGAACCGATTTCATTAGTATCCCATGTGCCTCCTCCACCAAAGTTCAATAATCCGCAGCAGCTTTGCAAAAAACCATGCCCAATCGGGCAATATGTCGCTTTGCAAAGCTCTTGTGACATAAGAGCTAGTACAATCAGTGGAGTCATGGTGGGATAAAAGGAGAAGATAGAGGAAGATTCCATTATGTTTATTAAGCTTCAATGCCCTAACTGATCATCGACATAATGGAGGAAACACCTAGTTTTTGGACGTTCTTAATGGGGAAATATATATACAAAGAGCATGCTAGGTGACTTTCATTCAAGGGTCATTACTAATGGGAACCTCCCAAAAGAGACATTGCTTCGATGGATGGAGGGTTCCTCAATTTTCGTAGGGAATTGGATAGAGAATTAAAGAAGTCAAATGAGACTATAAAACAAGCGCTTATCGGGAGGCAAACCAAGTTTAATTTTTATTTTTAGTTTTTATTAGGTTTTATATTAGTAGTTTTGAATTTTCATTTATTTAGAATTTAATAAAATTGTTTCTATCATGGTTTATGTGTTATTCAAGTCAAATTCAAGTGTGGTGCCCAATTTGTTCCATGTGCCTAAATTTATTCTCCAAACTTAGCGGACAAGAAGGAAGATTGCTATATTTTCGTGGAAGTCCTCTGCTTTTATTTTTTCTATTTTAGTCATCGAGGACAATGTCTAGTTTAAGTTTGGGGGCATTTTAGTGTCGTATTGCATATAGTTAGTTATTTACATCAGTAGTTCGTTATGTTTTCGTTATTTACATTTAGTTTTTGCATTCAGCTTCTTTTAAAAAAAAATTTAAAAAAATTACAAAAAGTAGTAGTTAGTTTACTCGTGTTTGTCATATTTAGTTTATATTTGCATGATTCCAAGTCATAGATAGTAAAAGTCTATTTTGCCCAATGATGAGACTAGAATTGAGTAGATAAGTATAGTATTGAATATTAAGGCTTTGATGTAATTTCTTGTTATGAATCAATCTTTTTCCTGCTTGAAACCGATATAATAAGGTTAGCACAAAGAAAATAACTTGTTGATTGATTGAGTCTAAATTGATACATAATGGAATTCTAAAGGATAATTTCTAGTTTGAATGAAAGGAACTCATGAATAAAGGTGATGGCTAAAGTTAGACAAGAACCTAAGTTCGGGGGAAAAGTCAGTATATAAGCTTTATAAAAAAGAAAAAAAAAAAAAAATGAATGATGATGAATAAACACCGTGACTAGTCTTGTTTCGGGCCTTTGTTACTTGAGCAAGTAAGCCCGAGGGATTGTCTCTACACCTAGCGCCCTAAGGTCTTATATGGTCTGGGAGTCGTTGGTCGAAAGCTCGCTAAGGGGTAGCACTGTTAGCCTAATGGAATGAGACATTGCACAGTCATGGAAAATAAAAAAATTTGAATAAAACGGGAAAATGCAAAAATCCCCGTTAAAAAAAAAAAAAAAAATAAAAAAAAAATAAAGCATAAGTATTCCATTTTAACCCTCGACTTTGGTAATTGCTTGATTTTAGTCGAATCTAGTTTATTTGAGGAGTTTTCAAGTTTACATTGTATGATGCCTTCAAGATATCTATTATGTGTTAAATTTGATTTTATATCGCTTAGCATTGTTGTGGAGCACACACGCACTATATCGCTGATAATACCTAAGATTTGATGATTGATCGGGAAATTACCGATTTGTTTTAATATGATGTATTATCATGTTTACTTGATTTCTCTAAGGCTGATTGAATAGACTTATTTCTGTAATTACTACTAGATTCATAGGCATATAGATTAGTTGCATTACATTGCATTGCATAACATTTTTTTGTTTTTTTTTTGAGGACAAGCAACGGTTTAAGTTTGGGGGTATTTGATGAATGGGTAATATACCCATGAATTGGATACATTCGGGCTTAATTTATTATTGTTCTCAAGTCTTTTAGAATATTTTTTAAGTGTTTGGGTCTATTCATGCGTGTTTTATGTTGTTTTATAGGAATTGGGACAAAAGTTACTTGGATCGACGTTTGGGGTTCCTAGATTCGCGTTTTCGGCTTGCCATTTACACAGCAGTCACTTCAGAGCCAATTTGAGTATTTCTCTGCACCTTATTTCAAAAAACATAAAGAATAAAAGTTGTATATTTATGTCTCTTCTTTCCAGAACATGTTGAGTCATCAAAATCGGAGTTCGGACGAAGAAGTTATGGTCATTTTCCCAAAGGACGTCAGAGCAGAAAATGTCAGAAAATGTTCCAGCGCCGGGGCGCCCAAATCAAGCTTATGCTCAGCGTCGAGGCGCTATAATGCAGTGTTCCAGTGTCGTGCCCAACGCCGGGGCGCTGGGGAAGGGATTGGTGACGCTTGGACGCGTTTTGGGGCGAATTTTGACACTTTTCTAACTCCAAATTGAATTGGGTTTGTTCCTAAGCTAAAAATTGGACTTGTAACCTATAAATACATGATGTAAGGCATAAAATAGAGAGAGATTACATAGATTATATTAGAGATACACTCCATTAGATTAAAACATAAACCCTAGTTCTTATTAGTTTTGGAGATTGAAGCAACTTGGAGACCATTGAAGAAAAAGAGCAGGAGCTTGAGGAAGATGGAGATTTGCTGACAACAGATTTATTCTCTTCTCTAATCTTAATTTTATCTTTTAATGTCTATTCAATTGTGGATTCTTGGTTTTAATTCATTAATAATGATCTAAATTTCTTTTATTAAGACTACAATTGAACCTTTTATGCCTATGAATTAATTATTTGACTTATTCCAAGTATTTATGTCAAGGTGAATTGTTTATCATGTTTTGTGCTTATTGATTAATTATTTGATCAAGAATTACCTTGTTACTCTGTATGATTTGGTAGAGGAGATCTAGGGTTAGAATCGACATGATAACATGTATGCTTAATTATTTGCATGACGACTAATAATTAGGGTCGTGAATTGAATAGAATATATGTTCACCGTATGTAACAAGTCGGGAATTGGGATTGAAAGAGTTTAATTTAATTGTTTTGCATAGAATATAGCAAGATTAATTGGATTAAATAGAAGTTAATTGATCACTGAAAAAGGGCTTTCGACACTTGAAATTCCTATTAACAATTCATTAGGCATAATAATTGGGATAATTGGATAATTAGTTTATAGTTCATAATTGGGGATATCAGTAGTCTTAACCTTTATTTATTTGAATTCATTTATAAAGCAATTCAGCTTTAATTAGTTAATTTAGTTTTCTTAATTAGAAAAATCACGATTTGAGATTGTTTAAAAAAAATTAGTTTGGTTAAGAACTAGTACTTAGTGATTTTTATTAAATAATTCCTCGTGGGAACGATACTCTACTTTCACTTTATTATCTTATACTTGAACGTATTCATTGATCATGTAAATCGACTGAACACTAACTATTACAAAAGATACCATTAAACTTTCTGCATCTTAGCTAAACCTAACCGATTTTTGTTGCTAAAGGTGCCAAATTTCGTTGCAAAAGGGTTTTGCAACGACTTTTACTTTCATTAAGGTTTTCGTTCTTGCGCAATGAGCGCCATAATTGTTCAAGAATGAACGTTTTTTTTCGCTGCCAAAAGTAATACATTTTACAACGAAATTTGGCTTTCGCTTCGTAGACATCAATTCTTTAGCAACAAAATGTATTGTTGCAGAATAATTAAAATTTCGTTGGTAAAAACCCCATTTCATTGCAAAAGCCTGCTAATTGACAACAAAATGAACTCTTTTTTTTGCAACGACCATGCATTTTCGTTGCAATTGATACCATTTTGCAACGACATTTTTCGTTCTTGAGAAATTATGAAAATTGTTGCCTAAGCTTGCTTTCGTTCATGAATGTAAACTTTTTAGCAATAATTTTCGTTCTTGATAATATTATTTGGCAACGACATTATCTTATTTAATAAGCAACGAAAATGTTTGTTCTTCGGTTTTTTCAATAACAACGAAAAAGTCGTCGATTAAGCAACGACATTATATATTGTCGCTTTCTTTATATGTGCAACGAAAGTTGATATGATTTGCAACGATAAAAAATGTTGCCTATTATTTTAGTATTAGCAATAATATCCTCTCGTTGTTATTATTAGTTAATTTTTCGTTGCCAAATATTATATTTTTAATGCCATTAGCAACGAAAAATTGTTGCTAAATGTATAAAAAATTGTTGCTATATTAAAACTTGTTCAAAACTTTAGTAACGAATTATATTGTTGCCAAATCAAAATTTGACATTCTTTTTGTGTACTTGGCTGGCTCAATGTCCCCGTAGCAAATAATGACAAAAATACAAAAAACTAAAATATTATTAACTTAATAAAATCATCCACTACATAATCATTCATTTTCTTTACAATTAACCATCAAAAACTACCACAGTTCTTCAATCAAAGTATATATCTACATATAGAGAGAGTACACTTCATAATTTCGTCCCTTGTCTTCCGTAAACGTAGCACGAAAATTTGATACCCAGTATTGTAAGGCAGGTCGTAGAAGCAGTCTTCCTGTACATATTTAAAAATAATAGCAAGTCAAAAAAATGAAGCAAATAGGTCACCAGAGGTACTTAGTGCCAAAATCAATACACAAAGACAATAGAGTTGTTACGTGGTACTACTGTACACCGTATTGCTCATAAGTAGAAAAAGACAAATAGATAATCACAATATCATTTTCTACAAATCCAAATAGAAAAAGAACCTTCAAAGGTCTGACTATATGATTGCTCACATTACAAGAAAAAATTGGAATCTTAATCGCCATTTCATGAATTAATTTCAATGAAGCATAGTGGTAAGCATATTTTCATTACAAGACTTGTAGATTATTATTATATGTTGACCTCAAGTCAGAATTCACTCACATTCAACAACCACAAGCATCACACAATCTTAAATACCATCACAGAATCTTAAATAACAATGTTTAGATTTCTATATAGAAAGGACAACAATTATGAAAAAGTTGAGGCTATTAGTCAATGTGGAAAAACTTTTCTTGAGACGACAAATTTTCATATAATATATGCCCCAAAGATGCTAGCTATAATCACAGACGTCATAGATTTACTTACCAAGAATTCAACATGTTGCAGCAGACATTGGAAAGACGCATTTATTGATAACTTGGAAATTTTCAAGTGGTAAGGGCAAAACATACCCAGGTCAGCAAGATAAGTTCCTCCCCTTCATAATACACATTATTCCTTCAACAGAACATAATGGACTAGTGTCTATAACTAATTCAAGCATTTAATGTCTAATATCCTAAAATAACTAAGCAAGTCATGTACAGTGAATGAATTTCAACTCCAAACATAAATTCTACAAGTTCATATGCCATAGTTGCTTATAAATAAAACAATAAATATAAGTACCGGAGAGAGAGAGAGAGAGAATGGTTTAGGGAAGTACCATAGCGTGTGGTTGAATGCTAGTGTGAATTGAGGTGAATAGTTGATATAGTGCGTCATTCTGCTCAAGCATCAGCCAAAGTTAGCACCAGCGAACCCATAAATATCAAAACCGAAAAACAGAATGAACAAACAGGTCCGACAGATGCTCGTGTTCGATATCTTAAGGATCAACTAATCAGGGGAAGGGTTTATCTTTCCCTTGCAGCTACCAGAAACAATCCCCACTTTATAAGGGAACTCCGATTACGGATGAAGGAAGTTCAACGAGCACTCGGGGATTCAACCAAAGATTCTGAGTTGCCAACAAAGTAAGATTTTTCTTTCTGTGAATTACGTTGTCATCTGTCCATAAAGTAGTTCTGTTATGATGCGTATTAGAATTTCGTTGGTCTCCAATTTCTTGTCAAATAATTTTGTTGTCAAGTATTGTTCTTGCCCAATTTAATCTATTGTTTTAACATTTAATTTATGCTTTCTGTATTAGTGCTTATGATAAGTTGAAGGCAATGGAGCAGACATTGATCAAAAGTGAAGCAAATTCATGATGATTGTGCTGCTGTGGTAAAGAAGCTTCAAGTTATTCTTCACTCAATGGAAGAGCATCTCCGAGTCCACAAGTGCAAACTGTGGCTGACCGAATACCTGGCAACATAAAGCATGTAAAAGAAAGGTCATACCACTTGCAACTGAAATCCACAGAATGTACAAGCTTAAAATAGTTTGGACAATTTTTAAGAGAGCTATTAGGATGCAGTTGAGGAATATGAAGCTTCTATTTATACCTGATATCCTCCAATCAAAAGCAGAACAATGCAAGCATTTGCGAAGTCAATGAGCCAAATTGTTCGTAGAATCCAAATCCAGTAAGGCGATTCCCTGGAGTAGAATTTCCAAAGGCCGCATAGCCAAACCCTCCACAGCATAGGTAAAAAAATGTTGTAATAATGGTTGATATTGTTGAGGCCCTCTTCATGGTGACTTTTTCTTGTGGAGGCGATCTCAAAGTATGCTTCACAATTAGGAAGTTTTACCAATTTATTTACCATCATACAATATGTTCTCATTTTTATATTAGCAAATCTTGTCAAAAGCAGCACTTCTCTACCTGTACATCGAGAAGGATTAACGAGAATGGGAAGGCAAAAGCAATTGATCCGAGAGCTTGAGAGACTGACCGTACTTTTTGAGCTATAGTAGCAGCTGGAACTCCTCCAATGCTACCTTTGATTTGCCCATCTCCTGCAATTTCAGGTTTAATCATGTTCAACCAACCAAATTGTTTTCAAGATAATTTGTATTGAAAAAATGTATGCAGACCTCATCTAGTTTTTTCCATTTATGTCAATATACATCACTACAACGGAACAAAGATGGGATTTTTTTTTCATTAACCATACCTATTGCTTTTGCCAAGCCAAGTGCCAATCCAATACTAGCATAGGAGAAGGACATGATAGCAGCAACAAACAGAGAGCCATTTTGTACTATGAAAATCAGGTATCTGGGACACTAAAATTTGAACAATACCAAATAAAAGCATATAAAAAAGTATTTCCATATTCACAATCAGACGAGTGCCCTTCCTTGTGGTAACAATTTGATTGTTGAATTGCTCTGTAAAATTAAAGAACAAAGGAAAATAATTTTGATTGAGAACTCGTAGACAAATTTATCACTGTGACAGTAATATATATACAATCACACAAGTCAATGAATGTCTGTCGCTCAGATTGATTTCGTACTAAATATTTAGAAACATATACCAATATCAAAGTTCTTCTATATAGTGTATATCATACATGGTCGTTCCACTAAAATACTTGGGAAGTATTATGAACGTTGTGGAGAAGTAATAAGTTACGCTGAGCATGTAGAGGTTTACTAAACATACCTCATACTGACTCCAGATGTAATGACATAGACAACTCCAACCTAGAATAAATTTACTCGAACTAAAATATCACACAACCGGGCACTCCTATTTCCTATAATTTTATGTATAATTTTGTGTCAACTAATTGAAAAAACAAATGAATTGATAGTGTATGTTGGGGAGCATTGGTCATGGTAGCCTGTAATAATAACAGAATGGGAGAAGCAAAGATCAATAAAATAATGGAAAATCTTTATAGGCAATGCTAATTCTAGTGAGAAAATAAACATTTAACAACGTTTATGGAAACAGGCAAAGCAGTGAAACAATTTATCAGTCATATGCCAGTAACAGAACCTTTTAAGTGAAATTAAATGGTTATAGATCTCTGAAAATATAACTTATTACAAGTAAAAACAAAGCCCATTAGAGGAAATTGTCAAATCCACAAAAAAACGGCTTCACTGACAGAACAAGAAAAAATCGTCTTCAATGGAAACTAAATCAATCAACAATGATAATATAACCATGAATAAATATCTACATAAGCAACCTATCTAACTCTAACAGTTCAGCTCAACATTATTATATAAAAAAACACAATTTACCAATTCAGTTGTATTTAGTAGAATAATCAAAATAATTAATATTTAACTACATATTACATTTCATAGATAATCAATGACAACCCTTTTTTGCCGAATTCAGAACTCAGCCTTGAGAAGAATAAATTGCGAATCAGATCAGAAAAAAATAGATCGACCATTGTAATCAAACCTAATTACTTCCAAGTATATTGCAGGATTACTGATAACATTACTGAACTACATATTAACATTTCAAATGATTCTATATATTTATATCACTTCACTTATTGTTTATTGGAATAACTTGCATTGTGGCATAGACTTTCCATCAAAGGCCATTTTAAGTAATTAACTGAACTTAACTATAAAGACCATGTGCCAAATATTTGGGGGTGGTTGGATAAATCACATTTTGCCCACTGCCTAGGGAAAGAGCCTCAATTAAGCCCCGCGTGTCATGTCTTTTGGGATTTTATTAGAGATGTATTTTGGTATTCAAGGTGAATCTACAAATTTTATTGTATATATAGGAATAGCTGCGAAACACAGAAAGAAATACAAATTTGAAAAGCAATTAAAGAAATCTATAAATGTGTTCTAAAAAAAAGACCTCTCAAAACTGTAATCAAAATGCTTAAAACTGTGCATGCAAAATGCATAAAAACAAAAACTACTCAATGAGGGATATATGAATGATAGCTATAAATTAGAAAGAAAGAAAAAAATCCATGGTATTTTGAAATTTCCAATAACAGCGTAATCAATGCGCAATCCCCAAAACCAATTACCTATAACATAATTTTATATATATCAGACCTTGAGTAAGTGGCAGTTTGTAACAATCTGATTCTGGTCAACTGTGTCAACAAGAGGTTCCATCATGGATTGCTTCCTGATGCAGCTCATGTCGAAGCCATACACATTCTTCCAAACTATAAATGCCCGGGAGTGTGCTAATAACAAAGATTACTAACTAATGCAATAAAAGAGTATCACCAATATTGATATAAGGAAAAAAGTAGTAGCTCACATTCAATTTTTTCATCTTTGTAATCAGCATCCTCAATCGCCGTTAAATAGAGAGAAGCTTTATCAGGTAGCACAAGTCCATACAGAGAGGAAACAATTACAAGAAACAAAAAAGACAGCACCCTTGCGTGAATACAATAACAAAGCCATATGAGATATAGGCAATGTTACCTAAAGTCATATGTGATATAGGCAATGTTACCAAAAAACATATGAGATGTAGGCAATGTTACCTACTTACCTCCCATTACCAAGGTAGCATCCTGCATAGGTGTAGTCACCAGATCTGAGCAAAGTAATCCCTTCACCCCCAAGAAAAGAAATAAAATAAAAAAAGATCCTAACACAATACCTTTATCTAACCAAAGAAAATCCTGAACTCAAAATTATATACCAATTAATAGGGAAAGGGCAAAAAGAAATGGAAAACACCATAACCAATGCATTTTAAGGACAGTGTTCAGTGCTAACTATAGTAACTTAAATAAATATCGTACTCATATGTAAACACATAGTATTTTATCAATTTATGTTAGGGACCTTTATGTCCTAGATATAAAATACAGACAGTGGCAGCACCGGTGTTAGATCATGTATGGTAGAAGTACACAAGGAGATGCTAAGAAATCTAGTAGGTTCTATTCTCTGTTTTCATGGAAGATGTTGGGGAATTTTATAAAACTTGTGTGTTCAATAGTACAAATTGGGGGACTTTAAACAGACGGTCTCGTTAACTCCAAAAAAACACAAGTTTTTGAAAGTACTAATGAAAGAGGGCTCCAGGAAACACTACAGCAGAACAGAAATGACAAGGCTTGAGCTAACCACACATCTGCAAACTGAATCAAATGCAGATGTTATTCCCTTCTCATCCAAAATAAAGCATAAAACTGAAACCATAAAAACTTCGGTGAGAGAACTGCAACTTACTAGCCACTTATCCCGAGCGTACAAGACTACATTTAACATGTTCTCGTACAACAAAAAGTATCCCATCCATTCAAAAATAATAATATCAACTTGAGCAACTGGTAGATCAATTTCTTCAATCTTCCCCTTCAAAACTGTTATAACTGTGATATCCAAGCATAGACACAAGAAGGATAAATCAGAAGTGAAGTTGCAACAAGATTTCAAAAGAAAATCGTTAAGAACTTTTGATGTCTATAGATTGCTCTACCATTTGAAAAACCATTTGCTTTAACAATCTCTTCTGCCATCTGGGAGCACTCAACCTGAAATCAGGAAGCTTATTCAGTCAACTACTTCAATTATATAAATTATCAAGCTAAATTTATAAATGAATAAGCCCATGGCAATAATCATTTGCATTAACAGCATTTGGAGATAATAAAATGTTCATCTTATCAAATAAGTGTTTAGTGAAAACACCCAACCAAAATGAATCCCATATAGAAACAATCGACAGATTAATAAGATAATTTTCTATGTTTCCTTTTCTTCCTTTTAACTATATTATGATGAAGTAAGAAGAAATTAGAAGAAAAATTCTAACAAGGCACAAATTGCAGAGTGCATCTTAGCAAATATACCTTACTGCAACAAGGCAATAAGAGGATAATAATTAACCTCGCTCAAATTCAATACTTTTAAAGCAACATTAGATCAAATTATAAGACATTAGATCAAATTATAAGTAAAATATTAGAAAGAAACACATCTCAGCAAACCAATTACAATTAAACATGTTTTAATATACACTATACATATATACCTGTCCAGCAGCAATTCGCAATAAAGTTCTCCTAATCCGGGAGCCATTATTTTCAGAAACCCCCATTTGAGCCCTCATTAGCTCCCCAACAGTCAATGGCCTCTTACCCTTCCCCGGGGACGGACTACCCCCCAGAACCCGGACTCAAACCCGAACTGGAGCTAGATCGGAGCCCTAACGCCTTTTTCATTTTCGAAGCGGCAGTAGAAGTGACGGATCGGTACTGCACCGATAACGAGCTCGATAGCGATGACGGAGACGGAGATGGAGACCCACGGTCGGCGCTGTTGCTGAGAATGTATGTGAGGGGTTTGCCGGAGGATGTACGGAAGGCGGCGACGAAGATCTCGTAGGCGGTGTCACGGAGGTCGGCGACGGAGAGAGAAGGTGTTAGGTCTCCGAATAAAATAAAATTGAAAGTAGAGTAATATGAATAACAGTTTCTTTAAGTGTTCAATGTATGATTACATGAATAAATAAAATGATACTCCCTATCTGTCACATAATAAACATTCTAGTATAATTTTAGTGGTAAATTTATTATTTTTAAATAAATAACTAAAAATTTTATATAAAATTTTTAAATCACGAAACTTGACATTATTAGTATATTATTCATAATTTATATTATTATAAATTTGAAATGACTGTCGTTAGGAGTAAAAATTTACACATTTAATTTAGAAAAAACTACTGAACATCATTTGAAATGGTGTTGAATTTTTGAATTTTTTTTTTGCTTAAAAATCAGAAAGGCAACCAACGCTACTTTAAAAAAAAAAAATTCTAAAAACGAATTTAAAAAAATTTATCTTATTTTTTTTAAAAGGATTTTATTTTTTTTAAATAAATTTTAAAAAATAAAAATGTGATCTAATGCCAAACTAACCGGCATTGTAACCTTTTTTAAATTTTTTTATAAAGTGAATTTGTAAAAAAGAAGAGTAAGATATAACATCACTTTAACTGACGTTGGAATCTTTTTTTTTTAATTTCTTTGATCTCTTATACTTGTTTACAAATATCAATATTTTTTTATGTTTATTCTCCTCATTACATCCAAGATTGAAATGAAGGAGTATATAAGACTTCACTATAAAAAAATAAAAATAAAAATTCTAACGCCAATAAAACTGATGTTGCATCTTACTCTTCTTTTTTACAAATTTGTTTTTAAAAAAAAAATTAAATAAAGTAGGGATAAAATTTATATTACATTAATATGGGTCAAACTAACTTATTAGGAATGACGATATAAGTTATTTTTAAATAATTTTATTCTATTTTAGTTCATAAAACATAATAAATTTTTTCTGCATCTTTTATGTTTTCTCTTAGAATCGATAGTATTATAATTTAATTTTATAATATATTTGGAAAAAAGGTAAAGGAGAACTAAGAATAGAATAAATTTAAGATACCATTACTATTCTTCTTTTTATGTTTTATTTTGGACTTAAAAATATGTTCATGATTTAAGTTACTCCTCCGCCTAAGAATAAAAAGTTCTTATTATTTTATGTAATCTCAAGTTAAATATTAACTTATATTAAATAATCTATTTTTTACAATAATTTGTGCGTAATATCCTTAGTATTAAATGTCATATTTTTATTATTTATAAATATTTATATAATGTAAGACCCAACTTTTATGAATAAAGATTTAATTTTTCTATAAATACCATTTTGAATATTAAGATGTGAATTTGAAACGTATATAATAGTTGTGGGTAATATTTATAAATTTTGCAAAGTAAGCAAGTTGTTATAAAATATTCGATTGGTCGAAAAATATTCATTTTAACAGGGAATATTGATGCTTACGTGAGAAGTCACTCAGTTATACTCAATTATTGTTACATTAATTGCTGCATAATATCTCTCATATTATTGATTCAATTATTATCACTATATCAATTTTTATATTATTAAATCAATAATTGAGATTTACAAAGTTATTCATATTATTATTTGCAATATCGACGATGTCTAGTAAGTTCATCAAGGAGAGGTTAAATAATCTAATCATGCTACCAATAACGGCAGATAGAGAAATCTTTATCGAAAAGCCCTCTTCTTTCCTGGGAACGACTTCATTTGTTAATATTGCAATTATAATAATGATGAATAAATGTTGTTAAATTTTAAATCTCCACATTAAACTAAATATATATAATATATATATATATATATATATATAAATTTATCTCTATATATTCATATAAATATTTATAAACAAATATTCATATAAATTTATCTTTAAAATTTATAAATTTATAAATATTTCATCTAAAATTTACTTTAATGTTGAGATTTGTTTAGTTAACTAATAAATTGAAATGGCTCAATGGTAGCTTAATGGTCCAATAACCCATAGTCTTAGTTTCAAAGCTTAGGTGTGATATTTTTTTTTTTATGTTATATTTTTTTTCGTCTATTAGATAAATTCTATTACCATCTATATATATATATACATCTTAAATCTCCATTTAAACTAAATATATATAAAAGTAACTATATATTTCTAAATTTATCTCAGAAATATTCATATAAATATTTATAAACAAATATTCATATAAATTTATCTTTAAAATTTATAAACAAATATTTATTTATAAATTTATAAATATTTCATCTAAAATTTATAAAATTTAGATATGAATATTTGTTATAAATATTTATATGAATACTTAGAGATAAATTTATAAATATTTATATAAAATTTGTTTACATATATATATATATATATATATATATATTAATAGTTACTTTATATATATTTATTTTAATGTTGAGATTTTTTTAGTATTTTATTTAGTTTGATAAGAAATTTTGAAAAAGAATATGTATATATCATATGTACACACGTACATATCATATGTGGACGTGCAGACGTGACGAATATTGAACTTTATCCAAAAAAATATGTTGATGCACAGATTTGAACCCAAGACCTCTAGTTTGAAATATTGATCCAATGACCACCTAAGCCTCTAGGCCTAATTGTTATTATTTTGCAAGGATTAGTATTTATTATTATTATTATTATTATTATTATTATTATTATTATTATTATTATTATTAGTAGTAGTAGTAGTAGTAGTAGTAGTAGTAGTAGTAGTAGTAGTAGTAGTACTAATATTATTAATGTTATTGTTGTTGTTGTTGTTATTATTATTGTTATTATTATTATTATTATTAGTATTATTATTATTAGTACTATTATTATTATTATTATTTATTATTATTATTATTATTATTAGTACAATTATTATTTTGATCATTATTATTATTATTATTATTATTATTATTATTATTATTATTATTATTATTATTATTATTATTATTATTATTATTATTATATATTATTATTATTATTATTATTATTATTATTATTATTATTATTATTATTATTATTATTATTATTATTATTATTATTATTATTAATATTATTATTATTATTAGTAGTACTATTATTATTATTATTTATTATTATCTTAATTTAAGGCAACATTTAATAATAATTGCAAAAAAGTCAGATAAAATATGCAACAAAAAAATTGTTGCCAATGAATGTGGTTCATATTAGGCAATCGAAATATAGCAACAAAAAAACTTTTTTTTGCCCACGATGAGGAGAAATCAAGTGGTTAGAAATTTTGCAACGAATTTCTAACGAATTTTGTTTCCAAATTTTGCAACTACTTATGAATTTCGTTGCAAAAAGTGAAAACCGGACACAATCTGCAACGAAGGACAAGTTTCGTTGCTAAACATACACTTTTAGCAACGACTTAGAAAGTCGTTGCCTGAAAAATCATTGTTAAAGCCCTATTTTTAGCAACAAAATTTTTTGTTGCCCACGATGACGGGAAAGCAAGTGGCCGAAATATTTTTAAAATATTTCGTTGCAAAAAGTGAAAGCCTGACACAATCTGCAACGAAGGACAAATTTCGTTGCTAAACATATACTTTTAGCAACGACGACTTATAAAGTCGTTGCCTGAAAAATCGTTGCTAAAAGCCCATTTTTTTGTAGTGTAAGATCATTTATTCGATTAGAATAACATATCGTAACACATAATACTGCTATTTATCGTCAGCACATAACCTAATCACATTGTCACACATGTTTAATAGTCATTGGATCACCAATAGACACATATACAGACAATTTATTTAAGTCCAGAACAATTTTTAAAACATGTCGGCGGCGTACCGACAACTTTATCGGTAATTAACGAGTCTAAGACTCTATATCGAAGTTCAATAACTGTAAATATCAGTCATATTATTTTTAAATGACTTATAATAATTTTTATTTAATTATTATAATTTATCATGATTTTTTAAACACTAGAATCAATATAAAATGATTTAAATGTCAAATAATTCTATTATCATTAATATTAAACTATTAATAAAATCATTGCCAAAATATTAAAGTTATTTATAATAACTTAAAATATTTTTAAAGTACTAATATTACCCTTAAATGATTTTTAAAATAACTACCATTAATATTTAAATATCAATGCATTATTTATTATAATATTAAAAGTTATTAATTATAACTTAAAAATATTTTAATTCATTTATATCCCTTTTAAATGATTTTAAATTAAAAACCATTTTTAGACTATTTATTTAATATAATTATTAAATAAATCAAATATCATTTAATATGAAATTTACCTTTAAATATTAAAACTTATATTTTATAATTGAAAATATTCTTAAACTCTTTATTTTCTTTTAAAATCATTTATAAACTAATTTATTTAATATAAATATTAAATAAATCTAATATCATTAATATTAAAATATTAATATTTTTCATGAAAAAATATCAAAAGATATATTTTATAACTTAAAATATTTTTATAACCTTTAAATCATTTTTATATGATTTTTAAATCATTAATTCTATTTTTCATAATTTATTTAATACATTTATTAAATAACTTAATTATCATTAATATTAATTTATTAATGAAATTTATCACAAAATATTAAAAGTTATTAAAAATAACTTAAAATATTTTCTTATACCATAATATAATTTTAAATGTTTTTTCAAGTATTAAAATCATTTTTAAATAATTTATTTAATATAATAATTAAATAAATAAAATAACTTTAATATTCCAAAATTATTAATTATTTATGAAATATACTCAAAATAATTAAAAACTAATTTTCGGACTTTAAATAATTTTTAGTAATTTATTATGTATTTTTAATAATTAAAAACTATTTTTTTTCTATTTAATTAATAAAATAATTAATTTTCTAAAATTAAGTGTCGCTAAAGGTAGCTATAGTGACAAAACTGTCACTATTGGTGTTCTTCAGCGAACCCAGATATTCATAAGCAGTTTGCAGGGTATGTAGTTTGACCACCTATAGATTCATGATCTAAAGGTTTCTGGGCTGGCTGAAGGGTTAGAATTGTAGTGTTTATGTAATTCTACTATCCCAATCAATTGTCATGGCAATAACATCAAATATCAGCAAGATCTAAACCTCCAAAAATCATGTCAGAGGCTGTTCTTCATTTCTAGGTTTCCTAGAAATGAGGAACAGTTCAAGGTGTCTACTTTAGATCTTTACAACTTCCACTACAGGTCTGATTTGAATGATTTAAAGATTCATAGTTGTAAACTACATGTCCAGGTACAATAACATATCATTCGATCAACATAACATCAAAACAAGCAAGAGATATGGGCCGGTCAAAGTAGTGATCAGGAACTGTTCTTGAACATTTCTGGGTTTTCTAGAAATGTTCTTGAGCAATTTCGTCAACACAACTTTGACCACTGATTTCTTTGATTCTGTGAAGGATCTAAAGATTCTGGAGAGATGGATCGTTCGTACTCATGTTAGAATACAACATTCAAACAACAAAATGGACAAAATAGCAAACAACAGCAAGATCGAAGCTCTGCAAAAACACTGTCAGGCGTTCTGGGCAAATCTGGGCTGCCTAGAAACATCCAGTCAATATCGGTCAACGTACTTTGACCTTTAATAACTTTCTTTAATAACTTGTAATCTATACAAGATATAAACATGATTCCAGTTCCAGATAAAAGATCTCATATCAGACTACAACTATAAACTTTCAAAACACAAAAATCATTAACGATCACTAAGATATAAGGTCTGACATTCGTTGTCAGACATCATAAAAAAAATTTCAGATTGTAGAAATATTCAAATCCAAGCCTGTAGATGTTATGGATCTAACATCTATCAACCCAGATCACTTAATTATACTCCACACGACATGTTTAACACACAAAAACTAAAATCTAACATGGAATCAAGGGTCAGATTATAAGTTAGGGTTTTATACCTTACATGAACAAATCTTGAATATTAGCTACTGATTTGTTTATAGAAGTAGTAGGGCTTGTTTATGGGACTGAAATGCTAGTATTTTTCGTGGGTTTGGGTGAGAGAAAAGTGGGTTGAGTGTTTGTAAGTAAATGAGCCAAGTTAGTAGAATTTCTCTCTATTGATCTATATATATATATCTTGATATATAATGAAGTTAGTTGAGATATATGTGGCTGATGGATGATTATTTTGAGCACATGGGGTTGTTAGGGTAGTTCAACCACTACATATATGGCAATATTTGCAAGAAACTTAATAAAGAATGTGCAAAAAAGGGCATAATGGACATTAGGCTTGCAAATTTAATGGCTTTATAGTAACTTCTCCCAATTCTTAGGGTTTGACCCTTAGGGTTTAACCCTAAAGTTTGGCACGAAGAGGTTTTAATTTTTTTTAATTAGGGTTTGAAAAATAAAAATGTAAAATTTTGTTTTCAAAAATAAAAATTAGGGTTTCCTTAATTAGATTAGATTTCTAATTACATTATACATGAACATTAGGGTTTAAAGTCCCCTAATCAGCGTTAAGCTTTATAATTAAACGATTAAGGTTAATAACTTAGCAATTAAGGTTTTAAATTTGGAAATTAGGATTTTTATTTATCAATTAGGGTTTTGAAAATTAGGGTTCTCCCTAATTAGGGTTAATATCTATAATACCGGTCGTTAATCACATTATCGTGATTACATAACAGTCTTAAGCTTGTATTCGACTTTTGATCAATTAGGGTTTAACTGCTTGAAACTAGGGTTAGGGTTTCTAAATATTAATTAGGGTTTACATAATTAATCATAAATTTATATACTCCCTCCGTCCCAGGATAAAAGTCCTAGTGGACTTTTCACGCATATTAAGAAGATGAATGAAATGACAAAATTACCTATAATAATGTCATTAATTATTTTTAATGTAGTTGAGAGAGTGACTTTTTAGCTATTCAATTCAAAATATTCTCTCTTCATACTTATTAAATATGGAGAGAGAATTAGAATAAGAAAAGTATGAGATATTTAATGCTACGGGCATAATAGAAAAAAATGTGTAAAAGTTTGGTTATTAAAGGAAAATGGATATTTAACATGGGACTACCCAAAATAGTAATAAAGACTTTTATCATGGGACGGAGGGAGTAATATACAACGCAAATCATATAACACAATTATATAACAGTCTCGAACTCATAATTTAGTTTTAAATTAGGGTTTAACATAGTATTGCTAAGGTTTTCTAACACTGTACCATAATTGACCAATTACCCGTCTACACACATACAATACAAATTTATAGTACTGAAATAAATATAATATAATATTATATTATTATTCTCTTTCCTTAATAAAAATTCAAAATTAGAGTTTGGATTCCATATCTGATTTACCTTTTATATACATACTGTGAGACCCCGAATTTTATGAAATAAAAATATTCAATTTTTCTATTTTGGTGAATAGGTAAATTGATAAAAGTTTAAAGTTAAGGGTGACATTTGAAATTTTTTCAAAGTAAGCAAGTTGTCATAAAATAATCGGTGGTAAAATACGTGTGGTTGCATAGTAGCATACGATATTAATTATTAATGCTTACGTGAGAAGTCACTCAGTTTGATTCAATTATTGTCGATATTTTATATATTATTAAATTAATAATTGAGATAACAAAGTTAATAATATTATTATTTGCAATATTAATGATGTCTAGAAGTTCTGCCAAGGAGAGGTTTTGTCACCTAATTGCGCGCCAATAATATGGAGAAATCCTTATTGGAAAGCCCCCTCTTTCCTGGGAACGACCTGGTCGATTAATAGTGTGTATTATAACAATGATGATGAAGTTTTGTTTTATTAGTATTATTAATGTAATAAAACAGAAAAGCTTTTTATATAAAACAAAATACTTTTATAAAGTTATTCATTTTATTAGACTATAAATAAAATATATTATATTCTATTATGCATAATATTTTGCATAGTAAAATCTTTTTATATAAAACAGAATACTTTTATAAAGTTATTTGTTTTATTAGACAATAATTAGAATATATCATATTTTATTATCCATAGTGTTTGTATAAGGCCCTGCGATAGTGTTTGCAAAGTAAAATCTTTTTATATAAAATGTAATACTTTTATAAAGTTATTCGTTTTATTAGATTATAAATAGAATATATTATATTTTTTTAAAAGATTTTGTTTTATTAGAATATTTTATAGTAAACTAATCTGGACCGTCTGCTTTTAAAAGTAAATCATCTCTGACCGCTCAGAATTAGTTACTATTCAGTCCATTCTCCTATAAATAGAAGCTCATTCCTTCATTATTTCTTACAAATTCACTGAAACTCTAGAGAGAGAAATTATAGAGAGAAAGAAGAAGAAAAGTCTGCTACCTCACTTTTCCAATATCTAGTTTCTTCTAAAGTAAATGATATTATTTTTTGTACTCGTAAGGGGTATTATTGCTTTCGTATTCATGAAGAGAACTTCTATTATTCCATTCTTTATTATTCTATTGGAATAACATGTATACGCGGATTACCCTATACTTGGTGAAATTCTTCTGTTATTCCATTCTTTATTATTCTGTTGGAACAGCTTATCGGTGCGAATTTCGCCTGACCTGGTTCCGTTATTTATTATTTTGTTGGAATATCCTGTCTATGCATTTACGCATGACCTGGTTCCATTATTTATTATTCTGTTGGAATAACCTGTCTGTGCGGTTTAT
This sequence comes from Panax quinquefolius, assembly GCA_020205615.1. Taxonomy (NCBI): domain Eukaryota; kingdom Viridiplantae; phylum Streptophyta; class Magnoliopsida; order Apiales; family Araliaceae; genus Panax; species Panax quinquefolius. The sequence goes on from CM035168.1 coordinate 74,950,482, forward strand.
CGCATGCATGGTGAATTCTGTTGTTATTCCATTCTTTATTATTTTGTCAAAATATCCTGTCTGTGCATTTATGCATGACCTGGTTCCATTATTTATTATTCTGTTGAAATAACCTGTCCATGTGGATTACGACATGCATGGTGAATGATCCTTTGTATTCATTCCTTATTAAATTGTGGAGATGATCTGTTTACGTGGATTATAATGAAAGTCATAATATAAGCATCGGACTGTTGATTATGATGAAAGTCATAATAAAAGTATTGGACTGATGAAAGTCATGGGTATATGTAGTATTAGTAAGTGTTATGATAAGTTATGTTGGTTATTATGTGAAAACATGAAAGTTTCTTAGAAATCACAAAGGGTTGAAAATCAGATTTTGGTGAAAATGGAATATGAAATTCAATTGACCATATCTCCTATTATCTTTCAAATTTCTGAGTGTGATCAAGTTCTAGAGTTAGATCTATGAGTTTTCTAACTTATCCAAGTGGAATCATTGGAAAAGGTGTTGTAGATTTTCGTGTGGACTGATTTTAGCAAAGGAATCAAAAACTGTAAAACACCAAAAAGGTTACTGCCCAAAAGTTTAAAAGGGCTGTTTCGGCCACATAATTTATGAGAAAAATTTCAGCCTTTTGGGAGATGAAAATATATGGTATAAAGTACCTCCTGTCCAAAAAGGAGCTCATTCTGACTTAAAATGAGCAAGTTATGACCATTTCAATATTTAGGTTTTTCCGACGAAAAACGCTATAACCGGAGTTCTATAACTCCGATGACCATGAAATTTAAACTGGAAGATCAAGTTAACATGTGTAAGATCCTGCCAAGATTTGGGTATTTCTGGAGTTAAACTTGAGGTAGCTAATTTCTTAAAGAATTAACTAGAAATTGATTTTTGAAAAATAGTAAATGAATTTCAAAAATTCCGAGAAAAATATATATTCATTATGGGACTATATTTTGCTAAATCCCATAAAAAAATTATTTTTGGGACTGATTTGATATTTTTCATGATAATGATCTAGTTATGAGTAAATGAGTTAAATATGTTATGTGAAGTAACAAAGTTGAAAATTAGGATTTTATGGCTTGAGAATCCTATATAGGGTATACGCAGATTTTTGATGAGGGATTTGATCATTGGTGATGAAATCTTATGAGTATGACATTTTTGAATGATTAAATGTATTATTTGGTTAAGTGTAAACAATTGAAATAAATTATTTATAAGTTTAAGAAGTGATTAAAATATTGTTATAATATTAATAATATTAGATTATGAGTTTATTAAGTGATTGATAATATTTGCATAAATTTAAAGTCTTTAATATTTATCCTTGTTTTCGCTTGATTAATGCTTATATCATTGTCATCATTCTCATGCTTGTGTTGTGTTGAAAGTCATTTGTGTATTCAGAAAAGTGCATAGATGGACTTGGTATGATTATGACCGTGGATTATTCGGTATAATCATGACCATAATGTTATAAATGATGTGGTAAAAGTCATCTTTGGCCAGTAGTGCATAGATGGACTTGGTATGATTATGATGAGGGATTATTCTAGAGTATAATCACGATCAGAATGGAAAACACGAATATCCTCGCCCGTAATGCATGAATAATTCGTGGTCGTGATACTATTAAAGTCGAGTCTCAAAGATTATTGGTTTTACAGATTGTATATCTTTGGCCCGTAGTACAAAGATGAACTGCTTGATTATTAGTTATATAAATGTATATCTTTGGTCAGTAGTAGTAAAGATGAATTTATTAGTATGATTATGAAGCGAGAATTGTGATTTGGTATAACCATGATTTTTGATGTTTCAAGTGAAGATAGGTGATGTAAATTATCTTCGTCCTGGGTGCGAAAAGGAATTCAGAATCACAATTATGATTATGAGTTATTCATATAATTGTGGACAAGAATTGTTGATTGATGTTACAGGGATAAAACATTATTGGTGGACTTTTAATATGGAGAAGATTATAGACCTGATGGTCTATTTGACTTTTTTAATGGATTGCTTGTTCCGCTGCAACTATGTTTGAAAAGTTTTATCAGCTACCATATGTTCGAAATCTCCGATTTATTATCGACGGGCTATTGATAATTTAATTATCTTTAGTCGTGATATTCTTTATCAATAGTTGTGCTCACCCTTTTTGCTTCACAATTTCTTTCAGGTAATAAGAGTGTTGCCGAGTCAAGCGGGGATAATAGGGGAATAGAACGGTGGTTTATAGCTGTTGAGGTTCTCCCTAAATAGGTGAGGCGAACCTAACTTTGGAAGGGTATTTTGTCACTATCATACAAGATGTCTAATGACATACAACCTCGTATTATCATAAGACAGGGTTGTGCACATCCACTTGTTAAGTATATCTACGAGCACTACCTATATGATCTCGGAGTTTGGTTGAAACATATCGTTCAATTGCAGACGGTGGAGATAGTTATATGTCATGAGAAAACTCACCATTGGAAGGAACATGATAGTAATCTTCTCGTTTTTCTTTGGGGTCTATTGGGTCAACCAATGATAAGTCTTTGGACATATGATATCTATCATAACTCAGATTCATGGCCTCCTATGTACGAAGGTTTTCTTGAGCACTTCCCAAAGATTTTAATTTCTAAAACAGTTTTTGACTGTACCTTTATGTAAGGTGAAATTGTGACATGAGTCAGAGTTGGTATATATATTTGTATTTAAACTCACAAAGATACATGTCGTCAGATTTTTGCACACAACAGCTTGTATAAATGAAGTTGTCAATAGTGTATTTTCTGGTGACTCAAGATGAGTGATGTATACCTATTTTGGTGGCGTCACATTTGGTATTAGAGCTTAGGGATATGGTCGTTGGTGGAGATATGAGTCTAGAACTAGGAGGGGAGAAACGAGTAATATACTTCGCTAGTGTGTGACTTACCTAAGCTGAAATTGTTTACTTGATAAGTTGATAAATTATGATATGTCAATTAACCTTGTTTTGAAGTATATTCTAGAATGATATCTGAAACACAGGAGATGAGCAATGGGAAAATCATGATACAGAGGAAATAACCGAGAAGGTACAATCCGAAAAGGAAGCAAGGTATTCTCATCTCTTCGAAATACCAAGTACATATGTAAATTTCGAGGGCGAAATTTCATAAGGAGGGGAGATTGTGAGACCCCGAATTTTATGAAATAAAAGTATTCAATTTTTCTATTTTGGTGAATAGTTAAATTGATAAAAGTTTAAAGTTAAGGGTGACATTTGAAAATTTTTCAAAGTAAGCAAGTTGTCATAAAATAATCAAGGTAAAATACGCGCATGGTTGCATAAGTAGCACACCAGTATTGATTATTAATGCTTACGTGAGAAGTTACTCGCTTTGATTCAATTATTATCGATATTTTATATATTATTAAATCAATAATTGAGATAACAAAGTTATTAATATTATTATTTGCAATATTAATGATGTTTAGAAGTTTGATTCAATTATTGTCGATATTTTATATATTATTAAATCAATAATTGAGATAACAAAGTTATTAATATTATTATTTGCAATATTAATGATGTTTAGAAGTTCTGCCAAGGAGTGGTTTGGTCACCTAATTGCGCGCCAATAGGGAGAAATCCTTATTGGAAAGCCCCTTCTTTCCTGGGAACGACCTGGTCGATTAATTGTTTGAATTATAATAATGATGATGATGTTTTGTTTTATTAGTATTATTAATGTAATAAAATAGAAAAGCTTTTTATATAAAACAAAATACTTTTATAAAGTTATTCGTTTTATTAGACTATAAATAAAATATATTATATTCTATTACGATAGTAAAATCTTTTTATATAAAATGTAATACTTTTATAAAGTTATTTATTTTATTAGACAATAATTAGAATATATCATATTTTATTATGCATAAGGTTTTGCAAAGTAAAATCTTTTTATATAAAACATAATACTTTTATAAAGTTATTCGCTTTATTAGATTATAAATAGAATATATTATATTTTATTTAAAAATTTTGTTTTATTAGAATATTTTATAGTAAACTAATCTGACCGTCTGCTTAAAAGTAAATCAATCTAGACCGCTCGTAAATTAGTTACTATTCAATCCATTCTCCTATAAATAGAAGCTCATTCCTTCATTATTTCTTACAAATTCAATTTAAAACTCTAGAGATAGAAATTATAGAGAGAAAGAAGAAGAAAAAAGTCTGCACTACTCACTTTTCCAATATCTAGTTTCTTCTAAAGTAAAGGATATTATTTTTGTACTGTAAGGGGTATTATTATTGCTTTCATATTCATGAAGAGAACTTCTATTATTCCATTCTTTATTATTCTATTGGAATAACATTGTATACGCTTACCACCCTATACTTGGTGAAATTCTTCTATTATTCCATTCTTTATTATTCTTTGAATAGCTTATCGCGTGCGAATTTCTTTTGCTTTGGTTTTCGTTATTTATTATTTTGTTGGAATATCCTGTCTATGCATTTACGCATGACCGGTTCCATTATTTATTATTCGTTGGAATAACTCGTTGCATGGCTTTTATCGCATTTATGGTGAATTTCATTGTTATTCCATTCTTTATTATTTTGTCAAAATATCATGTCTGTGCGTTTATGCATGACCTGGTTCCATTATTTATTATTCTGTTGGAATAACCTGTCCATGTGGATTACCACATGCATGGTGAATGATCCTTTGTATTCATTCCTTATTAAATTGTGAAAATGATCTGTTTACGTGGATTATAATGAAAGTCATAATATAAGCATTGGACTGTTGATTATGATGAAAGTTATAATAAAAGTATTGGATTGATGAAAGTCATGGGTATATGTAGTATTAGTAAGTGTTATGATAAGTTATGTTGGTTATTATGTGAAAATATGAAAGTTTCTTAGAAATCACAAAGGGTTGAAAATCAGATTTTGGTGAAAATGGAATATGAAATTCAATTGACCATATCTCCTATTATCTTTCGAATTTCTAAGTTTGTTCAAGTTCTAGAGTTAGATCTATGAGTTTTCTAACTTATCCAAGTGGAATCATTGGAAAAGATGTTGTAGATTTTCGTGTGGACTGATTTTAGCAAAGGAGTCAAAAATTGCAAAACACCAAAAAGGCTACTGCCCAGAAGTTTAAAAGGGCTGTTTCGGCCACATAATTTGTGAGAAAAATTCCAGCCTTTTGGGAGATGAAAATATATGGTATAAAGTACCTCCTGTCCAAAAAGGAGCTCATTCCGACTTAAAATGAGCAAGTTATGACCATTTCAATATTTAAGTTTTTCCGACGAAAAACGCTATAACCAGAGTTCTATAACTCCGATGACCATGAAATTTAAACTGGAAGATCACGTTAACATGTGTAAGATCCTGCCAAGATTTGGGAATTTCTGGAGTTAAACTTGAGGTAGCTAATTTCTTAAGGAGTTAACTAGAAATTGATTTTTGAAAAATAGTAAATGAATTTCAAAAATTTCGAGAAAAATATATATTCAATATGGGACTATATTCTACTAAATCCCATAAAAGAAATATTTTTGGGACTGATTTGGTATTTTTCATGATAATGATCTAGTTATGAGTAAATGAGTTAAATATGTTATGTGAAGTAACAAAGTTGAAAAATAGGATTTTATGGCTTGAGAATCCTATATAGGGTATATGCAGATTTTTGATGAGGGATTTGATCATTGGTGATGAAATCTTATAAGTATGGCATTTTTGAATGATTAAATGCATTATTTGGTATGTAAACAATTGAAATAAATTATTTATAAGTTTAAGAAGTGATTAAAATATTTTATATATTAATAATATTAGATTATGAGTTTATTAAGTGATTGATAATATTTAGATAAATTTAAAGTCTTTAATATTTATCCTTGTTTTCGCTTTTGATTAATGCTTATATCATTGTCATCATTCTCATGCTTGTGTTGTGTTGAAAAGTCATCCATGGCACATGGTGCATAGATGGACTTGGTATGATTATGACCGTGGATTATTCGGTATAATCATGGTAATCGTAATGTTATAAATGATTTGGTAAAAGTCATCTTTGGCCCAGTAGTGCATAGATGGACTTGGTATGATTATGATGAGGATTATTCTTGCAGATAATCACGATCAGTAATGTAAAACACGAATGTCCTCGGCCCGTAGTGTATGAATAATAATTCGTGGTCGTGATACTATTAAGCTGAGTCTCAGCATTATTGGTTTTACAGTTGTATATCTTTGGCCTGTAGTACAAAGATGAACTATTGATTATTGGTTATACAGTTGTATATCTTTGCCCATAGTGCAAAGATGAATTTATTAATATGATTATGGCGAAAGGAATTGTGATTTGGTATAACCATGATTTTTGATGTTTCAGGTGAAGATAGGTGATGTAAATTATCTTCGTCCTGGGTGCGAAAAGGAATTCGAGAATCACAATTATGATTATGAGTTATTCATATAATTGTGGACAAGAATTGTTGATTGATGTTACGAGGATAAAACATTATCATGGACTTTTAACATGGAGAAGATTATAGACCTGATGGTCTATTTGACTTTTTTAATGGATTGCTCGTTCCGCTGCAACTATGTTTGAAAAGTTTTATCAGCTACCATATGTTCGAAATCTCTGATTTATTATTGACGAAGGCTATTGATAATTTAATTATCTTTAGTCGTGATATTCTTTACTGGGCTAGTTGTGCTCACCCTTTTTGCTTCACAAATTTCTTTTCGTGTAATAAGAGAGTTCTTAGAAATCAAGCGGGGATAACAGGGGAATAGAACGGTGGTTTATAGCTGTTGAGGTTCTCCCTAAATAGGTGAGGCGAACCTAACTTTGGAAGGGTATTTTGTCACTATCATACAAGATGTCTAATGACATACAACCTCGTGTTATCATAAGATAGGGTTCTGCACATCCACTTGCCGAGTATATCTACGAGCACTACCTATATGATCTCTTGAGTTTGGTTTGAACATAACGCTCAATTGCAGCATTTGTGGAGATAGTTATATGTCATGAGAAGACTCACCATAGGAAGGAACATGATAGTAATCTTCTCGTTTTTCTTTGGCGTCTATTGGGTCAACCAATGATAAGTCTCTGGACATATGATATCTATCATAACTCAGATGCACTGCCTCCTACGTACGAAGGTTTCCTTGAGCACTTCCCAAAGATTTTAATTTCTAAAATAATTTTTTACTGTACCTTTATGTAAGGTGAAATTGTGACATGAGTCAGAGTTGGTATATATATTTGTATTTAAACTCACAGTATACATGTCGTATTTTGCACGACAGTTGTATAAATGAAGTTGTCAATAGTGTATTTTCTGGCGACTCAAGATGGGTGATGTATACCTATTTTGGTGGCGTTACACATACCATTATTAATTAAGTTATAATAATTAACTTAATTAATCAGAAATAAATTCATATAATAAAATAATAATTGTAATAATTCTAATAATCATTTCATAAATTATTTAAATAATACAATACTCATATTTTCATGGAAAATAAATATTAAAAACATTTCTATATAAAATTAATTGTTATAAAAATATACTTTATAATGAGCAACAATTCAAAAATAAAATTATTTGTAATCATTCATGTAATAAATATATTAATCACATAAATACATACACATTACCTTTCACGCATTCTCACCTTTAAAATAAATAAATAAAAAAAAATTATACGCAAAATTTCTGATTTAATTATATAGAAAATATCGGGTTATTACAGGCTCAGGAAAGGCACTACCCAGATCCGCTCCAGTTGAAAGACCGGATTAACTTCCCGTCGAGTAAATTGCGATGATTTGGGAAACTTCATGCCAAAAACCCGCGAGAGTAGCCTAAGATAGGTCAGCTTCTGATATACCAAATGCGGAGGGAAGTCTCTTCATACTTTCACATTTCAATTACTTGTAATCTCAATTACTTGTAATTTCATTTCCATGTCAATCTCAATGTAATGGAAAGAATAAAGGAATATGTGTACATGCATTCCCTTTTATATCAAAACCTGTCATGTTATCATTTAAACAACTGACATCCGTTTTGCAGGATAACAGTCCAAAAAACGGACACATTACATAGCATGCAACATTTCTACATTCCCTAAGACTAAACTACATAAGTCTTTTTGTAGGGAAGAAATTGGTCCTGTTACCCGTTCAAAATCCAAAAAGGCATTAAGCCCACTTCCAAACATGGCTACAAGTGCCCAGCCTGATCCTACTCCTGTCTCTGGCGAAGAGTTCGAAGGATTAATGAATCAGATAGCAGAATTGGCTATTTTTCTAAAAGAACAAAGTAAAAACACTCAGGGCCAGACAATGCCTACTCAACCAGAGTTATTCACACCAGGGGGCAGTCATGGTATAGGCAAAAAGATAGAAACCTAGATACCTGAACCCCATTCCAATAAAGGAACTAAAAAACCCATGAAATCACAAAACTCAGGTATGATCGAGAAATTGGGGATATAAAAAAGAAAGTCCAACAATTGAGTAAACCATCCGGTCAATTAAAGGGACTGGAAACTGTGGAAGTGTCACCTATTCAGATCTCTGCATATTCCCAGGGGCTCGATATCCTGAAAAATTCAAAGTCCTAGAGTTTATAAAGTAAAATGGGGCAGGCGATCCCTATACGCACCTAAAAGTGTACATTGGCGAACTGGGGTCTTATGCTGAAGATGAAAGCCTTAGAATGCAGATTTTTCAAAAGAGTCTCACTAGAGAGGCTAAAGCCTTGTATGCCTGACTTGACACTGCTAAAATCCACAAATAGGAAGAATTGGCCCACGTCTTTCTAAATCAGTACGATTTCCAGTCACAAATGGCACCAGATCGATACCAAGTGACTAAAGTCAAAAAACAAAGTATTGATTCTTTCCGAGAATATGCCCAAAGGTGGAGACATCTAGTAGCGCAAGTCATTCCATCAATGATAGAAACTGAGATGGTAATGGCATTTATTGATATCCAAGAGGCTCCTTACTATGAGAGGATCCTAGCAGGCATATGAAAGCCATTCTAGGAAATGATCAAACATAGAGAAATGGTAGAGATGGGCCTAAAGGCAAGCAAGATTAAAGACTTCATTGCCTTAGAAGTAGTCGTTAATCATATACAGACTGGCAAGTATGCGAGCGATCCCAAGGGGTTACCCGATAAAGGCAATGAAGATGTATCCCTTGGTGTACAGGGGCAAGCTAAGAGACCAACCTACAGTCCCCCATTTGGTAAAAGCAAGACAATCTGTCATCTCAAGAACAGGCTGCATTCAACCAATGCCAAGATAGAAAAATAAAATTTGAAAGAACGAATAATTGGCTGTTCACTCGACTAGGCAATTCCCTTGAAAATGTATTGGCGATATTGATGGATCATAAGAAAATTACCAAACTGGCTCCACCTCTGGAACCAGGGATCAAAAGATACAATCCAAGCCAAAGATGTGCTTACCACTTAGGGTCTCCAGGACACGATACACAAGATTGTTGGTCTTTAAAGCATAAAATTCAAAATCTGATCGAAAGTGGCAGTATTGTGGTCCAACAACCTGACCAACAAAATGCCAACACCAACCTTCCGTTCTTGACATGATACGAGAGAAGTAAACATGATCCCGGGTCGAGAAGCTGAAATGTATCAAAATCGTAAGTACATACGAAGGATGGAGGAATACCCCCAAAGGCACAGATCAAATGTCCTAAAGTGGGAAAACTTAGAGGAGGGTATGATAATAATACAAAAATTAGAGATGATCAAGGATCAAGTAAATCTGCTAGCTAAGCTGATAGTGCGCCAACATTAGGATACGAGGCAGTTTTTCACTCAACTATCAGAAAGCCAAGAGAAAAAGGAGGTTAACTATAATGTAAGCCCATATCTCTCCATGATGAGCCAGCTAAATGAAGAAGATCAAAGTAGGCTGAAAGTATAAGAAAACAGGATTGATAAAATTGCTATAAGATCTCGCCAGCGGAAAAATTGCTCGGGGGAATGAGAATTCTCAAAGAAGAAAGATCAAACAAACTCCACAAGAGCCCAAAAATTCACCCCTCTGAACAAATCAAATGAAGAAATGCTACACTTTCTGATAAGCGAAGGAAGGATTACTGAGTTGCTACCTCCTATAAATCCCAAGATAAAGAGTTATGATTCCACCAAGATGTGTCTCTACCATTCTAACTCATCCTAAGGAATGTTGGTCTTTGCGACATAAAATCCAGGATCTTATTGAAAATGGAGAGCTGATGATAGAATTCCTCATGACCAGAAAATGCGAAAAGGAAATAAAAAGCTCAATATGTCCAATCAAGACAGGCAGTTCAGAGGAGGTGAAGGCTATGAGCACCAATTCTGGCAGAACACAAGGTGGACTGATCCTAATGCAAGGAATGATAGAGGATACAAGGGAATCCCCAAAGGAGATTCCTCCGCCAACATCAAACATCTTGTGGTCCAAAGATAGCAACCACATTATTGATTTTATCACCTTAGATGATGAGGAGGAAATACTAATCCTTTCCAAGGAAGAAGAAGCCAAAAAGGAAAGTTCCTTGAAAGAAATGCAATAACAGTTCATGTGACGCCCTCAAAATAGGTATACATCACCTATTCCGAGTCACCAAATATATGGTACAGAAACAACTACAACTTCATTAAGCAATTGTCGTACAAAATACGACAACACATAAATTGTGAGTTTAAATACAAATATTATCTTCTAGACAATATCCACACTCAAATAAGTTCTCATTACAATTATTGATACACTATTTTACAAAATAGTGAGGACTACTATAAAACTTCCATGGAACATCACTCCACACCCCGACTACTTCCCGCTATATTCTCGTTTCCTGAGAAGAAAAATAGAACAAAAAGGAAAAGGGTGAGCTCAACTAGCCCAGTAAAGAATATTATGACTAAGATAATGAGCAACAAATTATCGTTAGCCTTTAACAAATCACATAAAATATAATGGACAACAAGTTTTAGATCAATATTCGCAGCAGAAATAACAATTCATTAGAAGAGTTTAGTAGAGAATAAAATCTACTGTCTTCTATGATTTAAAAGTCCATCATCAATATTTTATCCTTGTAACATCAATCAATATACATCTCGAACCAAATATTCATCTTTACTTTACGGGCCAAAGATATTCATTTGTATCAACAGTTGGTCATGTTCATCTCAACACATGTCCATCTTTGCACTACGAGCCAAAGATATTCATCAGGTAATCATTCATCTTTGCACTCTAGGCCAAAGATATTCATGAAGTATCACCATTAAAGACTGAGGATGATGAAAAACCTTTTAAAGAACGAATCCAGTGAGATAAAAGGATAAAGATTAGGGATTCATATTTTAGATAATCCAAGTTCAAAAATACTCCATAGTAAATCATAGTGGAGTAAAATTTAAGAATGAAGATCAAAAAATTAATACAATCAAAGACAGTAACCATAATAGACATCTTGAACAAAGAAGAGAAAATTTCATTTTTTTGGTGAATAGTGTTGTATTTATGAATAGTGTCGTATACGTGAATAGTGTTGTATATGTGAATAGTAACCCCGACACAAAAAGGTAGAAATTTCACAAGAAAAATCATACTTATATTTTGGTATAATGATATTGAAAGAAATAACATCATTTACGAAGAAAATAACATCCATTACCTCAAAAGAATAGTACTTCTGACCGAAATATCGGATATAATGTTGAAGGAAACTTGCACTGAATAGTAACTCTCAAAGTATCTAAATACTCACACAAATACGCTCGATAATTTAGAGAGAGAAAACTTATAATTCTGGTGTGATTTTCAATTCTAACTAAGCACCCTATTTATAGAAAAATACTATAACGCCAAAGCAGACTTAACCTGCTACCTAGTGGCTTTACCTGATGTTATTCATACACACCACTTTTGAAATAAAATTTTAGCACATTTCTCACCAACCAAAAGTGGGGCCCACCCATTCTAGAAAATCTCCACTAAAATGTTTTAAATTTAAATAATATTCAAAAACTTCAATAATTCATAATAAATAGCTTTTTTATCAGAAAAATTCAAATCACATGTCTATTCCATATGAAATTTAATTCCCCACAACTTTGTAAAAGAAAGTTTTTCCAAATTCCAAACAGAAAATGCCCGAAATCTACATACGAATGATTTTTAATACCTCTATTTCGATAAAATACTGATAAAACACTTCAACATTAATTCCTTCATTTATATCCACATAAAAATAAATATTTTCTTATCATATAAATCAATAATTAATTATTCACATAAAATATTAAAGAATCACAATACTGACAACCAGGTCGTTCCTAGGAAAGAAGGGGCTTTTCGATAAGGATCTCTCCTTACTGGCGCGCAATTAGATGACCAAACCTCTTTCCTAGACTGAACTTCCTTAGACATTGCCAATAATGTTATCTAATAATATTAATCAAATAATATGAATTATTGATCTGATAATAGGAAATACTGTGCAGTGACAATTATTGAAACAACAATAATATAAAATATCAACGTAGCAATTATTGAATAAATAAAATAAAATATTAAACAGTAATTACTGTAACAATTTTGAGTATTGCCTTCTTACGCAAGAATCAATAATCCAAAAATACCGTGCAATACCGTGTGCTATTGTGCAACCACGCGTATTACTGTATTTTAACCACCGGGTATTCCAACATTGTTAACGGTAGCAACTACGCTGTTATTTATAAAAACTCAAACTTGTCATTTTCTTTATCCAACTATTTTCCATTATGAGGCCCACAAATGGTTGCGCCGTCGTACGAGTATTCTCCAACAACAAGAATATTCCACGACCAAACGAATATTCCCCGACAACAATGAATATTTTATAACCACTTGCTTATTTTATAAAATTTGCACATTTCACCCATAACCAAAACATTATTGTAGACAGTCAAAATTTTGCATTCCTATCACTAACATTACAGGAGGGCAGAATCGTCTTTCAGAGATAACCCTGGAGGACAAAACAGTTTCAGTTTCAAAATCCCCACTAGAGAAGCCTTTTCCATCTTGGAGATAACCCCGAGATATTCAATCCCGGAAACAACAACAAAAGTTTCAGTCTCAACCTCGGAGATAACCCCGAGGAGTGCAGTTGAAGTTCCGGAGATAACACCGGAAAAACTCTTTCCAACCTTTGCAATCAGCTTGAACCTCAGAGATAACCCCGAGGCACTCAGTTCCAAACCTGGAGATAACCCCGGAAGGTCAGGCACACCTCAAAGACAACCCTGAGGTCATCAAGTACTTGCACCAGCCCAATATCAGAGATAACCCTGAACAATGACTGCTTTATCAGCCCAAACTGGAGATAACCATGGCGAGGGGAAAAATCGTCATTTTTCCACCTTGATCCCACATGCGCGCTGTCTCAACACATTTTAACATACATTCTACACATCAGTGTCCTATAAGAACCAAATAGCTATAATCCCGAGTAACTACTACACAAGATAGTACACCGGATGGAATTTGAAGCTTGAAGACCAAGGACATGGTCCCATCTTCCTGACTTCTTACAAACTCTAATCCCATGTCATTTGTGTAGCTCTCGACAATAGCACTCCGAAACAGGTCTTATACACCTTGATCGGATCCCGGGATTGAAGTTCTAAAAGTTCGAGCGGACATCACATTGCACGCGTGCACGTACTTTGAGACGGTGGGACCCATAGAGCCCGGGGCACCCCGGGCTGCCGCAGGTGCTTCTGCGGCTACCGCAGGTATATCTGCGGCTACCGTAGGTACACCTGTAGCTCTTCCCTCTATAAATAGATGGCTTGGGGTGGCTATTTTAAAAGAGAAAACGTCGAGGAAGCCCTGTCCAATTTTCTCTGTACACACTATAAATTGAGTGCTTTCTCATTTTAAACACTTGTGATTTTATATATTGCTATATTTTTACCGGTGGGAACCGAGTGTTCATCCAGTTAAAGCTATAGAAGTCTTCTTTGGCAATCCACTGTAAGCCTTCTTACACCTTTCAAAGCCTTTTCACCACATCTTCCACACACCGTTCTTCACGTTGAGAGTCGTGTTGCGTGTCTTTGCCCGGACTTCGGTCCATGGCTTTTATTTCCTTTTCTATATATATATATATATATATATATATATGACTAACATTATGGAGATATGCCTCAATTAATCCCGGACTCACGTCCGGAGCGTTTATTGCTTTTATATATATGTACTTATATATAAATTGTGGTCGAACTCTGTTCGATGAGCCTGGATTTTATATCCGGAGCGTTTATTGCTTTTATATATATATACATACATACATATATATATATATATATATATATATATATATATATATATATATATATATATATATATATATATATATATATTTTGTTGTCGGACTCATTCGATGAGCCTTTAAGCGTTTACTTCTTATATATATATATAAATACTTATATATATATTATACCCATCAAACTCTGTTTGATTGAGCCTGGATATAATATCCAGTGCATTTATCACTTATATATATATTTACATTTCTGTCAGGCCTGGAGTTTACTTCGTGGCCTTTTACTGCTTTATTTATATTTTGTCCCGCTTGGAGTTTACTTCATGGCAGTTAATCGTTTTTACTGCTTTATTTGCATTTCGTTCTGCCTGGAGTTTACTTCATGGCGGTTGATCGTTTTTACTGCTTTATTTACATTTTCGATCCCCCATGGAGGTGCTTCGTGGTGGTTAATCGTGTCTCTATATATATATTTACCGCTTTTATATATTTACATTTCCAGTCCCCCATGAAGTTTGCTTCGTGGTGGTTGACAGTCTGTATATATATATATATATATATATATATTCACAGCTTATATATATATATAACTACTTACAACTTTCATATAAACTGCTACATCATATGAGCCTAGGAATCATGTGATCACAGATTCCGTCTCCTTAATCTAGATTCGATTCCCGTGATGGACATTTTCGGCTGTAAACAGCTTGTACATTATTCACGGTGTCTGAATTTCCTTAGATGGCTCTCATGCCCACAAGGAGTTCGGCATTGCTATATATCTTATTTTCTCGAAGATGCTTTGCATCTTGAAAATAAAAGCAATCAAGCCGAACATTTAATAAAATGGAAGTATCAAAGGCCTCAATTACTATTGAGCATAAGGGTTTGAAAAAACCTCTTTTACAAAACATCACTGATATATCTTGTTAAAACATAATTTTAACACAAATTCAAACCCTTTGTATATAGGTGCGAACGAGGCACATCACTACTTCCAAATAATTTCACATTGACCCACACACACACACACATTCATATAACAGTTTAATTGAAAAGTGGCGGTCACCGTGGTAACACGGATATTGAGGGGTTCCTAACACCTTCCCTCCGCATAAGCAAGTCCCCAGACCCTAATGAATCTCGGTTTCACAGACCAGTTTAACAGTGTTACATCATGTAGTCAATGTGTAAACCTTTTCTCGGTTGAGTTGGTGTAACCATTTAAAAATACCAACTGGTGACTCTTACAGTCCAATTGTCGACATATAAATGTTGGACCTTTTCACAACTTATTTTTTCAAACAAATCTCACCTAACACGAGAACACCAAAAGAAAAGAACAGAAAAGGGACAATAAAAATCCCGACGTCGACAGGTGGCGACTTTACTGGGAATCCCTATAAAAGAACTTAAGCCGCTACTACAAACTTTTCAAAACTATTATATGCTTGTGTGTGGATGTTGCATTTAAATTTTTAATGAATGTGTACGAATGCATTTACTTACTGCACATAATGCTTTACACTATATCTGCATACGATATTAGTGCTTCGCACATGTCATCATTCCCATAAACGGTGAGACATAGTGCATATGAATGTATATTGTGTGGTTCCTCCACTAGGAGGTTATCCTGTAGGTGTTTGATTACTGGACTCGTAGGGAGACTAATTCCAACGAGGCTCAGGAAAGGCACCACCCAGATTTGCCCTAGTTGAAAGACCGGATTAACTTCCAGTTAAGTAAATTGCGGTGATCTGGGAACCTTCATGTCAAAAAGCCACGAGAGTAACCTAAGATAGGTCAGCCTCTGATAAACCAAACGCGGAGAAAAGTCTCTTCATGCTTTCCATTTTCAATTACTTGTAAAGACAATTACTTGTAATTTCATTCCATGTCAATCTCTATGTAATGGAAAATATGAAGAATATGTGTACATGCATATTAAAGCCTGGCATATATCTTGTATTACAAACAACTGACATCCGTTTTGCAGGATAATACTCCTAAAAATGTACACATCATGATAGTATGTAAACATTTATACATCCCCTAAGACTAAACTACATAAGTTTTTGTAGGGAAACAATTGGGCCTGTTACCCATTAAAAGTCCAAAAGGCCACGAGCCTACAACCAATTATGTCTTCAAATAATCAAACTAATCCTGCTCTTGTCTCTCGTGAAGAGTTTGACGGATCAAGCAAACAAAGTCCTTCAAATGGAATAGACCATTTGGTCTATAAAAGGGATTGGAGCACACGAGAGTGTATCATATGACGACCTTTGTATATTCCCTGGTGTCCATTATCCAGAAAAGTTCAAAACTCCTGACTTTGAAAAGTATGACGGGTTGGGAGATCTTTACACACATTTGAAGGTATTCATTGGAGAACTCGGATCTTATGCCGAGGATGAGAAGCTTATAATGCAGCTGTTTCAAAAGAGTCTAACTGGAGAAGCCCGCTCATGGTATACCAGATTAGACAATTCTAAGATCCATAGCTAGGAAGAGCTAGCTCATGCTTTCCTCAGTCAGTACAGTTTCCAGTCTCCAATGGCTCCTGATCGGTACCAAATTACCAAGGTCAAGAAACAGTCTAATGAGTCTTTTAGAGAGTATGCTCAAAGGTGGAGGTGCCTTGCTGTTCAAGTTATTCTCTCTATGACTGAGTCAGAAATGGTGATGACCTTCATAGACATACAAGAAGCTTCTTTCTATGAGAGAGTCTTAACTGGCATTGGCAAGTGATTTTCTAAAATGATTAAACATGGAGAGATGGCTAATATGGGATTGAAGTCAGAAAAGATCCAAGACCTAGCCGCTCTAAAAGCTGTTGTTGAGCACATCCAGTTCAGAACTTATGGAAACAACCCCCGGAGGGTTCATAAGAATAAAGAGGAGGATGTTTCCTTTATACTACAAGGTCAGAAAGGCAGTTAAAATATGCCTAACTAGAGGAGAAACTACTCCCTTTTTCAAGCACAATCTTCCAACCCTACATTGCCAAAGGGTGGAGAAGTTCAACGCAACTGTGTGTTCACACCCCTAAGGGATTCACTCGAGAATGTTCTCAATCTTCTAACAACTTAGAAGAAAACTACCCATATTCTTCCACCAGCCAACCTGAATGGGAAGGGTTTTAATGCTACACGAAAGTGTGTATATCATGCTGGAGCGCCAGGACATGATACTCAGGATTGTTGGGCCTTGAAACACAAGATCCAAGATTTAATCGACAACAGGGAGATTGTGGTGACTAAACCCGACCAACCTCATGTGCAAGACAACCTTCTTCCTCAACACAAAGAAGAAGATGTTAATATGATTAATTGCAGCAGTGGACAGAGTTCCAATTACGTTGTTGAATCTTCCCAAACTAGCAAGGACGGTGCTGACAAATGGGATTATGCACAGTTCCAGTTTATGATGGAACGAAAGATGAAAGCTCTTTGTAAGCAAGTAGACCAATTAGCAGAACTAGTGATCCATCAGCACCAAGTCACACGCCAATTAGTCAGTCAGGAGCATGCTAGTCTCCTTCCTTTTGTTATGAAAACTCCATCATCGCCTTCAGAAAGTGAAACACTGGAGGATAAAGTTATAAAAAGAGCAAGTGCCAAAGCCCGTCTGGATTTTGCCAATAAAAAATAATTTACATACCTTGGCCAACCTACGGAGGAGATATTTCAGATGTTGATCAATGAAGGAAGAATTACATTCCTTCTACCTCCAATCAATCCCCATTCAAGATGGTTCAATTCTAATGGAGTATGCCAGTATCACTCCCATTCTCGTGGTCACAACACAGAAGAAAGTTGGGCACTCCGCCACCTCATTTAGAATTTAATTGACAGCGGTGTCCAGCAGATGGCAGATGATGACGCTTTGTTACTCGACAGTGGGAACAACTGTCCTACAAAATAGAAGGAGGTCGTAGCAGTTATATCCGCTGAAGATGATTTGACTGCTAGACCACCCATAATACAATCAATTCAAATCAAGGGTGTTGATAATCCTTTGAAAGTGGCTACACCGAAGCCAATTGCATTGCTATCTAGGCCATAATATCCTATTGTCAACCTGAATAAAGTTCCATGGAATTATGGAGAGGCTGAAGGATCTACATCACACACAACTGCTGCAGTATCGAAGGAGAATCCATTGTATCTTCCCCACCGGGTGATGAAGCCTACCATCAAATCAAATGGGAAAGTTCCCATGGAGAAAATTGAAGAGTTCCTCTGTACTATGGGCCATATTGAAGCCAAGGTGGTTTTAATCTTGAGAGAAACTCCACAACAAATTTCCATACTGGACTTGGTTTTCTCTTCCGAAGATCACAAGAGGATCTTGCTAAGGGTCTTGGAAGAAGCCCATTTGCCGAAATCAGTGGATGTTGAAAAATTCCAACATCTGGTTGATCACATTTTTAACAACAATGTGATATCTTTCATTGATGACAACATACCTTCCGAAGGAACTGGTTATTGCAAGCCATTGCACATAGAGGTGTTGTCCTCAGGATACATGGTGGGAGGAGTTCTGATAGATGGTGGGTCATCTTTGAATATCTGCCCATATGCCACCTTGGAGAAGATGAATATCAACCCTAAGAGGATCAAAAGCAGCCATATGATTATCAAAGCTTTTGATGGATCCCGACGAAATGCTGTTGGGGAAATTGAGCTACCTATGGAGATTGGTCCACATACATTCAGTGTATCCTTTCATGTGCTCAAAATTGCCACAAGATACAACATGATTTTGGGAAGATCGTGGATTCATATAGCTGGAGCCGTCCCTTCCACCCTTCATCAGCAACTCAAGTACATTATCAACAATAGCCTAATCACTGTTAATGCTGAGCCAAAATGTCTTGAACAAGGTGACATACAACTCATCAGCTTCAATGCAAAAGTTGAGCCGGTCAGTTTTCATGCCCTGGAGGTGAGCAACACTCATTACCATCCCATTGGGGCGCCACCTCTCACACCCAAGATTTTTGTCGAGGTAATGTCGGCCACTCAAGATATGATGTCATTGGGTCATCAACCTGGAAAAGGGTTGGGCAAAGATCATCAGGGCATTAAGTGTCCAATTCATGTTCCTAGTCAAACAGGGACAACTAAGTTAGGCTATTCTGCTAGCTCCAGTCATAGGAATCCTCACAAGCACAAATAAATTCCTTAATCTTCAGCCATACGACGATTATCTCCACCTACAGATCATGAGCCTATACAGTCTCTGGTAAAGGTTCCTGCCCATGTTATGGCTTTGCTGTTTCCCAAACCGATATCGGTTAAAGCAAAAGAGGTCCTGATTCCTGATTCCAAAGTGGAAGAAAAGGAACAGAGACGTAAACAACACATCGCCAGGAGTTTGTCTCACCTACACATCCTTTTACATGATGAGCACACAAATAGATACACTTCAGACGATGATTATCCCGATATTATGGTCATTATTCGGGAGAAGGATGACGATGATAGCCACTTCATCACTGTCGTCCATTAGGAATTCACCCTTGACAATTGGAGCAGCACTCCTTGCATTTGTCGACAAGGGTAAAAGGGGAAAACACTCCCTCTGCCCTGTAGATAGCTTTAACTGCTTACTTTACTGTACATTATTAGCTGTTATTTTGTTAATACATACTAACACTTTATTTGATTGAAAAATTTCATATATTAAGTGAAAGCATATTTTGTTTCAGGACTCTGAACTTAGATGTGCCTATACTTGCTGATGAGGTGCCTTTTCTCCACAAGGACTGTAACTTTGATGAAAAGTTGAAGTCAAACTTGATGGAAATACAAGAGGACATTGAGATACCTCAGGAGATTAAGGAATGGGTCGAGGATAAACCCAAACCAAATCTTAATCAAACCACCTCATTTATCCTCGGAACCTTAGAAAACCCTAAGCTAATCCAGATTGGTACAGACCTTACTCCAAACCAAAGGAATGACATGGTTGCATTATTAACCCAATTCCAGGATGTGTTTGCATGGTCTCACGAAGACATGGTGGGTTTGTCCACTGATATCATCATCCATCCCCTTCCCATTTAAGATGGATTTAAGCTAGTCAGGCAGAAGCTCAGGTGATTAAAACCTGAGTGGAGTTTAAAGGTTAAAAAAGAAATTATGAAACAATTTCAAG
Organism: Panax quinquefolius; assembly: GCA_020205615.1. Classification (NCBI taxonomy): domain Eukaryota; kingdom Viridiplantae; phylum Streptophyta; class Magnoliopsida; order Apiales; family Araliaceae; genus Panax; species Panax quinquefolius. The sequence goes on from CM035168.1 coordinate 74,971,058, forward strand.
CCGACATCATCATGGTGTCCACATACCCTAAATGGCTATCCAACATAGTTTTCGTGCCTAAACCGGGAGGAAAGGTACGAGTTTGCGTGGATTACCAGGATCTGAATAAAGCTTGCCTTAAAGATAGCTTTCCCGTGCCATTTATCCACATTCCCATTGACAATTCTGCTCAATACGACATGTACTCCTTTGCTGGTTGTTTTACGGGGTACCATCAAATTATGGTTGCTGAAGAGGATCGTGAGAAAACCACATTCATCACACCTTGGGGAACCTTTTGCTATAGACGGTTGTCATTCAGCCTCATCAATACCAGAGCTACCTATTAGTGGGCCACGATGGCTCTTTTCCATGACTTAATGCATAAAGAGATAGAGATATACATGGATGACATCATTGTCAAATCTCGAAGGGAAGAAGACCACATAGACCATCTCAAAAAGCTCTTCAATAGGTTGCGTAAGTACAACTTGAAGTTGAATCCAGCCAAATGCGCCTTTGGCGTTAAATTAGGCAAGTTACTAGGATTTCTAGTCAGCCACAAAGTGATTGAGCTAGATCCCACCAAAATCAAGGCGATCACGGAAATGCCCATTCCTCAGACAGAGAAAGAAATACAGGGATTTTTGGGAAGGATCAACTTCATTGGCAGGTTTATTTCCCAACTCACAGCAACCTGTGAGCCTATCTTCAAGTTGTTAAGGAAGAACTCCTCCATGAAATAGAACGATGAGTATCAAAAAGCCTTCCTTACAATCAAAGAGCAGCTAGTTAACGCTCATGTTTTAGTACCTCCCAAGGATGATGTTCCCCTGTTCATGTACCTGTCCATTAATGACAATGCCATGGGCTACATGCTGGGATAGAAAGATGATAGAGGCCAAGAGTGAGCTATCTACTACCTCAGGAAAAGATTCAGCAACAGTGAACACAAGTACACTCTGATTGAGAAGACTTGTTGTGCTTTAGCATGGGCTTCCATGAGGTTTCATCATTACGATGCATGTCGTCGATTGCGAAAATGTATTTTGATGGAGTCATTAACACGTAAGGCAATCGGAGTCAAATCAATTCTAGTATCCAATGACGGGGAGCAGATCCGTCAGTCAATTATAGTTTGTAAGCACCAACAACACAGCTGAGTATGAAGGCTGTATCATGGGGCTAAAACTTGCCCAATCAATGGGCATCAGGCGGTTAACTATTTTTGGAGATTCCGAATTGGTGATCAGACAAACCACGAGAATCTATCACACCAAAGAGCTACATTTGCTGCCTTACCATCAACAAGTTTTACAGATGGCTTCGGAGTTTGAAGAAATCTCCCTCCTCCACATTCCTAGGAATATGAATGATTTTGCGGATGCGCTAGCAACTTTGGCCTCCTTGATCAACATACCTGACAAGGAAAACTTGCCAAGCATTCCATTTGCCCTACAAAAGGCTCCAGCCTATGGGAATTATATTGGAGAAGTATCAGATGAGCTACCTCCCATCCAACACCCTTGGTATCAGCACATCAAGGAGTACTTGCGAGATGGATCTACACCCGCTAAGGCGAGCCTGACTGAAAGAAGGCGGATCCATCGATTAGCTATGAAGTTCTACCTGAGCGGAGATGCACTCTACAAAAGAGATGCAGGACTAGGTTTCCTCAGATGTCTGGACAAGGACCAAGCTCAGAGACTCATGGATGAGATCCATGGTGGAGTATGTGGCCCACACATGAGCGGCCCTCTACTCGTTATAAAGATCCTTAGAACAGGGCATTACTGGCTCTCGCTTAAGGGTAACTGTGATGATCACATCAAGAGATGCTACCAATGCCAAATTCATGGGAATGCTATCCACGCCCCTCCAAGGGAGCTCCACAATATGAGTTCACCTTGGCCCTTCTCAATGTGGGGAATGGATGTGATCGGGCCCATCAAGCCCAAAACCAGTAATGGGCATCAGTTTATCTTCACCATGATCGACTACTTCACTAAATGGGTAGAAGCAGCCTCCTTCCCCAAGGTTACCAAATAAGTCATCATTGCTTTCATTAGAAACAATGTCATTTGTCGATATGAACAACCAGAGGTGATTGTGTCAGACAATGCTAAGAACCTCAACAACAAAATGATGGAGGAGTTGTGTAGTAAATTCCACATCAAACACCTTAACTTCGTCATCTACTGTCCAAAGATGAATGGTTCTGTTGAAGCGGCTAATAAGAACATCAAGAAGATCATGCAAAAGATATCTGCCAATCATAAAGGATATCCTGACCTCTTGCCTCTGACTCTATTAGCCTACATAACTTCAATGCGTACTTCCACTGGGGTAACCCCCTACTCATTAACCTATGGGATGGAAGCAGTGCTCCCCATAGAGGTGGAAATGGAATCCCTCAGAGTGTTGATAGATGCTCGGCTGGATGAAGACCAATGGTTACATGACAGGTATCACCAATTGTCTCTAATAGACGAAAGGTGAAGTGATGCTATCTTCCATGGTCAGTTATACCAACAAAGGATCTCCAGATCCTACAACAGAAAAGTCTGGCTATGGAAGTTTAAACAACATGACTTGGTTTTGAAGAAGATCGTTGACAACCAAGATCAAGCAAAGGGGAAATTCGCTCTAAATTGGGAAGGCCCGTTTATTGTCAAGTAGGTATTGACAAGAGGTGCTCTCAGACTACATGAAATGGATGGCGATGAATTTCCACAGCTCATGAACTCAGACACCGTGAAACGGTACTATGTCTGAAGTTACCATCAAGCAAACATCCTAGTTTTGGATCACTAGATCACCAGTCATTTCAGGTTTTCTAACCCTTTCTACACACAACCTTTCTTCATATTCATTTCCCCCATTAGGGAAACACACTCTTTAAGCCAGCAACCTGGTTTTTAGATCATCAGATCTTTCATTCCACTTCATTTCAAACCTTTCAGGTTATCCCACCAGAGATTGAACCTTTCACACTCGCAGTTTTGTCCCACTACGGATAAGACTTTTCACACCTCCAGTTTGTCCTGAACATGGGATCAAACTTTCCCCCCACAGTTTGTCCTGAACACGGGATCAAACTTTCTTGCCTGCAAATCATCCTGAACATGGGGAGAACTACGTCGACCTGATCTCCCCGATACCTGGGAGTACGTAGGCAACAATTTTATATATGGCCACATGATAAAAATAAAAAAACAAAAACAACAAAAACATTTCTACACCCTTCTATACAAACAAAAATCACAAAAACATTCCTAAACTTTCTACCCCCTTCACATACAACGTTAAACCTCTTACACCAGGTTTGAACTACGCAGACATGATCTCCTCTTCAATAGGAGTACATAGGCAGCCATTTATGGTTCAGTTTTACCCCTACCAAAACAAATAATTGTTAGCGGTACTAGATCAAACTTCAATCCACCACATTTCATTGGCTTTAGACCAAAGGGATGGAACTACCTGGCCTGCCCATAAATGGGAGAGTTGGCGACCATCTAAGTTGCGGCTGATTCCTCGAAGAGCAACACCAATCCATAAGAGATGGAACTATTTAGGATCTCCTCTTCAATAGGAGTACCGATAACTATCTGTGGTGCGGTGAATCTTAGAGAGGAAAAGTCACACTCTTCTCCACATCTACATACAGAAACCAGTCCCAAGACACCAAAGAGGGTAGGGATATACACAGATCAACGATTCATTCTAAAAGATCCTGTGACGTTTTAATATCCACCCATCAAGGATGAGTTCAGAATACATCCAGATCACAAGCCCTGAAGAAACAGGCAAATATCAAGCACGTATCAAGGCACAATTAAAAGGGATGTGAATTAAAATATATTTTCCTGCCATATATAATGATGTTTGATATATACAATATATGTTGTACATAACAAAATGGATAAGCTAGTCTGTGCAAGAAAATACAAGTCTATCTACAATCCCGTGGATGTGTGAACTATCAAGTCTAACATGACATCTCTCTCCAAAGAATGAGGTAACACTGCAAGCTCCTACCCAAGGGTATCTACACGAATTAATAGATCCGCAGCCAACTGCATGGTGGCATGTTGCTCATCAATATATGCACTTATACCGACAAGCATGCCAATAGTAAGGGATCTCACTATAGTACTATCTGTATTGGCTACATCCCGAGCAGATATGGCATCATCCCACTCAATAATCAATGCATCTTTGAATGATCTGGCCTCATCCTTCTCAGCAATAGCGGTGTCTCTATGAGCTACAGCCTCCTCTCTCCAATAGAGCGGTATCTCTCCCATCAAGAGCTGTCAACATCAAGGCTCTAGCCTGATCTCTCTCAAAGGTCATCAGATGAAGACTCGCTTCTAAATCATCGTCTTTGAATGTTTGGATTACTGATGGCATTCGTCTTTGGGAGAATCTATAAGAGTTGCTGTCAATCGAGTGAATAGCTCCTCCTCGGTGGGAAGATCAATGTCCTCTATGCGTTCCCCATCATCAGAATCAATCTCTAGGACTATGGATACTACCGCAACCGATGATGTCTCTGTCTCCATCCATGCAGAATACTCTGACGAACAGCCCGGGTGTCAAACAAAAAATGCAACTAGCTCACGCTGATCCCAATAGGCATACACCCTGGATCTATCCTCTGCTGATAAGTGGCGAGAAGCCAAGCGCTGACTCAATGCCCCCTCAAGAGGATGGAAGTCCTGGAACTGGTCAAACTAGGACATCACAGCCAGTGGGTGGTAAGTAGTTATGGCCCTTAAACCAGCCAGAGGGAGATAATCCATACCAGGAGCATGAGTAATGAAGCTGTAGGGTGAACTAAGCCATGTACACTGCAGAATGTCAAACGGATCTGTGATCCCTACCAAGAATATCGACCAAGACCTAGTGTCTATACACTTCGTTGGCTGGAAGGAGTAAGACATAGCTATCTCATGGGTAAAACATTACTTGTGCCATCAGAAAGTGCCAATCGTTCTCAGGTGTGACATAAACCACATGTACAACATGACCGATCTACCTGTGAATACCCCTGCAAGGTAGGTGATATAATATGTGGTCGATCTTAGCATCTCTGCTACAATCATCAGCATCATGGTGTGACCCTCCCTGAGAGCTCTCACAGCCATAATGACACTAATGTCCAGCTCATCCATATATTGTGGCATGTACACGTATGACAATACATACATCAACAATATGTCTACTCTGGCTAGACTCCAATGATCCTCTGGCATGGTAAAACCCCTGGAGTGCCATGTATAACTGTCCTCTAAGCCAAATCTTTCCATAAAAAAATGCTGGGATACCACGTGGCCGGATGTGATCTCATCTCAGATGACTTCTACGCCTCGGCCGATGAGGATCATAAATCTATGAGTTCATGTCGCCGCCGAGCCCATCTGCACGCAAGGTTTGTCCAATGGCAGCACCGTCAACCATGCGTACTCCTCTAAGGTAGGAGTTAACTCATGGATACCAAACCGAAAAACTCCTCCTCTCCAAGATATCCGGTGCTCCAAAGATACCTCTCTGAAGCTCATGGAACTCAAACATCGGAGGGTCATAGAATGCTGCAATAACTAATTTATAGTCACCCTTTCTGGAGGTGACATACTATCATACCACGATCTCAGATAGGATGCCACCAACACTGGTGGGGTATGATCAATGCGGCTAACTATCGAGGAAGACATCTTTGTTGGCTGTATCAGAAGACCATCCAGGGGTCAATACTGAATATCTCTGGACATACATATATATGCATAACATAATACATGCATGATAAACAATAGATGGCAATATGATGTAGGGAATAACAGTACATATATTCCTAACTACATCATCATCTAATACATCTCTGTACAGCTAAAATACAGGGAAATGGGGCATAGACGCCCATCAACTAATAGAGGCTTATCAAAAGATATAGCGAGAATGGGGCACATCCACCCAGTATCTAACAAAGACCTATCAAAAGATATAACGATAACACACATCAGAAGAAGACAATGGTGTCAATGTCTACACCATCAATCCTGTCCACCTGATGTAAATCCTCTTGAGTCACTGGATCTCCATCAACGGGGATATCTGTTGCCTCCTTTTTAGTCTAACAAAAAGGACTCTAACTCATGCAAGCTTACATGGGTTAACAAGTAGTACAGAGTAAGAAAAGTATCAATCCACAGAGAAAGGTTTTAAATCTAAATTATCATGCATCAACTATATCACTATTTTTATATGCTTAAACGAATAACTCACAATTATAATTAATTCTATATTTAATTCATGAAATAAAAATATAATACTAAAAATAATGTAACCAAATTTGAAGAAGAATGGAATTCTAATTTCATTTAATATTTCATCTAAACTACAACCATTATGTAATGTTTAATTATTTATCATGGAAAACTAGTCAAGAGCACAGTAGTGGACATAACTATTTTTTAATGAACTATGATCGCTTCACATAACCTCCACATATGATAGAAATCATGTAAGCGACACTATTACCAAAATCACTATATGTCTATGTGAAATTGCAGCAATAATGAATTAAAGTACATGCACTTTTCATGACTACACACGGTGAAACGATATATGACTATCCGGTTCACGAATCACAAAGCTTAACAAATTAGCCTCATGAACATATGCCATTATGATTTAATCCATACTCATATTTCATTCTTCAAATCTATATAAGCATACAAGGTGAATGGTGATCAAACATTCATTCGTTACACTCAATCATAATGGTTAATCCAATGATAAACATACAACAATACAATCAGATATATAAATTTAGACTACATATCAAAATCCATTAGAATCGCATAATGGAGTTTAGTTCATTTCTGAACCAAAAGCCATTATAGGATTGAAGCAATACATGGAATTAAGAAATGCAAACAAAAGATGTAATAGAAATGATAAACAAATCTGTTAAACCCAGTTGCAGAATCTGTTGCAAGCTTGTTCCAATACACCAAAAATCTCCAGAAATGAAAACTAATAATTATTAAATAATCTAGATAAAGAGAGGATATAAATGTATCATGTAATGATCAAAACCTCTCTAGCCTAGTTAAAAACCTCAGAACCCTAAAAATTTATCATAAAACTAATAAAAGACTCCAATAAAATATGTCTAGTGCCAACCATATCGTTTAGTTAAGCCTAATGCGTTCAAATTTCAAATTACAAAAAGTTAACAAAATAGACTGTAGAAGACTCGCGCGGCCGCGCGAGATTATAGTGTAAAACGGGCTCGGGAGCTCAATAGACTTGTTTGCCGAGGTCTTGGCGCGAGCGCACCAAATTCCTTCATTCATTGAAGTAGGCAGCATTGCCACGATGGTACAAAGCAGGCTCTGATTTCATGTATGCGGCGGTAGCGCGATGGAAGAACTTAGTTTAGCGGCCAGCAGCCACCACTGCTATCGCTTCTGCCTTCGATGTCTTCTTTATTCTGCTGCTTCTTGTTCGTTGTCATTCATTCTTCATTCCTTCTCTTCTTCATTGCATTCATTCACTACTTCAATCCTCATCTGCTCATATTCCTCTTACCATTCCTTTGCTAGCTTCATTCCACTATGCCATTTCTTGCTTTTCCATGCCATAGGAGTTCCACTACAAGTACTGCAAAATAAACATAAAATGCAACTAAAACATACTAAAAACTACTTGAGATGAGCATAATTCTAGTGAGTTGGCACTCAATAAGTAGGTATACAACCTACTTATAAAATACCCCCAAACTTGAACTATTGCTTGCCCTCAAGCAATGCATACGACAATAAACAATGCAATGCAACTACATGCTATGCAAACTAAACTATGATGCAACTGAGTCCCATGTTTTTCCAGCTAAGATGAAATTCCAATAATTATGCCTCAGAGAACTATCCGGATTTATGAATAAAGTTTCAACCCGTACTACAAACATAATATCATACACTCAAATAACCCATACTCACTATAAAGATGCTGTGTGTGTGTGTTGTGTTCACAAATATACTTGATCAAGGGAAAGACTACACATGTTATACTGCTAAAACAAAAAATTGAAGTCTAAATCCAGAACCATGTATACTAATGCAACAAAAACTGCTCCAACACATCAATACAAACTAAGGTTCAACAAGGGGTTTAATCTACTTTACTTTTACTCATGAGGTAGATTCTCGCACTTTCCCACGGTGTTTATTTATTTATTTTTTTAGCGAGTGCGTTTTACGCTCCATCCTGCCCAACCACAAGCTTTAATAATTCAAATTGGGAAGGTTTCAATAATACTTTTCTTTTCTGTTTTTAAAGTAAGTATATCCATTTGTTCCCAGAGTTTGATTATCAGTGTTTTCACAACCTAAGTCCACTTTCTTCATAATTCTATTTTTAAAACAACTTTTTCTTCTAAGCATGCAAAATATGTTATTCTTATACCAACAAGCATAAATGAACAACTACGTGCTAACTGAAAGCATCTTAAACAACAAGCACGACTTACATCATGTAAAACATTATAGCTAAGCTCATGTTATCCACTAAATTCAAAAATCCTTCAGAATTCTATTTAATCATTGGCTAGACTAAAACTCCATAAAGATAGATACTTAGAATATACAACTAAACACATAACTAAAACATATAATAAGCACTAAAAATAGCATTTTTTTTGCAATTATTAACTAACACATGCTAAACATATAAATATACAAAAATTAAACTAAACATGCAAAAATTATTCAAATAAACTACATGCACTACACTACTACCCAATACCCCCAAAATTAACATATTCATTATCCCAATGAATGAAGATATAGGGTTTAAAGGAACTCCCCTAATGATCAGTTGCACCACCCTCTTTGGGTGGTGAATCCGACGGTGGAAATGGCACAACTGTCCCAAATTGTGGCCACTCGAGCATGGTACCCTGCTGCACAAAAGCCTCTGCTAGAGACCTCGTCAATCCCGTAGCAAACGCTACAAAATTATCGTACATAGCATCAACCTTCCTCTCCAACCTTCGGAGCTGTCGTTCATCAGTAGCAGCAGTGGCTTGAGTAGAAGTGCCTGCTTCATTTATTCTTGAAGGCCGCGGTGATGGCATAGATGACATGGGTCGAAGGATGAAACCCTTACCCCTTGGGTGTGGGGTACCTCCTGCCCAATATTCAAATTTTGCTATTGTGGCATGAGTGATATCCTGACTTGGGTATTGCAGTTATTCATCAATCCATCTAACTCCTGCTCAAGCACATAAATGAGCAACAATTGAGGCATGTGGTATACTTCCTGTAGTGCTCCCCCGCATGTAGCGTAACATGTTCTGATTAAGGAGATGACCAACGTCAATGTATTTTCCTGTAATAATCCCCCATAGAATGATTGCTCGCTCAGTTGTAATCTCATGTTGATGGGATGATGGCATCAGTTTTGCACAAACAAAGAGATTCCCAGCCTTAGTAAAACGGTTGAGAGTTGAAGCCAGAAATGTCCTGGGATGATTAGTGCCTGACTTGTAAGTCCATTGTGTACTCGGTATACACAAATCAGTTATAACCTCGTCTAAGTCTATCTCAAGTTGTTCCACCTCAACCCAATTTGTACGTCTAGTTGGAGGGTTGGGTAAATTTAAGACGCCACAAATTGCCCATGGGCGATAGTCTACTTAAACCCCCCTAACAAAAGAAAATCCACTCATTGTCTCCTTTGCATTTGCATAAAACTCCCGTACAATGGCCATGGGTGTAGAGCAAACTCTATGCCAACATCTTTCCCTAATCATGTCTTTCAATTGCCCATTTTGGGTCTCTTGCTTGAAACCTCTCTCTCTAGCAAATGATTTAGCCACGATTCGGTAATACTCTAGCTGGGCATCAAGACTGATAAACTTGGAAAAATCCACATTGTCACCACTCTGGCTACTTGCAGAAGACGACTCTGGAGCTCGAGAACGAGCACATTTTAGTCCCATTACGCTAATGAAGAAGAAAAAGAACTCTAAACTGTAGAGAAAAACTTGACTGAGAAAATATGCTTTGTATTTAAACTCCCCCAAACGTACTGTTTGCTCTCACCCTCTAAAGAAACCCTAACTTCTCTGTGAATAAATAGAAGATAAAGATATAAGTTTGAATGTGGATAGGAGAATGGAATGCGTATATAATGGGATGAGAAGTTATGAATTTAAAATGAAACGGTTTGAAAGAGAAGAGAGTCGTGCGTCTGTAGAGAGAAATGGATACGCACGTTTTGAATGTAACTAATATAAGAAATGGGAAAAGACACGTCTTTAAAACACTAAAAATTTTCTGGCTCCAGTCTCGGGCACGGCCACACATCTTTTACACTGAATAAAGGTGAGGGCGCGTGATAGGTTATGCTGCATAGAAATATGGCACGGGCGTGCCATTTTGTACTGATTTCCTTGCGCGGCCACGCGACCCTGTATCCAACCATACTGATCTGCATCTCTAAAAATAGCAAAGCAGCTACTGATAATCTCCAATGCACCTATACAAACAATAAATATCAGTATGAGATATATCAATTCTCCAAAATCAAAGCATGAACTAATTAATATGCATGAATGCCTATCCCAAAACAATGCTTTGTATGTTACTCCTAATCATCAATATATGCACAATTTTCTCCACAAAACATATATCACACTTATTATGCTATAATAAATAACATGAGAATGAGAAACAAATACGATCTAAAATAGAATTAAACAAGAGATGAAGATAGAAATAATGGGGTGCCTCCCATCTAGCGCTAAGTTATAGTCAATTAGCTTGACTATCTCTGATTGAATCATGTTGAAAAAAGAATGGAGTTGACTTTCTGCCTGTCAACCTCACCACCAAAATAATGCTTAAGCCGTTGTCCATTCACTTTAAACGGCTTGTCTGAGAATTTGTCAAATACCTCAACCGCACCATGTGGATAAACTATTTTCACAGTAAATGGCCTTGACCACCTTTATTTTAACTTCCCAGGAAAGAGTTTAAGTCTTGAATTAAACAGTAGAACTCTTTGTTCCAGTTCGAACACTCTTTCAATAATCTTTCGGTCATGCCATCTCTTCACCTTTTCTTTATACAGCTTGGAGTTTTCATAAGCTTGCAATCTGAATTCCTCTAACTCATTGATTTGGAGTAGGGGTTTTCCACCTGCAACCTTCAAATCAAAGTTAAGTTTCCTAATTTCCAAATACGCCTTATACTCAAGCTCCATAGGAAGGTGACAAGCCTTTCCATAAACCAGCTGAAATGATGACATGCCCAACTGAGTCTTGTAAGCAATCCTATATGCCCATACAACATCATCAAGCTTTAATGACCAATCCTTTCTTGTGGGGTTCACAACTTTCTCCAAAATTCTCTTAACTTCACGATTTAAGACTTCTGATTAGCCATTGGTTTGAGGATGGTAAGCTGTAGCAATGCGATGATTTACCCCAAACTTAGCCAATAAAGTTTTAAATTGTCGATTACAGAAATAACTGTCTTCATCACTAATGATAGCCCTTGGAGTTCCAAACCTTGTAAAAATACTTCTTTGTAAAAATTGTAGGACCACCCTAGCATCGTTAGTTGGAAGAGTTGCCACTTCTGCCCACTTCGAAACATAGTTGACTGCTAACAAGATGTATAAATTTCCACATGAAGAAATGAAAGGAACCATGAAATCTATTCCCCAAACATCAAAAATTTTAACATTAAGGATTGTGTTCAATGGCATCTCATTTCTTTTTGATATATTCCCAACTTTTTGACATCTGTCACACCTCTGGACAAAACTGTAAGCATATTTAAAAATTATCGGTCGGTAGAATCCTGCTTGCCACACTCTAGCCGTTGTTCTTTCTCCACCATAGTGACCTCCATCTAATGAAGCGTGGCAATCCTGCAAAATCCCCTCTGTCTCGCTATATGGGATACATCTCTTTATCATCTGATCAGCACATTATTTGAACAAATACGGTTCATCCCATATAAACCACTTCACGTCATGCAAAAATTTTAACTTTTTGATGTCGAACTAAGTCAGAAGGGATTATCTTGCTCACCAAGTAGTTTGTATAGTCTGCAAACCATGACACTTCCCCTTTCACGACAAATAACTGTTCGTCTGGAAAGGACTCATTAATCACCATCTTGTCATCTACCTTCCTTCCCGAATTTTCCAGTCTAGATAAGTGGTTCGCCACTTGGTTCTCAGTTCCCTTTCTGTCCTTAATCTCCAAATTAAATTCTTGCAACAGAAGAATCCATCTGATCAAATGAGGCTTTGCATCATTCTTTACCACCAAGTATCGAATTATCGCATGATCTGTATGAACTATCACCCTTGTCCCAATCAGATATGCCTGAAACTTGTCAAAAGCATACACAACTGCCAATAATTCCTTCTCTGTGGTGGTGTAGTTCCACTAAGCATCAGTAAGGGTCTTGCTCGCATAGTATATTACATGAAAAATCTTTTCCCTTCTCTGGCCCAAAGCAGCACCCACAACATAGTCACTGGCATCACACATCAACTCGAATGGTAGGTCCCAATCCGGTGCTGAAGTTAACTTCCTCTTTAAATGCTCAAATGCAGACAAGCAATCCTCATCAAACTTGAATTGTGCATCCTTCTCCAATAAGCTGCATAATAGCTTTATGATCTTGGAAAAATCTTTAATGAATCTGCGGTAGAAGCCTGCATGTCCTAGAAAACTTCTAACACCTTTTATAGAATTCGGTTGTGGTAAGTTTTCAATGGTCTCTAATTTGGCCTTGTCCACCTCTAGTCCTTTCTTCAACACCTTATGTCCCAAAATTATTCCTTCTTGTACCATAAAATGGCACTTTTCCCAATTCAACACCAAGTTCGTTTCAATACATCTTCTCAACACCATCACTAGGTTTTCTAGACATAAATCAAAAGAATCACCAAATACTAAAAAATCATCCATAAATACCTCCACATTATGCTCCACCATATCCAAAAAGATAGCCATCATTCATTTCTAAAAAGTGGCTGAGGCATTACACAAACCAAAAGACATCATTGTGAAGGCGAACATACCATATGGACATGTAAAAGTTATCTTTTCTTGGTCTTTTGAAGCTATCACAATTTGATTGTAGCCTGAAAACCCGTCCAGAAGGTAATAAAACTCATGACCCAGTAGTCTATCCAACATCTGATCAATAAACGGAAGTGGGAAGTGATCTTTCCTTGTAGCTTTGTTAAGTCTGCGACAGTCCATGCAGACCTTCCACCCCATCACTGTTCTCATCGGAATCAACTCATTGTTTTCATTAGAGACTACGGTCATACCACCCTTCTTCGGAACACACTGTACCGGGCTCACCCACGAGCTATCTGAAATCAGATAAGTAATGTCTGCATCCAGCCATTTCAACACTTCCTTTTTGACCACTTCCTTCATAATTGGAGTAAGTCTCCGTTGTTGTTCCACTGAAAGCTTACTATCATCTTCTAGTAGGATCTTGTGCATATAGAAAGATGGGCTGATCCCTTTTATATCTGCTATAGTCCACCAATTGCTGACTTGAACTCTCTGAGAACTCTTAGAAATTTTTCACCCTGAAAAGATGTTAGTGCAGAAGAAATAATCAAAAGTAATTTTGAATTATCATTTAAAAATGCATACCTCAAATGGTATGGAAGTGGTTTCAACTCAAGATCTGGAGGTGTCTCAAGAGATGGCTTTAATTTCACTGATGACTCTCCAGCAATCTTTAATGGCTCAACAGAAGTCTTAAACTTCCTGAACTGTGGAGTTGTGTCCAGTATTTGAACAATTTCCTTAATCTCACCATCTTCTATCTCTGAACTTCCCACAATAGCATTTCTCAAAGGTTCTTGTTCCATCAAGTTATCTACTTCATCATTCAATACCTTTTCCACCAAATCAACCCTGAAGCATTCCTCTTCATCTGTTGGAAATTTCATTGCCTTGAATGCATTAAAAGTGACTTCCTGATCATGAACTCTCATTATCAATTCCCCTTTTTGCACATCTATCAAGGTCCTTCTTGTAGTTAGGAATGGTCTTCCAAGAATGATCAGCATACTTCTATCCTCTTCATAGTCTAATATGATGAAATCATTCGGGAAGATGAATTTATCTACTTTAACCAGTACATCTTCCACAATACCCCATGGATAGGTAACAGACCTATCAGCTAGCTATAAAGAAATATTTGTTGGCCTAAGAGCCGGCAATCCCAACTGATTAAACACTGATAATGGCATCAGGTTGATACTTTCCCCTAGATCGCACAAGCATTTGCTGAAACTCATCTTTCTAATTGTACAAGGTATCGTGAAACTGCCCGGGTCCTTCAGCTTTGGAGGTAATTTGCATTGAAGCATTGCACTACATTCTTCGGTCAAGGTCACTTTTTCAAAATCTTCCATCCTTTTCTTCCTTGACAAAATACCCTTCATAAACTTTGCATAACTAGGTATTTGTTCCAATGATTTAGTGAAAGGTATGTTGATCTGTAGCTTTTTAAACACCTCCAAAAATTTACTGAACTGCCTATCTTCCCTTTTCTTCTATAGCCTCTATGGAAAAGTAACCAGGGGATAAACAACTGGTATCTTGGTCACTAGTTTCTCATATGAATCTTCTTTATTCTTCTTCACTTCCCGCTATTCTGAACCTTCATCAAACAAAACTTCACCAGAATTTTTTTCTTCATTGCGCGACAGTGTATCCTCTCTTTGTAAAAGTGGCGCGGGCGCGCCATGCTGTGATTCTGCAATTTGCTTCCCTGACCTTAAGGTGATAGCCTGACATTATTCCTTATCTTCCCTTCTTGGATTAGCCTCTATTGTACTTGGCAATGAACCATGTCGTCTATTGTTAAGCATACTAGCCATTTAAACCATTTGAGTTTCCAAATTTTGGATAGCCAATGCCTGGTTTTTAATCATCACCTCGGTATTTGCCATATACTTCATCATCATCTCCTCCATCTTTGACTTCTTCTCTTGTTGAGGTGCAGGTGGTGGATGATGTTGTTGTTGCTATGAAAATCCAGGGGGATAGGGTGGATTTGGTACAAACTATTGCTGAGATAGTTGTGCCTAAAATTGATGTTGTGGTAGAAACTACTGACTTTGTTGATTATTTTGATTATTTGACCAACTGAAATTTGGATGGTTGCGGTTTTTGGAGTTGTATGTATTCTAGAACTGACTTTGATTCTTTTGGTAGTTGCTCACATATTGTACAGACTCTGAACTGATAGCACATTGGTCAGTTGAATGGGACCCTACACATATCTCATACACGAAAGCAACTGTCTTCGCCTTACTTTTCGTTAAAGAATCAATCTTCTTTTGCCATCGATGCCATCTGAGCTGACAACTGAGTGATAGCATCCACCTCTAACAATCCTGCAACTTTGGGATGTGGCATTCTGGCTGTAGGATTTTGAAAATCCTTAGCTGCCATAGTTTCTATAAGATTGTAGGCCTCTTCAAAGCTCTTTTCCCATAACTCTCCTCCTGCAGTTGCATCTACAATTGGCCTTGACTACCATCCCAATCCATTATAAAATGTATTAATCACCATCCAATCTGGCATACCATGGTGTGGACATTTCCTTAGCATCTCCTTGTATCTTTCCCAGGCTTCATATAAAGATTTACCCTGCTGCTACTCGAACTGGGAAATTGTTGTCCTCATTTTAGCAGTCTTAGCCATTGGAAAAAATTTAGCTAAGAACTTTTGTTCTAAGTCCTCACATGTTGTAATGGATCCTGAAGGTAGAGAGTGAAGCCAACTTCTTGCCTTGTCCCGTAAAGAAAATGGAAATAGTCTGAGCCTGATTGCATCTTCTGGCACCCCGTTGTATCTAAACGTGTCGCATATCTCTATAAAACTAAATAGATGCTTGTTCGGGTTATCTGTAGTAACACCCCCAAACTATACCGAGTTCTGCACCATCTGAATAGTGTCCAGCTTTATCTCAAAAGTGTTGGCTGCTATAGCTGGCCTGACAATACTTGACTGTAATCCATTTATCTTCAGCATTGAATAATCTCTTAAAGCCCTGTGTTCCTCTCTTTGCTCTTCTACTGCCATATTGGATGTTGTGGTCTCTAAAGCTACTTGTAAATTCTTACGCGCACTCAATTTCCAACCTTTTCCGTTAATGTTATCCTGTGCAGGTGTTAACTCAGAATTGGATGACCGCGTGTGCATAAAGTATATACAAGTACCTGAAACACAAACAAAAACAAAAATAAAAATAAGATAAGAATAGAATTGTCTAAGTCACACAAATTAATCTTTAAATTGATGATAATAATACTAAAAATAAACGCCTTTCCCCGGCAACGGTGCCAAAAACTTGTTGCCTCCTTTTTAGTCTAACAAAAAGGACTCTAACTCATGCAAGCATACATGGGTCAACAAGTAGTACAGAGTAAGAAAAGTATCGATCCATGGAGAAAGGTTTTAAATCTAAATTATCATGCATCAACTATATCACTATTTTTATATGCTTAAACGAATAACTCACAATTATAGTCAGGATGCAGAGCCTGATATGTGGACTGAATGCTGAACCAGTTCCCTTTAGGTTATGTGAAGCCGGGAACCTACATCATAAAGTAGATTAACATCAGAATCCTTACTCCTCGTCAATAGGAAAAAAGGAAGATCAAAATCCAGCTTGCACCTCGTTTGCATACATGTAAACTGAGGGGTGTCGACTCAAATCACCCAGAAGCTCTGGGATCGTCACCTGAATACTTGGAAAATCCTTATGGGAACATGAGCAGCAGGAGTGCGGTCCGCAACCAGTACATCCTCCTCATCCTCAACATCTGGTACATCAACCTGGACAGGACGTATCACTGCCTCCGCCAAACGACGTGGCTGTCTAACTGAACGGGGTCGAGGCACATCAGAAGCCCTCCTCCGCACACCTGAAGTGGTCCTGTAGGAACTACTCGACTGATCCAGATCCATATATCTGGACACAAGTCTCCAAATCACCTCAGAAAGGGTGTGGTAAACTCTAACCTAGAGCATTTTCAAATGCATTTTATGACTACATGCATGCATGCATTACTTTAACATACGTCTACAGTAGAGTTAAAAATGCATGTCTGCCCAATGCCTATATTTTGAAATTTTTTGCCATAGTCCCCTTTGTAAATAGTACTATCCACATGCACATAGGCATGACTAGGTGGCTATTCAGTAGCACACATATCCACAGTCATAACTGTCCTACATGCATACATATATCAAAGTCAAAATCCATAAGGGTAGCCTAATTACCTGCAGGATTACTTTGCTTTACCACCTTTGCTCATTTGTCCTCAAATAGGATAAGAAATAACATAAACAAGGTGCCAATTTGACTATTTCAAAAGTCAATTTTTTTCACATCATTATGTTCAGTATGGTTAAATACTAACATTTATTATGTTGAATATTTTTTATCAAATCATATGAGCATGCATATTCACTACTATGTGTTTATAAGCATTTCATGTGATATTTCATTTTCCAATAGATAAAAACTGAAAAAGAAGATATGCATACATTACTAGGGAAGTGTAGAACACTTGTACGGTGACAGAATTTGCAGGAAGACGCCCGAACTCAGCAGATTTGAAGAAGAGCTCTCGGATTTCCTTTGTGGTGCAACTTAGAAATGAATTATGAAAGAAACCTGTAGCTTAAATCCACTCACGGTTGGCCATAGGTGTACCTTCCGGCTTGGTCCAGTTTGAGTTCCAAAGGAGGTCTTGCAAGCTGAAAAGGCCAAATCAGGAATAAAAATGCTACATGATTGAGCAGAATAGCTTGGAATCCTGATTTTCAGAGACCTGACTGCAGGTCCACCTGCCACTCATTAGTATTCACCCAAACCCAGAGTTTACTATATCAATGATTACAACAGTTGCAAATTACACGAGGGTCCAGTATTGTAACAACCGAGAAATTCGGATCCTTTGTAAAATAATTTAATAATGAATAAAATAATATTATTTATTATTATTATGTGTTAGTAAGATGAATGTCGTTCTATAACCTAGAATTGTCAGAACATCATAGTATTTTAACTACGTGAGAGAATTAAAGTGTTTGAATTTCCAAGATGAAAATAAAAGTTTTTCGAGAAATTTTCCGAAAAACACTATTCATCGATTTCTGCTCGGGAATTATTTTTGAACTTCCGAAAAAAATGTAACGTTATAATATCGAGGTGAGATGGATTATGTAATAATAATCTAAGTATGGAAAACATAATATTTTACATGTGGACTTAGCTCATTAACATTAAGAAAAACAAGTAGTAAGAATTAATTATAATGGTCGTATGATACTTATGTATTATACGAATGAACGAATACAAGTATAATATGAATTATTATACGAGTATGTATGGAGGATAGTATAACGTATATTACGAATTAGTATACGAGTAGAATACGAGGATTATACTTATATGGAGCATACTAAAGTCAAATAGATAAAATTCTTGCATGAACGCGTAGAGTATATAATTTGTGAACCGTAGGCTTTTGAACGAGCCAATTCGGACTTATAACGCAGAAGTTATGCGTTCGGGAATTTCGCACATTTAAAAGTCCAGTAAAAAATTTTTGGTACCTGAGTTGTACCATGCGAGCCAACTCAAGTATAATGGTGGTATGCAGCAGTTATATATATAGATGCACATACTTCTCTGCAGAGTCACTGTGCAGCACATATGAAAAAGGGTAATGTGTGGCACCGCATAGCTTGAGCCGAGTTGCCGCTGTATCATCGCTAACTTGCCTTGTTGTGC
The DNA here is from genome assembly GCA_020205615.1 of Panax quinquefolius. NCBI lineage: Eukaryota > Viridiplantae > Streptophyta > Magnoliopsida > Apiales > Araliaceae > Panax > Panax quinquefolius. Next base: position 74,989,918 of record CM035168.1, read on the forward strand.
AGCCTGAGAGAATGAAGGGTCGCGCCATTTGTGCAAATTTCTAGGTTTCATCAGAGAAGAAAATTTATAAGTATGAAATGAATGATAACTCTTTAGTAATGAACTAAGGAACTTAATGAAGCGTTGTAAGGTATGGTTAAACCTTAATTATGTTACCTAAGGGTTGAAGATAAGTAATCAAACATGAACGTAATGTATAGGTAAGAACGAAGTAACGAAATACTGGAACCAATAATAACAAATCTAAGTCATAATTAGATTAAGAATAAGGGTAAGATTCATTAGGAACCATTTATGTTCATTCATGACCTAATGTGTTATGTGATGTCATCATTTACTGTAGAGACTCAAAGACTTAAACGAGGACGTGTTATAACTGTAGCAAACGCTAAAGGCAAGTATTCTAACCCTTGTTCTAGTTTAATCTGGAAAAGCTTTGTAATTCATGTATTCTTACACATGAAGTATTGTATGATGAAGTCAAAGCCAACTCTTTCGGCTAGACTTATATTATGTTTCTATCAAGCATGGTCAATGTTTACCAAGTTATATTGATGTGGTTTTCAAACGAAGATTGAGTATGCTAAAATATTTTGTCGTCTAACGACAGGCACGTGTGGTTGCCACAATTTAAACGTACATACGTTTAATGAATGTAGTGTTGATCAACATAGAGTACTATAGGCTAATCACCTAGACGTGCTCGCAAGAAATGTCGGACTTACGAACTTAGTGCCGAGATGTCTTTTTTAAAAGAACTTATGAAATGCTCATGGTCTTAGACCGAAATTGATGTTTTACTAAATATTATTGTTGTAAAACGTTTTGAAGGAAAAGAAGTGCTATTTTGAATTATCGATAGTACTTCGTAACTATTGTTTAGTTATTGAAGATATACAAGTCCTATGTTTCAAGCATGTTGTTTATTAGAATTGTTGTACTTGCTAAGCTAGTCATGCTCACTCTTGCTTGAACCATATGAACGCAGCTAAGATCGAATGGATCGAAGGCTCCGGCAAGGATAAGGGCAAGGCGAAGACGAACCCGTAGAATACTTATGTAATAGTATAGGGTGAATGATTGTAATATATTTGATATTATGACAAGAACAAATGTAATGGTTATAAAGAACCTGGGGAATGTTAATATTATTTTGAATATATAGAAGACATATTCGTTCTATTGAGGCTTTTCAATTGAATGTATATGTGAATGGTAGTACCATGTAGCACCATTTGTTGGGTTGGAAGATACCCAGATTTGTGGGCGTCATAGGTTGGTATCAAAGCATTAGGTTATAAAACTTAAGGGGGGGGGGGGGGAATTAAACACCTTAAGTTATAACCTTAAGAGAAGTCAAAGAACTAAAAGAAGAAAATAACCTTGTAAAAATGCATTATGATTATGTTATATGTTTTTATTATTCTACTGATGTGTACTTATCAACTTAATTGTTTTGTGTAGATGTCAGGAGTAAATGGAATGCAGTTAGATGTACGAGCAGTTAGTGAAGAGTCGGTTAACCAAATAGAGGTTATACCAAACCCTATAGCGGCAGAGCCTGGGATAATTGTCATTGAGCCTGGAGACTCAGAGGATCCTGACCTTATGTTAGTATTTAATGGTATGATAAAAGAGGAGGTGGAGGTAGTGTCCTTCAACCCGGTAGCTATAGCAGTGGAGATGGCTCCTGGGGAGTCAATGATGTTATTATTCATGTTAGTGTTGGATAGAAATATCCATTACTGTCAGGAGGTTAAGGAGCTGAAGGCAGAGCTCCAGGCTGTTATAGAGGACAAGTCGGACGTGGAGTCCATGTGGGAACAGGAGCATGATGAGAGGATTTTGGCTAAGGACAAAGTCCATGAGTTGAAGCATGAGGTTTTTGAGCTCAAGGAGGAGCTAAAGACCAAACAACAAAAGATAGGGAGAATGTCCTATATTCATAGGAGTTCTTATACAGATTTCAAAGAAGGTAGTAGTCGGTTATCCTGTAGAGGGCAGGCGTACGCGAGATACTATCGACCGTGATATTATTATTTGTTTGCTTGCCAAGGCAGATTTTGGTAATGCCTTGAGGCAGATGTAATCTATTAGTGGGTAGAGTAGTTTAAATATGTAAATATTTCGTATCTAGTAGTGACGTAAAGCCCTCTTTTGTATAACAAAGGGTAGTCTTTTGTAAATCCCAATTTTTGGAAAGCAATAGTGAAAAAGTAATGTAATCAGCTTAGGCTGTGTAATGTAACTGATGTAGTATTATACCACAATGAATGAATGAATATAAGCCTTTTTATGGAACACAATGAGCAATGGATGTTGAAGTTATTGTTTAATATCGAATAACAACTAAATAATAAAGAAAGGAATAATAACAAAATGTATGGTTTATTGTATCAGCAAAATGCCGCCGAGAAGAGTACAACGTAATCAAGTAGCTAATGTAAATCAACCGGAGGGAGGTCCGGTTAACCCTATGCCGGAGTTTGTTAATCTTTTAATAGTCACATTTAATAGAAACGGGGCTAATATCCCCGTAAATCTAGGAGTAGCACGAGCTACTACCTTTAAGGATTTTAAGAGCGTGGGTCCGTCAGAATTCAAAGGAACTATGGACCCTATCAAAGCCCAAATGTAGGTGAAAGAAATAGAGAAGGAATTTGTGATAACAAATGTCGACGAGGCCCAGAATGTTGCCTTTGCAACCTATATGATGAAGGGAGAGGCCAACTTTTGGCGGGAAGCCAATCTGGCTAGGGTCGAGATCAATAATCTAACGTGGGTGAGGTTCAAGGAGATATTCTTCGAGAACTACTTTCCCACGAGTATGCAGAGAAGGATGGAGATGCGGTTTCTCGAGTTGAAACAAGGGGACATGACGGTTCCCCAATACGCTGCTAAGTTTAATGAATTGGTGAGGTTCACTCCACACCAAGTGGACATCGAGGTTAGGAAGGCACGACGGTTCGAAAGGGGCTTGAAACCCTGGCTCTATAACCGTATATCTGTGTTCCAGAGTACTTCATTTGGAACCATTTTAGAGAAGGCAATAATCGCCGAAGGTGGTAGTGAGGCTCTGAGCCAATACCACAAGGATAAGAAGAATAAGGGGAAAGTGGATGGGGGAGTGAAAATAGAAGGAGCCAGTGGAAGTGGCGAGGAATATCAAGTAAAGCAAGGGGACCCAAAGAGGAGGATGGAGGCTTGCAAAACTTGTGGGAAGACTCACTTAGGAGTCTGTCTCAAGGGGAAGGTCGTATGCTACAATTGTGGACAGGAAGGGCACATCTCGCCTAACTGTCCAAGTCCAAAGAAGAACCATGGATGCTTTGTGTGTGGGTCAACTGACCACATGGTAAAGAATTGCCCGAAGAAGGGAACGGAAGGGAATATGGGCACTAATAGCGGTAAGTTAGCTATCGGTGGTCCAGCGCAGCCGGATAGGTCGATGGGTCGTACCTTTAACATGATACCCAAGATGCAAGTTGCATCGGGGGACGTTATCAGCAGTATTATTCTCGATCAACGACATAAATGCTTACGTGTTGTTTGATTCAAAAAGCTACTTGTTCGCTTTATAGCATGTGATTTTGCTAGACGATTAGGATTACTTCCTAAAAAGTTGCCTATACCTTTAAATATTAAGGTAGCAAATGAAGAAATAATTCCTATTGAAGATGTTCATAGGAGTTGTTGCGTAAATATATTTGAGGTTGTAAATTATCGGTAGATTTGATACTGATAAAGTTAGGAGAATTTGACGTAATTCTTGAATGGATTGTTAGTTAACTATGGGGAAATTATAGATTGTCGGAAGAAATGTGTGAACCTTAGAACGTTAAAACAACCACAAGTAGTATTTTACGGGAATAGATCGTCGGGACGTTCGTGTTGTCTAACCATGACACAACTTAGGAAATTATTGAGGAAGGGATGTGTAGGTTATCTATGTCATGTTGTTGATACCCAGAGAGTGGTAGCAACCATATAACAAATACCTATAGTTAGAGAATTTGCCAATGTATTTTCGAGTGAATTATCGGGTCTTCCACCGGATAGGGAGACTGAGTTTGTAATAGACATCATGCCAGGAGCAACACCAGTTTCTAGGGCACTGTATCATATGGCACCAGTGGAGATGAAGGAGTTGATAGTGCATTTACAAGAACTATTGGACATGAAGTACATTCAACCGAGTGTTTCACTGTGGGGAGTGCCGGTACTGTATGTTAAGAAGAAGGACGGATCGTTAAGACTTTGTATCAACTACCGAGAGTTGAACAAGTTGACAATAAAGAATAAATACCCATTTCCCAGGATCGATGATCTTTTTGATCAGTTAAAAGGGGCTAAGTATTTTTCTAAAATAGATTTAAGAACGGGATATCATCAGTTAAAGGTTAGGAAGGAGGATGTACCGAAGACAACATTCAAGACTCGTTATGGTTATTACGAGTTTACGGTGATGTCATTTGGGTTGACTAATGCACCAAATTTGCATTTATGGATATGATGAATGAATGTTCAAACAATATTTGGACAAGTTCATCGTGGTTTTTGTCGATGATATTCTAGTCTATTCTAAGACGCCAGAAGATCATGTTAAACACCTAAGATTAGTGTTGGAGACACTAAGGAAGGAGAAGTTGTATGCGAAGTTCACTAAGTGTGAATTTTGGTTGGAGAAGGTATAATTTTTAGGTCATGTCATTGACCATGAGGGGATTTTAGTAGATCCAGCGAAGGTGGAAGCCGTGATGAATTGGGAACAACCAAAAATGTCGACTGAGGTGCGGAGTTTCCTAGGGTTAGTAGGTTACTATCGAAGATTCATCTAGGATTTTTTTGAAGATAGCTACTCCATTGACTAACTTGACAAGGAAGACGGTGAAATATGTGTGGACAGATAAATGTGGGGACAAATTTCAAGAACTGAAGAAGAGATTGAGTGAAGCTCTTGTTTTGTCATTACCCGATAACACAGGAATTTTTTTAATTTATAGCGATGCTTCGCATGGAGGACTTGGTTGCATGCTCATGCAGCATGGCAAGGTCATTGCATATGCATCAAGGCAGTTGAAGGATTATGAGAAAGTTTACCCTACTCATGATCTGGAACTGGCCGCAGTAGTTTTTGCATTAATGATATGGAGACAATATCTTTATGGAGAAAAATGTGAGATATACATGGACCACATAAGTCTAAAATATATCTTCACACAGAAGGAGTTGAATATGAGACAAAGGAGATGGTTGGAGTTGATAAAGGATTACGACTGTGAAATCCTGTTTCACCTTGGAAAAACCAATGTAGTTGTCGGCGCCTTAAGTAAGAAGGGTCGGGAAAAGTTGTCTTTGTTAACGGCTCAAACTGAGTTAATAACAGAGATGGCTAGGATGGAATTAGAAGTGAAGTTACCAAGTGAAGATGGACAAATACTATTTACGACAGAGATGCAATCTACCATTGTAGAGAGAGATAAGGAGATGCAACTCAAAACTGATGAGTGTGACCGAATAAAGGAGTGGCTAACAAATGAAAAAGATACTAAGTACAGTCTTGATAATGAGGGATTATTAAGATTTGAAGGAAGAATTTGGGTTCTGAATGAGACGGAACTAAAGGAACAGGTATTATAAGAGGCTCACAGCTCGAGGTTTTTGATTCATCCTGGTAGTACTAAGATGTATCAAGACCTTCGACAAAGTTTTTGGTGGCCAAACATGAAGAGGGAAATAGCTGAGTATGTGAGTAGGTGCTTGACTTGTCAGAAAGTTAAGGTCGAACATCAACGACCAAGTGGCTTGTTACAGTCATTGGAGATTCTGGAGTGGAAGTGGGAGCATGTCACGATGGATTTTGTGGTGGGACTTCCGACTACAATGAAAGGGTATGATGCAATTTGGGTAATAGTGGACGGGTTGACGAAGTCGGCTCACTTCTTGCCAATTAGGGTCAAGTATAACCTAGACCAGTTAGCTAGACTCTATGTTAAGGAAATAATTTCCAGACATGGAGCACCAGTATCGATTGTGTCAGATCGTGATCCACGATTTACATCGAACTTTTGGAGGAGTCTACAAGAGCAGTTGGGAACGCTGTTGAAGCTGAGTACGGCGTATCATCCACAAACTGATGGACAGAGCGAGAGAACAATTCAGATGTTAGAAGATATGTTAAGATCTTACGTCATAGATTTCAAAGGTAGTTGGGATGATCATCTACCATTAGTAGAGTTTGTGTATAACAATAGTTATCATGCAAGCATAGGTATGCCACCTTATAAAGCTTTGTATGGTAGGAAGTGTAGAACACCATTGTATTAGGATGAAGTGGGAGAACGCCGAATTCTAGGGCCAGAATTGGTGAAGAAAACAGCGGATATGGTGAAGTTGATACGAATACGTCTCATAGCAGCTCAAGACAGACAAAAGAAGTATGCGAATTTGTATCGAGAAAATAGGGAGTTTGAAGTAGGCTTTTACGTATTTCTAAAGGTATCTCCCTGAAAAGGAAAGATACGCTTTGGAAAGAAGGGAAAGTTAAGTGCAAGGTTTGTAGGACCTTTTGAAGTGTTAAAACGGGTAGGTGAGGTAGCTTATATGATAAGCATTACCTCCAGACCTAGAACAAATACATAACGTGTTTCATGTATTAGTATTGTGTCCTTATAAGTCGGATTATAAGCACGTGATAAAATATGAGCCTATTCATATCGAGAAGGACTTAACGTAAGAAGAGACAACAATTCAAATTGTCGATAGAAAAGAACAAGTTCTGCAAAATAAAATTATACCTTCCGTAAAGGTGTTATGGATAAACCACGATGCAGAAGAAGCAACGTGGGAATTGGAAGAAAAGATAATGAAGGATTACCCTCAGTTGTTTGAATAATAAGAGGCGAGATTCTGGGGACAGAATCTTTTTAAGGGGGGAAAAATGTAACGACCGAGAAATTCGGATCCTTTGTAAAATAATTTAATAATGAATAAAATAATATTATTTATTATTATTATGTGTTAGTAAGATGAATGTCATTCTATAACCTAGAAATTTCAGAACATTGTAGTATTTTAATTACGTGAGAGAATTAAAGTGTTTGAATTTCCAAGACGAAAATAAAAGTTTTCTGAGAAATTTTCTAAAAACACTATTCATCGATTTCTGCTCGGGAATTATTTTTGAACTTTCGAGAAAAACGTAACGTTATAATATCGAGGTGAAATGGGAAATGTATGGGAAACGTAATATTTTGCATGCAGACTTAGTTCGTTAACATTAAGAAAAGGAAGTAGTAAGAATTAATTGTAATGGCCGTATGATACTTATGTATTGTATGAATGAACGAATACAAGTATAATATGAAGTATTATACGAGTATGTATGGAGGATGGTATAACGTATATTACGAATTAGTATACAAGTAGAATATGAGGATTATACTATATAGTGCATACTAAAGATTGAAGCTAATTGTGAATGAATGTATGGATTATGTAAGATGTATAAGTCCAATAGGAATTGGATGTGCAAGCCCAAGTGTTTGATAATCAAAAGCCTAAACTAAAGTAATGCAAGCCCAAAGGATGGAGATATGCTAAGTGGACTAGGGCCCAAATCATGATCCATTGGATAATTAGGATCCATGGAGCAAACCATGGGTGAATTGGTGGGAAAGAACTTTATGTAATGACCAAGTAAAGGATAAGTGTTGTGCTTAACAAGTAATGAATAGTAAGGAGGTGATTAAAGGAGGTGGGATGTTCTAATGACCATAATGCCCTAACCTTAAAGACTTCTATAAATAGCAAGCTTACAATTCATTTGTTGGTTGTTAATTTTCATCCAACATTAAACAACTTATTGGTTAGAGAGAATAAGCACTTTTAAGTCACAACATCCTTTGCTAGATTTTCAAGAAGAAGAGAAGTACTAGTTCTTCAAGGGTAAGACTCTTATCTAATAATCTTCATCTCTATTATTGTAGAGTGATAAGAGAAGTGTAACTTAATAAGCATGTATTCTAAGAACATGTAAAAATTGAATAAGCAATGGGCTTAAGCCGATTAAGTCATGAATAAGTAACTTAAACCTAAACAAGTTATAAACTTATGAAGAACTTATGATGAACTTGTCATTTGTTTGTCATATGAAGTTAGTATGTTTGATAAGATGTAAGAATTTTGATTCAAGGACTTAAATCTATAATAAGTCATAAGGAATAAAAATTTGTAGTTTATAAGTTATTAAGTTATGAACTTATGAAAAATAAGCCAAAACATAGCTTGAAAATAAGTTGATGTAATTTGTAGTTTGAAATGTTCATATGATGGTTAGAATCCATTTAGAACGATGATTAAATCGTTAGTAATGAAGTTTCGCCGAAATTCACACGATTGGACGATAATCGTTGAATTAGTGAAATTCTCGGAATGGAAGTCGGATTTTGTGTTTGAACTCGGAAACATTGGTTTTCGATGGAGACAAGTCATATTTGGCATTATAGAGTTGTGGACTCGAAAATGACCGGATTCCGACTTAGAACGAAGAAACGAGCGTTGAACATTCACGAACGTTTACCGTTTTCGTTAAAAATGAACTAATAGGTGATTTTTTAGCAAAAAAAGTCAAATAGATAAAATTCTTTCATGAACGCATAGAGTATGTAATTTGTGAACCGTAGGCTTTTGAATGAGCCAATTCGGACTTATAACGAAGAAGTTATGCGTCTGGGAATTTTGCAAATTTAAAAGTCTGTTAAAATTTTCTGGTGCACAAGTTGGTAGCCAATGCCACCAACCCAAGGTATAATGGTCGCACTGCGATGCCATATACAAATGTAATACCCTACTCATCAGAGTCAAGCCATGCCACGCTGACCGAAAAGAATAATGTGTGGCGCCCACAAAGTACTGAGCTAGTTGCTGTCATCGCTAACTCTCGCGTCATGTCACGTGACAGAGAAGGAAGGGATGGCGGCCAATGGCCAATTCTGTGGTTTCGTCAAAGAAAAAAGTTTATAAGTATGAAATGAATGATAACTCTTTAGTAATGAACTAAGGAACTTAATGAAGCGTTGTAAGGTATGGTTAAACCTTAATTATGTTACCTAAGGGTTGAAGATAAGTAATCAAACATGAACATAATGTAAAGGTAAGAATGAAGTAACGAAAAGCTGGAACCAATAATAACAAATCTAAGTCATAATTAGATTGAGAAGAAGGGTAAGATTCATTAGGAACCATGTATGTTTATTCATGACCTAATGTGTTATGTGATGTCATCATTTATTGTAGAGACTCGAAGACACTAAAGGCAAGTATTCTAACCCTTGTTCTAGTTCAATCTGGACAAGCTTTGTAATTCATGTATTCTTACACATGAAGTATTGTATGATGAAGTCAAAGCCAACTCTTTTGGCTCGACTTATATTTTGTTTCTATCAAGCATGGTCAATGTTTACTAAGTTATATTGGGGTGGTTTTCAAACGAAGACTGAGTATGCTAAAATGTTTTGTCATCTAACAACAGGCACGTGAGGTTGTCACAAGTTAAACGTACATACGTTTAATGAATGTAATGTTGATCAACATAGAGTACTATAGGCTGGTAACCTAGTCGTGCTCGTAAGAAATGTTAGACTTACGGACTTAATGTCGGGATGTCCTTTTTAAAAGAACTTATGAAATGCTCATGGTCTTGGACCGAAATTGATGTTTTACTAAATATTGTTGTTGTAAAACGTTTTGAAGGAAAAGAAGTGCTATTTTGAATTATCGATAGTACTTTGTAACTATTGTTCAGTTATTGTAGATATACGAGTCCTATGTTTCAAGCATGTTGTTTATTAGAATTGTTGTACTTGCTGAGCTAGTCATGCACACTCTTGCTTGAAACATATGAACACAGCTAAGATCGAATGGACTGAAGGCTCCAGCAAGGATAAGGGCGAGGCGAAGATAAACCCGTAGAATACTTATATAATAGTATAGGGTGAACGATTGTAATATATTTGATATTATGATAACAACAAATGTAATGGTTATAAAGAACCCGGGGAATGTTAATATTATTTTGAATATATAGAAGATATATTCGTTCTATTGAGGCTTTTCAATTGATTGTATGAGTGAATGGTAGTAACGTGTAGCACCATCTGTCGGGTTGGAAGATACCCGGATTTGGGGGCATCACAAATACCGTCAATGCAAGCTCATAGCTCTAAAACACTCTCCTCAGCAGGGATTTCATCCGTTGATGCACATGTCAACGAAGGTCAAGCATCATTGACGCTTTGCCCAGCAGGGATATCATCAGTCGATGCACACGTCGACGAAAGTCAAGCCACCTTGACATCATTAGTCGCTGGCATTTAAACCTAATGAAGCATTAGGAACCATCCGACGATCTCATCCATTGATGTACATTTCAGTGAGGGTCAAGCAACCTTGGCAACACATACTATTGGCAGTAACTCCGACAGAGCAGCGAAAAGACCTGGCGATATAAACCAGGAAGGACCATTCTCATCGGGGAGGACCGATGATAGAATATATTATACACATCCTCCTCAAACAAAACACATCCCCACAGAGTCTCTTATACATTAGAGATACATCTTCAGTGTGAAGTCTATATCAAGGATTAAGGACTTTGGTGATAACCCCAATGTCAACATCCCCCCAAAATAGATATACATCACCCATCTCGAGTCGCCAAATACATGGTACAAAATTTCAAATACAACTTAATAATACAACTGTGTCGTTTGTAAAATACGGCATGGTTCCACAAAAATCATAAATTTGCTCAGAGAGTTTTAATACTAATATTGTCTTCACACATGTCATAAATATATGATTCAACTCAAATGGAGTCCTCAATACATTTATTATCACACTATTTCATAAATGGAGTCCTAGTTATTATCACTACTAATACTATCATCTCTGACCGTCACTCCGCTCCCCGACTAGTCCCGCCACGCTTCGCTCATTTCCTCAAGAGGACAATGAAAGCAAAAGGGTGAGCTCAACTAGCCCAAGAAGAAATATTATGACTAAGATAATGCGTAATAATTTATCGTTAGCCTTCAACAAAGTTGTTAAACCGATAAAATATAACAAACATCAAGTTTAACTGCAATGCAAATAACAAAGCAATCCATTGTAAGAGTCAAGTAGAGAGTATAAAATCTACTATCTTCTATGATTTAAAAGGTTTTTCATCACTTTTATCACCGAGACTCAGCTTAATAAATAATCCACATCATCGAATCACCCCTGCACTACGGCCAAGGATATTCTTTAGTATCACGACCACAAATTATCCATGCACTACGCCCAAGGATATTCGTAGTATTCATCAATGGTCATGATCATGCCAACAACTCGTCCCATCAATGCACTACGGGCCAATGAGGACTTTTACCACATCATTTGTAACATTACTACCATGATTATACCGAATAATCCTCGGTCATAATCATACCAAGTCCATCTATGCACTACAAAGCCACATATGACTTTCAACAATATAATATAAACACGAGGATGATGAAAATGATATAAGAATTCAATAAAACAAGTTCAAGGATAAATTTTTAAAGATTTATAATTTAATTTATCCGTAAATCAATAACGCCCAAATTGTCAACACGATATCGCTTTGTGGAGTAAAATTCAAGAATAATATTGTACCAAAAAATAATTTGACCAAAAACGAATCAATTTTTTATCATGAAATAAGACCCCGTGAATAGTACTCGAGTGAATAGTACCCTCGTGAATAGTACTTTGGGAATAGTAACCCCATGAATAGTACTCCCAAGATGAAAAAGTTAAAACTTATCAAGAATGCTCGTAATAATATTTCCATGAAAAGATATTGGATGAAGCAAAATATCATCAAGATATTCTACTAATTTCATGGAGTATAGAAGCCAAAAAAATTTAACAAAACGAGTATAGAATTCAAAATCTGAAACAAAATAATATTACTTACATATTACAGAGTATGGAAGAAAATATTATTTCAAGCGAATATTGAACAAAAATAGCATCCCTTACCTTGAAAAGAAGAGTATTCCAACTGGTGTAGCGAAGATATTCTTGAAGAAAACTTTCGCTATTTTATACGCTCAAAGCATTCTAAAACTCGAAAGAAATACGCTCAATATTATAGAAGAAGAATTCTCTGATTCTAGTGTGATTTTCAATTCTAACTTAAGCGCCTAATTATAGAAAAATGCTAGAACGCCATAGGAGATTAAATTAATAAAATGTTAATTTAATTTTTTTTTTATGCACCAACCAACCAAGACCAAATTTCAGCACCCAATAAGGGTCCCACCAATTCAAAGACATGTTTTCTACACCAACCAAAAGTGGGGCCCACCCATGTTTTTAATAAAAATATTTTAATTTCTAAAATTTCAATAATTCATAATAAATAGCCCTTTTATCAGAAAAATACGAATTTTATGTCCATTCCATACGAAATCTAATTCTCTACAACTTTGTAGCTTTAAGTTTTTCCAAATTCCAAACAGAAAATATCCGAAATCCACAAACTGATGATTTTCAATACCTCATAAAATTCATAACAAATCATATGTTAATTTTTAATGGTTCAAAATTTGTGGACATATACTCAACTTATATATGTATAACATATCCAAAAATCACAACGATCCAACTATTTGATCAAAATTATAACTCACGCAAAAAGAGCTTTTTTAAGAACACCGATTTAATTTTTAATATCTCCAATCCGACAAAAATACCGATATAACACACCTCAACATTAATTCCTTCATTTATAACCACATAAAATAAATATTTTCCTATCCATCATTTATGTCCACATAAAATAAATATTTCCTTATCATATAAATCAATAATTAATTATTCACAAATAATATTACGTAATCACAATAATGACAACCAGTGCCGCTCCTCAGAAAGAGGGGGCTTTCCGATAAGGATTTCTCCTCATCAAGCGCAATTAGGTGACCAAACCTCTCCTCGATGTAACTTTCTAGACATCGCCAATAATGCTATCTAATAATATTATTCAAATAATATGAATTATTTATTTGATAATGGAAAATATCAAAAGGACAATTATTGAAACAACAATAATATAAAATATCAACGCAACAATTATTGAATCAATAAAATAAAATATTGAATAAGAATTATCGTAATAATTATCGAGTAAAGCCTTCACGTAAGAATCAATAATTCAAAATACTGCAGTAATACCGTGCTGCTACTTTGCAACAACGCGACATCGTATTTTAACCACCGTGTATTCCAAAGTGTTAATGTGAAAACTACGCCGTTATTTATAAAAAACTCAAACTTGTCGCTTTCTCAATCCGATAATTATTCTCATTATGGGGTCCACAAATGATTGTGGTCGTCGCATTTAATATTCCCTCGTTAAAACGAATATTCCCCACCAAATCGAATATTATATAACAACTTGCGACTTTGCAAAATTTATAAATATTACCCACAACTATAACATTATATCAAATTCACTCCATAATATTCAAAAATGATATTTATAGAAAATTCATCTTTATTCATAAAAGTCAGTCTTACAACCTCCCTTCTTATGAAATTTCACCCTCAAAATTAGGGTAGTACGACTGGTATGTCAAGAGGTAAGGATACCTTGATTTCATTTCGCATTCTAACTCCCGTGTCATTTCCTCAACATCGTGGTTTCTCCACAAAACTTTGACTTGAGGTATAACCTCGAGCGTAAAATATGCCCTTCTTATCCAAGATTTTAACAGAACCTCTTTATACGTTAAATCTTCCGCTATTTCGTCCGGGTTCTAACTCAATAATGTGGTTCGGGTCTTTCACATATTTACGTAATATAGATATGTGAAAAATATTATGAACACGAGACATACTTGCAAGCAGTAAAGCGAGTCTATAGCCACAGCTCCTACTCGCTCGAGGATTAAAATGGGCCAATGAATCGAGGATCGAGCTTTCCTCTCTTTCCAAATCTCAGAACTCCTTTCCATGGAGCAACACGTAACAACACATGTTCTCCAATATCAATTCCACGCCCTTTCGATGAAGATCAAGATAACTCTTTTGTCGATCTTGTGAGGTTTTTATACGTTGTCGGATCGTTTGAATCTTTTCCGTAGTCATATGCGCATCAACTCCTCATCCCAACAACGCTGCTTCACCCACCTCATCCCAAAGATACCGAGAACGACACTTTCTTCCATACAACGCCTCGAATGGAGCCATGCCAATACTTGTTTGATAACTATTGTTGAGGAAAACTCCACCAATGGTAAGAACTTGTCCCAACTTCCTTGAAGTCAAGGACACAGTAGTCTTAATAGATCTTCAAGAGTTTGAATAGTCCTTCTCGATCGCCATCCGCTTCGAGGATGATATGCCGAACTAAATCGTAAATGCGCGCTCATAGCTTTTTGCAAACTAACCCAAAATCTTGAAGTGAATCTTGGGTCTCGATCGTAAACTATGGATACCGCATACCATGCAATCTTACAATCTCGCTTATGTACATATACGAGCAAGACGCTCAAGTGTATAAGTTTCTCGATAGGTAAGAAATGAGCCGACTTGGTCAATCTATCAACAATGACCCAAATCGCATCTATGCCTTGAGAAACCTTGGGAAGACCGAAGAACGAAATCCATGGTAATGTGCTCCCACTTCCATTCTAGAATTTCAAGTGGTTGCAATGGACCTTTTGGTACTTGATGCTCCGCTGACTCGCTGACAAGTTAAACACCTCGAGATAAACTCCGCTTATCTCTCTCTCTCATATTGCTCCCACCAAAATGTATGTCGAAGATCATGATACATTTTGGTACTCCCAGTATGGATTGTAAATGGTGTGTTGTGCGCTTCCATCATGATTTTATACTTTAAATCAGGGTCGTTAGGAACACAAAGACTGGAGTTGACTCAAGTATTCCTTCTTCATCGATTCTTGCTTCCTCAGATAGCACCTTCTTGCACTTTCTTCCTCATACGATCATCACTCCGTGTCTCAGAGTTGAGCAAATTTTTTAACTTTATCGATTAAAGTTAGTTCTACTCAGATATTCGCCATCATCACACGGGTCCCCGGAGTCTTTAACTCTATCTCCATCCTTTGCAAGTCATACAAAATGGGCCTTTGCATTGACAATATCGCACTTGTACCCGCATATGATCTTCTACTCAATGCGTCACCACTACGCTCGCTTTTCCGTGATGGTATTGATGGTATGATCATAATCTTTCAATGCTTCAAGCCAACGTCATTGTCGTATGTTGAGTTCCTTTGGGTGAAGAAATATTTGAGGCTTTTATGATCCGTAAAGATCTCCACTTTCTCCCCATACAAGTAATGCCTCCAAATCTTTAGTGCAAAATGACAACAGCTACCAACTCTAGATCATGAGTAGGATAATTCCTCTCATATTCTTTGAGTTGCCGAGAGGCATAGGCTATGACTTTCCCATGTTGCATGAGAACACATCCTAACCCTTTGCCAAGCATCACCAGAGATGACAAATCCCTCCGAGCCGATGGTATTGTCGTAACAAAAATTTCAAATGAGTCTCCTCTCGAGTTCTTGAAAACTCTTCTCACATTCCACGCCCCAACCAAATTTTGTATCTTTCCGAGTCACCGAAAGTTAATGGAGTAGTGATTCGAGAAAACCCTTCTACGAATCTCCGATAATAACCAAATAAGCCGAGAAAGCTACGATTTCGGCCATCGATTTAGGTTGCTCCCCAACTTTGAATAGCTTCAATCTTTTTGTCAATGATATTCCATGACTTGATACTACGTGCCCAAGGAATGCTACTTCCTCAAGCCGTAACTCGCATTTTCTTCAACTCGGCATAAAGCTTGTTTTCACGGCTTTTGAGTATCGACCTCAAGTGTTGCTCATCATGATCTTCACGGCTTTTTGAATATATGAGGATGTCATCAATAAAGACGACCACAAAGTGATCCAAATATTCCTTGAATACTCGGTTCATCATATCCATGAAGGCAAAGAGGAGCATTAGTCAATCCAAAAGACATGACTAGAATTCATAATGCCCGCATCGAAGTTCTCGAAAGCCGCCTTTAGAATGTCATCGGTTCTAATCTTTAATCGATGATATCCGAATGAAGATCGATCTTTGAAAAGAATTTGGCGCCTTGCAACCGGTCAAACAGTCATCAATACGCGGGTAATGGGTACCTATTTTTGATGGTGACATGATTCAACTCCCGATAATCAATACAAAGTCGCATACTCCCATCTTTCTTCTTCACGAATAGAACAGAGCACCCCAAGGAGACGTACTAGGATGAATGAAACCGATGTCTAACAATTCCTCGCAATTGGGTCTTTAACTCCTCAAGTTCAATAGAGCCATTCGATATGGGGCTTTGAAATGGGTTTTGTATTGGGTTCAAGGTCGATACAAAATTCAATTTCACGCCTGGGGGTAGGCCAGAAGTTCTTCAGAAATACGTCAGAAATTTATTAACAATAGAAATATCATTCAAAATCGACGTATTTTTGTTTAAAACTGCGATATGAGCTAAGAAAGCTTGACATCCGCTTTTTCAATAAACGAATAGCTTTATGGCTTGAGATGACAAAGATTGATTTTAATGGTTTGGTTGCTTGAATTCAGATAATAGGTTTGTTAGGAATATGAAAGCTAACAACCTTACGAAAAATAATCAATTTTTGCATGATGAGTAGTTAACCAATCAATCCCTAGAATTACGCCAAATGCAAGTATTTTCAATGAAATAAGATCGACAGTAATGTGAGGGTACCGATTTGAACCAAACAAGACTTATAAACAAAGGATGTAATGAAGGTTTCTCCCAATGGAGTTTCAACAGATAAGTCAAAGTCTAATTTCTCCTGAGTCAAATTTAAACGCTGAGCGCAAGTAGAGAAATAAAAGAATGGGTAGAACCCAGATCAAATAAGGTATAGACTTTCGCTAGAGTTTATGATAAGCTTACCCGTGATGACCTCGCTCGAGTTCCTTGCTTTCTGGAGGTCACAACAAACGCCTCCTTGAACTACGGCTTTGACTTTTCTCGACGGCTTTTGGTGCCTCCATCCCAAATGGACTTATCTTCTGCATGACAAAATCGGGCTAGGTGACCTTCTTTCCATAATTATAACACGCTTTGATCGCATCGCGTAGTTTGACCGATGTGTCCCTCCCTCCGCATTTGAAGCATATGATAGTGGTGGTCGTTCTCCTTCCTTAACAACAAACGGTCAAAATTGCCGACGCCTTTCCATCATCATTGAATCTCCTCTTCTTGAAATGTCCACTCTTATTGTCTTGGCCATGATTACCACCAAGTGGTTACCATTTCGCCCGTTGATTCCTCCACGCTTGTTGTCACCGCTTCGATGACCGCTACTACCACCGGTATTATCATTTTTCCTACTTCTTCTTCTCGTCATTTGACTCATTATCGCGCGCTCCAATAATCGAGCCCTATTCACAACATCCAATACAAACACAAGCTTTATGAGAGATAAGGTATCGACGATCTCGGGTTTCAAACCTCTTAGAAACATTCGCGTCATTCTCTCCTCATTATCAACCAAATGGGACGCAAACCAGACAACTCGGCAAACTTGGCTTCATATCGCGACACTGGCCATGTTGTTTTGCTCCAGCTTTAATGAACTCTACCTCTTTCATGTGATGAATACTTTCGAGAAAGTACTTGTCGTTGAATGCTTCGAACTTCTCCCAAGACATCTTCAAAGGCAGTCGAGTACGCTTTACGATTCCCACCAAAGAATCGCCTCCTCCCCAACAACATGAAGGTGGCAAAGGGAACCTTTTGCTCCTCGAGAGCATCCCAAGACATCAAATATCTTGTTGATTTGCTTTATCCACGCCTCCGCCTTTAAGTGGTTTTGGCTCTCCAAAAACTCCGTGGTCCCAAATTTCCTTGAACTGCTTAGTAGTGACCATCCGAGAGTTGCAAGTGTTTCACCTCGCATTTTGGATGAGTCTCTCTCTCACTCGATGTTGCATGAATTGCAAAAGCCTCTAAACATTCCATCGCTCATCATTTAGTCGTTGTTGTTGTTTGCATGAGGATTGTTGCCTTCCTCGATGCACATTACATTATCGTCCTGGTATTGATCTGTGGAGACTCAACGGTCTCCTGTGCTCCATTGCTATTCTCAACATTCTCGATGTCATTTTCAAATACTGCCACAAAACAAGGGTTAATTGACATGCCACATATTATCCCTATACTCTGACCGACCAATTAAATACCAAATAAACTTAGGTAGGTCATACTAGCTAAAGGAATTCCCCGTCTCTCCCCTAGTTCTAGTCTCACATCTCAGCCAGGGATCATATCCCTAAGCTTTGATACCAACTGTGACGCCCCCAAAATAGGTATATATCACCCATCTTGAGTCGCCAAATACATGGTACAAAATTCAAATACAACTTAATAATACAACTGTCGTGTAAAATACGACAAAAAACATAAATCGAGAGTTTTAATAAGAATATTGTCTTTTAGACAATATTCAACCTCAAATGGAGTCCTCAATACATTTATTATCACACTATTTCATGAATAGTGAGGACTACTAATGCTATCATCCGGACCGCCACTCCATTCCCCGACTAGTCCCGCCACGCTCTCATTTCCTAAGAGGACAATGAAAGCAAAAGGGTGAGCTCAACTAGCCCAAGAAGAAATATTATGACTAAGATAATGCGTAATAATTTATCGTTAGCCTTCAACAAAGTTAAACCGATAAAATATAACAAACATCAAGTTTAACTCAGCAATGAACAAGAAATCCATTAAAAGAGTCAAGTAGAGCATAAAATCTACTATCTTCTATGATTTAAAAGGTTTTTCATCACTTTTATCACCGAGACTCAAATTTTAATAAATAATCCACATCATCGAATCACCCCTCGACTACTACTAAGGATATTCTTTAAGATATCACGACCATAAATTATCCACGCACTACGGGCCAAGGATATTCGTGTATTCATCAATGGTCATGATCATGCCAACAACTGTCCATCAATGCACTACGGACCAATGAGGATTTTTACCTCATCATTTGTAACATTATGATAATGATTATACCGACTAATCCCTGGTCATAATCATACCAAGTCCATCTATGCACTACAGGTTACAAATGACTTTCAAGATAATATAAACACGAGGATGATGAAAATGATATAAGAATTCAATAAAACAAGTTCAAGGATAAATTTTTAAAGATTTATAATTTAATTTATCCAAAAATCAATAACGTCTAAATTGTCAACATGATACTGCTTTGTGGAGTAAAATTCAAGAATAATATTGTACCAAAAATAATTTGAACCGAAAACGAATCAATTTTTTTTATCATGAATAGTACCCCGGGTGAATAGTACTCGAGTGAATAGTACCCCGTGAATAGTACTTCGGGAATAGTAACCCTATGAATAGTAATCCAATATGAAAAAGTTAAAAACATATTAAGAACGCTCAGAATAATATTTCCATGAAAAGATACTGGATGAAGCGCAAATATCAAGGATATTCTACTAATTTCATAGAGTATAGAAGCCAAAATTTTAACAAAACGAGTATAGAATTAAAAATCTGAAACGAAATAATATTACTTACATACTACTACAGTATGGAAGAAAAAATATTATTTCAAGCTTAATATCGAACAAAAATAACATCCTTTACCTTGAAAAGAAGAGTATTCCAACTGGTGTGGCGGGGATATTCTTGAAGAAAACTTTCACTGTTTTATACGTTCAAAGCTTTCTAAAACTCGAAAGAAATACGCTCAATATTATAGACGAAGAATTCTCTGATTCTGGTGTGATTTTCAATTCTAACTTAAGCGCCTATTTATAGGAAAATGCTAGAACGCCATAAGAGACTAAATTAATAAAATATTAATTTAATTTTTCTACGCATACCACCAACCAAGACCAAATTTTAGCCTCCTCTAGTGGGTCCCACCAATTCAGCACATGTTTTCTACACCAACCAAAAGTGGGGCCCGCCCACCCATGTTTTTAATAAAAATATTTTAATTTTTGAAACTTCAATAATTCATAATAAATAGCCCTTTTATTAGAAAAATTAAGAATTTTATGTCCATTCCATACGAAATCAAATTCTCCACAACTTTGTAGCTTTAAGTTTTTCCAAATTCCAAACAGAAAATATCCGAAATCCACAAACGGACGTTTTTCAATACCTCATAAAATTCATAACAAATCATATGTTAATTTTTAACGGTTCAAAATTTGTGGACATATACTCAACTTATATATGTATAACATATCCAAAAATCACAACGATCCAACAGTCGGATCAAAATTATAACTCACACAATAGAACTTTAAGTGATTTTTAATACCTCCATTTCGACAAAACACCTCAACCTTAATTCCTTCATTTATAACCACATAAAATAAATATTTTCCTATCCATCATTTATGTCCACATAAAATAAATATTTTCTTATCATATAAATTAATAATTAATTATTCACAAATAATATTACGTAATCATAATAATGATAACCAAAGCCGCTCCTGTGAAAGAGGGGGCTTTCCGATAAGGATTTCTCCTCATCGGGTGCAATTAATTAGGTGACCAAACCTCTCCTTATGTAACTTTCTAGACATTGCCAATAATGCTATCTAATAATATTATTCAAATAATATGAATTATTGATTTGATAATGGAAATATCATGTGCAAAGGACAATTATTATCAAACAATAATATATAAAATATCAACGCAACAATTATTGAATCAATAAAATAAAATATTGAATAAAGAATTATCGTAATAATTATCGAGTAGTACCTTCTTACGTAAGAATCAATAATTCAAAAATATCAGTGCAATACCGCAGCTATCGCAAACAACGCCAGACATCGTATTTTAACCACCGTGTATATTCCAACAAAGGTTAATCAGAAACTTTACGCCGTTATTTATAAAACTCAAACTTGTCGTTTTCTTCATCCGACAGTTATTTTGTTATGGGCCCACAAATGATTGTGTTGTCGCATTTCCCAATATTCCCTCGTTAAAACGAATATTCCCCACCAATCGAATATTATATAACAACTTTTACATGTATTTTGCAAAATTTATAAATATTACCCACAACTATAACATTATATCAAATTCACTCCATAATATTCAAAAATGATATTTATAGAAAATTCATCTTTATTCATAAAAGTTGGGGTCTTACATTATACACCTTGATCGGATGCTCGGATTTAAGTTCCGAAAGTTTAAGCGAACATCATATTGCATGCGTACACGTACTCGAGACGGCGGGACCCATGAGCTTGGGGCACACCAGAGAAGCCGTAGATCTTTATTTCTGCGACTCCCCCTCTATAAATAGAGGGCTTGGGGTGTCCATTTTGAAAGAGAAAATGGTGATGAAACCCTGTCCAATTTACACTGTACTCACTATAAACTGAGTGCTTTCTCATTTTAATCACTTGTGAACTTATATATTGCTATATTTTTACTTCTGGGAACCGAGTGTTCATCCAGTTAAAGCTATAGAAATTTTCTTTGGCAGTCCACTATAAGCCTTCTTACACCTTTCAAAGCCTTTTCTCCACATCTTGCACACAACTCTTCACGTTGAGAGTCGTGTTGCGTGTGTATTCCTGAACTTCGGTCCGTGACTTTTATTTCCTATATATATATATATATATATATATATATATGGACTAACATTATTAAGTTATGCCTCGATTGAGCTTGGACTCACGTCTGGAGCGTTTATTGCTTTTATATATATATACTTATATATAAACTGTGGTCGAACTCTATTTGATGAGCCTAGATTTTATATCCGCAGCGTTTATTGCTTTTATATATATATATATATATATATATATATAAACTGTTGTCGGACTCTGTTCGATGAGCCTGGATTTTATATCCATGCTTCTTACTTATATATATATATTTACATTTATCAAATTCGAGTTTACTATTGGCCTTTTACTTTATTTACAGATCACAACCAAAGAGAACTTCATGGGGTTATTTCCAGGCGAGACGAAATGTAAATAAAGCAGTAAAAACGATCAACCGCCACAAAGTAAACTCCAGGCGGGACAAAATATAAATAAAGCAGTAAAAGGCCATGAAGTAAACTCCAGGCCTGACAAAATGTATATATATATATATATATATATATATATATATAAGCAATAAATGCTCTGGATGTAAGTCCAGGCTCAATCGAGGCATAACTCGATGATGTTAGTACAAATATATATATATATATATATATATATATATATATAAAGCCATGGACTAAAGTTCGGGCATACGCACACAACACGACTCTCAACGTGAATAATTGTGTGTCCCGAATGTGGAGAAATGCTTTAAGAAATGTAAGAAGGCTTACAGTGGACTTCCAAAGAAGACTTCAATAGCTTTAAATGGATGAACACTCGGTTCTCACCGGTAAAATATAGCAAAATATAAGCTCACAAGTGTTTAAAATGAGAAAGCACTTAGTTTATAGTGTGTATAGAGCAAATTGGACAGGGCTTCCTCGCTTTTTCTCTATGCAAAATAGCCACCCCAAGCCCTCAATTTATAGAGGGGGGAGCCGCAGGTGTATCTGCGGTAGCCGCAAATGCACCTGCGGCTGCCCATGGTGTCGCGGGCTCTGCGAGTCCTACCGTCTCGAAGTACGTGCACCCATACAACGTAATATCTGCTCGAACTTTTAGAACTTTAATATGGGCATCCGATTGAGGAGTATAAGACCTTTTTTAGAATGTTGTTGTCTAGATTTACACGAATGACATGGGATTAGAGGTTGTATGAAGTTAGGAAGATGGGACCATGCCCAGGTCTTCAGGCTTCAAATTCTATCCGGTGTGCTGTCTTGTGTAATAGTCACTCAGGATTGGGAGCTATGGAAATTGTTGTATAGAATGTATGTTGAGATGTTATTGAGACGGCGCAATGTGGGATTGAGGTAGCAAAATAATGATTTTGCCCCTCACCAGGGTTATTTCCGGTTTGGGCTTATGTAGTAGTCGTTGATCAAGGTTATCTCTGAGATTGGGCCACTGTGAGTGTAGAATGTCCTCAAGGTTATCTCTGAGGTGTGCTTGACATTTCGGGTCTATCTTTGGGGTTTGAACTGAGTGCCTCGGGGTTATCTTCGAGGTTGAAGCTGACTGCAAGGGTTAAAATGAGCTTTTCTGGGATTATCTCTGGAACTGTAACTACACTCCTTGGGGTTATCTTCGAGGTTTGAACTGGAACACTTGGGGTTGTCTTTGGTACTAAGTATCTCGGGGTTGTGTCCGAGATAGAAAACTAAGGATTTTGGGGTTGTCTCCGGAACTGGAACTGCATTCCTCGGGGTTATCTCTGAGGTTGAAACTGATAATTTCGGGGTTGTCTCTGGAATTAGAGCTACTTTGTCCTCCAGGGTTATCTCTGAAAGACTATTTTGCCCTCCTTCAATGTTAATAACAGGGGATGCAAAATTTTGAGTGTCTACAGAGCCCCTCTTTATCATTTTCATGCAATGTATTGGCATGGATAGGATAAAGAAGACTAGACACTTGCAATGCAACAAGATAATCATGATGCAATGTACTGTTGCATGATGTAAATGCATGATGTATATGGCATGTTGGATTATTTTCCAATGGGATGTGATGACTGTTCCTACGGCTTCTGATAGGGATCAGAGTTATCACTGATGACCCTGATGGACTACTTGGATGTGTGATCTAAAGCTTCCAGAATGTTGACGTTGGGGTTTTCACCAAAGTCCTTAATCCATAGTGCAGATTTCCCACTGAGGATGTACCTCTCATGTACGAGAGACCTTTGGGGATGTGTTTTGTCTGAGGAAAACTTGTTTAACATATTCCATCATCGATCCTCCCCGATGAGGATGGTCTTCCCTGGTTTGTATCGCCAGGCCCTTTCACTGTTCTTTCGGAGTTACGGCTAATAGTTTGTGTTTTCAGGGCTGCCTGACCCTCGCTGAAATGTACATCAACGGAAGAGATCCTTGTTGTGGATGATGTCAAGGCAACTTGACCTTTGTTGACGTGTGCATTAACATATGAGATCATCAGATGATTTCTAATGCTTCGCTAGATTTATTTGCCAGCGGTTGAGTGTCATCAAGGATGATTGACCTTCATTGATGCGTACATCAACAGATGAACTTATATGAAATCCCCGCTCGGAGTATGTTATGGAGTTATGACCCCGAACTGATGGCATTAGACCTTCGTGAGGTATTGCCGAGTGTAGTTTGCAATAGTTGTGATCATCGGTATAGTAAACCCTATGTCTGGGTGATTACCAATGAGTGATATGTAGACCCATAATTTGGTCTTTGAAAACCAGGATTTCAGGCTTTTCTGCTTAATCGCGTAACATCTTTTTCCCTGATTTAACTTTTTTAACTTATGAGACCTCCTTTATAACTCATATTAGACCAAGCCGGAGGGGTGGGCCCCACCCAGGGGAGACACAGGTACACCTGCGGATAACTATGGGTGGCCTTAAGTGGCCTGTTGCTTTCATAATTCATTTACAAGTTATGCCACACAGAGAATCCGAGAGCTCTTCTTTAGATCTGCTGAGTTCGGGCGTCTTTCTATAAATTCTGTCACCGTACAAGTGTTCTACAATATCCTGGTAACATATGCATGTCTTCTTTTCCAGTTTTTATCCGTTGGAAATTGAGTTATCACACGAAATGCTTCTAAACACATAATAGTGAATATGCATGCTCATATGACTTGATAAAAAATATTCGACACAGTAAATGTTAGTATTTCACCATGCTGAACATAATGATGTGAACAAATTTGACTTTTGAAACAGTCAAATTGGCACATTTTTTTGCTATTTCTTATCCTATTTGAGGATAAATGAGCAAAGGTGGTAAAAAAAAGTAATCCTGGTAATTAGGCTACCCTTACAGATTGTGACTTTGATAGTGTTATGCATATAGGATGTATACGACTGTCGGTACATATGCTACTGAATGGCCACCTAGTCATGCCTATGTGCATGTGGATAGTCCTGTTTACAAAGGAGACTATAACAAAAAATTTCCAAAATGTAGGCATTGGGTAGTCATGCATTTTTAACTCTACTGTAGGCGTATGTTAAAGTAATGCATGCATGCATATAGTCATAAAATGCATTTTGAAAAAGCTTCAGGTTACAATTTACCACACCCTTTCTGAGGTGATTTGGAGACTTGTGTCCAAATATATATGGATTCGGATCAGCCGAGTAGTTCCTGAAAGACCACTTCAGGTGTGCAGAGGAGGGCTTCTGATGTGCCTCGACCTCGTTCAGTTAGGCAGCCTCGTTGTCTGGCAAAGGGGGTCATACGTCCTGTCCGAGTTAAGGTGATGGATGTTGAGGACGAGGAGGAGGATGTACCAGTTATGGCCCCCACTCTTACTGCTCATGTTCCATGTAGGGATCTTCCAGGCATTCAGGTGATGATCCCTGAACTTCTGGGTGATTTGAGTCGACACCCCTCAGTTTACTTGCATGCAAACAAGATACAAGCTGGATTTAATCTTCCTATTTCCTATTGATGAGGAGCAAGGATTCTAGTGTTGATTTGCTTTGTGATGTAGGTTCCCAGCATTACGCAGCCTCGAGGGAACTAGTTCAGCATTCACTCTATATAACAGGCTCTGCATTCTGATTATCGAGCGATTATGCATGGTTGGGGCTTCGAGGTGTTCTTTTCTATCCTCCTCCATCGTTGCCCTTGGGGTTATCTCAGGACGTTGATTGAGCGTTGGTTCCAAACTCAGTCTCTCTATTTGTTAGACTGTGAGGTGATGATGACACCGATGGATTGGTTATTTATCATAGGTATGTAGTTTGGAGGGGAGCCAGTGCCTTGTATGGCGAACATTACACCGACTACTATCAAATCATTGCTAGGAGTCCCGGCTAAAGGGCTAAAGGGTAGGACAGTTCATACAGTACAGGTCCTTTGAGCGTAGATGCTATGAGTGGGCTGTTAAGTGAGCCCATACCCGATGATGTGAGAGTCAGGGATTGCATTCTTCGGTGATTGTTCTTGATAATCATTAGGGGCTGCTTCATAGCAGGTAACTCTTCCATGGTATCATTCATTTTGGTCATCGCCACACGAGATGTGGACTGTATTGGAGAGTATAATTGGGGTTCCTATACCTTCGCCTATTTCCTCAAGTGTATTCACACGCGTTCACAGGGATTAACGGAGGCTTGGCTAGGATTTTACCTATTTCTACTAGTGAGTATTTCTCTTCTGATTTCTCATGTACAGATTAAGAGTGTTGACTGACAGCAAGTCACAGTCGCCCGTCATTGATATCCCATTGATGGGCGTTGACAGCTTTACGTTGTCAAAGGGTCCGTATACTTAGGATATGTTTCATCGCTGGTGGTCCCCTCGTACCATCGGAGCCCAGACCCGTGCCACTCAGTTCATGGGGATATGGTTTCTGGATCCGTGATGGTGACGAATTGGATAGCTTGTGTCCGAGAGCCGACTCATTTGACACAGATTGACAGTTTGACCCGGTAGTTGGACCGGGCACATTTCTTTATTCGGCACTTGGGAAGAGATCCTTCCAGCTCTGGGGCTAGCCCTTCAGGTGACCCATATGGCTTTTCTGGTGTAGATCCTCCATTGTATAGGCCTAACATCCCACTTGGCAGAGATCTAGTGACTCAGGATGAGTTACATTAGGTGGACAGGATTGATGATGTAGACATTGACACCATTATCTTCTTCTGATGTGTATTCTCGCTATATCTTTTGATAGGCCTCTGTTAGATACTGGGTGGTTATGCCACATTCTCGTTATATCTTTTGATAGGCCTCTGTTAGTTGTTGGGCGTTTATGCCCTATTTCCCTGTATTTTTAACTGTACAGAGATGATGTACTTAGGAATGTATGTACTTTTTTCCATTCCCTACATCATATTTCCATCTATTGTTGATCATGCATGTATTATGTTATGCATACGTATGTCCAAAAATATTCAACATTGACCCCTGGATGGTCTTATAATACGGCCCACACAGATTTCCTCTTCGACAATTAGCCATATTGATCACACCCCACCGGTATTGGTAGCCTCTCGTTTGAGGTCATGGTATGATAGTTTGTCACCTCCAGATCGGGTGACCATAGATCAGCAGTTACAACATTCCACGACCCTTCTAATGTTTCAGGTTCATGTGGTCTTTGTAGATGGTATGATGGAGCATTGGGTAGCGGATAGGCAGATTTTCTGATTCAAGATCCAAGAGTTGACTCCCACCTTAGAGGAGTATGCGCAGTTGACGGCACTTCCACTGGACAGACCTTGCGCGCGAATGGCTATCGACGACATGAGTTTACAGTTTGTGACCCTCACCGGGCTGAGGCGTAGAGTAGTACATGATGAGATTACATCCGGTTATGTGGTGTCGCAGCATTTTCTGATTGACAAATTTGGCTTAATGGACAGTTATGTACGGCACTCCGAGGATTTCACCACATCGGAGGATCAGTGGCATACAGCCAAGGTAGACGTACTCATGATGTGCATAGTTATGTGTACATGCCACTATACATGGATGAGCTTGATATCGGTGTTGCCATGGCAGTGAGAGATCTCAGGGAGGGTCATACCATTTTGTCGATGATTGTGACAGAGACGTTGAGATTGGCCACATATTGTCATACCTATCTTGCAGGGGTATCCATAGGCAGCTCAGTCATGTTGTATGTGTGGTTCATGTCACAACTACGACCGATTGTCACCTTCCGACGACATGGGTATTGTTTTACCCATGAGATATCCATGTCTTACTCCTTTCAGCTAGTGGAGTGTACAGACGCTACATCCTGGTCAGTGTTTTTAGCAGGGATCGGAGATCCATTTAGCATTTTACCGTGTACAAGACTCAGTTCACCTTAAAGCTGCATTACTCATGCACCTGGCATGGATTATCTCCCTCTGGCTGGTTTGAGGGGCATGACCACTTACCACCCACTGGATGTGATATCACAGTTTGACTAGTTTTAGGACTTCCATCCTTTTGAGGGAGCATTGGGTCAGCGCTTGGCTTCACACCACTTGTCATCAGAGGACAGATCCAGGGTGTATGCCTGTTGGGATCAGCGTGAGCTAGCTGAGTTTTCTGTTAGCCATCCGGGCTGTTCGTCAGAGTATTCTACATGGATGGAGACAGAGACTACATCGGATACGGCTGTATCCACATTGTCGGGGATTGATTCTAATGGTGGAGAGCCCATAGAGGACATTAATTCTCCCACCGAGGAGGATCTTTTCTTTGGGTTGCCAAAGAATCGTGATGGATTCTCCCAGTATGATACTTCTCGTGACCCGCATTCAAAGAAAGTATTTAGAGTAGAGACTGCATCTGATGACATTTGAGAGAGATCAGGCTAGGGCCTTGATGTTGACAGCTCTTGTTAGGAGAGGCGCCGCTCTATTAGAGAGAGATGATGCTTTAGCTCTTAGAGACATCGCTATTATTGAGCGTGATGAGGCTAAATCATGCAGAGATGCATTAATTGTTGAGCCGGATGGTGCCATATGTGTCCGGAACGTAGCCGTTACAGATAGTACTTGTAAGACCCCGAATTTTATGAAATAAAAGTATTTAATTTTTCTTATAATTATTATTCAGTAAATGGTTAAATTGATAAAAGTTTAAAGTTATGGGTGAAATGTGTAAATTTTACAAAATAAGCAAGTGGTTATAAAATATTCATTGTTGTCGGGGAATATTTGTTTGGTCGTGGAATATTCTTTTTGTCGGGAATATCCATACGACGGAGCAGCCATTTCTGGGCCCCATAACAGAAAACGGTTGGATGAAAGAAAACGACAAGTTTGAGTTTTTATAAATAACGACGTAATTGTTACTGTTAACACTGTTGGATTACCTGGTGGTTAAAATATAGTAATACGTGTGGTTGCACAGTAGCACACGGTATTGCACAATATTTTTGAATTATTGATTCTTACATAAGAAGGCACTACTCAATAATTGTTACAATAATTACTGTTCAAAATTTTATTTTATTGATTCAATAATTCTTTGCGTTGATATTTTATATTATTGTTGTTTCAATAATTATCACTACACAAGATTTCCCATTATCGGATCAATAATTCATATTATTTGAATAATATTATTAGATAGCATTATTGGTAATGTCTAGAAAGTTACATCGAGGAGAGGTTTGGTCACCTAATTGCAAGCCCAAGAAGGAGAAATCCTTATCGGAAAGCCCCTCTTTCTGAGGAGCGGCTACCGGTTGTCATTATTGTGATTCTGTAATATTATTTGTGAATAATTATTTATTGATTTATATAATAAGAAAATATTTATTTTATGTGGCTATTAATGTTAATGTGTTTTATCAGTATTTTTGTCTGAATGGAGGTATTAAAAATCAAATTAGTGTTCTTGAGATATATTGCGTGAGTTATAATTTTTAATCCGACCGTTGGATCGTTGTGATTTTTCGATATGTTATATATATATAAGTTGAGTATATGTCCACAAATTTTGAACCGTTAAAAATGAAGTTATGATTTGTTATAAATTTTAAGAGGTGACTGATTCGGAAGTTATGTTATAAATGATTTTTGGTGGAAAATTCCAGAATTGAGTGAGCCCCACTTTTGGTTGGTGAGAAATGTGCTCAAATTGAATTTCAAATGTGGTGGGTGGCAATAGTAGCAGGTAAAGCCATTTGGTAGCAGGTCAAGTGTGCTTCGGCGTGCTAACATTTTCCTATAAATAGAGGGCTAAGTTAGAATTAAAAATCACACCAAAAACATAAGTTTTCTCTCCCTATATTATCGAGTGTATTTTGTGAGTATTTTGATACTTTGAGAGTTGCTAATCAGTGCAAGTTTCATTCAGCATCATATCCGATATTCCGATTAGAAGTACTGCTCTTTTGAGGTAAGGGATTGTAAGGGATTTTAAGGGTTATTATGTTTTTCATGTTTCGTAATTTTTCTGACCTTCAAAAATTCTGGAAAAATTTGAAATGATAATTTGATGAGTTTTCTTGATTGTGTCCAAAAATGGCAATTTTTGGATGTATAGATTAGGAGTTATGGATTTTATGAGAAAAGACTATTTTAAAAGTAAACCCTTATAACTCCTTGTGGTTAACTCCAAAATTGGTAAAATTTTTATTGGGAGTACATATATATAACAGAAGTATACTTTGTAAATTTCAGAATTTTTGGATAAAAGTACAATTTATGATAAATGTCTATATATTCGGCAGTTTTGGCCATATGAAAAATTGTAAATGAATTTTAAAAATTCTGAGAAAAATATATGTTCAATATGGGACTATGTTCTGCTAAATCCCAGAAAAGAAAATTTGTTTGTACTGATTTGGTATTTTTCATTAAAATGAACTAGTTATGAGTAAATGAATTAAATATGTTATGTGAACTAACAAAATTGGAAAATAGGATTTTATGGCTTGAGAATCCTATATAAGGTATATGCAGATTTTTGATGAGGGTTTTGGTTATTGATGATGAAATTTTATGAGTTTGGCATTTTAGGATGATTAAATGCATTAATTAGTAAAGTGTAAACAATTAAAATAATTTTTTTACAAGTTTAAGAAATGATTAAAATATTGTGGTAATATTAATAATATTAGATTATGAGATTATTAAGTGATTTATAACATTTGGATTAAGGTGTTATAAAATCATTGATTTATGAATCTTACTCTTGAAATTAAATGCGGTTGTTGATCATATTGTTTTTATTATCATATATAACATTTTATAATCCGGTGATGAAATTTCTCTTTGACTTAAGTGTAAAGATGGGTAGATTATTGGTGTGATCGTGACTATGGGTTCTCTTTGGCCAGTAGTGCAAAGATGAATTGTTGACTGGTATGATCATGACCACTGAATTTATAATTGAATATCTTTAGCTTAAGTGCAAAGGTGAATTGATCAACATGGTTATAATTATGGTTTATATAAATTACGAAATGATTATGTATTTCTTTGAGATATTAATATCTTTGGCACAGTAGTCAAAGATGAATTATTGATGAATATCTTTGGCACATGTAGCAAAGATGACCTGTTGTTGAATATTTGGCCTGTAGTGCAAAGATGACCTGATGTTGAATAGCTTTGGCCTGTAGTGCAAAGATGACCTGTTGTTGAATATCTTTGGCATGTAGTGCAAAGATGAACTTTTGATGAATATCTTTGGCCCGTAGTGCAAAGATGAATTTATTAGTATGATTATGAACAGGAACTGTGGTTTGGTATAACCATGATCTTTGATGTTTCAGGTAAAGACAGGTGATGAAAATTATCTTCGTCCTAGATGAGAAAAGGAATATGGAACCACAAATATGATTATGAGTTATTCATATGATTGTGGACAGGAACTGTTGATTGATGTTACAGGGATAAAACATTATTGGTGGACTTTTAACATAGAGAAGATAATAGACATTATGGTCTATTTGACTCTTCTAATGGATTGCTCGTTCCGCTGCAACTATGGTTAAAAAGTTTTATCATCTATCATATGTTCTAAATCTCTAATTTATTACTGATGAAGGCTATTGATAATTTAATTATCTTTAGTCATGATATTATTTACTGAGCTAGTTGTGCTCACCTTTTTGCTTTACAATTCCTTTCAGGTAATAAGAGTGTTGCCGGGTCAAGAGGGGATAACAGGGAAATAGAACAGTGGTCTATAGCTGTTGAGGTTCTCCCTAAATAGTATGGAAATAATTTTATTGAATACTTTAGATAAGTGTGTCGTATTGTATACGTCATTTGATATTTAATTTTGGTGAACCGAATAGGTTGAGGTGAACCCAACTTTGGAAGTGTGTTTTGCCACTATCATACAAGATGTCTAATGACATACAACCTCATGTTATTATAAGACAAGGTTGTGCACATCCACTTGCTGAGTATATCTACGAGCACTACCTATATGATCTTGGAGTTTGGTTGAAACATAACGTTCATTCAGAGCGGTGGAGATAGTTATATGTCGAGAAGACTCACCATTGGAAGGAACATGATAGTAATCTTCTCATTTTTCTTTGGGGTCTATTGGATCAACCAAGGATAATTCTCTGGACATATGATATCTATCATAACTTAGATTCATGGCCTCCCATGTACGAAGGTTTTCTTGAGCATTTTCCAAAGATTTTAATTTCTAAAATGAGTTATTATTCGCACCTTTATGTAAGGTATCAATGTGAGTCTTGACACAAGTTGGTGTCCAGTCACACAGATTGGTATTTAAACTCACAACATATGTGTTGCTGTATTTTGCACGACAATTGTAGTAATAAAGTTGTAGTTGTTTTCTGTACCATGTATTTGGCGACTCAGAATAGGTTGGATGGATTGGACCTATTTTGGGGGTGTTACAGTACTACAGTGAGATCCCTTACCACTAGCATTAATGCTGAGATGAGCGCATATATTGATGAGCACCATGCCACCATACAGTTGGTTGTGGATCTGTTGGCTCGTGTAGATACCCTTGGGCAGGAGCTCACAGTGTTACCTCCTTCTTTGGAGAGAGATGCCATGTTGAACTTGATAGCTCGCATATACACTGATTTGTAGATGGGCTTGTATTTTCCTGCACTGACTAGCTTAGCTATTTTGTTATGTATAGTACGTATTGTATATATCAAACAACATTATATATGGCAGGGAAATATATTTTGATTCACATCCCTTTTAGTTGTGCCTTGTTACTTGCTTGATATTTTCCTGTTTCTTCAGGACTTGTGATCTTGATATTTTCTGAACTCATCCTTGATAGGTGGACATTGAGATATCTTAGGATCTTTTAAAATGGATCGTTGATCTGTGTGTATCCCTACCCTTTGGTGTCTTGGGACTGGTTTCTGTATGTAGATGTAGAGAGGAGTGTGGCTTTCCTCTCTAAGGTTGACCGCACCACAGATGGTCACCGATACTCCTTTGTATTAGGGAGCCCAGGTAGTTCCATCTCTTATGGATTGGTGTTTCTCTTTGAGGACACAACCGCAGCTTAGATGGTCGTCGATTCTCCCATTTAGGTTGGGAGACCAATTAGTTCCATCCCTTTGGTCTGAAGCCGATGAAGTGTGGTGAAATAAAGGTTGATCCCGGTACCATGTGACAAATTTTTATATCTTGGTAGGGGGTAAGACTGAACCAAGAATGGCTGCCTACGTACTCCTATTGAAGAGGAGATCAGGTCTGCGTAGTTCGAACCTGGTGTAAGAGGTTTAAAGCTATATATGAAAGGGTGTGGAGATGTTTTTTTTCTATGTGGTGTGACCGGGCCATAAAAATGGTTTCCTATGTACTCCTGTGTATTGGGGAGATCAGGTCAATGTAGTTCGCCCCATGTGCGAGACGGATTGCTGATGAAAAGTTTGATCCCATGTATAGGACAAACTGTAGGTGAAAAAGTCTTATCTCTGGTGGGACAAAACTGCAGGTGTGAAAAGTTTTATCCCTGGTGGGACAAAACTTCATGTGTGAAAGGTTTAATCCCTAGTGGGATAACCTGAATTGAGTGAAGGATCTGATGATCGAAAACCAGGCTACTGGTTTGAAGAGTGTGTTAGTCCCTGATGGGGCATGTGGGTATGAAGAAGGGTTGTATGTAGTGAAAGGTTAAAAAACCAGAAGTGACTAGGGATTTGGTGATCCAAAACAAGGATATTTGTTTGATGGTAACCTTAGACATAGTACCGTTTCATGGTGTCCGAGTTGATGAGCTGTGGAAATTCATCGTTGTCCATTTCCTGTAATTTGAGAGTACCTCCTGTCAATACCTCCTTGACAACAAACGAGCCTTTTCAGTTTGGGGAGAATTTTCCTTTGGATTGATCTTGGTTGTTAATGATCTTCTTCAAAACCAAGTCATGTTGTTTAAACTGCCGTAGCCATACTTCTGTGTTATAGGATCTGGCAATCCTTTGTTGGTACAATTGACCATGGAAGATAGCACTGGCTTGCCTTTCGTCTATTAGAGATAATTGGTGATACCTATCTTGTAACCATTAGTCTTCATCTACCTGAGCATCTATCAAAACTTTGAGGGATTCCATTTCCACCTCTATGGGGAGCACTGCTTCTATCCCATAGGTTAATGAGTAGGGGGTTACCCCAGTAGAAGTACGCATTGAAGTTCTGTAGGCTAATAAAGTCAGAGGTAAGAGGTCAAGCCATCCTTTGTGATTGGCGGACATCTTTTGCATGATCTTCTTGATGTTCTTATTAGCCGCTTTAATAGCACCATTCATCTTTGGACAATAGATGACATAGTTGAGATGTTTGCTGTGGAATTGTCTGCACAACTCCTCCATCATTTTATTGTTGAGGTTCTTAGCATTGTCTGAAACAATTACCTCTAGTTGTCCATATCGACAAATGACATTGTTTCTGATGAAAGCAATGATGACTTCTTTGGTAACCCTGGGGAAGGAGGCTTCTTCTACCCACTTGGTGAAGTAGTCGATCATGGTGAAGATAAACTGATGCCCATTACTGGCTTTGGGCTCGATGGGCTCGATTATTAGAGTTTGTGCCCTAGAGGCAAATTATTTGATATAATTGCTTAACATTCTGATATTATATTTGATTGAATGTATGAATTATTTTATCATGGTTTTATTTACTGCGTTATATAAATGTTAACATAATAAAAATTTCTCAGAATAGTGATACAAATTATATAGTTTCAAGTATGTGATTTGAACATGAGATTATATAATTATAATTAATATCATTATTCTTAAAAGTCCCTAGTCGAGTATCATTGTTAATGGGACAACAATGATGCATTGAGACTAGTATGTGGATTGATTGATGACCAAATCTCATTGGTCATAAATGTGTGAGATATTAAGTCAATGCATAGGTACATGTTAGAGAACGATGTACTGGACAGACCCACCATGAGAATTCTATGTGGAGCATTATGCGAAGTGTCATTAGCGATTCTTATAGTGACAATGATGTAATGATCCTCCGACCTGAAATCACTATATTACTACACGGGAATTTATGTGGTTTGATATCATTAAAGGTCACCTTTAATAGGGTGGACTATAAAGGTGATTATTGGGTACATCATGAATTGTGTGAGGAATATGAATGATCTAGATGGAATTTAACCCTCCTATGTATTAGGGGTGATATCCATAGGCCTCTTGATTGAGTAAGACTATTAAATGTATGGCCATGCTCAAATAGTGATTTGTTTCATATAGTCTACTCATTGATCAAGAAAACTCAGATTAAATTATGAAGAGTATGACACATTACATGACTCAAGTTTAATCTAGGATATTAAGGTTAAAAGGATTAAATTACATTGAAACATTGGTCACGAAAAGGTTGCATCGAATCATCAATCTTATTATTACTTGGGTAGCAGTGATGCATTACTAGATGCCGCTCATTGTTTATAATTTTATAATATAATTTTAAAATTATTGTCAACGTAATAATAACCTATAGGGTCACACACATAGAACGTTATTAAAAGGAAATTAATTTAAATTGTAAGGATTTAAATATATCAATATGATTGATAGTATTTAAATCACGAATTTAAATTAAAAGGATGATTTGTATATATATATATATATATATATATATATTAAGTAAGACTTAATTAAGATATAATATATATATATATATATATATATATATTTGATTTTATTTTAATTAGATTAGGGTTTTGATTAATTCTGATTTATTGCTATATATATGATATATCAGCGTTTTAGGGAAGTTAATCATAACCAAAACCCTAGCCGCTCTTAGAGAGAGACTAAAGAAAAAATTTTGAAAATCCTAATCCTTGGTGGCTAGTACCGCAGTTCTCTTCACTACAGATCGTGCAACGATTCGAGGGGCGTTCGTGTGGATACCGTAGAGGCACGGTTCTGATTAGATTATGTAAGGGATTCGAATTCGTTTCAGAACTCTTTCATAATCGGTATAATATCTAAACCAATGAATTAATTTCTGTTTCGCATGGATTCTGTTTTTGGGTTTCAGAAATTGCTTTGATTATTTTCTATTTCTGCTAAAATTCATACAATTTAATTATCTCTTCTTTGATCATCATAGTTAATAACACATCTACCTTCCTTCGAGGATTTTACATCATTATTCGATGTTAAACTTTATATAATCTCGAAGTAATAATTTAAACTTTTATGTCTTCTTACTTTAATTCCAACTTGAATCAAAACCTTTATTTTACATCTATTCATGTCTTTAAAATAATCAATCTTATTTTATGATTTAATTTCTTTATCATCTACATATTATTATATAAAATTTTACATTTCAATATTATATAACCTTTACATATTCGATATAACTCTAACATTAGCTTTACAACTCAACATAAAACTATACATCATAAAAAACATTTAGTACATCTCATGAATCTTAATCATGGTATAAAGAAATAACAACTTTAGCTAAAATATTAATCTTCGTGTATTATTTCTGATCCACGGCATTCAAGTAGCACATAGTGTTACCTTCAATCCTTAACCTGCAAAAATGGTTATTTGCAAGGTTGAGCTCGACAAACCAAAGAAAATCTAACAGTTTTTCATGCATCACGTAACACATAATAACATGCTCAACATATATCTCATAAACATTGGACTAACATAACATACATGTTACAGTTCATATAATAAGTATAAAGATTGAGTTCTTTACTCAGTCAACGTAGTCATAAGTTGACTTTAACATTTTATACATTCAACATATATATAACACATCATGCTATTTGCAATAAAGATTTAAAACAATCAAATTCACATAGCAAATAGGAACTGAAAGACTTGCCTTGATCTTTGTTTACCAATAACTGTTTAATAGCTTACAGATATCTGCACTTCACGTGCCCTACATAATTATATAATCATTCAAATTAACTATTAGTTACATATCAATGCATAGTAGTTGTAATGTAAATTTTAATCTACATCCTATAACCCTTCCTATTATCAATACACAATGTTCAATTTGATTGTGTTAACTTTCGACTTATATCTCACTATATTTCATCTTTTCAAGTTCATTCAAGTGTTTAAGTCTTGCTAGGACTACTTATTGGTTTTATATTAACTTATTCAATATCTTATAATATTCATTTCATTTGATTTAAAACACTTTTTACGTTCATTAACACTTATCATGACATTTCGACGTTTATTCGTCACACGCCCAATTTGTCTCTCATGTGTGTGCTTAGTATGCATATAAAACTTATATAATATATAATTTATTAATGTTAAACATCATTAGAATTCATAATATTCATGTTCTATAACTTAGAACAACATCTTTTATCATCAAGAGCACTACACTTGCATACGTGCATGCTCGACGCCCTCCGATTGCCTCCGAAAACACAACAGTCCTAAAGATGACCATTTTGACCCCTGCTCTAGACCTCAAATTGAAATACTTAAAGAATACAAGTTGTATTTCTATTCCTCCTCGTTCTGGATCATCTTGAATCACCTCAATCGGAGTTCGTATGAAAATGTTATGTCTATTTTACTAAAATAGGTCAAAATAGTCACACCTGACATAGTTTAGGCGCAGCTGCACCCAATAACGCCTTGGGCATAGCGCAGCTGCACCATAGAGTGCAACTACGCCCCAAATGAGTTAGGGCATAAGCAGTGCTACTTTTGAGTTAGTAAACAGGACACAAGCTACTGTTTTCTCGCGATTTTTGACCTTTTCTCCTCTAATCTTCATAACTTGAGTTATACACATCCAAATTAGTCCGTTTTCGATTATATGGATTCATAATTCATAGAACTACAACATACTAGAATTCTAACAATTTATAAAAACATTAACCAACCTAAAATTTGACCCAAAACACATGTTCATACTCTATTTTCATGTTTTAAACACATTTAGCGAATTCGATCGCCACGACTTTGTTTCTTAACCAATTAACACGATTTAAACTACGCCACTTTCGTTTCTTAACATACTAACATAATCCAACATCAATTTATAGATTATAACAAGTATTGACCACAAAATTTTGTACTTTCTAAAGCCAATTTTCATGTAAAAACATTGTTATATACTTTTCTTCCTACAAACCAAATTACATGAATTTTTATCATCAAACAACACTCACATGTGATAATTAACAGAGTATAAACCCTTCATACATATATATGTATCAATTCAACACAATTATCAATAGAAATTTCAAAAATAAGGGTTAACATTAGAGTAGGTTATACCTTGTTCCTTTGATTGTTTGCTAGCAAAGAGATGATGATTAGGTTTAGAAATTCCCCATCAATCATAGTGATTCCTCTCTTTCTCTCTCTCCAAACTCTTTGTGTTTCACTGTGTTCCTCTCTTCCAAACTCTCTAACTATAGCCTTAGGAAGAAAAGA
This sequence comes from Panax quinquefolius, assembly GCA_020205615.1. Taxonomy (NCBI): domain Eukaryota; kingdom Viridiplantae; phylum Streptophyta; class Magnoliopsida; order Apiales; family Araliaceae; genus Panax; species Panax quinquefolius. The sequence continues at coordinate 75,028,552 of CM035168.1, forward strand.
ACGCATAAAAATAAACTGAAGCTACCCACGTACTTCAGTTATAAAATAATACGCCTTCATCAGTTAAATTAGACCAAAGGCCACAAGGCCTTGTTTGGCCACACACCAATTCCCCCAAACTAGATTATTTTAATAATATTATATTATATAGTTTCATGTGTCACACCTTTAGTTAATTTATATAACACATAATAATAGTAATTAATAATAATTATAATCTCATTATAATTATACTTATAATTAATAAATAATTACATATATCTAATTTAATTAATAAATTAGATTTAAACATTACTTTATTTAATTTATTTATTCCCTTTAATATTAAACAATTCATTTAATTTAATTAATTCATTAAATTAAATCTTCAAAGAATAAAATTTACCTTTGCTTTAATTTAATTATCATACACACGTAACTAAATTATTATACCACAATTTCATAAATTATTTATTTTTCTCAATAAATAAATTATTTAAAATATTTATTTAATTCAATAAATATTTAAAATAATTACCAAATTCATTTAATTTCTTCAATAGTTAACTTAACTATTAAACCTCACTTTCCCAATATATGAATATATATTTCTCTTCACACCGTATCACATATTTCAAAATATATATAGCGTATATATATATACATACTCAAACTCAAAATATTTCATAATAAGAATTTTAATTATTAAATTCCTATTTTAATAACTTATAAAAATTCGGGTTGTCACATCCTTCCCTCCTTATAAGGATTCCATCCTCGGAATCACCAAACCCTACCTTACTCAGGTTTTCACAAAATCTCTTTCACCATTATCGTTGAATAACTTCAACATGTTACCTTAATATAGGTTTTATATTTCCTACTCCCACCATTCTTGATAATAAATTCTTGTAAGTTTTATTTCATAACTTTCCCTTGAACTCAATTATATTTTGAGTATTATATATTCTTTAACCCATTCATTTCCTTCTCTAAGGATCATTATCATAAACCCTCGGGATATTACATTCACCCATTCTTCTAAGAATTTCGTCCTCGAAATTTTATTTATTAATCTTTATTCAATCAATCTATCAAAATATATTTTACGTTAATACTTTATTCATTCATTGGGTTCTACAACCAAATTCTTTCTCTAAGGATCTTTCTAAGATCATCATATTCCTCACCTCTTCCTCTTCTAAGAGTTTCACATTTCTCTTCTTTCTAGAGTTTCAATTCTTTCTTGAAATTATTATGTTTTGCTTAATTTTCTCATCCTTTCCACTTTCACCTTTCAGAATAATAAGAATCTTCCACAATTGCTCAATAATTGGGAAGCGATATGAATAACAGGAATTTAAAAGATTCCAAATCATGCTGAGGGTCATAAGACCTTGAACTACGTCCACGGTTATAAGTACTCTTTCAACTTAAACCTTAACAGTCATTAGACTATAGGGACTCCGTACTTAGGGTGTTAAGCCCTTCGTACGATGTATTGTGCACTCTACCCACGATTATAAGTACTCTTTCAACTTAAACCTTAACAGTCATTAGACTATAGAGACTCCCGTACTTAGGGTGATCAACCCTTCGTACCATGTATTGTGCACAAACATCTAAACGCTTCCGTGTAATCCCCTATAAAAGGGTTGTTCATCTCAGCTTTTCAACATCTGAATCCTCACCAAAATAATTTGGTTTGACATAACTTCTCATGAAACGCTTAAATTTCATGAACATCTTTCAATATTCGTCTAGCTGAATCAAATAGCATAGACTTCTACAATAATTCGGACATCAATCGTAATATACACATATATATATATATTCTCATATCTTAAAGAAATCTCAAAAATCTTTTTATGACGTCATAATACCACATTGTATTTACAGTCCATTTGAGGATTCCGCCATTTGGTGATTTTATCATACTACATCATACCATAGTGGGTTGACGATCCTTAGATCACATCCAACACTAAGTAATACTGCATTGATGACTCCATCATTTTTATGATCTCTCGCACTGTGGTTCCATGATGCATTGATGATATAAAAAAATACATTTTGATATATATTTCAAATCATTTTTGTCTAGCCAAAGCAATTAGCATGACATATGAATAATGGGTATTATTTTTTTTAAACTCATTGGTTTCATCATTTGATCCAATGTTTTTCAAGAAAATAGAAGTGCAAACATCAGCATGAAGTCAATAAATTTTGAAAGTCTAGCATAGCTAGTAGATTTAGAATATCTAATTTTCTCCATCAATTTCAATCTTTATACTAAATATTCTTGTATTTCAACTTACAATCCTATATATCCCCAGATAGTTCATCAAACTTACTACATTGGAAGTTCCAGAACTTGCCACAATAATATGAGTTTAAGAACTTATCCTAGTCAGACCATAGGCGTCCATTCGCTTGAGGGGTTCAAAACATACCATATTATTATGAGTCACGAACTTACCATATGCATTAGTTTTAAGAACCGCACCTAATCCTAATAATATCTGATTAATCTTAATAGTTTCTAACTATCAAATATACACATGAAAAAGAATCACCTTTTTGCCCACATATACATTGATAGCGCGACACCAACATTCCAATGATTATCAATGTGATAAACTGAGTGCAAGCACAAAACCCTCGCCCATACAAAGATTTGTACAACTCAACCATCACATGAGTCCTCAATTGAAATCCCACCTAACTCTATCTTACTCTTAACTTGCTCTTTGCTCGATATAATTCCTCGTATCACATCATCTATAACTCCTCGTGAGTTTATCTCGTACTATTTCATAGTACATTATCTTCATAGCATCAAGCTATAATTATTCAAACATTACAAACCATCTTTCTTTTATAACTTAAATAGATCACGTCGTGATCTTATTCTATAATCATCTCCTTAAAAATTCTTTTCTTAACTCATGATCGCTTTGTTTTACGATCTTCTTTCCTTTTTCATCATTTATGATTTCATTTATGCTTTTATCTTACGACTTTGTCTTTCATCATTATTCATTATCTTGGCTATTGGAGTTAGGTAACTCCCATTTCTTATCTTTATATCTCTTCAAGATTCTTCTTTGAATTTTCTTGTTTATATAACAATTCTTCCTTTAAGAATTTCTAACTTCATTTACATTGCTCAACATTTCATTCGAGTTCCACATTTTCATCATCGTATTATCCATTTTCTATACTTGGTACACATCGAGTCTCTAATAGTTTCAATATGGTACGCTGAGTGGTTTCCCACAAACAACCAACAAACTAGGTTCCGAGTTGCTAGTTCATATATACCTCCGCTTCTATGAAGAATCGTTTAGCCCAGATACCATACATCAACTATTAAAGAGTACAATTGTACCATACTTAAATATAACTTTTTATTCTTAACTTCTTTATCATTCTCTTCTTATAGACATTGTCTATTTATTATCACCTTACATCCTTATTATTGGAGTTGGGTAACCCCACATTCATATTCCTTATAACTCTGCGAGATTCTTCTTTGAATCCTCTCACACATGTTTTAATCCCTTCTTTATAAATTTCTTAAATTACTTCTTATTGTTCAAACTCTATTTGAGCTTATTCTTTCATTATCTTCACTTCCTTCTCTAAGTTTATAGCCTACGGTACTCTACCCTAAGGTTTATAACCTATCGACTTTGATACTAACTATAGAATGACCCCAAAATTCATACAATTTAATTATTAACTTCCGATTATTTAATAACACATCTACCTTCCGATTTTACATCATTATTCGATGTTAAACTTTATATAATGCGAATAATAATTTAAACTTTTATGTCTTCTTACTTTAATTCCTCGAATCAAAACCTTTATCATCTACATGTCTTTGAATCAATCTTATTTTATGATTCACTTTATCATTTATTATTATATAAAATTTTACATTTCAATCAGATAACCTTTACATATCGAGATAACTCTAACATTAGCTTTACAACTCAACATAAAACTATACATCATAAAACATTTAGTACATCTCATTAATCTTAATCATGGTATAAAGAAATAACAACTTTAGCTAAAATATTAATCTTCGTGTATTATTTCTGATCCACGTCATTCAAGTAGCACATAGTGTTACCTTCAATCCTTAACTTGCAAAAATGGTTATTTGCAAGGTTGAGCTTGATAAACCACAAAAAAATCTAACAGGTTTTCATGCATCACGTAACACATAATAACAACATGCTCAACATATATCTCATAAACATTGGACTAACATAACATACATATTTACATTTCATATAATAAGTATAAAGATTGAGTTCCTTACTCAATCAATATGCTTTACTCAATCAACGTAGTCATAAATTGACTTTAACATTTCATACATTTAACATATATATAACACATCATGCTCTTTTGCAATAAAGATTTAAAACAATCAAATTCACATAGCAAATAGGAATCCGAAGACTTGTCTGCTTTGATCGTTGTTTACCAATAATAGTTTAACGACTTACGATTATATATTCGCACTTCACGTGCCCTACACAATTATATAATCATTCACATTAACTATTAGTCACATAGCAATGCATAGTAGTTGTAATGTAAACTTTACTTTACATCTCATAACCCTCCTATTATAAATACACAATGTTCAATTTGATTGTGTTAACTTTCAACTTATATCTCATATATTTTTCATATTCGAAGTTCATTCAAGTGTTTAAGTCTTGCTAGGACTACTTATTGGTTTTATATTAACACTATTCAATATCTTATAATATTCATTTCATTTGATTTAAAACACTTTTTACGTTCATTATCACTTATCACGGCGTTTCGACGTTTATTCGTCACACGCCCAATTTGTCTCTCTTGTGTGTGCTTAGTATGCGTATACAACTTATCTAATATATCATTTATTAATGTTAAGCATCATTATAATTCATAATATTCATGTTCTATAACTTAGAACAACATCTTTTATCGTCAAGAGCACTACACTTGCATACGTGTATGCCCGACGCCCTCTGATTACCTCCGAAAACACAATAGTCCTAAAGATGACCATTTTGACCCCTGTTCCAGACCTCAAATTGAAATACTTAAAGAATAAAAGTTGTAGGTCTATTCGTCCTCGTTCCGGATCATCTTGAATCACCTCAATCGGAGTTCATATGAAAACGTTATGCATATTTTACTAAAACAGGTCAAAATAGTCACACCTGACATAGTTTCGGCGCAGCTGCACCAAATTAAGCCTTGGGCACAGTGCAACTGCACCCTAGAGCACATCTGCACCCTAAATGACTTAGGGCACAGCGCAGCTGCGCCCGTTAGCCAAAACGAGACCTGAAGCTACTGTTCTCGTGATTTTTGACATTTTTCTCCTACTAATCTTCATAACGTGAGTTATATACATCTAAATTAGTCCGTTTTTGATTCTATGGATTAATAATTCATAGAACTACAACATACTAGAATTGTAACAATTTATAAAAACATTAACCAACCTAAAATTTGACCCAAAACACATGTTCATACTCTATTTTCATATTTTAAACACATTTAGCGAATTCGATCGCCACGACTTCGTTTCTTAACCAATTAACACGATTTAAACTATGCCACATTTGTTTCTTAACATACTAACATAATCCAACATCAATTTACAGATTATAACAAGTATTGACCACAAAATTTTGTACTTTCTAAAGCCAATTTTCATGTAAAAACATTGTTATATACTTTTCTTCCTACAAACCAAATTACATGAATTTTTATCATCAAACAACACTCACATATGATAATTAATAGAGTATAAACCCTTCATACATATATATGTATCAATTCAACACAATTATCAATAGAAATTTCAAAAATAAGGGTTAACATTAGAGTAGGTTATACCTTGTTCCTTTGATTGTTTGCTAGCAAAGAGATGATGATTAGGTTTAGAAATTTCCCTTCAATCACAGTGATTCCTCTCTTGCTCTCTCTCCAAACTCTTTGTGTTTCACTATGTTCCTCTCTTCCAAACTCTCTGACTATAGCCTTAGGAAGAAAAGAATGCGTAAAAATAAACTGAAGCTACCCACGTACTTCAGTTATAAAATAATATGCCTTCATCGGTTAAATTAGACCAAAGGCCACAAGGCCTTGTTTGGCCACACACCAATTCCCCCAAACTAGATTATTTTAATAATATTATATTATATAGTTTCATGTGTCACACCTTTAGTTAATTTATATAACACATAATAATAGTAATTAATAATAATTATAATCTCATTATAATTATACTTATAATTAATAAATAATTACATATATCTAATTTAATTAATAAATTAGATTTAAACATTACTTTATTTAATTTATTTATTCCTTTAATATTAAACAATTCATTTAATTTAATTAATTCATTAAATTAAATCTTCAAAGAATAAAATTTACCTTTGCTGCTTTAATTTAATTATCATACACACGTAACTAAATTATTATACCACAATTTCATAAATTATTTATTTTTCTCAATAAATAATTTATTTAAAATATTTATTTATTTCAATAAATATTTAAAATAATTACCAAATTCATTTAATTTCTTCAATAGTTAACTTAACTATTAAACCTCACTTTCCCAATATATGAATATATATTTCTCTTCACACCGATCACATATTTCAAAATATATATAGCGTATATACATATACATACATCAAACTCAAAAAATCTCATAAATAACTTAATTTTCCCGCATTTCGTTTGTAATTATTAAATTCCTATTTTAATAACTTATAAAATTGAGCAGGGAACACCATCCCTGGGAGGTACCAAAACAGGAGCTTTGACTAGCTGTTCTTTAATTATAAGGGAGGCTTTCTGACACTCATCATTCCATTTCATGGAGGAGTTCTTCCTTAACAACTTGAAAATAGGCTCACAAGTTGCTGTGAGTTAGGAGATGAATCGGCTGATGAAGTTGATTCTTCCCAAAAATCCCCGTATTTCCTTCTCTGTCTGAGGAATGGGCATTTCGTGATGGCCTGGATTTTGGTGGGATCCAGTTCAATCCCATTGTGGCTGACTAGGAACCCTAGCAGCTTGACTGATTTAACGCCAAAGGTGAACTTGGTTGGATTCAACTTCAAGTTGTACTTATGCAACCTGTTGAAGAGCTTTCTAAGATGGTCTATGTGGTCTTCTTCCCTTCGGGACTTAACAATGATGTCATCCACATAGATCTCTATCTATTTGTATATTAAGTCATGAAAAAGAGACAACATGGCCCACTGATAGGTAGCTCCGGCATTGATGAGGCCGAATGACAACCGTCTGTAGCAAAAGGTTCCCCAAGGCGTGATGAATGTAGTTTTTGAAAGTAATATGCACACAAGCCAATCATGTTTAATGATAAAGCATATACTTTGTAACAATCTTATTCATTTATTAATAAAAAGTATTAATTTATTAAAGGCTTTTAATTATCTACATGATGCTGTTTTATAATATGTGATAAACCCATAGTTTTAAGCAATGCTTTTAGAATAATGATGATGATCATTCTAATGAGATCTAAATTCTTTGAAAGCTTAAAACTAAAATAGTTCCCAATCGTTGGATTACTAAATTGGGGATTAGTGAATCCGGATAGATTGGTACATACGTTGCTTACTCATTGGATGAGGATGATTGATCTTATGATCATTTGTGTGGAGACACTAAAGCAAGTATGTAGGTGCTTATTAGAGAATAAGTTCACTGAATGTGGCTCGCTAAGGAATACCTAATGGAGTTTTACTTGCTTTCATCGATAGGAATTCCTGTAGTGATAGTAGTACAAGTGATCCTTGGACTTGAGATCATCATAGTATCTTGTGTATGATGAGTTATACTTTGACTTATTCCTTAAGACCCTTAGGGTATATCAAAGGATATGCTTGGGTATAATAAGTTGTACATGGAGATAATGTATGATCAATAAAGAATCTACCACTTATTAAAGAAGAAATGTCCTATGTGATTCGATAAATGACAACCCAAAGTAGTCCTTGGCAATGGCGAAATGAAATTAGAAAGGAGTTTCTAATTTGCATTATTTGAGTTGTGCATTTAAGGATCGAAATACATATAATTAAATAAAATAAGACTTGACGATAATTCCATGTCTTATATTTAATTGGGACATTGTATGGTGGAAGGATTGAATTGTACGGTAACTATTTACTCAAAGGTTCTTTTATGATTAATGTTGAAATCTATATTATCTGGAAAGTCGTTGATCGTTTGGGAGGCTTATCCTATTGTAGAATAAATATTATTTATTTAAATAAATTAATTGTTTAATTTATTTATTTAAATAAGATTAGAACTGTTTCTAATTAATTTATTCTGTGGGTTTAATATGGAGAACCTAAAGGGTCACACCATAAAAAGGAAGAATAATTATTTAAGAAGTTAATGGCATAATCGTAATAATATGTTATGTATATTTAATCTATGGTGATAGAATAAATTAAATAGCTTAATATTTATTATTTAATATTTTAGAAATATTAAATATAAATTAATAAGAGGAGTCTTATTAATATTATTACAATTATTATTATTATTTTAATTTCTAAAAGAGTTTAGGAATTAATTTAATATAAAGTACTCTCATTTATTCCTAATAGGATTAGGAGGGAAAATTAATTAAAGGAGTTTAATTAGTTATCCCTAATAAGATTAGGGAGCCCATTTAATTAAAAGAGTTTAATTAAATAATACCTTATTTTTAATAGGGTTACTTGATATCTTTATAAGATGAGTCTTATATCAGATATCAAAATATACGTTATTCCAATAGTTGGAGAGTACGTGCTTTTTGAAAGTAGTATGCACACAAGCCAATCATGTTTGATGATAAAGCATATACTTTGTAACAATCTTATTCATTTATTAATAAAAAGTATTAATTTATTAAAGGCTTTTAATTATCTACATGATGCTGTTTTATAATATGTGATAAACCCATAGTTTTAAGCAATGCTTTTAGAATAATGACGATGATCATTCTAATGAGATCTAAATTCTTAGAAAGCTTAAAACTAAAATAGTTCCCAATCATTGGATTACTAAATTGGGGATTAGTGAATCCGGATAGATTGGTACATACGTTGCTTGCTTTCATTGGATGAGGATGATTGATCTCATGATCATTTGTGTGGAGACACTAAAAGCAAGTATGTAGGTGCTTATTAGAGAATAAGTTCACTTGAGCGTTGGCTCGCTAAGGAATACCTAATGGAGTTTTACTTGCTGTCGATAGGAATTCTGTGTAGTGATAGTAGTACAAGTAATCCTTGGACGTGAGATCATCATAGTATCTTGTGTATGATGAGTTATACTTTGACTTATTCCTTAAGACCCTTAGGGTATATCAAAGGGTATGCTTGGGTATAATAAGTTGTACATGGAGATAATGTATGATCAATAAAGAATCTACCACTTCTAATAAAAGAAGAAAATGTCCTATGTTGAACATAGGTGCAGGCCAAAATGATTTTACTGAGCATTCCGGTATCCTTCAGGATCATGTCCTAGAAATGGTGCGTATCTCTACGAAAAGGTAACCTCAAAATCCATTTTCAAGACTCCATAAAAGTTATGGATAGGGAGGATTCCTAATCTTAAGTATGTTAAGATAAGGGTTATCCAACTTATGTGAAAAGGTTTCGAAGGATAAGCTTGGGACAAGATTTGACATGTATAGATTTGTGGGACATCCTAAAGTAAGTTTAGGTTAAATGTTCTATAATCCTACTTAGCAAAAGGTGTTTATTATGAAACACGCTTCCTTCTAAGATAAAGGTGTTTATCATTGAAGGGGCTAGTGGGAGGATAATAGATCTTGAAGAGTTCAAGAACCACAAAACACTATAAGTCGAATAAGAGGAACACAATAGATAGACTGTTGTACCACAACCCAATCGTAAATCGAAATAGTCATCAAGATACCTAGGAGGTATGGATTCATCATGGATGATGATGATGAGGTGCATGTCATAGAAGATGATGATCGAGTTACATCTGATGAGGTAAGAGTTCTAGTGTGTACAAAGGGTCGATTAGAGCGTTGTGAAATTTCTAGTATTATATGTTGATATACTACGGATGAGGAATTACATACCAATGCTACAATCAGTAAAGATATAGTTGTCTAAACATTCCTCCATGAATGGTTTGGGAAGAGTATCTTAATTGGGGATAAAATCTATATAGATACAAGAGGATGCTCGACTTAACCCAAGGAACGTATATTCATTTGATGCTAAAGTCGTTTAGCATGGCAAACTCCAAGAGATGTCTCATGTCGATGAGCTATGGAGTGTATCTCTTTAATAGTCCCCACGGACTCACGAAAAGAGAGTCGCATGGTGACAATCATGTATGCAATGAAATGTACGAGACACGATGTTGATCGATCGTATTATGGAGAAGTTCACTTTGTGAGTCGGTGAAAACATCTTAAAGTGCTTAATCGACACTAAGGATGTGATCATATTCATGGTGGGTCTAAATTAAAACTAGAGGGCTTAATGGACTCAAGTTTTTCGAATGATTGAAGATGACGAAAAATCCACTTTAAGGTAAAGCGTTATCTTGAGCAGTCTTTGCGGTGAATTGGAAAGGTTCCAAACAAAGAAAAAAGTTCTTTGGTTTAGTGATAAAGACAAAGTATATAGCTATAAATGAAGTCGCAAGTTGATTGTTTGGATTAAAAGTTCATTCTGAACTAGGAATAGTTCCTAAGTCTCATCTTGGATCTAAACATGTGTTGTGGCACTTTCATTTGATTATTAGAATCATTGAAAGATGGGAAATTACTATAGAGATAGTGGACTCTCATGAACAACATTACATATCCATTAACTAAAGCTTATCCAACAATGAGGATAATCGTCACTTAGAGAAGAAGAGTATGAGATACCATGACGATTGGCTTTAGTGCAAGTGGGAGATTGAAAGTAGTATGCACACAAGCCGATCATGTTTGATGATAAAGAATATACTTTGTAACAATCTTATTCATTTATTAATAAAAAGTATTAATTTATTAAATGCTTTTAATTATCTACATGATCTTTGTTTTATAATATGTGATAAACCCATAGTTTTAAGCAATGCTTTTAGAATAATGATGATGACCATTCTAATGAGATCTAAATTCTTAGAAAGCTTAAAACTAAAATAGTTCCCAATCATTGGATTACTAAATTGGGGATTAGTGAATCCTGATAGATTGGTACATCGTTGCTTGCTTTCATTGGATGAGGATGATTGATCTCATGATCATTTGTGTGGAACACTAAAAGCAAGTATGTAGGTGCTTATTAGAGAATAAGTTCACTTTGAACGTGGCTCGCTAAGGAATACCTAATGGAGTTTTACTTGCTGTCAATAGGAATTCTGTAGTGATAGTAGTACTAGTGATCCTTGGACTTGAGATCATCATAGTATCTTGTATATGATGAGTTATACTTTGACTTATTCCTTAAGACCCTTAGGGTATATCAAAGGGTATGCTTGGGTATAATAAGTTGTATATGGAGATAATGTATGATCAATAAAGAATCTACCACTTCAATAAAGAAGAGAAATGTCCTATGTGATTCGATAAATGACAACCCAGTAGTCCTTGGCGGCGAGAATGAAATTAGAAAGGAGTTTCTAATTTGCATTATTTAGTGTTATACATTTAAGGATCGAAATACATATAATTAAATAAAATAAGACTTGTGATGTAATTCCATGTCTTATATTTAATTGGGACATTGTATGGTGGAAGGATTGAATTGTGCGGTAACTATTTACTCAAAGGTTCTTTTATGATTAATGTTGAAATCTATATTATCTGGAAAGTCGTTGATCGCTAGGGAGGCTTATCCTATTGTAGAATAAATATTATTTATTTAAATAAATTAATTGTTTAATTTATTTATTTAAATAAGATTAGAATTATTCTAATTGATTTATTCACAACCTTTTAATATGGAGAACCTAAAGGGTCACACCATAAAAGGAAGAATAATTATTTAAAAAGTTAATGGCATAATCGTAATAATATGTTATGTATATTTAATTTAATCTATGGTGATAGAATAAATTAAATAGCTTAATATTATTATTTAATATTTTAGAAATATTAAATATAAATTAATAAGAGGAGTCTTATTAATATTATTACAATTATTATTATTTTAATTTCTAAAAGAGTTTAGGAATTAATTTAATATAAGTACTCTCATTTATTCCTAATTGGATTAGGAAGAAAATTAGTTAAAAGAGTTTAATTAATTATCCCTAATAAGATTAGGGAGCTTAATTAATTAAAAGAATTTAATTAATTAAATAAATCTCAATTCCTTAATTGTTAAGGTGGGTTGCCCACATCATAAATAAGAGGAGTCTTATTATGGGTGGTGTGGTTGTTGACTTTTTACAACATACGTAATAATTCCAATAGTTGGGAGAGTGCGCCTTTTCTATAGAGATAGAAAAACTAGGGTTTAATGACCACCCTTCTTCTTAAATCCTTCTTCTTCCTTGGTGGATCACCTCTGCAGGCCAAACACTTGGGTGGCTAACGTTGATCAAAGGAAGGAACCAAACCCGGTGGATTCAAGTTGAGCGAAAAGGATTAGAGGTGAACTTGTACGAGGAAGCTCGATCTTCAAGGGTATGATTCTTATTCGTTATCTTTTTCGTTTAATTAATAATTTTGCATAAAGGGTGATCCGGGTATATGGTTTGTAAAATTTTAAACTCTGATTTATCTCGCTTCCGCTTAATTTTTGCAATTTGATTGCGTTCATGAATATTACAAACCTTACAGTTTTCACATGATCCTCTTCAGCAACCATGGTTTGATGGTACCCTACAAAACAATCAGCAACGGAGTACATGTCTTATTGAGCAGTATTGTCAATGATGATGTGGATAAATGGAATGGGAAAGTTATCTTTAAGGTAAGCTTTATTCAGATCCCTATAATCCACGCAAACTCACACCTTTCCTCCTGGTTTAGGCATGGGGACTATGTTGGATAGCCATTCAGGGTATGTTGACACCATGATGATGCCAACTTGAAATTGTTTCACAATTTCTTCTTTAACCTTTAAACTACACTCAGGTTTTAATCGCCTAAGCTTCTGCCTTACTGGCTTGAATCCCCCTTTGATGGGGAGGTGATGAATGACAATGTCAGTGGAAAAATCCACCATGTCTTCATAAGACCATGCAAACACATCATGAAATTGGGTTAATAGAGTAACCATGTTATTCTCTTGGTTTGGAGTAAGGTTCGTACCAATCTGGATTAGTTTGGGGTTTTCTAAGGTTCTGAGGTTGAAAGAGGAGGTTTGATCAAGGTTTGGTTTGGGTTTTTCCTCAACCCATTCTTTGATCTCCTGAGGTATCTCATAGTCCTCTTGTACTTCCATCAATTCTGAGTCCAACTCTACATCAAAGTTATAGTCCTTATGGAGAATAGGCACCTCATCAGCAAGTTTAGGCACATCTAAATTTAGAGTCCTGAAACAAAAATGCTTTCACTTAATATATAAAACTATTCAATCATACAAAGTATTAGCATGTAATGACAAAACAAGCGCTATCTTTATGCAAAGAAAAATGCGATTATTGCTATCTATAAAATGATTGATTTTCTGCCTTTTTTACCCTTGTCGACAAATTCATGAAATGATGCTACAGTTGTCAAGGGTGAAGTCCTGTTAGATAGAAGTGATGAAGGGGCTATCATCGTCCTCCTTCTCCTGAATGATGACCATGATATGTGGATAATCATCGTCTGGGATGTCTCTATCCATGCGCTCAGTATGGACAATGATGCGTATGTTTGATAACCGTTTGGCGATGTATTATTTATGTCTCTGTTCCTTTTCTTCCACTTTGGGATCTGGAATCAGGACCTCTTTTCCTTTGACCGGTATCGGTTTTAGAAACAACATAGCCATTACATGGGCAGGCACTTTTACCGAAGACCGTACAGGCTCAGGATCTGTAGGTTGAGATAATCACCGTGTGGCTGAAACTAACGGAACCTGTTTATGTTTGTGAGGATTCCTATGACTGGAGCTAGAAGAATAGCCTAGTTCGGTTGTCCCGATTTGACTGGGAATTTGAATTGGGCGCTTAATGCCCTGATGATCTTTTCCAAACCCTTGTCCAGGTTGATGACCCAATGACATCATTTCTTGAGTTGCCGACATTACTTCGGCAGAAATTTTGGGTATCAGAGGTGGCGCCCCAATAGGATGATAGTGAATGTTGCTCACCTCTAGGGCATAAAAACTAACTGGTTTAACTTCTGAATTAAAGCTGATGAGTGGTATGTCACCTTATTCAGGACATTTCAGCTAAATATTAACAGTGACTAGGCTATTGTTAATGATGTATTTAAGTTTCTAATGAAGGGTGGAAGGGACGGCTCCAGCCATTTGAATCCATGGTCTTCCCAAGATCAGGTTGTATCATGTGGCTATTTTGAGCATGTGAAAGGATACACAGAACGTATGTGGACCAATCTCCACAAGCAGTTCAATCTCTCCGATAACATTACGCCAGGATCCATCAAAAGCTTTAATAACCGTATGGCTGCTTCTAATCCTCATGAGATTAATGTTTAGCTTCTCCAAAGTGGCATAAGGACAAATATTTAAAGATGACCCTCCATCTATCAGAACTCCTCCCACCATGTATCCGGAGGACAGAACCGCTATGTGCAACAGTTTGCAATGACTAGTCCCTTCGGGAGGTATGTCATCATCAATGAAAGATATCACATTGTTGTTAAAAATGTGATCAACCAGATGCTGGAACTTTTCAACATCCACTAATTTCGGTAAGTGGGCTTCTTCCTAAACCCCTAGAAAGACCTTCATGTGGTCTTCGGAAGAGAAAACTCCTTTGATCTGATGGTAGGCTTCATCACCCGTTGGGGAAGATATAGTGGATTCTCCTACAACACTGCAGCAATTATGTGAGATGTGGATCCTTCAGCCTCTCCATAATTCCATGGCACTTTTTTTAGGTTGACAATAGGATACTGTGGTTTGTATGGCAATGTAATTAGCTTTGGTGCAGCCACTTTCAAAGGATTGTTAACACCTTTGAGTTGAATTACTTGTATTGTGGGTGTTCTGGTAGCCAACTCATCCTCAGCGGATATAACTGCTACAACTTCCTTCCATTTTGTTGGAAATGTGTCCCCACTCTTGAGTAATATAGTGTCATTATCTGCCAACTACAGGACACTGCTTTCAATTAAGTTCTAAATAAGATGGCGGAGTGCCCAACAATCTTCAGTGCTATGTCCGCGAGAATGGAAGTGATACTGACATACTCCATTAGAATTGAACCATCTTGAATGGGGATTGATTGGAGGTAGCAGAGCTGTGATTCTTCCTTTATTGATCAGCATCTGAAATATCTCTTCCATCGGTTGGCCCAAATAGGTAAATTCCCTCTTGTTGGAAAAATCCTGACGGGCTTTGGCACTTGCTCTTTTTGCAATTTTATCCTCCATAGTTTCACTTTCTGGAGTCAATGATGTAGTATTCGTCACCAGAGGAAGGAGACTAACATGCTCCTGGCTGATTAATTGGTATGTGACTTGGTGCTGATGGATCACCAGTTCTGCCAATTGATTAACTTGTTCACATATAACCTTCATTTTCCGTTCTATCATAAACTGGAACTGTACATAATCCCATTTATCAGTACCATCCTTGGTGGTTTGGGAGGATTCATCACCGTAATTGGAAATCTATCCATTGCTCCAATTAATCATATTAACCTCTTCTTCTTTATGTTAAGGAAGAGGGTTATCTTGCACATGAGGTTGGTCGGATTTAGTCACCACGATCTCACAATTATCAATTAAATCATGAATCTGTGTTTCAAGGCCCAGTAATCCTGAGTATCATGTCCTGGAGCTTCAGCATGATAGGCACACTTTCGGGTAGCATTGAAACCCTTCCCATTTGGGTTGGCTGGTGGAAGAAGATGGGTAATTTTCTTCTAAGTAGTCAGAAGATTGAGAATATTCTTGAGTGAGTCCCCTAGGGGTGTGAACACTCGAGTGCGTCGAACTTCTCCACTCTTTGGTAATGGAGGGTTTGAAGATTGTGCTTGAAAAGGGGAGTAGTTTCTCCTTTGGATAGGCATGTTCTGACTGCCTTTTTGGCCTTGTAGTATCAAGGAAATATCCTCTTCTTTCCTCTTATGGACCTTCCGGGGGTTATTTCCATAACTTCTAGACTGGATGTGCTCAGCAATAGCTTTTAAAACAGCTAGGTCTTGAATCTTTTTTGACTTCAATCCCATCTCAGCCATCTCTCCATGTTTAATCATTTCAGAAAATGGCTTGCCTATGCCAGCGAAGACTCTCTCTCATAGAAGGGAGCTTCTTGTATGTCTATGAAGGTCATCACCATTTCAGACTCAGTCATAGAGGGGATAACTTGAGCAGCAAGGCGCCTCAACCTTTGAGCATACTCTCGAAAAGACTCATTGGCTTATTTCTTGACCTTGGTAATTTGGTACCGATCTGGAGTCATCTGAGATTGGAAACTGTACTGATTGATGAAGGCATGGGCCAGCTCTTCCCAACTATGAATCTTGGAATTGTCTAATCTGGTATACCACGATCGGGCTTCTACACTTAGACTTTTCTGGAACAGTTGCATTCTAAGCTTCTCATCCTCGGTATAAGATCCGAGTTCTCCAATGAATACCATCGAATGTGTGTAAGGATCTCCCAACCCATCATACTTTTCAAAGTCAGGAATCTTGAACTTTTTTGGATAATAAACACCAGGAAATATATAAAGGTTAGCATATGGAACACTTCTGTGTGCTCCAATCCCTTTAATAGACTGAATGGTCTCTTCCATTTGAAGGACTTTCTTCCTGATATCACCGGTGTCTGGATCTTCTTTGAGATGGGTGATTGTAGGGGTTTTGTTGATTTTGTCCAACTGAGACTGGGGTACTGGAGTTTCTTTATCTGTACCCTAGGTTCCTCCATGTGCAGAGGATTCCGTATGTATGGGTATTCGTGGACCCTGAGTAGACTTGTGTAGTTCTTTAAGCAGAACAACCAAATCTGTAATTTATTTGCTTAATCCTTAGAACTCCTCACGAGAGACAAAAGTAGGATTAGATTGGTCAGATGAAGCCATAATTGGTTGTAGGCTTGTTGCCTTTTTGGTCTTTGAACGGGTAACAGGCCCAATTGTTTCCCTACAAAAAATTATGTAGTTTAGTCTTGGGGAATGTATAAATATAGTATGATATATGATGTGTCCGTTTTAGTAGTATTATCCTACAAAACGGATGTTAGCTATTTGTAAGATAGCATGTCATGTTTAAATATAAAAGGGAATGCATGTACACATATTCCTTCATATTTTCCATTACAATGAGATTGACATGGAATGAAATTACAAGTAATTAAATTTACAAGTAATTAAAATGGGAAAGTATAAAGAAACTTCCCTCCGCGTTAGGTTTATCAGAGGCTGACCTATCCTAGGTTACTCTCGTGGCTTTTTGGCATGAAGGTTCCTAGATCATCGCAATTTACTCGATGGGAAGTTAATCCAGTCTTTCAACTGGAGCGAATCTAGGTGATGCATTTCCTGAGCCTCGTTGGAATTAGTCTTCCTACGAGTCCAGTAATCAAACACCGACAGGATAGCCTCCTGGTTGAGGGACCACACAACATACATTCACATACAACGTGTCTCACCGTTAAGGAAATGATGACATGTGCTAAGCACTTTAATATCACAAGCAGATATATTTTGAAGCACTAAGTGTAGTAAGTAAATGCATTCGTACACATCCATATAAATGTAAATGCAATATCCACACACAAACAGATAATAGTTTTGAAAAGTTTGTAGTAGCCGCTTAAGCCCTCTTACTGGATGTCCTCAGCAGAGTCGCCACCTATCGACGTCAGGATTTTTACTGTCCCTTTTCTATTCTTGTCTTTTTGTGTTCTCATGTTAGGTGAGATTTATTTGAAAAAACAAGTTGTGAAAATGTCCGACATGTATATGTCGACAATTGAACTGTAAGAGTCACCAGTTGGTATTTTTAAATGGTTGTACCAACTCACCTGAGAAAAGATTTTTGCATTGGCCTAGTGATGTGCCACTATTTAACAGGTCTGTGAAACCAAGATTCATTAGGGTCCGGGGGCTTGATTATGCGGAGGGAAGGTGTTAGGCACCCCCTGACATCTGTGTTACCACGGTGACCGCCACTTTTCAGTTAAACTGTTATATGAATGTGTGTGTGTGTGTGTGGGTCAATGTGCAATTATCTAGAAGTTGTGATATGCCTCGTTTGCACCTATATACAAAGGGTTTGAATTTTTGTATAAAAGTTCAGTTTTAACAAGATATAGCAATGATGTTTTGTAAAAGAGGTTTTTCAAACCCTTATGCTCAATAGTAATTGAGGCCTTTGATACTTCAATTTTATTATATGTTCGACTTGATTGCTTTTATTTTCGAGATGCGAGGCATCTTCGAGAAAATAATATACATAGAAGTGTCTAACTACTTGTTGGCATGAAAGACGTCTAAGGAAACTCAAACACCATGAATAATGTACAAGCTGATTATAGCCGAAAATGTCCATCACAGGAACTGAATCTATATTTAGGAGACTGAATCTGTGATCACATGATTCCTAGGCTCACATGATGTAGCAGTTTGTATGAAAGCTATAAATAGTTATATATATAAAAGTTGTAAATATATATATATATATATATATATATATATATATATATATATAACGATCAACCACCACGAAAGCAACTCCACGGGGATTAGAAATGTATATATATAAAAGTCAGAAATATATATATAGAGGCGATCAACTGCCACAAGTAAACTCAGTAAGAATGAAAATTTAAATAAAGTAGTAACGATCAATTTGCTGAAGTAAACTCCAGGCGAGACTAAATGTAAAGAAAGCAGTAAAATGCCACGAAGTAATCTCCAGGCCTGATAGAAATATAAATATATATATATATATATATATATATAAGCGGTAAATGTACCGGATATTATATCCAGGCTCAATCAAACAGAGTTTGATGGTAATAATATATATAAGTATTTATATATATATATAAAAGTATTAAACGCTCCGGATATAAAATTCAGGCTCATCGAACAGAGTTCGACAACAATTTATATATAAGTATATATATATATAAGTATATATACAAAAAGAAATAAAAAGTCACGGACCGAAGTCCGAGCATGTGCACACAACACGACTTTCAATGTGAATAACTGTGTGTGCCAAATGTGGAGAAAGGCTTTAAGAAATGTAAGAAGGCTTATAGTGGACTGCCAGATAAGACTTCAATAGCTTTAAATGGATGAACACTCGGTTCCCACCGGTAAAATATAGCAAAATATAAACTCACACGTGTTTAAAATGAGAAAACACTCAGTTTATAGTGTGTACAGAGCAAATTGGACAGGGCTTCCTCGCTTTTTCTCTATGCAAAATGGCCACCCCAAGCCCTCTATTTATAGAGGGGGGGGGGGGAGCCGCAGGTGTACCTACGATAGCCGTAGATCCACCTGCGGCTACCCAGGGTGCCTCAAGCTTCGCGGGTCCTGCCTTCTTGAAGTACGTGCATGCATACAACGTAATGTTCACTCGAACTTTCAGAACTTCAATCCGGGCATCCAATTGAGGTGTATAAGACCTTTTTTAGAATTCTTTTGTCGAGAGTTACACGAATGACATGGGATTAGAGGTTGTACGAAGTTAGGAAGATGGGACCATGCCAGGTCTTCAGGCTTCAAATTCTATCTGGTGTGCTGTCTTATGTAATTGTCACTCAGGATTAGAGCTCTGGTTCTTGTAGGACATTGCTGTGTAGAATGTATGTTAAGATGTTGAGATGGCACAATGTGGGATCGAGGTGGCAAAATGATGATTTTACTCCTCACCGGGGTTATCTCTGGTTTAGGCTGATGTAGCAGTCGTTGCTCAGGGTTATCTCAAAGATTGGGCGGTTGTGAGTATAGAATGTCCTCACGGTTGTCTTTGAGGTGTGCCTGACCTTTTGGGGCTATCTCCGGGGTTGGAACTGAGTGCCTCGGGGTTATCTCCGAGGTTGAAGCTGACTGCAAGGGTTGAAATGAGCTTTTCTGGGGTTATCTCTGGAACTGCAACTTCACTCCTCGGGGTTGTCTCCAAGGTTGGAACTAGAACTCCCGGGGTTGTCTCCAGGACTAAGTATCTCAGGTTTGTCTTTAAGATGGAAAACTGAGGATCCCGGGGTTGTCTTCGAAATTGGAACTGCATTCCTCGGGGTTTTCTCCGAGGTTGAAACTGATAATTCTGTGGTTGTCTCCAAAATTAGAGTTGTTTTATCCTCTAGGGCTATCTCTGAAAGACAATTTTGCCCTCCTGCAATGTTAGTAACAGAAATGCAAAATTTAGAGTGTTTACACTCGCCATCTTATCGGCCTATCTGTCAAAGCAACGATCCCGTACAATAAGTAAGGCTGGGGCAATTTCAAAATTTGTGACAAATCGATACTGGGTCCCTTACAACAAGATTGGGACAATCTCAGAAATAGCGACAACTCAACATTGGGGCATTTATCAACCATCCTAAAAAGGAAAATACACCAGTTAGCACCATCAACATAGTACATCATCATCGGAGCTTCCCTCACATCATCTCACTGGCGATTCAAATAATACTCATTTACGACTTGGTCAACAAAGAGAGTTTCTCATATGAATCCATGGCATTGACATGTGAAAGGACTAGGGCATTATCTAATTCCAAGAAATGGAAGGAGTTTAAGGCCAACGACGAAAGGTATAGAGAATGAAATCCTCACCATCAAATGTGTCAACCTGCATTAAGTCATCACAAGTCGAGGCCTCTACACCGAAGTTTAAATCTGGGCAGCGAAAGAATGGAATGCACCCTCCAGAGATGTCAGCAGCATTCAGGTCATCAGTTTAGCCGGGTTTCGAATTAAACGCTCAAGGAAATGGGGCACAAGCACCCAACAGTTAAAGAAAACTCCAAATCACCTTAAGAAGGGTGAGCGTAACATCAGGCGGAGTTTGGTAAAGCAAGCCGTTGAATATTACTTCAACGAAGGTATCAGATGATTCGATATTCTAAACTATTGGCATTAATTCAGTGCAAAATCAAGACAGTTCAGTGATGAAAGCTTTGTATACCACCATTCGAGTGGGAACCGAAATAGTTTGGTAATGTCATCATAGTCAACTACCAGTAGGTTAGGATCCGTTGTCAAAATACTAGTAGGGTAGGCACCGTTGTCAAATTACGAGCAGGGTAAGTACCGTTGTAAACTACTAGCGTATGCATCGGGAAGGTCCGGTGATTTCAGAACTTCATCCCCAACAGAGATGTAGAAAACATCTTAACTTATCTTCATCAAACAAGCATCAACAACACCTACAAAAAGCTAAACCGTTGAGTCAACACCAGCATAGGCATCAACAATAACCGGTAAAGGTAAAGCGATTTGCGATGTACGAAGTGAGATATGTAATTTGCGATATGCGAAATGTGGTGTGCGAGTTATAAAGTGCAATTGGCCAAAAGAAAAGTGCGAAGTGCGAAATGCGATATACGATTTACGAACTGCGATTTGTGAAAGCATTTTAACATTCATCATAATATTCATTACATTATGATTTGCATCATTAGAAATACCTTGTAATATTTTAAGTGTCTATTAATCTTTATCATGTCCATTCCATTGCATTGCATGAACATAATAAAGAGGGGCATATGTAGACACTCAAAATTTTGTTTGCCTGTTACTAACTATACAGGAGGACAAAAGCATCTTTTTCCCACTCTAGAAATAAGCCTGGAGGACCACAACATCAATTCCAACCCCAGAAATAGCCACGAGAGATCTATTTTTCCAACCTTAGAGATAACCCTGGGAAATTAGTTTCCAACCGAAGAGATAACACCGGGAAAATCAGTTCTAACCCCGTAGATAACCCCGGGGGATCAAGTTCAAAGCCTGGAGATAACCCCGGGAGGTCAAGCCAACCTCAGAGATAAATCTGAGGAGAGTCAGAGTCAACAGCAAGCCAACTTCAGATATAACCCTGAGAAAAGATTACTATAATTGTACAAAAATTGGAGAAAACCCCACGAGGGGAAAAATGGTTATTTTGAAAAATTAAACTCAACTCAAATCAAATCAACTCATTTCAACTCAAACTTCTTCAAAAGAAGTCCCACAAAAACTATATCTTAACTTCCAAGTGCAAACTACACAAAACAGCTCAACAGACTGCCTAACAAAGACCCAGAGAACCAGAAATGCTATTTTGGTCATAGACCCATTTTCTTGGAATCAAAAATGGAAAAATCCTATGTCATTGCATTGCTCTCGAAAAGAGCTTTCCGGAATGGTATGGCACGCTTCCATCAAACTCCCGGATTTAAAGTTATGAAGGTTCAAGCGAACAACGCATTGTCCGAGTACACGTACTTTGAAACGGCAGGACCCACGTTGTCCGGTGCACCACGGACAGTTGCAGGTAAACCAGAGGCTACCGCAGGTACACCTGCGACTCCCCCCTCTATAAATAGAGGCCTTGGGGTGGCCATTTTCAAGAGAGAATAAATGACGCCCCCAAATACAGGTACTTAAAACCCGAACTCGGTGATTCACGATACCATTTTTATGAGCGGAATAATACTAATAATAATAACAATAATAAATATTAAACTTAATTTACATATCAGAGTCTAAATCCCAGGTACGCGACCTATAAACATTCATTACATGATACTTAATAGTTATCATAGTCTTAATAAAGTTATATTATTACATATAATACCATAAATCTTATTCTATTTTCTTTCCTTTTCCTTTATTTCTGCATGAGCCTTCTAGTTGTTCACATTTAGCTGAAAATATTTAATTTAAGCAAGAATGAGCATTTGAGTGCCCAACAAGTAATAATAATTATAAATATTAGCTAAAAGGATTAAATATTTTCTTTGTACTACCCTTCTACAACAAATCAAAAGTTGTGAAGTAATCTGAACCGATAATAATAACATAACAACTCTCTATCAAATTGTTGAAACTACGTACTGACTATAAATAGGGTTAAGGTGACATACTATGAATATTGTTCTCAATTTTCAAATAGGGTTAGCAGAACTTCATCCACAAACCGTCATAACTTACGGGTACAGGGGGTGATCAGCCTGTTATGCCCTGTATTGATCAATACAATATGCAAGAACAATATTATCGTTCACTCTGTCCGCCTTGGGCGCATAAAAGTTTTCCCATGTTCAGGATGTTCATACTTAGTTAATAATCTGAATCAAAAATAATTTGATTGGATACAAAAAGGTTTTATCATATTCAATAATATTTCTAAATCATTATGCAAATTTGGTCAAATAAGCTTAGACGACTTTTTACTTATTGTATACATCTTGGTGATCAATAGGTATATATATATATATATATATATATATATATATATATATATATCAACATGTGATTAAATACAATGATTATCCAAGTTGGGACACTTGAATAACCATATTTAGAATTAACGAACAAAATATATATATATCTAAATTACCATATAGTACCATATTGATAATCAATGATCAGATATAACATATATAACAATAGAGTTAATAATCTAGTACAATAATAATATAATTACGAAACTTTCTTACTTCATGTCCATTGCGTAAAGAAAATGCAAAGGTAGGATACTTGCACGGTGCATTTAACTTTCATTTATTACGAAACTTAGTTTAATCTTTTATACAAAAACCTATCATTAATAAGATCATTCGTTCGATTAGAATAACATACTATAACACATAACACTACTTATTGCAGTCAACACATAACATAATCACACTGTCACACATATTTAACAATCATTGAATCATAAACAAACATTAATACAATTAAAATATCTAAGTCCAGAACAATTTCTGAAACATGTCGGTATACCGACGGCTTTATCGGGTATTTATCGAGTCTAAGACTCTAACCTGAAGTTCAATATCTGTAAGTATCAGCCATATTATTTTTAAATGACTTATAATAATTTTTAAGCATTTATTATAATTTATCATAAATTTTCAGACACCGGTATCATTATTAAATGATATAAATAGTAAATAATTCTATTATCCTTAACATTTAATTAATATTAAATTATTAATGAAACCATTGCCAAAATATTAAAGTTATTTATAATAACTCAAAATACTTTTAAAGTATTAATATTACCACTTAAATGATTTTTAAAATATTTAAAATCATTTTAAATAATTACCATTAATATTAAAATATTAATGTACTATTCCTCAAAATATTAAAAGTCATTAAGTATAGCTTAAAATATTTTTAATTCATTTATATCCTCTTTAAATAATTTTTAAATTAATAAAACCATTTTAAAACTATTTATTTAATATAATTATTAAATAAATTTTATATCATTAATGTTAAATTATTAATGAAATTATCCTTTAAATATTAAAAGTTATATTTTATAAGTTAAAATATCTCAAACACTTTATTTTTATTTAAAATGATTTTTATAATATTAAAATCATTTTTAAACTAATTTATTCAATATAATTATTAAATAAATCTAATATCATTATTATCAAAATATTAATATTTTTCATGACAAAATATCATAAGTTATATTTTATAACTTAAAATATTTTTATAATCTTTAAATCATTTTTCTATGATTTTTAAATCATTAATTATATTTTCATAATTTATTTAATACATTTATTAAATAACTTAAATATCATTAATTTTAATTATTTAATGAAATTTCATCACAAAATATTAAAAGTTGTGAAAATAACTTAAAATATTTTCTTATAACATAATATAATTTTAAATGATTTTTAAGTATTAAAATCATTTTTAAATAATTTATTTAATATAATAATTAAATAAATTAAATACCTTTAATATCCCAAAATATTAAATATTTATGAAATATATTAAAAATTATTAAAAACTATTTTTCGGATTTTAAAATAATTTTAGGAATTTATTTTGTATTTTCATAATTAAGAACTATTTATTACTAATTATTTAATAAAAATAATTATTTTATAAAATAACTTGTCATAAAGATTTATATAGCGAGCAGGCAAATCGTCATATATAGTGTTCTTCATGTTCTTCATCAAAACCCGAACATCAAGTCGATTGTCGGCGTCGGGATTTTTAGTGTCCTTTTACGTTACTTGTTCTTTGGTGTTCTCATGTTAATGTGAGATTTGTTTGAAAAAATAAGTGAAAAAGGTTCGACATGTATAATGTCGACTTTTTGACTTTAAGAGTCGCCAGTTGGTGTATTTAACTGGTTGTACCAACGCAACCGAAAAGGTTTTGCACATTGACCCAGTGATATGACACTGCTAAACGGGTCTGTGAAACTGAGATTCATTAGGGTTCGGAGGCTTGATTATGCGGAGGGAAGGTGTTAGGCACCCCACGACATCCGTGTTGCCACGGTGACCGCCACTTCTCAAAGAAACTGTTATATTAATGTGTGTGTGTGTGTGTGTGTGGATCAATGTGCAATTATTTGGAAGTAGTGCTATACCTCGTTCGCACCTATATACAAAGGGTTTGAATTTATAGAAAAATTAAGTTTTAACCAGATACAACAATGAAGTTTTGTAAAAAGAGGTTTTTCAAACCCTTTGCTCAATATTAATTGAGGCCTTTGATACTTCCATTTTATTATTAAATGTTCGGCTTGTTTGCGTTTATTTTCGAGATCCGAAGCATCTTCCGGAAAATAATATACAACGATCTTAGAACTCCTCATGGGCATGACATCCATCCAAGGAAATTGAGACATCAGTAAATAATGTACAAAGTACTTCTACAATTTGAAAAATGTCCATCATGGGAATCAGAATCTAGATTCGATGGGATGAATACATGATGACATGATTCTAGAGCTCACATGAATCTGCGGTTTGTATGGAAATCGATGGCAGATATATATATAAAAAAATTTGTAAATATATATATATATATATATATATATATGTGTGTGTGTGTGTGTGTGTGTGTGTGTGTGTGCATGATCACCACGACGTAAGTAACTCCATGGGGATCGAAAATATAATAAAATCGAGAATGCTATCAACCGCCACGAAGTAGACTCAAAGGGACTTGAATGTAAATAAAGTTTGTAAAAGTGATCAACTGCCAATGAAGTAAACTCAAGCGGAGGCGAAATGTAAATAAAACTATAAAAAGCCACGGAGGAAACTCCGAGCTTTACGAGAATATAAATATATATATATATATATATATATATATATATATATATATATATATATAAAAAGCGATAAATTGCCATCATCTGATATGTAAATTAATCATTATATATATATATATATATATATATATATATATATATATATATATATATAAAAGCAAGTAAATGCACGGATGTAAAATCCGGGCTCATCGGATATATACATGCAATAATATATATATATATATATATATATATATATATATATATATATTATATAAAATTAAACGCATAGGTTATAAAATCCGGGCTCATCGGATGAAATTAAACAACAGTTCATATATATATATATATATATATATATATATATATATATATATATATATATATATATATATATATATATATAAAAAGCAAATAAATGCTCCGGACATAAGTCTAGGCTCAATCGAGGCATAACTCGATAATGTTAGTGCATATATGAAATATATACATATATAAGTATATATATACAGATAGAAATGAAAACCACGGACCGAAGTCCGGGAAAACGCACATAACACGACTCTCAATGTGTATAATAGCGTGTGCTAATATTAAAAGAAAGGCTTTATAGAATGTGAGAAGGCTTACAGTGGGCTGCCAAAGTAGACTTCTATGACTCTATGTGGATAAATACTCAGCTCTCACCGGACAAAATATAGCTATATATGAGCTAACAGATGAGGAAACACTCAATATGGGTGTGTACAGAGTAAATTGGACAGGGCTTCCTCGCCTTTTTCTCTCCCTCTCTCCTCTCAAATGGCTGACCCCAAGGTCTATATTTATTGATGATGGCGGGTGTACTGCTGCAT
Organism: Panax quinquefolius; assembly: GCA_020205615.1. Lineage (NCBI taxonomy): Eukaryota > Viridiplantae > Streptophyta > Magnoliopsida > Apiales > Araliaceae > Panax > Panax quinquefolius. The sequence continues at coordinate 75,055,818 of CM035168.1, forward strand.
TCTGATACACTTGCATGGTGGTCGAGGTGTCCTCGAACTTCATGGTCCGTCGTCTTAAAGTACGTGCACTCGTGCATTGTAATGTCCACTCGAACTTGCAAAACTTCAATTCGAGCATCCGAACGAGGTATATGTGACCTTCTTCGGATCGCTTATGTCGAGAGTTACGTAATGACATGGATTAGAGGTTGTACAAAGTTAGGAAGAAGGGACTATGCCCATAGTCTTCAAGCTTTAAATTCTATCCAGTGTACTGCCACGCGTAATAGTCACTCGGGATTGTAACTCCTCAGTTCTTGTGGGACATTATTGTATGTATGTATATATGAAGTGTTGAGACGACGCGCACGTGTTGATGTGGCAAGATGACGTTTGACTCTTCGTCAGGGTGATCGTCGGTTTGATTTGAAAGTAGACGTTGCTCAGGGTTACATCTGAGATTGGACTGCTGCAAGTGTTTGAATGCCGCCAGGTCATCTTGTGAGTGTGCCTGTCTACCCATTGTTAGCTCCGGGTCTGAGGGATGAGTGCCTCGGCAGGAGATCTGAGCTTGAAGCTGATAGCATGTATTTGAAACAAGCATTTCTGGAGTTATCGCCGGAACTGCAATAGTATTCCTTGGTGTTATCACCAAGGACAAAACTCGGGGTTATCTCCGAGGTTGGAAATGATCCTTTTGGTGTGTGTTCCAGGGTTGAAAATGATGTTCCCGGTGTGTGTCCCGGGTTTTGATATGACTTCCGGTAGTATCCGGAATGGATGTAAGCTGTCTTCCAGGGTTATCTCCAAAAGATGATTCTGCCCTCGTGCAATGTTAGTAACAGTTGTACAAAAAATTTTGAGTGTCTACAGATGCCCCTCTTTATCATATTCATGCAATGCAAGGCATAGATAGGATAAAGAACCCTAGATACTTGAAATGCAAATGAAATAAATATGATGTTATGTGCAGCAACATGATGCAAATGTATGATGCATGATTGTCATGTAATCCTGCTGGGATGACAATCAGTGATGGCTTGGACTTACGATCCAAGTCTTCAAGGATGTTGACGTTGGGGCTATCACCAAATTCTGGAATCCTAGACACTAGCTTATATTCCATATAGGTGCCTCTTGTGTATAAGAGATCTATGGGGATAAAGCTTTGTCTGTTTGAGGATGTGTATAACATATTCCATCATCCTGTCGGAGTTGCTGCCAATAGTCTGTTGTCGTCAAGGTTGCCCGACCTCCGTTGAAGTGTGTATCACCGGATAGATCCCTGCTGGGTGGATTGTCAAGGTTGCTTGACCTTCATTGATGTATGTGTCAATGGTCATATTGCGTTGTAACCCCTGCCAGAGATACTTGTATAAGTTGTTTCGATGGGTTTACTTGCCATCGGCTGACAAGGTGTCAAGGCTGATTGACCCTCATTGATGTGTGTATAATTGGTTGAGGATGAGCTGTAACCCCCGTCGGGGATACGTGGATGTTTGAAAGATGTGCATTGTGACCCCCGTTGGGGATACGTGGATGCTTGAAAGATGTGCGTTGTGACCCCCGTCGGGGATACTTCATCAGTTCGTAACTTCAGCATTGTAACCCCCGTTGGGGAGGTTTAGCATTTCGTGGTTTTGCGTTGTAACCCCAGCCGGGGAGGTTTAGGGTTGTGACCCTGCAATGACGACATCAGACCTTTGTGGGGTATTGCCGAGCATGATTTGTGAAAGCTGAGCTCGGTATAGTATAACCTGCATTCAGGCGAATACTAATGAGATGACGGGAGTTCAATTGACCGTGCAAATCCGAGTTCATTTATTCCGCTCAATCGCGTAGCATTTTATTCTTGATTTGGCCTTTTTCGACATGAGACCTTCTTTGCAACTCTAACCGGGTGGTAGGAGAGGTGGGACCCATGTAAGAGTGCTACAGTACATCTGCGGCGGTAGCATGTGGACTACTGACGGCCAAATGGGATATGTAAAGCCCAAAGGTTGCTTTCATAAGTCATTTTCAAGCTGCGCTGCGAAGGAAATTTGAGAGCTCTTCTTCAGATCTGCTGAGTTCGGGCAACTTTACGCATAATATTCTTGCCACCGTATGGCGTTCTTCAACATCACGGTAACATATGCATGTATTTTTTTTCCACTTTCTATCCGTTGGAAAATGACTTATCACATGAAATGCATTTAGACACATAGTAGTGAATATGCATGTTGATATGATTTGATAAAAAATATTCAACATAGCAAATGTTAGTATTAAACAATGCTGAACATAATGATGTGAAAAAATTTGACTTTTGAAATAGTCAAATTGGCACCTTTTACTGTCATTTCTTATCCTATCTGAGGACAAATGAGTAAAGGTAGAAAAAGAAAAATAATCCTTGTAATTAGACTACACTTATGGATTTTTTACTACAATGTATTAAATGCATGTAGGATGTATATGACTGTGTATAGGTGTGCTACTGAATGGCCACCTAGTTATGCCTATGTGCATGTGGATAGTCCCATTTACAAACGGGGCTATGGAAATTTTTTTCCAAAATGTAGGAATGAGTAGTCATGCATTTTTAACTCTACTGTAGAGATATGTTAAAACAATGCATGCATGCATGTAATGCATTTGAAAAGCTCCAGGTAATAATTTACCACACCCTTTCTGAGGTGATTTAGAGATTTGTTGTCCAGATATTATGGATCCGGATCAGCCAGTAGTTCCGTAGGACCACTTCAGTGTACGGAGGAGGGCTTCGAAGAGCCTCAACGCTGATCAATCGAACCTGACCTCGTCGTTTGGTGGAGGCAGTGATTCGTTCTATCCGGGTTGAAGTGTCGAATGTCGAGGACGAGGAGGATAATGTACCTGTTGAGGTTCCTTCTCCTGCTGCACGTGTTCCCCGTAGGGAGTTGCCAGAATTTCAAGTGGCGAACCCAGATCTTCTGGGTGACTTGAGTCGGCATCCTTGATACTACACACTGTGAATGAGGTATGAAGTTAGATCTTAATCTTCCTTATTTCCTATTGATGAGGAGTCAAGAATTCTGATGTTGATCTGCATTTGATGTAGGTTCCCTACTTCACACAGCCTCAAGGGAACTGGTTTTGTAAGACCCCGAATTTTATGAAATAAAAGTATTCAATTTTTCTTATAATTACTATTCAGTAAATGGTTAAATTGATAAAAGTTAAAGTTAAGGGTGATATATGAATTTTTTTTCAAAATACACAAGTGGTTATAAAATATTCATTGTTATTGGGGAATATTCGTTTGGTCGTGGAATATTCTTTTACGTAGGGAATATTAAATGCGACCTGGTAGCGATCATTTAATGGGCCCCATAATGAATAACTGTCGGATGAAAGAAAAGCGACAAAGTTAAGTTTTATAAATAACGGCGTAATCGTTCTCAGTTAACAACGTTGGAATACCGGTTGGTAAAATAAAATGTAATACGGCGTTGTTGCGATGCATGGCTGGCGGTATTACAAAGATTTTTGAATTATTGATTCTTAGGTAAGAAGGCACTACTCAATAATTGTTACGATAATTCTTTATTCAATATTTTATTTTATTGATTCAATAATTGATGCGTTGATATTTTATATTATTGTTGTTCAATAATTGTCAACGCACAAATATCTCCATTATCGGATCAATAATTCATATTATTTGAATAATATTATTAGATAACATTATTGGCGATGTCTAGAAAGTTTTGTCGAGGAGAGGTTTGGTCACCTAATTGCGGCGCCCGATGAAGGAGAAATTCTTATTGAAAGCCCCTCTTTCTGAGGCCTGCTGGTTGTCATAATTGTGATTACGTAATATTATTTGGAAATAATTAATTATTGATTTATATGATAAGGAAATATTTATTTGATGTGGATATAAATGATGGATTTATTTATGTGGTTATAAATGAAGGAATTAATGTTGAGGTATTTTATCGATATTTTTTAGCCGGAATGAAGGTATTAAAAATTAAACCGGTGTTTTTGAGATATATTATGTGAGTTATAATTTTTAATCCGACCGTTGGATCGTTGTAATTTTTGGATATGTTATACATATATAAGTTGAGTATATGTCCACAAATTTTGAACCGTTAAAATGAGCGTATGATTTGTTATGAATTTTAAGAGGTAAATCGATTCGGAAATTAGGTTTTGGTGGAAAATTCTAGAATTGAGTGGGCTCCACTCTTGGTTGTTGGGGAAGATGGCTGATTTTTGGTGGGTGGAATAGTAGCGGTAAAAGCCATCGGGGTTGCGAGTTTAAGTCTGCCTTGACGTGCTAATATTTTCCTATAAATAGAGGGCTAAGTTAGAATTAAAAAATCACACCGAAAACATAAGTTTTCTCTCTTTCTCTCTAGATTATTGAGTGTAATTTGTGAGTATTTAGATACTTGGTGAGTTGATATTCATCGATCTGAAGTTTCCTTCGGTGTCATATCCCAGATATCCCGTCGAGTCTTTCTTTCTTTTTTGAGGTAAGGGATAGTAAGGGATATTATTTTTTTGTAATGATATTATTTCTTCAATATCATTATCTTTGAAATGTTGATCTGAAGTTTTATCAAATTTGGAACTTTTTCATGTCGGGTTACTATTAGGAGTTACTATTCACGAGTTACTATTCACGAGTTACTATTCACGAGTTACTATTCATGAGTTACTATTCACGAGTTACTATTCACGAGTACTATTCATGAAGCGTGAAGATGTTTTTTTGTGGAATTTCTATCTTTTGGTGTCGAGTTACTATTCACGTATCAAGGCACTATTCACGTATCTGACCTATTCACGAATCGGCACTATTCATAGAAAAATGAAAATTTTTCTTTTAAATCTAAAATATCTATTACGGATACTAGCTTTGATTGTATCCATGTTTTGATCATTCTTGAATTTTACACCACTATGATTATTTTGAGGTATTTTTGGATGTATAGATTAGGAGTTATGGATTTTATGAGAAAAGACTATTTTAAAAGTAACTATTTATAACTCCTTGCGGTTAACTCCAAAATTGATGAAATTTTTGTTGAGAGTACATCTATATAATATCGATTGTACTCTGTGAATTTGAATTTTTGGATAAAAGTACAATTTATGATAAATGTTTAAATATTAAATTGGTTTTGGCCATATGAAAATAGTAAATGAATTTTAAAATTTTGAGAAAAATATATGTTCAATATGGGACTATTTTATGCTAAATCCCGTAAAAGAAATATTTTTGGGCGATTTGGTATTTTTCATGAAAATGTTCTAGTTATGAGCAAATGAATTAAATATGTTATGTGAAGTAAGAAAATTAGAAAATATGATTTTATGGTTTGAGAATCATATATATAGGTATATCTGATTTTTGATGAGGGTTTTAGTTATTGGTGATGAAATTTTATGAGTTTGGCATTTTATGATGATTAAATGCATTAATTAGTAAAGTGTAAACAATTTAATTAAATTATTTATAAGTTTGAGAAATGATTAAAATATTATTATAATATTAATAATATTAGATTATGAGATTTCTAAGTGATTTATAACATTTGGATTAAGGTGTTATAAATATGGATATGAATTTTATTATGAAACTTTATCTTTTAGGTATATAGAGGTTACTATATGCGTTATACGGGACTATGTGCGAATCACGGGTACTATTCACAACAAATTGGTTTCTTCTCGACCAAATTATCGTTGATTTATGAATCTTACTCTTGAAATTAAAACCATGTTTTGATTATATTATTTTTTATATAACATTCTTATAACCCTAATGATGATATTTCTCTTTGACTTGAGTGTAAAGATGGGTAGATTATTGGTATGATCGTGACCATAGGTTCTCTTTGGCCCGATGGTGCAAAAGTTGAATTGTTGATGGTATGATCATGACCATTGAATTTACAATTGAATATTTTTAGCTTAAGTGCAAAGGTGAATTGATCAACATGGTTATAATTATTGTTATATAACCACGAAATGATTATGTATTTCTTTGATATATGAATATCTTTGGCTCGTTGTGCAAAGATGACTTTTGTTGTTGAATATCTTTGCTTTGTGGTAGTGCAAAAGATGAATTATTGATGAATATCTTTGGCTCGTAATGTAAAGATGACTGTTGTTGAATATCTTTGCTTTGTAGTGCAAAGATGAATTATTGATGAATATCTTTGGCTCGTAATCTGAAGATGACTGTTGTTGAATATCTTAGCTTTGTGAGTGCAAAGATGAATTATTGATGAATATCTTTTGCTCGTAATCTGAAAGATGACTGTTGTTGAATATCTTTAGCTTTGTGTGTGCAAAGATGAATTATTGATGAATATCTTTGGCTTGTAATGCAAAGATGACTTTTGTTGTTGAATATCTTTAGCTTTGTAGTGTAAAGATGAATCTGTTGATGAATATCTTTGGCCCGTGGTGCAAAGATGAATTTATTAGTATGATTATGAGCAGAGGCTGTGATTTGGTATAACCATGATATTTGATGTTTTAGGTAAAGACAATGATGAAAATTATCTTACGTCCCGGATGAGAAGAGAATTTAGAATCACAATTATGATTATGAGTTATTCATATGATTGTGGAAAGGAACTGTTGATTTATATTACAGGGATAAAACATTGTTGGTGGACTTTTAACATGGAGAAGATAATAGACTGTATTATCTATTTGACTCTTCTAATGGATTGCTCGTTCCGCTGCAACTATGGTTGAAAAGTTTTATCATCTACCATATGTTCTAAATCTCTGATTCATTACTGATGAAGACTATTGATAATTTATTTATCTTTAGTCATAATATTCTTTTCTTGAGCTAGTTGTGCTCACCCTTTTGTTTCACAATTCCTTTCGGGTAATAAAAGTGTAGCCGGGGTCGACGGGGGATAACGAGGGAATAGAGTGGTGGTCTATAGATGTTTAGGGTGAGGTGAATTTAACTTGGAAGGTGTTTTGTCACTATCATACAAGATGTCTAATGACATACAAACTTCGTGTTATCATAAGACATGGTTGTGCTCATCCACTTCTTTGAGTATATTTACAAGCACTACTTATATAATCTTGGTGTTTGTTTGGAGTATAATACCCAATTAGAGACAGTGGAGATAATGATATGTCAAGAGAAGACTCACCATTGGGAAGAATACGATAGTAATCTTCTTGTTTTTCTTTAGGGTCTATTAGATTGACCAAGGATAATTACAGGCCCATATGATATCTACCATAACCTAAAAGCATGGCCTCCCATGTACGAAGGTTTCCTTGAGCACTTCCCAAAGATTCTAATTTCTAAAATAGTTTTTGACTATACCTTTATGTAAGGTGTCATTGTGACGTGCTACAGTTGGTATATATTTGTATCCAAACTCACAGCATATGTGTTGTTGTATTTTGCACGACAATTGTTGTAATAAAGTTGTAGTTGTTTTCTGTACCATATATTTGGCGACTCAGAATGGGTTGGATGGAATGGACCTATTTTGGGGTTGTTACAGGTTTAGCATCCACTCTATGTATCAGACCTTGCATGATGACTATAGAGCGATTGTACATGGCTGGGGATTTGGGATGTTCTTCTCCATTCTTCCTCATCGCTGTCCCTAGGGTTACCTCAGGGCATTATCTGAGCGGTGGTTTCACCAGACTCAGTCACTCCATTTGTTGAACTGTGAGGTGATGATGAAGCCGATTGATTGGCGGTTAATCACAGGTATGGAGTTTGGAGGGGATCCAGTGCCTTATACGACGGATATTACCCCTACTACCGTCAGATCCTTGTTGGGGAGTTACGGCGGGGCGCTCGGTAGGGCTGACCGTCTGAGTCCTTTGAGCATAGATGCTATGGCGGGGCATTGAGTGAGCCCATACACGATGATATGAGAGTCGGGGATCGCATTTTTCGGCGATTGTTCACGATGATCATTAGAAATTTATAGCCATGCATGATAATTCCTCTACGGTGTCCTTCGCTTTGATCGGTATACTTTGAACCGTGGGTAGTATATGAGATTATGATTGGGGTTCCTATACCTTTGCCTACTTCATCAGGGGAATGCGCATGCGATCGCAGAGCTTGACTGAGGCGCGGTTAGGATTCTACCCATTTCTGCTGGTGAGTGTTTCTCTTGTCTTTTCCCGTGTACAGGTTAAGAGTGTTGACTGACAGCAGATGTTTGCCTTTGTGTTAGCAGTTTTGGGCCTATGAGAGGCTTCCATGTTTGCGTCCTGTGAGCGTGTTAGGTTTAGATACATATCCACGAGGACGGCGATGGCATCATTCCATACTGGCAAAGGTCCCTGTTCCTGAGGGTTTCACCCATTGTCGCCTACAGCTGGAGTTGTTGACAGCGGATGTCATTACATGGGTTCCCTACTTTGGAGAGCATTTGGGAGTTGGATTTGAGGATGGGTACCCGACTGGAGTTGAGTATGTCATTTCCACCCGCAGGATTCCTCTCTTAACAGATGGAGAATGGGAGCTCTATTTAGGAGAGCATGCTATCAGGAGCACTACAGGAGAGATCCGTATGCCGATCTTGCCTCCTGCCAGGCGTTATTGGCCTGTTTCGCAGTTACCCGTCACTAACGTCTCGTTGTTGGGGATTGACGGTTTTACATTGTCAGAGGGCCCCTGTACTCAGGAGATATTCCAGTATTAGTGGATCCCTCGTACTATTGGAGCTCAGACCCGCACCACACAATTTATGGGGGATATGGTTCCAGGATCTGTGATGATAATGGATTGGCTAGCCTATGTCCGAAATGTTAGAGTTTGTGCCCTAGAGGCCAATTATTTGATTTAATTGCTTAACATTTTGATATTATATTTGATTGAATAAATAAATGATTTTATTATGGTTTTATTTACTACGTAATATAATTGTTAACATAATAAAATTCCTTAGAATAGTGATACAAATTATATAGTTTCAAGTATGTGACTTGAACATGAGATTATATAATTACAATTAGTATCATTTTCTTAAATGTCCTTAGTCAAGTATCATTGTTAATGGGACAACAATGATGCATTGAGACTAGTATGTGGATTAACTGATGACCAAATCTCATTAGTCATAAATATATGAGATATTAAGTCGATGCGTAGAGTACATGTTGAGAACGATGTATTGGATGCAACCCACCATGAGAATTCTATGTGGGCAGCATTATGCGAAGTGTCATTAGCAATTCTCATAGTGACAATGATGTAATGGTCCTCGACCTAAAATCACTATATTACTACACGAAATTTATGTACTTTGATATCATCAAATGTCACCTTTAATAGGGTGGACTATAAAGGTGATTATTGGGTACATCATGAATCGTGTGAGAAATATGAGTGATCTAGATGGAATTTAACCCTCCTATATATTAGGGATGATATCCATAGGCCTCTTGATTGAGTATGACTTGAAATGCATGGCCATGCTCAAATAGTGATTTGTTTCATATAGTCTACTCATTGATCAAGAAAACTCAGATTAAATTATGAAGAGTATGACACATTCCATGACTCGAGTTTAATCTAGGATATTAAGGTTAAAATGATTAAATTACATTAAAACATTGGACACGAAAAGGTTGCATCGAATCATCGATCTTATTATTACTTGGGTAGCACTGATGCATTACTAGGGATCTTTTCTCACTTTATTTATAATTTTATAATATGATTTTAAAATTATTGCCAACGTAATAATAACCTATAGGGTCACACATATTGAGCGTTATTAAAAGGGAATTAATTTAAATTGTAAGGATTTAAATATATCAATATGATTGATAATATTTAAACCACGAATTTAAATTAAAAGGATGATTTGTATATGTATATATATATATTAATTAAGTAAGACTTAATTAAGATATAATATATATATATATATATATATAAATTTGGATTTTATTTTAATTAGATTAGGGTTTTGATTAATTCCGATTTATTGCTATATATATATATATATGATATATCAGCGTCTTTGGAAAGTTAATCAAAACAAAAACCCTAGCCGCTCTTAGAGAGAGACTAGAGAAAAATAGAAAATCCATTCCTTTTGGTGGCTAGTACCACAGCTCCCTTTATTAGAGAATCGTGTGACGATTCACGAGCGTTCCTGTGGATACCGTAGAGGCGTAGTTCTTTCGGATTACGTTGGAGATTCGAAGCGATTTCAGGGTTTTCTATTAGCGGTATAAATTCTAAACCACTGAATTAAATTTGTTTCGCATGGATCCTGTGTTGGGTTTCGAAAATTGCTTTATAAAGTTTTATATTCCGCTGTGTGTTTCTCTACTGAATCCCTACACGAGATCCGACTCATGTGACATAGATTGATAGATTGACCCAGCAGCTGGACCAGACACATCTTTTTATTCGGCATTTGAGCAGAGATCCTTCAGAGGTAGATACTTTTGATCCTTCCAGCTCTGGCGCTGGCCCCTCAGGTGACCCATATGGCTTTGCTGGTGTAGATCCTCGCTGGTATAGGCCTGACATCCCTGTAGATAGAGATCCAGTGACTCAGGAGGAGTTACATCAGATGGACAGGATTGATGATGTGGACATCGACACCCTTGACTTCTTTTGATGTATATTTCTCGTTATCTCTTTTGATAGGCCTATGTTAGGCATTTGGGTAACTTCTTCATTCTCGATATATCTTTTGATAGGCCTCTATTGAGATGTTGGGTAGCCGCCCCCATTTCCACATATTTTAGGCGTATATAGAGATGTATTATATGATGATATATTTAGGAATGTATGTACATTTTCCATTCCTATATCATATTGCCATCTATTGTATCATGCATATTATTATGTTATGCATATGTATGTATGTCCGAGATATTCACATTGACCTGGATGGTCTTATGACCACGGCCCGTCTGGATGTCTTCTTGACGATTAAGCAGTATTGATCATACCCCACCATTTTGGTGGTATCTGGTATCTTGCTCATGGTATGATAGTATATCACCATCGAGACGTGGTGATCGTAGATGATTTACTTTCTGACATACTATGACCTACTGTTGATGTTTGAGTTCCCACAGATTTGTAGAGGGTATGCTTTAGCACCTTTGGGTATCGGACGAGCGGGTTTTCCAATTTGGGACCCGAGGTTGACTCTACTTTGGAGGAGTATGCACGGTTGTGATCTTTGCCGCCACCGACATACCTTAACGTGCGTATAGCTATCGGACACATGAAAGCGAGACGAGTTCATGATCCTCACCGGATTGAGGCGTAGAGAGTAGTGCAGATTTGAGATTACATCCGCCACGTGATATCCCAACATTTTTGTTTGATGATTTGGCTCTGAGGATAGTTATGCACGACATTATGGGGATTTCACCACACCGGAGGACCATTGGCGTTCAGCCAGAGTGGATGTACTACTGTTGTGCGCATTGTCAAACGTCTTCATGCCACGGTATATGGATGACCTGGATATCGACGTCATTATGGCAGTGAGAGCTCTCAGGGAGGGTCATACCATTATACCGATGATCATTGCAGAGACTCTAAGGTCAGCTACGTATTGCTGTACTTATCTGGCAGGAGTGTTTACAGGTAGCTCGGTCATGTTGTATGTGTGGTTTATGTCACACTTGAGACCGATTGGTACACTTAGATGGCAGGGGTTTTGTTTCACCCATGATATAGCCATGCCATACTCCTTTCATCCTGCGAAGTGTACAGATGTTGCATCGTGGTCAGCTTTCCTAGCAGGGATTAGAGATCTGTTTGCTATATTGCCGTGTTCAGGGCTTAGCTCACCCTACAGCTTCATTATTCATGCTCCGGGCATGGATTATCTCCATCTGGCTGGATTGAGGTGCATGATTACTTACCACCCACCGTAGTGATGTGACGATTTGACCGATTTGAGATTTTCATCCTTATGAGGCGGTGAGTCGGTAACCGCTTCACACCGTTTATTAGCGGAGGACGATCCGAGTGTTATGCTGTTGGGATCGGCCGAGAGCTGTGTTTTCTGTCGATCATCTAAGTTGTTCAATGAGTATTCCGCATGGATGGAGACGAGAGGCGCATTGGTTGCGGTAGTATCCACGGTCACGAGGATGTTGATTACGATGATGAGGAGCCTATAGAGAGGCGACATTCCCATCGATGATTTGGCTTGCTGGAAATTACAAAGACATTTATGATGGATTCTCCCACCCCGAGTGCCACTGTTACTCAGTATTCGGCAGAATATTTGGAGCAGAGCTTACATCTGATGACCTATGAGAGAGATCAGGCTAGGGCCGCGATGTTGACATCTCTTGATGGGAGAGACCCAACTCTATTGGAGAGGGATGAGGCTAGATCAGCCAGGGATACATTGATTGTGGAGCGGGATGTCGCCTTATCTGCTAGGGATGTGGCCATTGCAGACAGTACAAAAGTGAGATCCCAGATAATTGTCAGTCTTGCCGACATGAGTGCTTACATTGATGAGCATTATGCCACCATGCAGTTAGCCTATGATCTGCTAGCTCGTGTAGATACCATTGGGCAGGAGCTTGCAGCATTACCTCCGTCTTCAGAGAGGAATGCCATGTTAGGTCTGATAGTTCGTATATATATAGATCTGTAGATAGCTTTGTATTTTCCCGCACAGACTAGCTTAGCCATTTTGTCATGTACAGCACATATGTATATATCAAATAGTATTATGTATGGCAAGGAAATATATTTTGATTCACTTCCCTTTTTGTTATGCCTTGATACTTGCTTGATATTTTCCTGTTTCTTCAGGGCCTTGTGATCTTGATGCATTCTGAACTTATCCTTGATAGTGGATATTGAGACGTCACAAGATCTCTCAAAATAGATCATTGATTTCTGGTTATCCCTGCCATCTTTTGTGTCTTGGGACTGGTATCTATATGGAAAAGTGGAGAGGAGGGTGGTTTTTCCTCTCTAAGATTGACCGCACCATAGATGGTCGCCAGTACTTCTATTTGTGAGAAGCCTAGTTAATTCCATCTCTTATGGGTTGGTATTGCTCTTTGAGGCACGATCGCAGCTTAGATGGTCACCGAATCTTCTATTTGTGAGAAGAGGTTGGGTAATTCCATCCCTTTCATCTAAAACCGATGAAATGTGGTGAATTAAAGGTTGATCCCAGTACTGTGTGATAAATATTTTTGTTCTGGTAGGGGTTAGACTGAACCATAAATGGCTGCCTACGTACTCTTATTGAAGAGGAGATCAAGTCTGCGTAGTTTGAACCTGGTGTAAGAGGTTCAACGCTGAATGTGAAAGGCAGATGGGTGTAGAAGTATTTTTGTTATTTTGTAGAGGAAAGGAAGAAATGTTTTTGTTGTTTTTCTGTTTATTACGACCTGGCCATATAGAATATGGTTGCCTACGTACCCTCGGGTATCAGGGAGATCAGGTCGACGTAGTTCACCCCTCAGGACGAATCACAACCAAAGAGAAGTGTGAATCCCATGTGCAGGTTATACTGCGGGGAGAAGAAAGTTTAATCCCATAATGGGGATAAACTATATGAGTGTAAAAAGTTTGATCCCGTCTTCAGGACAAACTACAAGCGTAAAAAAGTTTAATCCCGTCTTCAGGATAAATTACAGGCGTAGAAAAGTTTAATCCCGTCTTCAGGATAAACTGCAGGTGTGAAAGGTGCAATCCTATCTTTAGGATAACCAAAATTGTATGCAATATTTGAAATGAGATGAAACCAGGCTACTGGTTTGAAGTGTATGTTTCCCTGAGGGGCAGAAGAGTATGTAAGAAAGAAAGGGTTCAAATTGGAATGACTGGTGATTTGATGATCAAAACCAGGATGTTTGTTTGATGGTAACTTCAGACATAGTACCGTTTCACGGTGTCTGAGTTGATAAGCTGTGGAAATTCATCATCATCCATTTCCTGTAATCTAAGAGCACCTCCTGTCAATACCTCCTTGACAACAAATGGGCCTTCCTAGTTAGGAGCGAATTTTCCCTTAGATTGATCTTGGTTGTTAATGATCTTCTTTAAAACCAAGTCATGTTGTTTGAATTGCCGTAGTCAAACTTTTCTGTTGTAGGATCGTGCGATCCTTTGCTGATATAACTAACCATAGAAGATAGCCACGGTTCGCCTTTCGTCTATTAGAGACAATTGGTGATACCTGTCTTGTACCCATTGATCTTCATCTAACTGAGCATCCATCAACACTCTGAGGGATTCCATTTCCACCTCTATGGGGAGCACTGCTTCCATCCCATAGGTTAATGAGTAGGGGGTTGCCCTAGTGGAAGTACGCAGAGAAGTTCGGTAGGCTAATAAAGATAGAGGCAAGAGATCTGGCCATCCTTTGTGATTGGCGGACATTTTCTGCATGATCTTTTTGATGTTTTTATTAGCCGCTTCAACAGCACCATTAATCTTTGGATGATAGATGACGGAGTTAAGGTGTTTGATTTGGAATTTTTTGCATAACTCCTCCATCATTCTGTTGTTGAGGTTTTTAGCATTGTCTGACACAATGACCTCTGGTTGTCCATATCGACAAATGACATTGTTTCTGATGAAAGCAATGATGACTTCTTTAGTAACCCTGGGGAAGGAAGCTGCTTCTACCCATTTGGTGAAGTAGTCGATCATGGGGAATATGAATCGATGTCCATTACTGGCTTTGGGCTCGATGGGCCCGATCACGTCCATTCCCCACATTGAGAAGGACCATGGCGAACTCATATTGTGGAGTTCCCTTGGAGGGGCGTGGATAACATTCCCATGAATCTGGCATTGGTATCACCTCTTGATGTGATCATCACAGTCAGCTTTGAGTGTAAGCCAATAATGCCCTATTCTAAGGATTTTCTTGACAAGTAGGGGTCCGCTCATGTGAGGGCCACATACTCCACCATGGATCACATCCATGAGTCTTTGAGCTTGGTCTTTATCCAGACATCTAAGGAGACCTAATCCTGCATCTCTTTTGTAGAGTGCATCTCTGCTCAGGTAGAATTTCATAGCAAGTCGATAAATCCGCCTCTTCTCAGTTAGGCTTACCTCAGTGGGTGTAGATCCTTCTTGTAGATAGTCCTTGATGTGTTGATACCAAGGGTTGTGGATGGGAGGTAGTTCATCCGATACTTCTCCAACATAATTCCCATAGACTAGGGTTTTTTGCATTGCAATTATAATGCTTGGCATATTTTCCTTGTTAGGTATGTGAACCAAGGAGGCCAATGTTGCTAATGCATCCGCAAAATCATTCTTATTACGAGGAATGTGTAGGAAGGAGATTTCTTCGAACTCCAAAGCCATCTGTAGAACCTGCCGATGGTAAGGCAGCAAATGTAATTCTTTGGTTTGATAGATTCTCGTGGATTGTCTGATTACCAATTCGGAATCCCCAAAGAAAGTTAACCGCCTGATGCCCATTGAACGTGCAAGTTTTAGCCCCATGATCTGACCTTCATACTCAAATTATGTTGTTGGTGCTTGATAAACCTGAAATTTGACGGCGATGATGGGATCTTTGCCCCAGTATCTAATTTTAAAAAGCTGTCCCAGCTCAGAGCCTTACGCATTAATGCTCCATCAAAATACATTTTCCATGTGTGGCATGCATCGTCTCGATGGATGGTGTTCTTTGAATCGTCATTAACCCTTCATCGGGCAGTATGTTTCCAAGGGTTTGTAGTCCCCTACAGGTGCGGCGGCCAGTTGATCCGCAATTCCTTGACCTTAGACAGACTTTTGCGTCGCATAGACGATGTCAAATTGTTGTAGGATCAATTGCCATCTGGACAGTTGACAATTCAGTATGGGCTTACTGAACACATACTTGAGAGGATCCATGCGGGTTATGAGATGGGTTGTGTGACCATGGAGGTAATGCTGTAACCTCATGGAAGCCCATGCTAAAGCATAACAAGTCTTCTCAATCAGAGTGTACTTGTGTTCACTGATGCTAAATCTTTTGCTGAGGGAATAGATAGCTTATTCTTGGCCTCTAACGTCTTTTTGCCCCAGCATGCAGCCCATGGCATTGCCATTAATGCATAGGTACATGAACAAGGGAACATCATCCCTGGGTGGTACCAAAATAGGAGCGTTAACCAACTGCTCTTTAATGGTAAGGAAGGCTTTCTGACACTCATCGTTCCATTTCATGGAGGAGTTCTTCCTTAACAGCTTAAAGATGGGCTCACATGTTGCTGTGAGTTGAGAAATGAACCTGCTAATGAAGTTGATTCTTCCCAAAAATTCTTGTATTTCATTCTCTGTCTGAGGAATGGGCATTTCCTTGATGGCCTGAATTTTGGTAGGATCCAGTTCAATCCCTTTGTGGCTGACAAGAAAACCTAGCAACTTGTCTGACTTAACACCAAAGGCGCACTTGGATGGATTCAACTTCAAGTTGTACTTATGCAGCCTGTTGAAAAGCTTTTTAAGATGGTTTAGGTGGTCCTCCTCTCTTCGGGATTTGACAATGATATCATCCATGTAGATCTCTATCTCCTTATGCATTAAATCGTGGAAAAGAGCCATCATAGCTCGCTGATAGGTTTCCCCGACATTTATGAGGCCGAATGACAACCGTCTGTAGCAAAAAGTTCCCCAAGGCGTGATGAAAGCAGTTTTCTCACGGTCTTCCTCAGCGACCATAATTTGATGATACCCCACAAAGCAATCATCAAAGGAGTACATGTTGTATTGAGCAGTGTTTTCAATAAGAATGTGAATAAAGGGCACGAGAAAGCTATCTTTACGGTAAGCTTTGTTTAAATCCCGGTAATCCATGCAAACTCGCACCTTTCCTCCAGGTTTAGGCACGGGAACAATGTTGGATATTCACTCCGGATATGTAGACACCATGATAATGCCAGCTTGAAATTGTTTCACAATTTCTTCTTTAACTTTTAAACTCCACTTAGGTTTCAATCGCTTGAGTTTTTGCATAACTGGCTCGAATCCTTCTTTAATGGGAAGGCGATGAAGAACAATGTCAGTGGAAAACCCACCATGTCTTTATGAGACCATGCAAACACATTCTGGAATTGGGTTAATAGTGCAACCATGTCATTCCGCTAATTTGTGGTAAGGTCTGAACCAATCTGGATTAGCTGAGGGTTTTCTAAGGTTCCAAGATTGAAAGAAGAGGTTTGGTCAAGGTTGGGTTTAGGTTTGTCTGTTACCCATTCCTTAATCTCCTGAGATATCTCAATGTCCTCTTGCATATCCAACAAGTCTGAGTCCAACTTTACATCAAAGTTACAGCCCTTGTGGAGAGAAGGCACCTCATCAGCAAGTACATGCACATCTAAATTCAGAGTCCTGAAACAAAGTATGCTTTCACTTAATATATGCAACTGTTTGATCATACAAAAGTCTTAGCATGTACTTGATAAAATAACTACTAGTACTGTAAAGAAAATTAAGCAATTAAAGTTATCTACAGGGCAGAGGGATTTTCTGCCCATTTTACCCTCGTCGACCAATGCATGGAGTGTTGTTCCAATTGTCGAGGCAAAGTCCTGATGGACTATACTGATGGAAGGATCGTCCTTGTCCTCCTTCTCCTGAATCATCATCTGGGGTGTATCTGTTTGTATGTTCATCATGAACAATAATGCGTATGCATGCCATCATCAAGGCAATGCCATGTTTACGTTTCAGTTCCTTTTCTTCCACTTCGGGATCAGGAATCAACACCTCTTTTGCTTTGAATGGTACTGGCTTGGGAAACTTCATAGTCATAACATGTGCTGGCACCTTAACTGGAGACTGTATCAGTTCATGAGGTGCAAAATGAAAACATCGCCGTGTGGCGGAAGTTTGAGGAATCTGCCTGTGTTTATGTGGATTCCTATGACTGGAACTGGCAAAATAGCCTAGTCTGGCTGTCCCAATTTGACTAGACACTTGAATAGGGTGCTTAATAGTATGTTTGTCTTTACCAAGCCCTTGTCCAGGCTGATGACACAATGATATCATTTCTTGAGTGGTCGACATAACCTCGACAGAAATCTTGGGTACGGGAGGTGGCGCTCCAATAGAATGGTATTGCGTGTTACTCACTTCCAAAGAATGAAAACTGGTTGGCTCAACTTCAGAGTTGAAATTGATGATTGGCAGATCTCCTTATTCAGGATACTCCGGCTCAGCATTAAAAGTGACTAGACTGTTGTTGATAATGTATTTGAGTTGTTGATGTAATGTGGAGGGAACAACTCCAGCCATGTGTATCCATGGTCTCCCCAATAACAGGTTATATTCTGAATCTATCTTGAGAACATGGAAGGATACATTGAATGTATTTGGACAAATCTCAATTGGTAGCTCAATCTGATAACCGTATGGCTGCTTTGGATCCGCTTGAGATTGACATTCATCTTCACCAAGGTAGCATAAGGACAGATATTTAGAGATGAACCTCCATCTATCAAGACTCCAACTAGCATGTACCTGGAAGATAAAACTGTAATATGCAATGGCTTGCAATGACCGGTCCCTTCGGGTGGTATGTCGTCATCATTGAAGGATATCACATTGTTGTTGAAAATGTGATCCACCAGATGTTAAAATTTTTCTACATTCACTGATTTTGGCAAGTAGGCTTCTTCCAAACCCTTTAATAAGATCTTCTGATGATCTTCGGAAGAGAAAACCAAGTCCAGTATAGATATCTGGTGTGGAGCTTCTTGTAAGCTTAAAACCACATTGGCTTCATTGTGGCCCATAGTGCAGAGGAATTTTTCAATCTTCTCCATGGGAATCTTCCCCTTCGGTTTGCAAGTAGGCTTCACAGCCCATTGAGGAAGATATAGTGGATTTTCCTTCGACACTGTAGCAGTAGTATGAGACGTAGATCCTTCAGCTTCTCCATAATTCCATGGAACTTTGTGTAAAGCTGACAACAGGATGTTGTGGTCTGAAGTGTAAAGAAATTGGCTCTGGTGCGATCACTTTCAAAGGATTGTCAGCTCCTTTGAGTTGAATTATTTGTATGGGAAATACTTTGACAGTCTCATCATCCATTTCTGATATAACTGCTACGGATCCCTTCCATTTGGTAGGACATGCATTCCCACTCTTGAGTTGTATAGTGTAATTATCTGCTAGTTGCAAGACACCGCTATCAATAAGATTCTGAATGAGATGGCGGAGTGCCCATCATTCTTCTGTGCAGAGTGTGAATGATATTGACACATTTCATCAGAATTGAACCGTCCTGAACGGGGATTAATTGGAAGCAGAAGGAAGGTAATTCTTTCTTCGTTGATTAAAATTTGCAGTATCTCCTCCATAGATTGGCCCAGATATGTAAATTCTCTCTGATTGGAAAAATCCCGACGGGCTTTAGCATTTGCTCTCTTTGCAACCTTGTCCTCCATAGCTTCGCTTTCTGAAGGTGGTGATGGAGCATTCATAAAAAATGGAAGGAGATAGGCATGCTCCTGCCTGATTAATTGGTGTGTGACTTGATGCTGGTGGGTCACCAGTTCTGCCAATTACTCAATTTGTTTGAAAAGAGCTTTCATCTTTCGTTCCATAGTAAACTAGAACTTTGCATAATCCCATTTGTTAACACCATCTTTGATGATCGGGGAAGATTCACTGTTAAAATCGGAACTCTGTCCAGTGCTCTAACTGATCATGTTGACCTCTTCTTCTTTGTTTTGAGGAAGAGGGTTGTCTTGCACATAAGGTTGATCTGGTTTGGTGACCAAGATCTCATCGTTTTCTATTAAATCTTGGATCTTGTGTTTGAAGGCCCAACAATCTTGAGTATCATGTCTAGGTGTTCCGACATGATAAGCACACTTCCGAGAAGCATTAAAACCCCTCCAATTAGGGTTGGCTGGTGGAAGAAGATGTGTAATTTTCTTCTGGGTAGTCAGAAGAGCAAGAATATTCTCTTGCAAGTCCCCTAAGGGTGTGAACGTCCGAGGTCGCTTTGCATCTCCACCTTTAGACAATGGAGGGTTTGAAGATTGTGCTTGAAAAGGGGAGTAGTTTTTCCTTTGTATAGGCACGCTTTGATTGCCTTTTTGACTTTGTAGTATCAAGGAAACATCCTCCTCTTTCTTTTTATGGACCCTCCGGGGGTTGTTTCCATAAGATCCAGACTGGATGTGCTCAGCAACAGCTTTAACAGCAGCTAGGTCTTGAATTTTATCGGACTTCAATCCCATCACAGCCATCTCTCCGTGCTTGATCATTTCAGAGAATGGTTTGCCAATACCAGCTAAGACTCTCTCATAGAAAGGAGCTTCTTGTACATCTATAAATGTCATAACCATTTCTGATTCCGTCATGGAGGGAATAATTTAAGCAGCAAGGCGCCTCCACCTTTGAGCATACTCTCTGAAAGACTCATTAGACTATTTCTTGACCTTAGTAATTTGGTACCGGTCAGGAGCCATCTGAGATTGAAAACTTTATTGAGTGAGGAAGGCGTGAGCCAGCTCTTCCCAGCTATGGATCTTTGAGTTGTCTAATCTGGTATACCATGAATGGGCTTCTCCAGTCAGACTTTTCTGAAACAGCTGCATTATGAGCTTTTCATTTTCTGCGTAAGATCCAAGTTCTCAAATGAATACCTTTAAATGGGTATAAGGATCCCCTAATCCGTCATATTTTTCAAAATCAGGGGTTTTGAATTTCTCTAGATAATGAACACCGGGGAAGATGCAAAGGTCAGCATATGAAACACTTCCATGTGTTCCAATCCCTTTGAGAACACAAATAGTTTCCTCCATTTGGAGTACTTTCTTCCTGATATCACCGGTGTCTAGATCTCCTTTGAGATGGGTGCTTTCAGGGTCTTTGTTGGTCGTATCCAACTGAGGTTCTGGAATTGTTTTTTCCAAACCTTTAGCTGCCCCTTGTGTAGAGGATTCTATATGTGTAGGTATCTTTATACCCTGAGTAGACTAATGCAATTCTTTCATCAAGATAGCCAAATCTGTAATTTGTTTAATCAATCCGTCAAATTCTTCTCGGGAAACAGTATTAGACTGGTCAGAAGAAGACATGATTGGCTGTAGGCTCGTGGCCTTTTTGGATTTAGAGCCGGTAACAGGCCCAATGATTTCCCTACAAAAGACTTATGTAGTTTAGTCTTAGGGATAATGTAAATGTTATCATAACATGTCCGTTTTAGGAATATTATCCTGCAAAATCGGGTGTTAATTGATAACATGCATGCATAGATATTCTTCATATTTTCCATTACATAAAGATGAACATGGAATAAAATTACAAGTAAATGCTTTTACAAGTAATTAAAAATGGAAAGCATGAAGAGACTTTCCTCCACGTTTAGTTTATCAGAGGTTGACCTATCTTAGGGTTATTCTCGCGGCTTTTTGGCATGAAGGTTCCCAGATCATCGCAATCTACTTGATGGGAAGTTAATCCGGTCTTTCAACTGGAGCGAATCTGGGTGGTACCTTTCCTGAGCCCCGTTGGAATTATTCATCCTACGAGTCCAGTAATCAAACACCAACAGGATAGCCTCCTGGAGGAGGAACCACACAACATACATTCACATATAACGTGTCTCACCATTTATGCAAAATGATAACATGTGTGAAGCACTAATATCACAGATAGATATTTAGCAGTGCAGTAATTAAAATGCATTCGTACACATTCATCATAAATGTAAATTCAACATTCACACACAAGCATATAACAATTTTGAAAAGCTTGTAATAGCGGCTTAAGCCCTCTTCTTTGAGTCCCCAAAGAGAGTCACCACCGCTGTCGACGTCGGGATTTTTAGTGTCCCTTTTCGTTACTTGTTCTTTGGTGTTCTCATGTTAATGTGAGATTTGTTTGAAAAAACAAGTGAAAAAGGTCCGACATGTATAATGTCGACCTTTTGACTTTAAGAGTTGCCAGTTGGTGTATTTAACTGGTTGCACCAACGCAACCGAAAAGGTTTGCACATTGACCCAGTGATATGACACTGCTAAACGGGTCTGCGAAACCGAGATTCATTAGGGTTCAGGGGCTTGATTATGCGAAGGGAAGGTGTTAGGCACCCCCCCGGCATCCGTGTTGCCACGGTGACCGTCACATCTCAAAGAAACTGTTAAATAAATCTCTCTGTGTGTGTGTGGATCAATGTGAAATTATTTGGAAGTAGTGCTATACCTCATTCGCACCTATATACAAAGGGTTTGAATTTATAGAAAGATTCATTTTTAACAAGATATAGCAATGAAGTTTTGTAAAAAGAGGTTTTTCAAACCCTTTGCTCAATAGTAATTGAGGCCTTTGATACTTTCATTTTATTATTAAATGTTCGGCTTGTTTGCTTTTATTTTCGAGATGTGAAACATCTTCGGGAAAATAATATACAGCAGTGTTGAACTCCTCATGGGCATGACAGTCATCCAAGGAAATTTAGTCACTATAAATAATGTACAAGCTGCTTACAGCTAAAAAATGTCCATCATAGGAACCGAATCAAGATTCAGTAAACTGAATCTGTGATCACATGATTCCTAGGCTCACCCGATCTTTGCAGTTGGTATGGGAAAGCGATGGCGATTATATATATAAAAGCTATATATATATATATATATATATATATATATATATATATATATATGCATGATCATGATCACCACGAAGCAACTCCATGGGGATCGAAATGTAAATAAAAGCAATGTAAATGTATCAACCGCCATCAAGTAAACTCGTAGGGACTTGAATGTAAATAAAGTCAAAAGTTATCAAGACCACGAAAGTAAACTCCAGTAGACGAAATGTAAATAAATCACGTAAAAGCCACGGAGAAACTCTATATATATATATATCTATATATATATATATATATATATATATATATATATATATATATATATAAAAAGTAAACGCACTGGATGTAAATCAGGGCTCACAGATATGTCAAACAACAATTATATATATATATATATATATATATATATATATATATATATATATATATATATATATATAATTAATTCAACGCATGTGATATAAAATCTAGGCTCATCGACGTAGTCGACAATAGTTCTATATATATATATATATATATATATATATATATATATATATATATATATATATATATATATATATAAAGCAAGTAAACGCCTCAGGATATAAGTTCAGGCTCAATCGAGGCATAACTCGATAATGTTAGTCCATATATGAAATATATACATATATAAGTATACATATACGACAGAAATGAAAACCACTTTAATCCGAAAGTCCGGCAGACGCCTTACAACAACACGACTCTCAATGTGTATAACAAAAAGTGCTAATATGAAAAGAAAGGCTTTATAGAATGTGAGAAGGCTTACAGTGGGCTGCCAAAGTAGACTTCTATGACTCTATGTGGATAAATACTCGGCTCCTGCTGGACAAAATATAGCTATATGTGAGCTAACAAATGAGGAAACACTCAATATGGGTGTGTACAGAGTAAATTGGACAGGGCTTCCTCGCCTTTTTCCCTCCATCTCTCCTCTCAAATGGCTGACCCCAAGGTCTATATTTATAGACTGATGGCCACAGGTGTACCTGCGGCTGATCGAGGTGTCCCCGGGCTTCGCGTGTCCCGTCGTCTCAAAGTACGTGCACTCGTGCACTGTAATGTTTGCTTGAACTTACAGAACTTCAATCCAAGCATCCAAAAAAGGTATATGTAACCTTCTTCAGACCGCTTATGTCAAGAGTTAAGTAATGACATGGATTAGAGGTTGTACGAAGTCAGGAAGAGGGGACCATGCCCATAGTTTTCAAGCTTCAAATTCTATCCGGTGTACTGCCACGCGTAATTGTCACTCGGGATTATAACTCCTCGGTTCTTGTGGGACATTATTGTATGTATATATGTATGAAGTGTTGAGACGACGCGCAGTTGTTGATGTGGCAAGATGACGTTTGACTCTTCATCGGGGTTATCTCCGGTTTGAGTTGAAAGCAGATGTTGCTTAGGGTTACATCTGAGATTGGACTGCTGCAAATGTTTGAATGCCGGCAGGTCATCTTGTGAGTGTGCCTGTCTACCCGTTGTTAGCTCCAGGTCTGAGGGATGAGTGCCTCAGCAGGAGATCTGAGCTTGAAGCTGATAGCATGTATTTGAAACAAGCATTTCCAGAGTTATTGCCGGAACTGCAATAGCATTCCTTTATGTTATCGCCAAGGACGAAACTCGGGGTTATCTCCGAGGTTGGAAATGATCCTTCCGATGTGTGTTCCGGGGTTGGAAATGATGTTCCCGGTGTGTGTCCCGGGTTTTGATATGACTTCCGATAGTATCCGGAATGGATGTAAGCTTTCTTCTAGGGTTATCTCTGAAAGACGATTCTGCCCTCCTACAATGTTAGTAACAGTTGTGCAGAAAATTTCTTGTGTCTACAGTCAGTTACCGAGCTAGCTAGTTTGACCAAGCATATCAGACAGATCATATAGCTTCTGGGTGTAATATGACTTTTCTCTTGTAGTATTAATGTAATATTACAAGTATCAGAAACAATCATAAACAAACAACATAACACAAATGATATCTGGACTTCCCAAGTGACTGTCAGAGGTTATTCTTCATTTTTGGGTTACCCAGAAATGAAGAATAGTTCGACTGTTCACTTTTGAGCTTCTATAACTTATTGTTCTTGAAATATTTGTGTGATATAGTGATTGTAGTATGTAGCCAGCATGACAAGGAAGATATTCATTACATAAAATCCATATAAGAACAACAGAATCATTAGATTCAAGCTAGTCAAACCATGTCAGATGACATGATCATTCGTTTTCTGGGTTACCCAGAAAATGCATTTCATGAACGTCCGGCTTGGTTTGACCGGCCACTAAGATCTACCTGATTAAGTTTTTACTGATCTAGTGCTATAATCTTGCAGCCCAAACAATAGACTATAACTTAGATGCAACAACAGAACCAAAACATCAACACACTTGTCAGATCTAGAGCCATAAAAACTTGTCAGACCCGATTTTATACTTTCTGGGTTGCCCACAAATGGCCTGGTTATGGTCGTTCAACGACCTTTGACCAACAATATCATGCACTCTAGACCAGATTTAAGCCTGATTCTTTATCCAGATCAAAGAGCACATAACAGACTACATAATCAAAGCTTTAAACAACAAAAACACAAAACAAAGAAAGATTAGTGGCCACTGACATTCATTGTCAGACCACAGTTTGAACTTTTTCTAGATTTTGTAAAACTTTAAATCCGAGCCTAGCCTCTAGATGTTATGGATCTAACATCTAGCAACCCATATCATTGATTCACACCTTATATAACATATTTAAACATTCATACATCAAATCTAACATAGCATACATGATTAAATTTTCTTGGCTTAGGGTTTACCTTTCTTGAATAAGATCTTGAATCTGACTTCTGATCTGCTATAAGTGTTAGTGGGGCTTGATTAGGGACTGGTCCAACACTATAATTCGAAGGTTTGGAGTTGAGAGAGTTTTGGTTGAGTGTTGTGATCAAATGAGGCTTGAATATGACATTCTCTCTCTCATAATCTATATATAATATGGTGTAATGCTATGGCTGGTCAGATTTTGAATGATTAAATCTTACTACTAGACTACATGGCTAGCTAGAGTTGGTCACCAACTCCTTACTAGGGTTAGATCTACACTCCACCTCATTAAAATAATAAAAAGGGCAATTATGTCATTTGGCTTTTACTTTTTGTGGCAAGGTTGTCAATTCATTTCTAACCCTTAGGGTTTGACCCTTAGGGTTTAATCCTAAGGTTTCCTAAGCTCTAAATCTAGGATTGTGTTTTAAGGGCAAAAATGAAAATCCTAGCTTCTAAAAAGGTGAATTAGGGTTCCTTAATTAAATTAAGCTTCCTAATCACTTAGGACTTATAAATTAGGCTTTATAATGTACTAATCACCATAAGCTTGCTAAATTAATAATTAGGGTTTATAACTTAGTAATTAGGGTTTTGATTTAGTAATTAGGATTTCTAAATATTAATTAGGGTTTACCTAATTAACATTAAACATAATAATGGTCATTAATTACATAACACATAACTTAACAAACCTTACAGGCATAGTTGACTATATACTATAGTTTATCAGTAATGCTAGGATTTTGTATTATTTTACTATAAGTGTTCCACACATTAACATTACACACATATCAGGCTTGTTTATATTATTTGAAATATAAATAATATTATATTATTATTCTCATTCCTTATTCAAAATCCGACTTAGGGTTTTGAATTCATATCCTACATAACCTTCATAGATACCATTATTACTTAAGTTAAAATAATTAACTTAATTAATATAATAAATACATATCATAATATCCATATCATATATACAATAATCATATTTTCATGGAAAATAAATAATAAATAATTTTTATTACAACATAATTTTATTATTGAATATAATCTACGATGATCAATAATTCTAAAAAGAACTTAGTTACATTTAATAAATAATTTTATTTATCAGATATATACATATACTTTACTTTGCACATATTCCCACCCTTATATATATTGTCGACGTCGGGATTTTTTAGTGTCCCTTTTCATTACCTATTCTTTGGTGTTCTCATGTTAATATGAGATTTGTTTAAAAAATCAAGTGAAAAAGATCCGACATGTATAATGTCGACTTTTTGACTTTAAGAGTCGCCAGCTGGTGTATTTAACTGGTTTTACCAACGCAACCGAAAAGGATTACACATTGACCCAATGATATGACACTGCTAAACGGGTCTATGAAACTGAGATTCATTAGGATTCAGGGGCTTAATTATGCGGAGGGAAGGTGTTAGGTACCCCCCCGACATCCGTGTTGCCACGGTGACCGCCACTTCTCAAAGAAACTGTTATATAAATGTGTGTGTGTGGATTAATGTGCAATTATTTGGAAGTACTGCTATACCTCATTCGCACCTATATACAAAGGGTTTGAATTTATAGAAAAATTTAGTTTTAACCAGATATAGCAATGAAGTTTTGTAAAAAGAGGTTTTTCAAACCCTTTGCTCAATAGTAATTGAGGCCTTTGATACTTCCATTTTATTATTAAATGTTCGGTTTGTTTGCTTTTATTTTAGAGATGCGAAGCATCTTCGGGAAAATAATATACAGTAGTGCCAAACTCCTCATGGGCATGACAGCCATCCAAGGAAATTCAGACTATGTAAATAATATACAAGTTGCTTACAGCTAAAAAATGTCCATAATGGGAACCGAATCTAGATTTAGTAGACTGAATCTGTGATCACATGATTCCTAGGCTCACATGATACTACAGTTTGTATGGAAAGCAGTAAGCAGTTATATATATAAAAGCTATAAATATATATATATATATATATATGTGCATAATCAGCCACCACGAAGCAACTTCATGGGGGATCGAAAATGTAAATAATGCAGTAAATGCTATCAACCGCCACGAAGTAAACTTAGGTGGGACTTGAATGTAAATAAAGCTGTAAAAGCGATCAACTACCACGAAGTAAACTCCAGGCAGGATGAAAAGTAAATAAAGCTGTAAAAAGCCACGAAGGAAACCCCAGGCTTGACATGAATGTAAATATATATATATATATATATATAGAAAAGCAAGTAAACGCTCCAGACATAAGTCTAGGCTCAATCGAGGCATAACTCGATAATGTTAGTCCATATATGAAATATATACATATATAAGTATATATATACAGACAAAAATGAAAACCACGAATCAAGTCCTGAAAACATACATACACGACTCTTAATGTGTATAATAGTGTGTGCTATATGAAAAGAAAGGCTTTATAAAATGTGAGAAGGCTTACAGTGGGTTGCCAAAGTAGACTTCTATGACTCTATGTGGATAAATACTCAGCTCCCGCCGGACAAAATATAGCTATATGTGAGCTAACAGATGAGAAAACACTCGATATGGTTGTGTACAGAGTAAATTGGATAGGGCTTCCTCGCCTTTTTCTCTCCCTCTCTCTTCTCAAACGGCTGACCCCAAGGTCTATATTTATAGACTGATGGCCACAGGTGTACCTGCAGCAGCCGTAGTTACACCTGCGGCTGGTCAAGGTGTCCCCGGGCTTCACGGGTCCTATTATCTCGAAGTACGTGCACTCGTGCACTGTAAGGTCCACTCAAACTTGCAAAACTTCAATCTGAGCATTCGAACGAGGTATATGTGACCTTCTTCAGATCGCTTATGTTAAGAGTTACGCCATGACATGGATTAGAGGTTGTACGAAGTCAGGAAGAGGGGACTATGCCCATAGTCTTCAAGATTCAAATTTTATCCGGTGTACTGCCACGCGTAATAGTCACTCGAGATCATAACTCCTCGGTTCTTGTGGGACATTATTGTATGTATGTATGTATGAAGTGTTGAGACGACGCGCAGGTGTTGATGTGGCAAGATGACGTTTGACTCTTTGCCGGGGTTATCGCCGGTTTGAGTTAAAAGCAGACGTTGCTCAGGTTTACATCTGAGATTGGACTATTATAAGTGTTTGAATGCCGCTACTTCATCTTGTGAATCTGCCTGTCTACCCGTTGTTAGCTCCAGGTCTGAGGGATGAGTGCCTCAGCAGGAGATCTGAGCTTGAAGCTGATAGCATGTGTTTGAAATAAGCATTTCTGGAGTTATCGCCAGAACTGTAACAACATTCCTTAGTGTTATCACCGAGGTTGGAAATGATCCTTCCGGTGTGTGTTCTGAGTTTTTGAGATGACTTCCGGTAGTATCCGGAATGGATGTAAACCGTCTTCCAGGTTTATCTCCGAAAGATGATTATTCCCTCCTGCAATGTTAATAACGGTTGTGCAAAAAATTTCGAGTGTCTACAGATGCCTCTCTTTATCATATTCATGCAATGCAAGGCATGGATAGGATAAAGAATCCTAGACACTTGAAATGCATGTGAAATAAATATGATGTTATGTACATCAACATGATGCAAATGTATGATGCATGATTGTCATGTAATCCTGCTGGGATGACAATCAGTGATGGCTTGGATATGCGATCCAAGTCTTCAAGGATGTTGACGTTGGGGCTATCACCAAAATTTTGAATCCTAGACACTGGCTTATATTCCATAGAGGTGCCTCTTATGTATAAGAGATCTGTGGGGACAAAGCTTTGTCTCTTTGAGGATATGTATAACATATTCCCTCATCATGTCAAAGTTACTGCCAACAGTCTGTTGTCGTCAGGGTTGCCTGACCTCCGTTGATGTGTGTATCACCGGATAGATCCCTGCTGGGTGGATTGTCAAGGTTGCTTGACCTTCATTGATGTATGTGTCAATGGTCGCACTGCGTTATAACCCTCGTCGTGGATACTTGTCTAAGTTGCTTCGATGGGTTTACTTGCCATCAACTGACATGATGTCAAGGCTGCTTGACCCTCATTGATGTGTTTATCAATGGTTGAGAATGCGCTATAACCCCCGCCGGGGATACGTGGATGTTTGAAAGACGTGCGTTGTGACACCCGCCGGGGATACGTGGATGTTTGAAAGATGTGCAGTGTGACCCCCGTCGGGGATACTTCATCAGTTCATAACTTCGGCATTGTAACCCCCGCCGGGGAGGTTTAGCATTTCGTGGTTTTACGTTGTAACCCCCACCGGCGAGGTTTAGGGTTGTGACCCTGCAATGACGGCATCAGACCTTTGTGGGGTATTGCCGAGCATGATTTGTGAAAGCTGAGCTCATCGGTATAGTATACCCTGCATTCAGGCGAATACCAATGAGATGACGGGAGTTCAATTCTGACCCGTGCAAAACCAGGATTCCATGCTATTCCGCTCAATTGCGTAGTATTTTTATTCCTGATTTGGCCTTTTCAGCTTGTGAGACCTCCTTTGCAACTCTAACTGGAACGAGCCGGAGGTGTTGGACCCATATAGGAGTGTCGCAGGTACATTTGTAGCAGCCATAGATGGACCTATTGCCAACCATGGCTATGTAAAGCCCAAAGGTTGCTTTCATAAGTCATTTTCAAGCTGCGTTGCGAAAGAAATCTAAGAGCTCTTCTTCAGATCTGCTGAGTTCAAGAAACTTTCTGCATATTCTGCCATCGTACAAGCATTCTTCACTGTCCTGGTAACATATGCATGTGTTTTTTTTCCATTTTCTATCTGTTGGAAAATGACTTATCACATGAACTGCATTTAGACACATAGTAGTGAATATGCATACTGATATGACTTGATAAAAAATATTCAACATAGCAAGGGTTAGTATTAAACCATGCTGAACATAATGATGTGGAAAAATTTAACTTTTGAAACAGTCAAATTAGCACCTTTTACTGTCATTTCTTATCTTATTTGAGGATAAATGAGTAAAGGTAAAAAAAGTAAAATAATCCTTGTAATTAGACTACACTTACGGATTTTTTACTGCAATGCATGTAGGATGTATATGACTGTGTATAGGTGTGCTACTGAATGGCCACCTAGTCATGCCTATGTGCATGTGGATAGTCTCATTTACAAAGGGGCTATGGCAAAATTTTTCCAAAATGTAGGAATGAGTAGTCATGCATTTTTAACTCTACTGTAGAGGTATGTTAAAACAATGCATGCATGCATGTAATGCATTTGAAAAGCTCCAGGTAAAAATTTACCACACCCTTTTAGAGGTGATTTGGAGATTTGTTGTCCAGATATTATGGATCCGGATTAGCCAAGTAGTTCCTGTAGGACCACTTTAGATGTACAAAAAAGGGCTTCTGAAGAGCCTCAATGTCAGTCTATCAGACAACCTCGTCGTTTGGTGGAGGCGGTGGTTCGTCCTATCTGGGTTGAAGTGCCGAATGTTGAGGACGAGGAGGAGGATGTACCTGTTGAGGTTCCTACTCCTACTGCACGTGTTCCCCGTAGGGATTTGCCAGGAATTCAAGTGGTGAACCCAAATCTTCTGGGTGACTTGAGTTAGCATCCTTCAGTATACCTACACGCAAATGAGGTATGAAGTTAGATCTTAATCTTCCTTATTTCCTATTGATGAGGAGTCAAGGATTCTGATGTTGATCTGCATTTGATGTAGGTTCCTAGCTTCACACAGCCTCGAGGGAACTGGTTTAGAATCCACTCTATGTATCAGCCTTTGCATGATGACTATAGAGCGATTGTACATGGCTGGGGATTTGAGATGTTCTTCTCCATTCTTCCCGTCATCGTCCCCTCGGGTTAACTCTGTGGCATTGTATTCGAAAGCGGTGGTTTCACCGCACTCGATCCACTCCATTTGCTAGACTGTGAGGTGATGATGACTCCGATGGATTGGCGATTTATCATAGGTATGGAGTTTGGAGGGGATCCAGTGCCTTGAACGGCGGATATTACCCCTACTGCCATCAGATCCTTATTGGGAGTTCCGGCGGAGGCGCTCAAGGGCAAGACTGTTCGTACAGGTCCTTTGAGCGTAGATGTTATTAATGGGCTGTTGAGTGAGCCTATTCCCGATGATGTGAGAGTCAGGGATTGCATTCTTCGGTGCTTGTTCCTGATGATCATTAGGGGCTGCTTCATAGCAGATAATTCCTCTACGGTGTCCTTCGCTTTGATCAGTGCCACTAGACACATGGACCGTATAGGAGATTATGATTGGGGTTCGTATACCTTTGCCTAATTCCTCAAGGAAATGTGCATGTGATCGCAGGGCTTGACCGAGGCGTGGTTAGGATTCTACCCCTTTCTGTTGGTGAGTGTTTCTCTTTTTTTTTTTCCCGTGTACAGGTTAAGAGTGTTGACTGACAGCAAATGTTGCCTTTGTGTTGGCAGTTTTGGGCCTATGAGAGGCTTCCATGTTTGCGTCCTGTGAGCGTGTTAGGTTTAGATACCTATCTATGAGGAAGGAGATGGCATCATTCCATACTAGCCGAGGTCCTTGTTGTTGAGGGTTTCACCCATTGTCGCCTACAGCTGGAGTTATTGACCGCGGATGTCATTACATGGGTTTCCTACTCTGGAGAGCATTTGGGAGTTAGATTTGAGGATGGGTACCCGACTGGAGTTGAGTATGTCATTTCCACCTACATGATTCCTCTCTTCACAGATAGAGGATGGGAGCTCTATTTTAGAGAGCGTGCTATCAGGAGCACTACAGGAGAGATCCGTATGCCGATCTTGCCTCCTGCCAGGCATTATTGGTCTGTTTCGCAATCACCCATCACTGACATCCCGTTGTTGGGGATTGACGGTTTTATATTTTTAGAGGGCCCCTGTACTCAGGAGATGTTCCAGCATTGGTGGATCCCTCGTACTATTAGAGCTCAGACCCGTGCCACAAAGTTTATGGGGGAGATGGTTCCAAGATCCGTGATGATGACGGATTGGCTAGCATGTGTCCGAGATCCGACTCATGTGACACAGATTGACAGATTGACCCTGCAGCTGGACCGGACACATCTTTTCATTCGGCATTTGGGCAGAGATCATTCAGAGGTAGATACTTTTGATCCTTCCAGCTCTGGCGCTGGCCCCTCAGGTGACCCATATGGCTTTGTCGATGCAGATCCTCCCTTGTATAGGCCTGACATCCCTGTAGATAGAGATCTAGTGACTCAGGAGGAGTTACATCAGATGGATGGGATTGATGATGACACCTTTGACTTTTTCTGATGTATTTCTCGTTATCTCTTTTGATAGGCTTCTGTTGAGATGTTGGGTAGCTTCGCCCCATTTCCCTGTATTTTAGCTATATAGAGATGTATTAGATGATGATATACTTAGGAATGCATGTACATTTTTCATTCCCTATATCATATTGCCATCTATTGTATCATGCATGTTATTATGTTATGCATATGTATTATGTTCGAAATATTCAAAGATTGACCGGATGGTCTTATGACATGGCCCGTCTGAGATGTCTTCTTCGACGGATTAGTCAGATTGAATATACCCCACCATTTTTGGTGGCATCTAGTATGCGCTCATGGTATGATAGTATATCACCATCAGACATGGTGATCGTAGATGATTTGCTGCAAAATACTATAACCCTGTTGATGTTTCAGGTTCCCACAGGATTTGTAGAGGGTATGCTAGAGCACTAGGTATCAGACAGGCGTGTTTTCCAATTTGGGACCCAGGAGTTGACTCCTACTTTGAAGGAGTATGCACGGTTGGCGATCTATGCCGCCAATCGACGTACTTGCGTGCATATGGCTATCGGGGACATGAGCAGACAGTTCATGACCCTCACCGGATTGAGACGTAGAGGGGTACAGGACGAGATTACATCTGGCCACGTGATATCCCAGCATTTTCTGTTTGATAGATTTGGCTCTGAGGATAGTTATACATGACATTCTGGGGATTTCACCACACCGGAGGACCATTGGCGTTCACCCAGAGTGGATGTGCTGTTGTTGTGCGTATTGTCATACGTTTTCATGCCACGATATATGGATGAGCTGAATATCGGCGTCATTATGGCAGTGAGAGCTCTTAGGGAGGGTCATACCATTATACCGATGATCATTACAGAGACTCTGATGTCAGCTACATATTGCTGCACTTATCCGACAGGAGTGTTTACAGGTAGCTCGGTCATGTTATATGTGTGGTTTATGTCACACTTGAGACCGATTGGTACACTTAGACGGTAGGGATTTAGTTTCACCCATGATATAGCCATGTCATACTCCTTTTAGCCTATAGAGTGTACAGATGCTGCATCATGGTCAGCTTTTCTGGCAGGGATTAGAGATCTATTTGCTATATTGTCGTGTTCAGGGCTTAACTCACCCTACAGCTTCATTACTCATGATCCGGGCATAAATTATCTCCCTCTACCTGGATTGAGGGGCATGATTACTTACCACCCACTGGTCGTGATGTGTCAGTTTGACCAGTTTCAGGATTTTCATCCTTATGAGTGGGCAGTGAGTTAGCGCTTCGCTTCACACCATTTATTAGCAGAGGACAGATCCAGGTTGTATGCCTATTGGGATCAGCAAGAGCTGGTTGTGTTTTCTGTCAGTCATCTGGGTTGTTCTGCAGAGTATTCCGCATGGATGGAGACAGAGACTGCATTAGCTGTGGTAGTATCCATAGAGCAAGTTATTGATTCTGACGACGAGGAGCCTATAGAGGAGGCTGACATTCCCATTGATGATTTGATCATTGGTCGCCAAAGATTTGTGATGGATTCTCCCACCCCGAGTGCCATCATTACTCGAAGATTCTAAGACAACATTTGGAGCAGAGCTTACATCTAATGACCTATGATAGAGATCAGGCTAGGGCCGCGATGTTGATAGCTCTTGATGGGAGAGACGCCGCTCTGTTGGAGAGGGATGAGGCTAGATCAGCCAGGGATACATTGATTGTGGAGTGGGATGTCGCCCTATCTGCTAGGGATGTGGCCATTGCAGACAGTACTTTAGTGAGATCACAGATGACTGTCAGTCTTGCTAACATGAGTGCTTACATTGATGAGCATTATGCCACCATGTAGTTAGCCTCTGATCTGCTAGCTTGTGTAGATACCATTGAGCAGGAGCTTGCAGTGTTACCTCTGTCTTCAGAGAGGGATGCCATGTTAGATCTGATAGTCCGCATATATTCAGATTTGTAGATAGCTTTGTATTTTCCTGCACAGACTAGCTTAGCCATTTTGTCATGTACAACACATATGTATATATCAAACAGTATTATGTATGGCAGGGAAATATATTTTGATTCACTTCCCTTTTAGTTATGCCTTGGTACTTGCTTGATATTTTCCTGTTTCTTCAACGCCTTATGATCTTGATGCATTCTGAACTTATCCTTGATAGTTGGACATTGAGACATCGCAAGATCTCTCAGAATGGATCATTGATCTATATGTATCCCTACCATCTTTGGTGTCTTGGGACTGGTATCTGTATGGAAAAGTGGAGAGGAGGGTGGTTTTTTCCTCTCTGAGATTGACCGTACCACAGATGGTCACCAGTACTTCTATTTGAAAGAAGCCTAGTTAATTCCATCTCTTATGGGTTGGTATTGCTCTTCGAGGCACGATCGCAGCTTTGATGGTCACCAAATCTTCTATTTGTGAGAAGAGGTTGGGTAATTCCATCCCTTTGATCTGAAACTGATGAAATGTGTTGAATTGAAGGTTGATCCCAGCACCGTGTGACAAATATTTGTGCTCTGGTAGGGGTTAGACTAAACCATAAATGGCTGCCTACGTACTCCTATTAAAGAGGAGATCAAGTCTACGTAGTTCGAACCTGGTGTAAGAGCTTCAACGCTGAAGGTGAAAGGCAGATGGGTATAGAAGTATTTTTGTTATTTTTTTTGTTTTTTGTGGAGAAAGGGCATAAATGTTTTTGTTTTTTTTATTACGACCGGGCCATATAGAATATGGTTGCCCTCACGCACTTCGGTGTATCGTGGAGATCGGTCGACGTAGTTCGCCCTCGTGGACGAATCGCGACCCAAAGAGAAGTGTGAATCCCATGTGCGTGCTATATCATGGGGAGAAAAAGTTTAATCCCATAATGGGGATAAACTGTATGAGTGTAAAAAGTTTGATCCCGTCTTCAGGACAAACTCCAAGCGTAGAAAATTTTAATCCCATCTTTAGGATAAACTGCAGGCGTAGAAAAGTTTAATCCCGTCTTCAGGATAAACTGCAGGTGTGAAAGGTTCAATCTCGTCTTAAGGATAATCGAAATTGTATGCAAGATTTGAAATGAGGTGAAACCAGGCTACTGGTTTGAAGTGTATGTTTCCCTAAGGGGCAGAAGAGTATGTAAGAAAGAAAGGGTTCAAAACCGGAATGACTGGTGATTTGATGATCAAAAACAGGATGTTTGTTTGATGGTAACTTCAGACATAGTACCGTTTCACGATGTCCGAGTTGATAAGCTGTGGAAATTCATCGCCATCCATTTCATGTAATCTGAGAGCACCTCCTGTCAATACCTCCTTGACAACAAATGGGCCTTCCCAGTTAGCAGCGAATTTTCCCTTATATTGATCCTGGTTGTCAATGATCTTCTTCAAAACCAAGTCATGTTGTTTGAATTATCGTAGTCGGACTTTTCTGTTTTAGGATTGTGCGATCCTTTGCTGATATAACTTACCATGGAAGATAGTCGCGGTTCGCTTTTCGTCTATTAGAGACAATTGGTGATACCTATCTTGTACCCATTGATCTTCATCTAACTAAGCATCCATCAACACTCAAAGGGATTCCATTTCCACCTCTATGGGGAGCACTGCTTCCATCCCATAGGCTAACGAGTAGGGGGTTTCCCCAGTGGAAGTACGCAAGGAAGTTCTGTAGGCTAATAAAGTCAGAGGCAAGAGGTCTGGACATCCTTTGTGATTGGCAGACATTTTTTGCATGATCTTTTTGATGTTTTTGTTAGCCGCTTCAACAGTACCATTCATCTTTGGACGATAGATGACGGAGTTAAGGTGTTTGATGTGGAATTTTTTACATAACTCCTCCATCATTATGTTGTTGAGGTTTTTAGCATTGTCTGACACAATGACCTCTGGTTGTCCATATCGATAGATGACATTATTTCTGATGAAAGCAATGATGACTTCTTTAGTAACCTTGGGGAAGGAAGCTGCTTCTACCCATTTGGTAAAGTAGTCGATCATGGTAAATATGAATCGATGCCCATTATTGGCTTTGGGCTCGATCACGTTTAATCCCCACATTGAGAAGGGCCATGGTGAACTCATATTGTGGAGTTCCCTTGGAGGGGCATGGATAGCATTCCCATGAATCTGGCATTGGTAGCACCTCTTGACGTGATCATCACAGTCAACTTTGAGTGTAAGCCAATAATGCCATTTTCTAAGGATTTTCTTGACAAGTAAGGGCCCGCTCATATGAGGGTCACATACTCCTCCATGGATCTCATCCATTAGTCTCTTAGCTTAGTCTTTATCCAGACATCTAAGGAGACCTAATCCTGCGTCTCTTTTGTAGAGTGCATCTCCGCTCAGGTAGAATTTTATAGCAAGTCGATGAATCCGCCTCTTCTCAGTTAGGCTCGTCTTAGCGGGTGTAGATCCATCTTGTAGATACTCCTTGATGTGTTGATGCCAAGGGTTGTGGATGGGAGGTAGTTCATCTGAAACTTCTCCAACATAGTTCCCATAGACTGGAGCTTTTTGCATTGCAATTGTAATGATTGGCATGTTTTCCTTGTCAGGTATGTGAACCAAGGAGGCCAATGTTACTAATGCATCTGCAAAATCATTCCTATTACGAGGAATGTGTAGGAAGGAGATTTCTTTGAACTCCAAAGCCATCTGTAGAACCTGCCGATGGTAAGGCATCAAATGTAATTCTTTGGTTTGATAGATTCTCGTGGATTGTCTAATTACTAATTCGAAATCCCCAAAGACAGTTAACCACCTGATGCCCATTGAACGGGAAAGTTTTAGCCCCATGATACAGCCTTCATACTCAGCTGTGTTGTTGGTTCTGACAAACTGAAATTTGATGGTGACGGGATACTGCTCCCTCGTATCTGATATTAAAACTACCCTAGCTCCAGAGCCTTCTGCATTAACAGCTCAATCAAAATACATTTTCCATGTATAGCATGCATCGTACTAATGGTGTTGCTGAACTGTCATTACCCCTTCATCTAGGAAGTATGTTTCCAAAGGTTTGTAGTCCTCTGCAGGTGCGGCGGCCAGTTGATCCGCAATTCCTTGACCTTAGACAGATTTTTGCGTCACGTAGACGATGTGAAATTATTGTAGGATCAACTGCCATATGGACAGTTGACAATTCAGTATGGGCTTACTGAACACATACTTGAGAGGATCCACGCGGGATATGAGATGGGTTACATGACCATGGAGGCAATGATGTAACCTCATGGAAGCCCATGCTAAAGCACAACAAGTCTTCTCAATCAGAGTATACTTGTGTTCATTGGTGCTGAATCTTTTACTGAGGTAATAGATAGCTTGTTCTTTGCCTCTATCATCTTTTTGCCCTGCATACATCCCATGCCATTGTCATGAATGGACAGGTACATGAACAGGGGAACATCATCCCTGGACGATACCAAAATAGGAGTGTTAACCAACTGCTCTTTAATGGTAAGGAAGGCTTTTTGACACTCGTCACTCCATTTCATGGAGGAGTTCTTCCTTAACAGCTTGAAGATGGGCTCACAGGTTGCTATGAGTTGAGAAATGAACCTGCTAATGAAGTTGATTCTTACCAAAAATCCGCGTATTTCCTTCTCTGTCTGAGGAATGGACATTTCCTTGATGGCCTGGATTTTGGTAGGATCCAGTTCAATCCCTTTGTGGCTGACTAGAAAACCTAGCAACTTGCCTAACTTAACACCAAAGGCACACTTGGATGGATTCAACTTCAAGTTGTACTTACGCAACCTGTTGAAAAGCTTTTTGAGATGGTCTAGGTGGTCCTCCTCCCTTCGGGATTCGACAATGATGTCATCCACATAGATCTCTATCTCCTTATGCATTAAATCGTGGAAAAGAGCCATCATAGCTCACTAATAGGTTGCCCCAGCATTGATGAGGTCGAATGACAACCGTTTGTAGCAAAAATTTCCCCAAGGCGTGATGAAAGCAGTTTTCTCACGGTCTTCCTTAGCGACCATAATTTGATGGTACCCCGCAAAGCAATCTGCAAAGGAGTACATGCCGTATTGAACAGTGTTGTCAATAAGAATGTGGATAAAGGGCACGGGAAAGTTATCTTTAAGGAAAGCTTTGTTTAAATCCCGGTAATCCATGCAAACTCGCACCTTTCCTCCAGGTTTAGGCACGGGAACAATGTTGGATATCCACTCCAGATATGTAGACACCATGATAATGCTAGCTTGAAATTGTTTCACAATTTCTTCTTTGACTTTTAAACTCCACTTAGGTTTCAATCGCCTGAGTTTT
The DNA here is from genome assembly GCA_020205615.1 of Panax quinquefolius. NCBI lineage: Eukaryota > Viridiplantae > Streptophyta > Magnoliopsida > Apiales > Araliaceae > Panax > Panax quinquefolius. Next base: position 75,094,764 of record CM035168.1, read on the forward strand.
TGCCTAACTGGCTTGAATCCTTCTTTAATGGGAAGGCGATGAAGAACAATGTCAGTGGACAAACCCACCATGTCTTCATAAGACCATGCAAACACATCCTGGAATTGGGTTAGTAGTGCAACCATGTCATTCCGCTGATTTGTGGTATGGTCTGAACCAATCTAGATTAGCTTAGGTTTTTCTAAGGTTCCAAGATTGAAAAAAGTGGTTTGGTCAAGGTTGGGTTTAGGTTTGTCTGCGACCCATTCCTTAATCTCCTGAGGTGTCTCAATGTCCTCTTGCATATCCATCAAGTCTGAGTCCAACTTTGCATCAAAGTTACAGCCTTTGTGGAGAGAAGGCACCTCATCAGCAAGTACAACATTTGCTCTCTTTTACACACTTCATCATAATTGAACCGTCCCGAGCGGAGATTGATTGGAGGCAGAAGGAAGGTAATTCTTCCTTTGTTGATCAACATTTGCAGTATCTCCTCTATAGATTGGCCTAGATATTTAAATTCTCTTTGATTGGCAAAATCCCAATGGGCTTTAGCATTTGCTCTCTTTGCAACCTTATCCTCCATTGCTTCGCTTTCTAAAGGTGGTGATAGAGCATTCATAACAAATGGAAGGAGATAGGCATGCTCCTGCCTGATTAATTGGCGTGTGACTTGATGCTGATGGGTCACCAGTTCTGCCAATTGCTCAATTTGTTTGAAAAGAGCTTTCATCTTTCGTTCCATAGTAAACTGGAACTTTGCATAATCCCATTTGTCAACATCGTCTTTGATGGTCTGGGATGATTCACCATTAACATTGGAACTCTATCCAGTGCTCCAACTGATCTTGTTGACCTCTTCTTCTTTGTGTTGAGGAAGAGGGTTGTCATGCACATGAGGTTGATCTGGTTTGGTGACCACGATCTCACCGTTGTCTATTAAATCTTGGATCTTGTGTTTCAAGGCCCAACAGTCTTGAGTATCATGTCCAGGTGCCCCTGCATGATAAGCACACTTCCGAGTATCATTAAAACCCCTCCCATTAAGGTTGGCTGGTGGAAGAAGATGTGTAATTTTCTTCTGAGTAGTCAGAAGAGGAAGAATATTCTCAAGCGAGTACCCTAAGGGTGCGAATGTTCGAGGTCTCTTTGCATCTCCACCTTTAGGCAATGGAGGGTTTGAAGATTATGCTTGAAAAGGGGAGTAGTTTCTCCTCTGTATAGGCATGTTCTGATTGCCTTTTTGACCTTGTAGTATCAAGGAAACATCCTCCTCTTTCTTTTTATGGACCCTCCGGGGGTTGTTTCCATAAGATCCGGACTGGATGTGCTCAGCAACAGCTTTAAGAGCGGCTAGGTCTTGAATTTTACCGGACTTTAATCCCATCACAACCATCTCTCCATGCTTGATCATTTCAGAGAATGGTTTGCCAATACCAGCTAAGACTCTCTCATAGAAAGGAGCTTCCTGTACATCTATGAATGTTATGACCATTCCTGATTTCGTCATGGGTGGAATAACTTGAGCAGCAAGGCACCTCCACCTTTGACCATACTATTTGAAAGACTCATTAGACTGTTTCTTGACCTTGGTAATTTGGTACCGGTCAAGAGCCATCTGAGATTGAAAACTATATTGAGTGAGGAAGGCGTGAGCCAGCTCTTCCTAGCCATGGATCTTTGAGTTGTCTAATCTGGTATACCATGAATGGGCTTCTCCAATTAGACTTTTCTGAAACAGCTACATTCTGAGCTTTTCATTTTCCGCGTAAGATCCAAGTTCTCAAATGAATACCATTAAATGGGTATAAGGATCCCCTAATCCGTCATACTTTTCAAAATCAGGGGTTTTGAATTTCTCTAGATAATGAACACCATGGAAGATGCGAAGGTCAGCATATGAAACACTTCCATGTGTTCCAATCCCTTTGAGAACACAGATAGTTTCCTCCATTTAAAAGACCTTCTTCCTGATATCACCAGTGTCTAGATCTCCTCTGAGATGGGTGCTTTCAGGGTCTTTGTTGGTCGTATCCAACTGAGGTTCTGGAATTGTTTTTTCCAAACCTTGAGCTCCTCCTTGTGTAGAGGATTCTGTATGTGTAGGTATCTTTGTACCCTGAGTAGACTGATGCAATTCTTTCAAAGTGAATGTACCAAATCAGTAATTTGTTTACTCAATCCGCTAAATTCTTCTCGAGAAAACAAGATTAGACCGGGTCGAAGAAGACATGATTGGTTGTGAGACTCGTGGCCTTTTTTGGATTTTGAAAGTAGTGTAGCAGCCCAATGATTTCCTACAAAAAACTTATATAGTTTAGTCTTAGGGATAATGTAAATGTTATCATAACATGTCCGTTTTAGGAATATTGTCCTGCAAAACCGGGTGTTAATTGATAACATGCATGCATAGATATTCTTCATATTTTCCATTACATAAAGATGAACATGGAATAAAATTACAAGTAAATTCTTTTACAAGTAATTGAAAATGGAAAGCATGAAGAGACTTTCCTCCGCGTTTGGTTTATCAGAGGTTGACCTATCTTAGGGTTACTCTCGTAGATTTTTGGAATGAAGGTTCCCAGATCATCGCAATCTACTTGACGGGAAGTTAATTCGGTCTTTCAACTGGAGCGAATCTGGATGGTGCCTTTCCTGAGCCCCATTGGAATTATTCTTCCTACAAGTCTAGTAATCAAACACCGACAGGATAGCCTCCTGGTGGAGGAACCACACAACATATATTCACATACAACGTGTCTCACCGTTTATGCAAAATGATGACATGTGCGAAGCACTAATATCACAGATAGATATTTAGCAGTGAAGTAATTAAAATGCATTCGTACACATTCATCATAAATGTAAATACAGCAGTCACATGCAAGCATATAACAATTTTGAAAAGCTTATAATAGCGGCTTAAGCCCTCTTACTGGAGTCCCCAGGAAAGTCGTTACCTGTCGACGTCGAGATTTTTTAGTGTCCCTTTTCGTTACTTGTTCTTTGGTGTTATCATATTAATGTGAGATTTGTTTAAAAAACAAGTGAAAAAGGTCTGACATGTACAATGTCGACTTTTTGACTTTAAGAGTCACCAGTTGGTGTATTTAACTGGTTGCACCAACGCAACTGAAAAGGTTTGCACATTGACCCAATGATATGACACTGCTAAACGGGTCTGTGAAACCAAGATTCATTAGGGTTCGGGGGCTTGATTATGCGGAGGGAAGGCGTTAGGCACCCCCCGACATCTGTGTTGCCACGGTGACCGCCACTTCTCAAAGAAACTGTTATATGAATGTGTGTGTGTGTGTGTGTGAATCAATGTGCAATTATTTTGAAGTAGTGCTATACCTCGTTCGCACCTATAACATCCGATGCGTTTACAGCTTTGATATATATATATATATATATATATATATATATATATATATATATATATATATATATATCTCATCGGATCTCTGCTAATCTGAATCTTAACGGACCTTTTAAAACAGATTGTCGTCCGTCGCTAAAGATCGGTCCGTTAATCGATTTCAAATCCTCAGATTCTCTCATATATATATATATATATATATATATATATATATATAAAGTAAATGCACCGGATGTAAAATCCGTGCTCATCGAATATGTCCAAACAACATATATATATATATATATATATATATTTAAAATCAATTAAACGCACCTATATATAAAATCCGTGCTCATCGATGTAGTCTCGACAACACTTTATATATATATATATATATATATATATATATATATATATATATATATATATATATATATATATATATAAAAGCAAGTAAACGCTCCAAACATAAGTTCAGGCTCAATCGAGGCATAACTCGATAATGTTAGTCCATATATGAAATATATATATATATAAGTATATATATACAGACAGAAATGAAAACCATGAACCGAACACGACTCTCAATGTGTATAATAGTGTGTGCTATATGAAAAGAAAGGCTTTAGGAAATGTGAGAAGGCTTACAATGGGCTGCCAAAGTAGACTTCTATGACTCTGTGTGGATAAATACTCAGCTCCCGACGGACAAAATATAGCTATATGTGAGCTAACAGACGAGGAAACACTCGATATGGGTGTCTACAGAGTAAATTGGACAGGGCTTCCTCGCCTTTTTCTCTCCCTTTCTATCTTCTCAAATGGTTGACCCCAAGGTCTATATTTATAGACTGATGGCCGCAGGTGTACCTACGGCAGCCGCAGTTACACCTGTGGCTGGTTGAGGTGTCCCTGGGCTTCGCGGGTCCCATCATCTCGAAGTACGTACACTCGTGCATTGTAATGTCCGCTCAAACTTGCAGAACTTCAATCCGAGCATCCGAACGAGGTATATGTGCCCTTCTTTGGACTGCTTGTGTCAAGAGTTACGCAATGACATGGATTAGAGGTTGTACGAAGTCAGGAAGAGGGGACCATGCCCGTAGTCTTAAAGCTTCAAATTCTATACGGTGTACTGCCACGCATAATAGTCACTCGGGCTTGTAACTCCTCGGTTCTTATGGGACATTGTTGTATGTATGTATGTATGAAGTGTTGAGACGATGCGCAAGTGTTGATGTGGAAAGATAACTATTGACTCTTCGCCGGGGTTATCGCCGGTTTGAGTTGAAAGTAGACGTTGCTCAGGGTTACATCTGAGATTGGACTGCTGTAAGTGTTTGAATGCTGCCAGGTCATCTTGTGAATGTGCCTGTCTACCTGTTTTTAGCTCCGGGTATGAGGGATGAGTGACTCGGCAGGAGAACTGAGCTTGAAGCTGATAGCATGTGTTTGAAACAAGCATTTTCGGAGTTATCGCCGGAACTGCAACAGCATTTCTTGGTGTTATCGCCAAGGACGAAACTCGGGGTTATCTCCGAGGTTGGAAATGATCCTTCCGGTGTGTGTTCCGGGGTTGGAAATGATCCTTCCGGTGTGTGTTCCCAGTTTTTGAGATGACTTCTGGTAGTATCCGGAATGGATGTAAGCTATCTTTCAGGTTTATCTCCGAAAGACGATTATGCCCTCATATAATGTTAATAACAGTTGTGCAGAAAATTTCGAGAGTCTACATATATATATATATATATATATAAATTATTCACAAAATTTCTTATGGAAAATATTGGGTTATTACATCCACCATCCCTTATAAGGATTCCGTCCCCGGAATCACTTCTTTAAAACCTATAGACACTAGGACAAATAGCATATGCAGTCATTTTAACTAGATCTTGATCAAATTCGATCGAACTTATCTTTAACTATTCAACATAAAGCTTGTCTATCTAATTCTACGAAAAATTGATTTCTAACAGAACTCAAATTTCTCCTTAAAAATTTCTTTATAACGTAATTTACTTATATTTAAAAAAAATCATATATACAAAAATACAATTCATACGAATAATACCTTAAGTTCCATCCCTGGATGCTACGGTATCCTGAACCGTCATGTTGAAGACTCTCGCGGTTGATTTCGTCGAAGTTGGTCCCGTTATCGCTATTGTTCCACTGCCTTTTCCCGCATTCACGCTCCCTATATCCATTCTCCTTTTTGGACAATCCTTAACCTTATGCTTCGTGGATCCACACAGAAAACACCCAATGCTCATCCTAGGATTGGGGCAGTTAGGAGAGATATGTTCCTCTTGCCCACACTTGTAGCACACAAACTTGCCTTTAAGACACTCACCTGAATGACTCTTCCCATAATTCTTACACTGTACAGCCTGCTTTTTCACACATTCCAGCTTGACTTGGACACTCCCAACATTGCTCCACTTCCTTTTCTCACCCCTACTTCCACTACCTACTTCTACCTTCCCAGCTCCCTCACCCTTATTCTTTCTCTCCTTATTGTAGAGACTCATGGCCTCACTTCCCCCTTCAGCTATAATAGCCTTTTCTAAGAGTGCGACAAACGTATTGATTTGCAACACCGCCACCTTATTGTAGAGCTAGGGTTTTAGGCCTAGCTCAAACCTCCTTGCCTTTCTAGCCTCCGTATCCACTTGGTGTGGAGCGAACCTAGCTAATTCATTGAACTTTGCAACATACTCCGCAACTGTCAAGTTCTCTTGCTTCAATTCCAAAAACTTCACCTCCATCCTAGCCTGCACACTAGCCAAGAAATAATTATCTAAGAATAGCGTCTTAAACCTAGTCCATGCTATCACTCCTTCTCCTGCCCTAGCTTGATTTGCCTCCCACCAGAAATTCGCCTCCCCTTTCATCATATAGGTGGCAAAAGCTGTCTTTTTCCCTTAATCTACCCTAGCGAATACAAATGCTTTTTCTATTTCCTTAACCCAAGTTTGGGCTTCTATCGGGTCAGTGGTCCCTCTAAATTCGGGCGGTCCTATGGCCTTAAATTCCTTGAAGTTCGCAAATCGATTGTCTGGCTGATTTCCCGCCGTTGGCATTCCATTCTGCATGGCCTAAGCTACCATGTTCGCGAAATTCTACATCAGGTCTGGTTGTTGTCCTCCAGCATTGTTGACAGATTCTTCTGCCTTTTGGTTTCGAGTTTGAAGTCTTAGCGGCATGTTCTGGTTAAATAAAACAAAATCTATATTTTATTAACTTATATTCTAAACCTCATCGTATAAGTTTAATATTTCAAACTTATACCTTTAATCAAACATAGATTCATATTCATTTAGCAATTTCAAAATACTTTACATAGCATAACACATACTGCTTTAAACATCTGATATCCCTTTATGACCACAAAAGCTGGGAATCGCTACCACAACTTACACTAAAGTTGGGATTATTACAATACACATGTACATTACCAAACATACTTACTTAAATACTAATTCTACCTATTTTTTACACCTTTTCCCTAATTTTGGACAACCCTTTACCCGATGACCTTCCAATCCGCAAATAAAACATGCACCTGGTTTATAGTCGGGACAATACAGAGTGGTATGTCCTTCATAACCACAGAGATAACATATCTTTTTCCATTTCTTCTTATCGAATTTTTATAAGTTAACTATTAAACCTCACTTTCCCAATATATGAATATATATTTCTCTTCACACCAGATCACATATTTTAAAATATATAGCACGTATATATATACTCAAACTCAAAACATCTCATAATAAGAATTTTAATTATTAAATTCCTATTTTAATAACTTATAAAAATTCGGGTTGTCACACACGATATGTTGCTTGTGGCTCACTATATTTCAT